>JAQPPZ010002969.1:0-600000 GCA_028583015.1 Wollemia nobilis
GGAATAACACGCAAAAAAATCACCAAATTTTCATTAACAGAGCTTTCAAATCTGAACTACAGTAGTACAAAATGGCCAACCCCCTTTACAATGTATGCACTGCCCTTTTATAACGGACCCGATCCCTTTTCGACATCATTACATAGACTACGGGTTTCCTGTAACCGCTCGCATGAATGTTCTGTCATCGCCTGCATATTGCTGCCAGGTGTCTTCAATCATCATGGGATGGAATGGTGGAGTGCTCTGTGGCCACCTATCCATCAACCCACTGAGTCATCATTCCCAAGAGTGCTCTGTAGCCACCTACGCTTTGCTGCCACGTGCCCTTCTGCAACGACCTCTGCAGCCGCCTGTCCGAGTGGAGTCATGAATGGCCTGTCGTATTCTCTCCTTTGGGCCACAAAAATGTGACATGTCACGAAATCATGACATCCTGGCCCTCCGTACTCTCCTTCTGTCTTCGGGCCGCGAAAATGCGACATGTCGCGAAATCGTGACGTCTCTGCCTTCAGCATTCGTTTTTCGCCTTCGGGTCACGAAACCGCGACAGGTCACGAAATCGCGACGTCCTTTCCCCTTGGTGCCCATCCGCAAAATGTGTCACGAAATCATGACAACTTTTCTCCTCGGCGCTTGTCCGCAAAATGTGTCACAAAATCGTGACAACTTTTCCCCTCGGTGCTTCTCCGCAAAATGTGTCGCGAAATCGCGACAATTTTTCCCCTCGGTGCTTGTCCGCAAAATGTGTCACGAAATCGCGACAACTTTTCCCCTCGGTGCTTCTCCGCAAAATGTGTCACGAAATCGCGACAACTTTTCTCCCTGGCATCTTTGCACAAAATGTGTCACGAAATCACGACAACTTTTCTCCCTGGCGCCTTTGCTCAAAATGTGTCGCAAAATCGCGACAACTTTTCTCCCTGGTGCCTTTGCTCAAAATGTGTCGCGAAATCGCGACAAATTTTCTCCCTGGCGCCTTTTCTCAAAATGTGTCACGATATCGTGACAACTTTTCCCCTTGGCGCCTTTTCTCAAAATGTGTCGCGATATCGCGACAACTTTTCTCCTTGGCGCCTTTGCTCAAAATGTGTCGCGATATCATGACAACTTTTCTCCCTGGCGCTCTTTCCTCAAAAGTGTCATGATATCGCGATAGCTTTGCCCCTTGCCAGCACTTAGAGAAAAAAATATTTTTGGATGATGCAAGATTGCTCTGCCACCTCCGGATGCTCCTGCATCAGACACCCAGGGTGAATTGAGAAGTGACCTTCACTTCTGTTCTATGTGAGGTAGACCCAGGCGGTCAACCTCTGCCTTCGACAACCAAGTCGCATCTTCTATGGGCCTGCCCTTCCACTTGATCAAATATTTGAAATATCGCCTATTCCTAGTGCTTCAGCCTTCACGCGTGTCCAGCACTTCTTCTATCTCGTCTGCGACTGGGATGGCTATTGGAATGCTCCACAAATCCGGACTGGGTGTCTCACTGCTACCTCCTTCATGGTACTCGACCAAATCCAAAATGTTAAAAATGGGTGAGATGTTAAGTTCACTCGGCAACTCCACCTCGTATGCATTGCCCGAATCCCGTTTTCCAATGATCCTGCATGGCCCAAACTTCTTCATCTTCAGCTTGTTATAGGTCTTGGCAGGAAACCTTTCTTTTCTTAGATGGACCATGACGACATCTCCGACTTCAAATTCTTTAGCCCGGCGCTTCTGGTCTGCCCTGGTCTTATATTGAGTATTCATCTTAGTGATCTGCTTAGTCACCTCTTCATGCAAGCTTTTCAGGTGTTCTGCAAAGTCTTCGGCCTCAAGCACTGCACTTTTCTCTTGTATCCATCCTTCTCAACTCAGAAGCATTTCTTGGGCTGCTCCCATAAATTATCTGGAATGGAGATTTATTGGTACTCCTGTTGACAGAGTTGTTATATGCGAATTCTGCCTGAGACAAAACTAAATCCCATCCCTTGGGCTTGTCTCCTACCAAGCATCTCAGTAGATTGCCAAAACTCCTATTTACCACCTCTCGTTTGGCCATCTGTTTGGGGGTGGTATGCGGAACTGAATTTTAAATTCGTCTTCAGTTTCTTCCACGGGGTTCTCCAAAAATACCCTACAAACTTGGTATCCCTGTCCGACACAATGCTCCTTGGTAGACCATGAAGTCGTACCACTTCTTTGAAGAATAAACCAGCCACATGGACCGCATCGCTAGTCTTTTGGTAGGGAATAAAATGAGCCATTTTTGAAAACCTGTCCACTACCACAAATATGGAGTCGTGTCCCCTCTGTGTCCTGGGTAAACCAAGAACAAAATCCATACTAATATCCTCCCATGGCCTTTCGGGTACAGGTAGTGGTTGATATAAACTAGTAGGCTGCCTCACACCTTTTGCCATCTGGCATATCCTACAACTTTGCATGAATTTTGCCACATCTTGTTGCAATTGCGGCCAGTAGTAGTTTTCATTAACAAGGGAAATGGTCTTGTCTCGACCAAAGTGTCCAGCCAAACCTCCACTGTGCTTTTCCTTGATCAGATTCTCCCTCATTGAACTCCTCGGAATGCATAATTGGTTCCCCTGAACAACATTCCATCTTGAATCAAAAAATTTAACCACTTAGTCCTGTCCAAAGTAACAGGCGTAGTGCAGGCCTTCCAAGCTTCTGCGAAGTCAGGATCTGCAGGGTATAAACCCTTGAGCTCAGCAAACCCTACAACTTCCACCTTCATTTCCATCAATAGACATTGCCTCCTACTCAAGGCATCCACCACTCTATTGGACCTTCCGCTCTGATGCTTCAGCACAAAGGTATAGCTCTGCAGGAACTCAACCCATTTTAGGTGCCGCTGATTTAGCTTTCCTTGACTGTTGATATACTGTAGTGCCTGATGATCAGTATACAGGACAAACTCCTTTGGCAACAAATAATGCCTCCATTTCTTCAGAGCCTGAACTATGGCATAGAACTCCTGATCATATACCGAATACTTCTTCCTGGCATCATTGAGCTTCTCACTAAAATAAGCAACATGCTTACCCTCTTGACTCAATACGACCCCTATGGCACTACCACTCGCATCACAGTCTACCTGAAACACCTTGTTAAAATCTGGAAGTGCTAAGATAGGTTGCTCTATGACCTTCTTCTTCAACATAGCAAAGCTCTTGTCTGCTCCGATTGTCCACTTGAATTCCTTCTTATTCCCCCTCATTGTCTCCGTAAGGGATGCGCAAATACTGCTAAAATTTCTGATGAACTTTCGGTAAAAACTAGCTAGACCATGAAACGATCTTACCTCAGTCACGCTTCTTGGAGCAGGCCATTCTATGATAGCCCTCACCTTTTCTGGGTCCATTTTGAGACCATCTTTTGAGATGACAAATCCCAGGTATACTAACTCCCTCTTCACGAAGTTACACTTCTTCAGATTTATCAGCAACTGCTCCTCCTGCAGTTTCTCAAAAACCCTCCTGATATGCATCAGGTGTTCCTCCAGGGTTCTGCTAAATATCAAGATGTCATCCAAGTAGACAATGACAAATTTGCCTAAGAATTCCTTCAAGACTTCATTCATCAGCCGCATGAATGTACTTGGTGCGTTGGTTAGCCCAAATGGCATGACCAACCACTCATACAAACCCTCTCTGGTTTTGAAGGCTGTCTTCCACTCATCCCCTTCTCGGATACGGATCTGATGATAACCACTTTTTAGGTCAATCTTCGTGAAGTACTCAGCTCCACTCAAACAGTCCATGATATCATCCATCCTTGGCAATGGGAATCTATATTTGATAGTGATCTTGTTAATTGCCCGAGAGTCTATGCACATTCTCCACTCTCCATCCTTCTTGGGTGCTAGTACTGCAGGTACTGCACATGGGCTAAGACTCTCCCTAATCAACCCCTTCTTTAGCAACTCTTGAACTTGCCTATTCAGCTCCTCGGTTTCCATAGGAGTCATTCTGTGTGCGGCCTTATTGGGCAAGCTAGATCCTGGCACCAAGTCTATATGGTGGCTGATCTTCCTTACTGGGGGTAAACCCTCAGGAACATTATCAGAAATGATATCTGGGAACTCCTCTAACAGACCCATGACTTCCACTGGGGTTTCCTTGCATTCTTCTTCCCTAACCCTAGGGATTATTGCATAGCACATATGATCTGGCTTCAGGCCATCTAAAAATCTTCTTCCATCAACTAGACAGACTCGAGCACTGCTACATACCTTCTCATCCACCTCCTTCAGGGGTTTCAACTTATGGCGAACTCCATTCTTCGACAAGGAATATGTATTGGCTCGACCATCATGTACTGCACTCCGATCAAACTACCATGGTCTCCCAAGCAACATGTGACATGCATCCATAGGCAGGATGTCACACAGGACCTCATCTCGGTAAGTTCCAATGTTAAACTTCACCAGGCATTGCTCATTGACCAGCACCCTATGGTCCTTTTGTAACCACGCAATCCGATATGGATGCGGGTGTCTTCTTCTCTCCAGCTGCAACTTGGCAACCATCTCCTCAGAGACCAAGTTATCAGTGCTGCCATTGTCGATAATGATGTTATAGACCTTGCCTGAGCACTTGCATCTTGTGCGAAATAGGTTGTTCCTCTGGTCTGCCTTCTTTTCCTCATTCAACAAGACTCTCCTGATGACCATCACTTCCCCTCATTCTGCCTCCTTAGAGTGCTCAGATTCGACACCTTCGTCTGCTACAGCAGCTCTGGCCTGACCCTCAGGTCTTCGATTTGGCCTTTCTTGGCGCTAGGGGCAGTTGTATGCCCGATGTCCTTCTTCTCCGCAATTGAAGCAGGTTCCTCGAAATGCACCTCTCCCATACCCATGCCCAGGCCTACCTCTTCCTCTCGGGTAGTTGTTGTTCTGATTGCATGGGCGTTGGGTATTCTCCTCTTTCTCTTCTTTCTGGTTCTGGCTACTGCTTGCTTCACCAGTCTTCCCTAGATCTCTGTATCTTCCTCCACTGGTCCTTCCACTAGCTCTTCCACCACGATCCTTTCCTCTCTGCTTACCATAAAATCTCCTATTCAGTTTCTCTTCCACTTTTAATGCAAACTGGTATGCATCCTCAACCGTGCTCATCCGAACCAGACTCAGCTCTTCTTGAATGCTGGTTCTCAATCCATTGATGTAGCGGGCAACCTTCTCCTTATTCGCCTCAGAATGGCCGGTTCTAATTGAGATCTGGTAGAACTCCTCCGTGTACTCCTTGACAGATTTACTCGCCTATCTAAGACTCTACATCTTCCTCAACAGATCCAACTCATAATCTGTGGGGATGAATTGCCTCTTCAATTTCTCTACCATCCGATCCCACCTGGTGATCTTTTCCTTTCCCCTCCTGTTCCTTTCCAGCTGTACTCCTTTCCACCAGATGCTAGCATGTCCCTTCAACTTTGTTTTTGTGAACCTGATCCGATTTGGATCTAAGATCTCCTCATACTCGAAATATTCCTCCATGTCGTTGATCCAATCTATCAACTCCTCGGGATTGAGATTCCTAGAATAGGTGGAGACGTCAAACTTTAGCTTCTTCCCGATCTGGGATATGGCCCTATATAGCCTAGCTTCTGCTGGATCCAATGCTTCTTCCTCATCAGATGGACCCTCATCTTCCCAAACTTCATCTTCACTATGTTCCTCTCTTCTTGGCTCAACTCCTCTTCTCAATTCCTCCTGCAGGGCTTGCACTTGCCTCTGCAAGGCCCTGAGATCGACCTCTACTCCCCTATTCCTCGCACCACCATGGTTCCTACATGGAGGCATCCTGCTCACTTCCTCACAAACCCCAACCATAAGTCCTGGCACAAACTGCCTCACAGTCGACGATCTGTTCGCACACTTAGAACCTTCTGGCTCTGATACCACTTGACGCAGGACTGGAATAACACGCAAAAAAATCACCAAATTTTCATTAACAGAGCTTTCAAATTCGAAATACAAAAGTACAAAATGGCCAACCCCTTTACAATGTATGCACTGCCTTTTATAACGGACCCGATCCCTTTTCGACATCATTACACAGACTACGGGTTTCCTGTAACCGCTCACACGAATGTTCTATCGCCGCCTGCATATTGCTGCCAGGTGTCTTCAATCATCATGGGATGGAATGGCGGAGTGCTCTGTGGCCACCTATCCATCGACCCACTGAGTCATCATTCCCAGGAGTGCTCTGTAGCCACCTGCACTTTGCTGCCACGTGCCCTTCTGCAATGACCTCTGCAGCCGCCTATCCGAGTGGAGTCATGAACGGCCTATCGTATTCTCTCCTTCGGGCCATGAAAATGTGACATGTCATGAAATCATGACATCCTGGCCCTCCGTACTCTCCTTCTGTCTTCGGGCCGCGAAAATGTGACATGTCACGAAATCACGACGTCTCTGCCTTCAACATTCATTTTTCACCTTCGGGTCACGAAACCACGACATGTCACGAAATCGTGACGTCCTTTCCCCTTGGCGCCCATCCGCAAAATGTGTCACAAAATCATGACAACTTTTCTCCTCGACGCTTATCCACAAAATGTGTCACGAAATCGTGACAACTTTTCCCCTCGGCGCTTATCCGCAAAATGTGTCACGAAATCGCGACAACTTTTCCCCTCGGCGCTTATCCGCAAAATGTGTCACGAAATCGTGACAACTTTTCTCCTCGACGCTTATCCGCAAAATGTGTCACGAAATCGTGACAACTTTTCTCCCCGGCGCCTTTGCACAAAATGTGTCGCGAAATCACGACAACTTTTCTCCTCGGCGCCTTTGCTCAAAATGTGTCGCGATATCGCGACAACTTTTCTCCTTGGCGCCTATGCTCAAAATGTGTCATGATATCATGACAACTTTTCTCCTTGGCGCCTTTTCTCCAAAAGTGTCACGATATCGCGACAACTTTTCTCCTTGGCGCCTATGCTCAAAATGTGTCACGATATCGCGACAACTTTTCTCCTTGGCGCCTATGCTCAAAATGTGTCGCGATATCGTGACAACTTTTCTCCCTGCGCTCATTCTTCAAAAGTGTCGCGATATCGCGATGACTTTGCCCCTTGCCAGCACTTAGAGAAAAAAATATTTTTGGATGATGCAAGATTGCTCTGCCACCTCCGGATGCTCCTACATCAGACACCCGGGGTGAATTGAGAAGTGACCTTCACTTCTATTCTATGTGAGGTAGACCCAGGCGGTCAACCTCTGCCTTCGACAACCAAGTCGCATCTTCTATGGGCCTGCCCTTCCACTTGATCAAATATTTGGAATATCGCCTATTCCTAGTGCTTCGGCCTTCACGCGTGTCCAGCACTTCTTCTATCTCGTCTGCGATTGGGGTGGCTGCTGGAATGCTCCACAAATCCGGGATTGGGTGTCTCACTGCTACCTCCTTCATGGTACTCGACCAAATCTGAAATGTTAAAAATGGGTGAGATGTTAAGTTCACTCGGCAACTCCACCTCGTATGCATTGCCCGAATCCCATTTTCCAATGATCCTGCATGGCCCAAACTTCTTCATCTTCAGCTTGTTATAGGTCTTGGTAGGAAACCTTTCTTTTCTTAGATGGACCATGACGGCATCTCCGACTTCAAATTCTTTAGCCCGACGCTTCTGGTCTGCCCTGGTCTTATATTGAGTATTCATCTTAGTGATCTGCTTTGTCACCTCTTCATGCAAGCTTTTCAGGTGTTCTGCAAAGTCTTCGGCCTCAACACTCGCACTTTTCTCTTGCATCCATCCTTCTCAACTCAGAGGCATTTCTTGGGCTGCTCCCATAAATTATCTAGAATGGAGACTTATTGGTACTCCTGTTGATAGAGTTGTTATATGCGAATTCTGCCTGCGACAAAACTAAATCCCATCCCTTGGGCTTGTCTCCTACCAAGCATCTCAGTAGATTGCCCAAACTCCTATTTACCACCTCTGTTTGGCCATCTGTTTGGGGGTGGTATGCAGAACTGAATTTTAAATCCGTCTTCAGTTTCTTCCACAGGGTTCTCCAGAAATACCCAACAAACTTGGTATCCCTGTCCGACACAATGCTCCTTGGCAGACCATGAAGTCATACCACTTCCTTGAAAAATAAACCAGCCACATGGACCGCATCGCTAGTCTTCTGGCAGGGAATAAAATGAGCCATTTTTGAAAACCTGTCCACTACCACAAATATGGAGTCGTGTCCCCTCTGCGTCCTGGGTAAACCAAGAACAAAATCCATACTAATATCCTCCCATGGCCTTTCGGGTATAGGTAGTGGTTGATATAAACCAGTAGGCTGCCTCACACCTTTTGCCATCTGGCATATCCTACAACTTTGCACGAATTTTGCCACATCTTGTTGCAATTGTGGCCAGTAGTAGTTTTCATTAACAAGGGAAATGGTCTTGTCTCGACCAAAGTGTCCAGCCAAACCTCCACTGTGCTTTTCCTTGATCATATTCTCCCTCATTGAACTCCTCGGAATGCATAATTGGTTCCCCTTGAACAACATTCCATCTTGAATCAAAAAATTTAACCACTTAGTCCTGTCTAAAGTAACAAGCGCGGTGCAGGCCTTCCAAGCTTCTACGAAGTCGGGATCTGCAGGGTATAAACCCTTGAGCTCAGCAAACCCTACAACTTCCACCTTCATTTCCATCAATAAACATTGCCTCCTACTCAAGGCATCCGCCACTCTATTGGACCTTCCGCTCCGATGCTTCAACACAAAGGTATAGCTCTGCAGGAACTCAACCCATTTCAGGTGCCTCTGATTTAGCTTTCCTTGACTATTAATATATTGTAGTGCCTGATGATCAGTATACAGAACAAACTCCTTTGGCAACAAATAATGCCTCCATTTCTTCAGAGCCTAAACTATGGCATAGAACTCCTGATCATATACCGAATACTTCTTCCTGGCATCATTGAGCTTCTCACTAAAATAAGCAACAGGCTTACCCTCTTGACTCAATACGGCCCCTATGGCACTACCACTCGCATCACAGTCTACCTGAAACACCTTGTTAAAATTTGGAAGTGCTAAGACAGGTTGCTCTGTGACCTTCTTCTTCAACATAGCAAAGCTCTTGTCTACTCCGGTTGTCCACTTAAATTCCTTCTTATTCCCCCTCATTGTCTCCGTAAGGGATGCGCAAATACTGCTGAAATTTCTAATGAACTTTCGGTAAAAACTGGCTAGACCATGAAACGATCTTACCTCAGTCACGCTTCTTGGAGCAGGCCATTCTATGATAGCCCTCACCTTTTTTGGGTCCATTTTGAGACCATCTGCTGAGATGACAAATCCCAGGTATACTAACTCCCTCTTCACGAAGTTACACTTCTTCAGATTTATCAGCAACTGCTCCTCCCGTAGCTTCTCAAAAACCCTCCTGATATGCATCAGGTGTTCCTCCAGGGTTCTGCTAAATATCAAGATGTCATCCAAGTAGACAATGACAAATTTGCCTAAGAATTCCTTCAAGACTTCATTCATCAGCCGCATGAATGTACTTGGTGCGTTGGTTAGCCCAAATGGCATGACCAACCACTCATACAAACCCTCTCTGGTTTTGAAGGCTGTCTTCCACTCATCCCCTTCTCGGATACGGATCTGATGATAACCACTTTTTAGGTCAATCTTCATGAAGTACTCAGCTCCACTCAAACAGTCCATGATATCATCCATCCTTGGCAATGGGAATCTGTATTTGATAGTGATCTTGTTAATTGCTCGAGAGTCTGTGCACATTCTCCACTCTCCATATTTCTTGGGTGCTAGTACTGCAGGTACTGCACATGGGCTAAGACTCTCCCTAATCAACCCCTTCTTTAGCAGCTCTTGAACTTGCCTATTCAGCTCCTCAGTTTCCATAGGAGTCATTCCGTGTGCGGCCTTATTGGGCAAGCTAGACCCTGGCACCAAGTCTATATGGTGACTGATCTTCCTTACAGGTGGTAAACCCTCAGGAACATTATCAGAAATGATATCTGGGAACTCCTCTAACAGACCCATGACTTCCACTGGGGTTTCCTTGCATTCTTCTTCCCTAACCCTAGGGATTATTGCATAGCACATATGATCTGGCTTCAGGCCATCTAAAAATCTTCTTCCATCAACTAGACAGACTCGAGCACTGCTACATACCTTCTCATCCGCCTCCTTCAGGGGTTTCAACTTATGGCGAACTCCATCCTTCGACAAGGAATATGTATTGGCTCGACCATCATGTACTGCACTCCGATCAAACTGCCATGGTCTCCCAAGCAACATGTGACATGCATCCATAGGCAGGATGTCACACAGGACCTCATCTCGGTAAGTTCCAATGTTAAACTTCACTAGGCATTGCTCACTGACCAGCACCCTATGGTCCTTTTGTAACCACGCAATCCGATATGGATGCGGGTGTCTTCTTCTCTCCAGCTGTAACTTGGCAACCATCTCCTCAGAGACCAGGTTATCAGTGCTGCCATTGTCGATAATGACGTTACAGACCTTGCCCGAGCACTTGCATCTTGTGCAAAATAGGTTGTTCCTCTGGTCTGCCTTCTTTTCCTCATTCAACAAGACTCTCTTGATGACCATCGCTTCCCCTCGTTTTGCCTCCTCAGAGTGCTCAGATTCGACACCTTCGTCTGCTACAGCAACTCTGGCCTGACCCTCAGGTCTTCGATTTGGCCTTTCTTGGCGCTGCGGGTAGTTGTATGCCCGATGTCCTTCTTCTCCGCAATTGAAGCAGGTTCCTCGAAATGCACCTCTCCCATACCCACGCCCAGGCCTACCTCTTCCTCTCGGGTAGTTGTTGTTCTGATTGCATGGGCGTTGGGTATTCTCCTCTTTCTCTTCTTTTTGGTTCTAGCTATTGCTTGCTTCACTAGTCTTCCTCAGATCTCTGTATCTTCCTCCACTGGTCCTTCCACTAGCTCTTCCACCATGATCCTTTCCTCTCTGCTTACCATCAAATCTCCTATTCAGTTTCTCTTCCACTTTTAATGCAAACTGGTATGCATCCTCAACCGTGCTCATCCGAACCAGACTCAGCTCTTCTTGAATGCTGGTTCTCAATCCATTGATGTAGCGGGCAACCTTCTCCTTATTCGCCTTAGAATGGCCGATTCTAATTGAGATCTGGTAGAACTCCTTCGTGTACTCCTTGACAGATTTACTCGCCTGTCTAAGACTCTGCATCTTCCTCAACAGATCCAACTCATAATCTATGGGGATGAATTGCCTCTTCAATTTCTCTACCATCCGATCCCATCTGGTGATCTTTTCCTTTCCCCTCCTATTCCTTTCTAGTTGTACTCCTTTCCACCAGATGCTAGCATGTCCCTTCAACTTTGTTTTTGTGAACCTGATCCGATTTGGATCTAAGATCTCCTCATACTCGAAATATTCCTCCATGTCGTTGATCCAATCTATCAACTCCTCGGGATTGAGATTCCTAGAATAGGTGGAGACGTCAAACTTTGGCTTCTTCTCGATCTGGGATATGGCCCTATACAGCCTAGCTTCTACTGGATCCAACGCTTCTTCCTCATCAGATGGACCCTCGTCTTCCCAAACTTCATCTTCACTGTGTTCCTCTCTTCTTGGCTCAACTCCTCTTCTCATTTCCTCCTGCAGGGCTTGCACTTGCCTCTGCAAGGCCCTGAGATCGACCTCTACTCCCCTATTCCTCGCACCACCATGGTTCCTATGCGGAGGCATCCTGCTCACTTTCTCACAACCCCAACCATAGGTCCTGGTGCAAAACTGCCTCACGGTCGGCGATCTGTTCGCGCACTCAGAACCTTCTGGCTCTGATACCACTTGACGCAGGACTGGAATAACATGCAGAAAAATCACCAAATTTTCATTAACAGAGCTTTCAAATTTGAACTACAAAAGTACAAAATGGCCAACCCCCTTTACAATGTATGCACTGCCTTTTTATAACGGACCCGATCCCTTTTCGACATCATTACACATACTGCAGGTTTCCTGTAACCGCTCACATGAATGTTCTATCACTGCATGCATTATGCTACCAGGTGTCTTCAATCATCATGGGATGGAATGGCGGAGTGCTCTGCGGCCACCTATCCATCGACCCACTGAGTCATCATTCCCAGGAGTGCTCTGTAGCCACCTGCGCTTTGCTGCCACGTGCCCTTCTGCAACGACCTCTGTAGTTGCCTGTCCTAGTGGAGTCGTGAATGACCTGTTGTATTCTCTCCTTCGGGCCATGAAAACATGACATGTCATGAAATCACAACATCCTGGCCCTCCGTACTCTCCTTCTGTCTTCGGGCCGCGAAAATGTGACATGTCACAAAATCGCAATGTCTCTGCCTTTAGCATTCATTTTTTGCCTTCGGGTCGCGAAACTACGACAGGTTGTGAAATCACAACGTCCTTTCCCCTTGGCGCCCATCCGCAAAATGTGTCACGAAATTGTGACAACTTTTCTCCTTGGTGCTTGTCCGTAAAATGTGTCACGAAATCACGACAACTTTTCCCCTCGGCGCTTGTCCACAAAATGTGTCGTGAAATCGCGACAACTTTTCCCCTCAGCGCTTGTCCACAAAATGTGTCACGAAATCGCGATAACTTTTCTCCCTGGCGCCTTTGCACAAAATGTGTCATGAAATTGCGACAACTTTTCTCCCTGGTGGCTTTGCATAAAATGTGTCGCGAAATCGCAACAACTTTTCTCCCTGGCGCCTTTGCTCAAAATGTGTCACGAAATCGCAACAACTTTTCTCCTTTGCGCCTTTGCTCAAAATGTGTCGCGAAATCGCGACAAATTTTCTCCTTTGCGCCTTTGCTCAAAATGTGTCACAAAATCGTGACAACTTTTCTCCCTGGCGCTCATTCTTCAAAAGTGTCGTGATATCGCGACGACTTTGCCCCTTGCCAGCACTTAGAGAAAAAAATATTTTTGGATGATGCAAGATTGCTCTGCCACCTCCGAATGATATGAAGACAATAACAACTATGGAAGCTATTCTTCAAGTGTAGAGTAAGATTTTCAAGATGTAAAGGAATTTATTTACTCTTGTTATCATGTTTTCTTTTGTCTTTAATTATTAAAAGTAAATATTTGTAAACTTGAAAAAGCAAATAGCTCACAAAGTTCTTAAATTTAAAGAAGAATAATAACATGTTTACATTGTTTAAGTGTGTATTTTTTCCTTTATACAAGTCTAAATATTATCATTAATAACCTAAACCCTACGTAAAAGATTTAAATATAAAATTGAAAAACATAAGATATTATATATACATATTATTTTTCTTCAAACTTAAAAGTTTAATATTTTTTGAATTGAGCTAAAAACCCCTTGTAGAATATATATATATATATATATATATATATATATATATATATATATATATATATATAATTTTTCTTCAAAGTTCAAATTTTAATATTTTTTTTTAATTTAGCAAAAAAACCTTTTGCCAGGTTGTTTTGGTCTGAGAAACCACAACCAAGGGGTTCTAAACAGTCAAAATTAAATGGGAATTGCGTCCGGCCTTGACTGCACTAGCATTATCAACTGGATTTTGGATGCCTAATGTACGTTTGGTAGGGTGAATATTCAAACCAGGACCTTCCTTAGAGGATTGTCTTACCGTAAAAGTTTAATTTTTTTAACCTATTAATGTTTAATCTTTAATTAAATAAAGAAAATATTTTTTTAAAGTGTATTGCGTCTCGTCAGTCAAATAAGATTTATATACCATACTTGGTCTAAATAAATAATATTTATACAATCCTAAGAATCATTCAAAGAAACCCAGGTGTTGTAGGTGAGTTGGAGAGGAGAGGGCAATCCTCCAAGGGAGGTCCCAGGTTCAAATCTCCACCCTACCAAAAAGCTGAATTGGGTATCCAAAATCCAATTGATAATGTTGGTGCGGGCAGGGTCGGGTGCAACCCCGGGTGACTTTGACGATGCAAAACCCCCTGTTGGTCTCTCAAACCAAGGCAGCTCCGCAAAGGGTTTTTCGCTTAAAAGAAAAAAAAATCAAAAACAATCACCAAAAATCCACAAAAAAAACCAAAGGTCGCAAAGAAAAAAAAAATCATTCAAAGAAAACTTTGATATCATACTCAAATAAATAGTATTCCACAAGTTAATAAATAGCCTTGTATTAATAATTATGTAGTATTTTTTTAAAGTATATTATTTGATTTAATATGCATGTACATAAAATTAGGATTCAGTCAAATAGGATTCAGAGACTTCAAGTGATGTCACTCTTTGGCAGTCTATTTAAACAATGAATGAAGACCAATATTATGCAAATTAAGTCACATTCAGACTTCCTACACAGAAATTGTTGTTAATAATAATAAAAGTTATAGCCAACAAAAAGACATTAATGTAATTACAGTTGACTGTAATACTTCGAGACACCACCCAACTGAACATGTCAGGTCAAAAATTATATTCCACGCTTGAATGGAATACTTCCAGACATTACCCAGCTGGACATGTCAGGTCAAAAATCATATTCCACGCTTGAATGGAATACTTCCAGACATTACCCAGCTGGACATGTCAGGTCAAAAATCATATTCGACGCAGCTAATCCGTCGTTAATCGAATTTATGGTGATATAGGAAAAGATCCGTCGTTAGTCGAATTTTACGGTGATATAGGAAACGGACGTTTGTAATTCTCAAATAAAAACTATTATTTATGTCTACGCAGAAATAATGTTTATAATTCTTAATTAAAAACTATTATTTATGTCTACGTAGAAACTCTTGGTACTCAATATTCTTATTTTGTTGAAGGGAGAGTTGTTTTCCTTGGCACGAGGTTATTGAAGGATTTGGGAATTCGCAATGCTATCATTGAGGCCGACTCCTTTAATGTAATTAAAATGTTGAAGGGAGAATGTCAGGCAGATTGGAAGGTGTCTAATCTGATAAAGGAGACCATATGGAACATTCTTTCTTTGAATATTGTGTCCGTTGTGCACGTGTTTTGGGAAGCCAATGCCATTGCAGACTTAATGGTGAATCTGGGCGTTACTACCCAAGGATTTTCTGTATGGCAAACGAATTTCCTAGATAAATTATATGTCGATCCATTGATGATAGCTCTTAATGCTGTCAGATGGTGGTGAATGGCCTACGTTTGTGGTGGTCTGTGTGGTGCCTTCGCAAGTCCCTGATGGCATGGTGCAAGTACGAAGGAGTTAATTTTCCATCATTACCGAGAGTAGCCATTTCTTGTTCTTGGTTCCACATTGTCCCTTCGTGGGATAGTGGACGAATCCTTTGAGAAATGCGGTTGTCAGGGCCATTGATTTTTTTATTTTGAATCATTTTTACCTGTTAGGAGGAACGTGGCCGAGAGGATTGTTTGGGGGGCTTCGGGTGTTGAACTCTCTCAGTTTTTTTTGAACCCCTGCCAGATTCTTTTTTTGGTCTATGTGATCTCCTCGTTATTTGTGTTTGGGCACCAATTGGTGTTGTTCGGTGGTCCCTAGGTGGTTGTCTTTAGGACTTTCGCTTTGTAAAAGGTTGTGGGGATCCTTTCAAAACCCTCTTTTATTAAAAGTACAAAAAAAATTATTATTTTTTTCATAAAAGACTTTTATAAATTTTAGTTCATGAAATTGAATTGGATAAACACTTCAGTTAATAAAAACTACATTCTAGCCTTGTCTGTCCATAAAATTTTTCATTTCTTTATTTGGAGCCGCTTTAAATTTCTCTTTCATCCTAGCGTAAATAATTTTCAATTATAAAATTGCTTACTTTACAAGAAATCATAAAAGTCTATGTGCGTTCAAAAACTCGAGATGTTTTTGTTCAAAGCTCGAGACTTTCAGAGTAGACTTCCCTTGCAATTTCAATTCCAATTACCTTGAAAGAAATTTCCTGTCAACCTACCTTTGTAAATATTGTAAGTATTGGAGAGCATAAAAATCAAAATATAGCCCTGTGCATAAGATAAGATTAGGAAATAGAAAGATGCAAATATTTTCCATAATCTGTGTTTCGTTTTTATTGTCTGCATCAACAGTTTGTGGTATGGTTGTAAAAGACACGGTTAACATAGGTATCATCCCGTATTCCACTTCCTGGGTGGGGAAGGTGGTCAAGATTTACTCACCTCATAAAATATAATTGGAATGGATCAAACACCCTAAAAGATCATGTCAACATGTCATGTATTTTCTAAGATAATTACACAAGCTAATGGAGAGTAATCATTTTCTATTACAATACAAAAACATCTTGTATATCGTAGAGAAAACAACATAATTCCTTTGTTAGGCTAAGATAAGAGATCCATAACATATAGCAAAAAAAAAAAAACATTGAAGATTTCTCGTAATCATAACATAAGAATATGGAGATAGAGGTATATATAAAAATATTCACAACACAAGAATATGGAGATAGAGGTATATATAGATTTTTTCACAACACATTCTAGAATAGCCTAACCCCCCACCCCTCCCCCCAACCTAAATTGAAGATTCCTCATAATCACAACATAAGAATATGGAGACAAGGAGAGAAATTGAAACACCAAGACACACACGAAGAAATATTGAGACCAAAAAGAATAAACACTAGACTAAAGAATATTTTTACATTAATAGAGAGGATATTATAAAATTCTACATGATTACAGAGAGCTTAAGTAGGTATTTATAGACTGTCATGGTCCGTGGTCAATCCACGTCAATATCTTCTTATAAAGAATCATTTTTATTATGCATAAGCAAGTTCAATTATGTCCACTCATGAAAATCCAAAAATGAAAAATTACATATTTTGAATCCTAATTTCTAATAAAATTCAACAAATAATATGACTACAATACATACCCACTTCAGTACCAAGCCCTTGGAGACCAGATATAAGAATATTAGCACCAAGCAGTTGCCTCATTGTCTGTCATCCAAGAATAAACCACACCCACACCACCATTAAAAAAAATTCATCCAAAACGCCAACCCACAATAACATTTTTGACACCCTAAAAAAAGTGCAAGGAGACTATATACCAAACTAATCATCTTGATGAGATAGTCATAATTAGCTATATATCACAACACTATTTTTGGATATCGCACACTTTGTTTTAGGGGAATGTTGTCTTTAAGTGATGTCAATTTTTCTCTTGGAGTCTTGGTTCACTTAGAAATTTATTTTTTTATTGGACAACCCCTTATGAGACTCTACATTGTCTATTACTAAAACTATTTTGTTAGACACCATTTTATCATTGACACTATAGCTCACTATTTTGATGACTGTCTGGGCCAACTTTATCATTGAAAAACTCCTTGTCTGTTATGATTTATGAATGTCATAGGCAATTGTTACTAATGCTAGCAAAATCTATCCTAACAATTACTGACTATGATTGAATTCCTATTCAATTTTTACTAACTATTCTTGATAGAACCTGTATTGAATATTTTGTTCATAACCAAATTCTTTTGTCCATTTCATGCAGTAATTATGGGATAGTAAAGTCTCCTTAGTATGCTCAATTTTTTTGGTAGGATTTTTGGTTGTAGGTTTAACATTCAACAGAAATAGGGTACTCTAAGCCATGGTGTATATATTGGCCATAGGCCCTTTGTTATAGTGTAGTGACAAATGATAGTGCTTGAAACAATATTTTAGGCCACTACTCAAGGAGGATTCCATGCATACCCTTGAGCACACTACTTGCCTCTATGATAGTATGAGAGGGTGATCTTTTCAAATGTTGTTTCTGATATACTATGGAGCATACAAGGCCAAAAATCTTCATCATATGCTTTATGGGTAATCTAGCTTAGCTAATAATGGTAACTCCTCCATGATATTTCAAAACCCCTGATGCAGGATTTCTAACCTAATAACCTAGTGCAAAAAAATGCTTATTTTTTATTATTACATTTTAAGAATAAAATAGGCAAAAATATGAAAACATGAGAAAATGATACCTAGTAGTTGAAATGGTAGGGCAAGAATTTTCATAGTTGTAGTGGAACACGACCTTGAAAAGTGTTCTGATACCACTTGTTAGGAATATTCTAATAAAAATAAGCTCATTAACATAACTATTGCAATAAAAACATAATTTCATGAAAGAACAAAATATTACAATATAAAATGTAAATGCAAAATTATAACAATCTCACAAATCACAACATAAAATCACAAGCCTCTTTGATGGGGCAACCTCCTTCGATACTTTCATTCAATATGTAAAAATACATTTATTTATGGACCATTGTCTTTTAAAAATACATTTCATGCAAACCTAACCTAATGCTCAAGAGTTGGCTTACATACAAAGTGCCACTTGAGCTAGAATCTTCTACCAAGCATCAGTTACATTCTTGATAATGGTTACATGAAATGACCCCACTTGTCTAGGCACCTCAATTGCCACATACCATTACAAAATATTACAAAATATCATTATAAAGGGGTCCCCATGTTGGAAAGGGGTCATTACATATTAATATGAGAATTACATAATAATGTTAGGATGGGGTCCTAACAATGTCCTCTTTCACTTCTTCCACTTTCTAAGAACTATTTTTTTCTCTTGGATTAAATTAGGACTATTGCTAGCTTTTTCAACCATTTCCTTTACTAAAAAATCCTACTCTAGGTATTTAATGGATTTATCCAATTTACCCTTATGGGACATTAGTGAACCCATCAAATGATCAAAACTTAAAACTGATAAATCACTACTTTTTCAATTGAAGTAACTATGAAATTCCACTTAATAGGTAAAGATATTAATACCTTCTCACAAACTACTTGATATGCAATGTTTTCACCATGGATGTGAAGATGGTAAACATTATTCTACACTCGACATGAAAATCAATAACCTTTTCATTGTCTTTCATCTACAAAGTTTCAATTTCTCTCCTTAAATTTTGCAACCAAACCAATTTCAACTTGTTTGTACCTTGGTACGATATCTACAATGTGTCCCATACCTCTTGGCACTTGTAGCTAAATCAATGTTTGGAAAAATACTATCATCCACATCACTCTAGATCAAATACCTTGCTAATGAATGTTTCTTATTTTTTCCCCTCTTGTTGGTTCATTCTTGTATTGTCAATGCATTCCAATCTTGTGGCTCCACATAACCATCATGCACAATATCCCAAACTTTCCAAACTTCTTTATAAACCATTAAAGTCTATATTTTTACTGCCCAATAATCAAATTGTTCCACATTAAATGAAGAAACTATAATTGGGTTATTTCTTGTTGCCATATCTTCCAACCTATCTCAGCCTATGCTCTGATACCAATTGTTGAAAATAGGGCCTACACAATAGAGCATCATGAAAAAATAACAACTGACAAAAAAATATACCCTAATTGAAAATTGTTCATGAAATTGAAAGAACAATATAAATTGTGCAAAAGGAAATAAGGATTTGTATTACTATGAGAAATTAGAAGCATAGGAAGCTATTATGAATGATGACCTAAAAAATGATTCTTCCTCCTTATCTAAATATGGAAGACATGTCCTAGTATTTTTAATGTATCTTCAACTCTTGAACATAAATGGATAATTTTGTGTTATGTGATTTTATATTGTTTATTTTATTTTTAATTCCCTTTCTTTACATTCACAAAATGACAATAAAGTTAGGGATTGGAGAGTTGGCCCCTAATACCATATTTACTATTTTTAAGTTTTTAAAATTGCCAAGGCTTGTTAGTCATTGATGACACATAACTATCCTCAAAATGGTTGTGAGGATATCTCAACATCCTTGGCCAGAGCCAAGGCCGGGAAGTCAATCTTGGTGAGGGAAGTAGTAGAAAGATACAAAATTACCAGGTCGAGAATGGTGGTGTGGTTCCCAAATCATTGAAAAGTAACTTGATGAAGATCCACATATCTCTCATTAATTCTATGTAAGATTCAATATCCTACATGGAAGAGATACTTACCCTTATGGGTTGGTAGGCCTGGGAGATTAATGAGCATAAGGCTGAGAATAATGTGGGTCCTAGTGGTATGAAAATTTGAGATTTCTATATGGGTTCCAGCTCTGTTCGAACTTTTATTTAGATCCATTTCTTTTTTTTTATGTTATGAATGTAATGTGTAGTCTCTTTTTTTTGGTCATAGAATCAACTTGATCTTTATCATTATTATATGTATGTTTATCCATCTCTGGTTTATCTAGTTTCAGAGATGTTGTTTGGTAATCTTTGAAAATGTACCGACTGTAAGTGTTTGTTGTTTTATCTCTATGGGTGGCAACTAGACTCTTTTTGTAAAAGGTTTGGAGATACTTTCGAAACTCCTTCATCCATCTAATAAAAAAATGAAAATTAGGATCAAATCAAAGGGATTGAAGTATAGTAAGAATGTTTCTAATAATTAACTATACCATTCTCAAAAACAAACTTTATAAAGATGATATTAAAAAAATTAAAGCATTTACTAAAATTTTAATAGTAATTAAAAAGTTATAACTTTAGAATTAATAATAAATATCTTGATTGTTTAGTTGGTAGAATCAACAAGAATAAAAAGATCCAAATTTATGAAGACTCATAGGTGGTAATAAGCTAGATACTTGGTGTTCTTAATATGGAAAGCATGGTTCTATAACCCATATTCTCTCAAATAAAATAAGTTGTAAATCAAAGTGAAGTTTCACATTTTGACATATTTATAGAGAACTTAATAGGGAAGGAGATGAACTGTCAAAAGATGGGCTTTAGATTGAATTGGATTCATGCTTAGTATAGGAATTCAAGAAGGAAATGCACTATAGTTGGTCTGTATCTCTATCTAGGGGGATTAATCCACTCTAGTTAATGCAAGGATAGTTAAAACAACTTCTTAAAAAACTAAGTTGATGATTTAAAGGATACTGGTTGACAATTTGAGAAGGTTTCTAAGGATAGAACTTAGCCTTATAGAGATAGATAGCTATGATGTATAAGAGACCAAATTTCTAGGTAATTATTGAAGCTTTGAAAAAATTCAATAGACATATAAAGAATGCAATTTCATATTTGCTTAATATAAAATTATGACTTTTTTTTCCAAAACAATAATTAAATATCTTTTTATCATAATATGAATTTAATGTTACAATATTTTAAGATTTTCTTTAGTATTTAAATTGCTTTAAATTTTAAAACATTAAAAAAAATCATTTATATACAATAAAAGATATTTATAATAGAATAAAATATATGATCTTATTACAAAATTATACCAAAATTAATAATTAAAAAATATCTTATTTAAGAAATTAAACAAATTAAAAAAATAAATTTGTCTATTCAAAAGAGAATATTACAATAAGATTCTTAGGATTGATATGTTAATATCTTTGTTTTCATTACTATTAAAATATTGAGGTTATTCAGACATGTCTAGCTTGTAAAGGTCCAATGGTCAAAGACTATATTAATACCAATGATAACTCCATATCATGAATTTGTACTAAACCTAGTTGAAGGAGAGGAACTCAAACAAATTGTAGATGAACTAAGATGCTTAAATATTTTTATTTGTTGATTTTTACATGAAAGGATGAGTTAGTTTGGTATCTATCAAAATATGGTGGATACTCAATCAAGTTGGAATATGCGGATTTAGAGCAATCAAAATTTTCTACTCCCAAATATTTTCTTGGAAGAATATTTGGTAACTAGAGGCTCTCCCTAATGTTTAAATTATAATTTGATTTATGGCTAAGAATTAACATTGTGTGATGTATTAGATAGGCCTAAGGGCATTTCATTATACATTTTTTTTATTATACTAGAGGAATCGATAACTCGTTACAATTTTCTATGCTTCTTCGTGGGTTCAAATATTTCTCCTTGTTGCCACTATAACCTCCAGTTGCATCGGGTAAACCTTTTATGTAGCCGACTATGCTGATGCAACATGCCCACCATTACTACAGGGCTTGAGGGATTGGAACCCTGGTCTCATTTCATTATACATTAAATTAATTATTTTGTAATATTTATTATGTAAGCCCTATGAGTTGTGGTTAATATTGTTATGATTAAAACCCATTTATGACTTGTAATTAACCTAAATCCCTCTTGTTATATTGGATTCGATTAAAATTTTATGATATAATTGGGGTTTTGGTATTGCTATGAATACCCCACTCACATTCATTTTTAAATTAGAGTGTTATGTCGTATTATCTATGCAGAATGATTATTTATGGTGCCTATAGGTTTTCCTAAATCTCTTTTGTTTTTGTTTTACTTTCTATATAAGATATGAGTTAATGTCATGCTTCCCTTTATTTCAAGAAAATATTGTGAATTTCAACATGGTATTAGAGCAAATGTGAAGCGACATTGCTTGGTCACATAAGAAGTACCTTTAGAGCCTTTAGTCCTTTGGATCTATAGAATCAATTTATTCTATTCCTCTTAATTTATTGTGATTAGAGTTCTATTGGCTCTCCATCCAATTTTTTTATCTAGATTTAAAAATGTTCGTTACTCTCCTCTTGTCAATCCAAAGGTAAAATGGAGGGAAGTTATTTTTGAATTTGAATTTAGAGAAATTGGTACCACCCATAATTTTGTGTGTGCTCACATGCACATGCTTTGCATTGAGTGTCATCTTCTTTAGGCACTTTTGGCAAGCACTCCATGGGGGTTGCACTGGCTCTATTAGCAATAGAGGAACAACATAGTGATTTCATGATGGATTGTGTGTAATTTGCCATTGGGGGGTCTATTTGATTTTGCATATGACCTAGAATTTTATGCATAGGAGAACAACAAGGAGAAATTTTCTCTACAAAGCCCTAGTTTTTTCAATAGGATATCACAACTGATAGGATAGTTGTAGGATAGTTGAAAGATAAGCTTTAGGTTTGAGCCTTGATCATGACCCTTTTGCTCTTAAATAGAGATTCACACAAGTGTTGGATATAACATTATTGGTAAGTGATTTGTATTAGGATTCCCTAATCTATTGGCAAGGCAACCCCTTTTATCACATTTAGGACCTCGAGGTTATAGGATCAAGTCTTTATGTAATATTTTTGTGTTGTGACTGATTTGAAGGTCAAAGATAAATATGGTGTCTTGAATTTTAATTCTCAATGGGAGGCTTGCTATAATAATTCTACTTACATAGATTAACTACAACCAAAAATAAATCTGCACAAAACACAAAATAACAAATATTTTATTTATTGCTTTGAATAGTTACAAGTATCACATGCCACTTCGAGGGGACAACCTCCTTTACCATAGGCCAGTTTTATAAGCCAAAACCCTTTATGAGCAACACTCCTTTATAATATAATTCTTCATGATACCTTCACTTTCTTACAATGCAATATATAAAGATAGTTTTCCCAAAATAACTTATAATGCAAAAATAGATTAAACCTAAAATACTTATTTGAGCTATCTAACCCTAAACCTAGTGTTTGAGGGTCATCCTTATATTCAAAAGGGGGTTTCAACTTGTTACTAACTAAACTATTACAATAAAATAAAAAAGGTTAGGACATGAGGTCCCACCAATGCCTCTCCTTTGAAAACAAGCTTTATCCTCAGACTTGAATATGAGGAAATTGTTATGAGAGTTGGTGTAGCAATTCCCATATGGTAGCCTCAGGATGTAATCCACATATTGCATCAAAAGATCTATATTAGATTAGTTGCATTATTTTCATGATTGTTGATCCAAATAGATTTTGGTTGGAGAATGATTGGGCATTTATAAAACTCTTGCTATCATTCAATCCATTGGAATTGTTTGGAAGATATGAGGTGATAGTTGGTGGTGGTGGTCATTTTGTTCACTATATATAATGCTTCAATGTAAAACATCATAAGTATGGCACCATGCACTTGGTGATAATTATAGTTTGATCATTCATTTGTAGGTGGTAGTTCAAAATCATATTTAGTTGGGTTCTTTATAGCTTGATGACTTCCAAAAATGACTAATGAGTATAGGATCATGATCATAGACTATAAAGGATAGCATTTGAGGAAGAAAGAAAATATGATTAGTGACTATTTAGGTAATGGTGGAAGCTGGATAGGGATGTACAAGAGGAAAAATGTAGACATACGTTAAGCGATGATCCACAAAAACTAAAATAATTGATTTGCATGTTATTTTTTACACTCCTCTAATAAACCCATAAAAATGTCAATCCATATTCTTGCTAGAATTAGTAATGGATGGAGTGTTATTGGAGATGGAAGTGTCTCCATTTTTTGATATTGATAAACATCACTTTTTTGAACAACCCCTTCAATCACTTATGTTTTCAACAATTCTTGGATCAACTTTGCAATATTTTATTTTTGTGGAGAAGAATATCGATAAGGATATATGTTGGGTGGTGGATTCCCTTGAATGACTATTATGGTATGATAAATTATATAAGAGTCCTCAAATACCTAGGTAAATGTATTATGAGATATTTACAATATTGTTGGTGGAACAATTTGATCAACTTCTACATACTACACTATAAAATATTGAGCCATAACTTCCCCAATGTTCTTTTTGTGTATTTTTTCTATACAATGAGAATTGATGACTCTTTCTAGTCCATCTATAAACCCCTTGAGAGTGTATTATTTATCCTCTATCAAAAATTGCATCCATATGTTTGAAAAGTACCATAAGATAGAACCCAATGTATACAACCATTGAGCACCTAGGACTATGTCACATTCTTCTAATGGAAACACAAACATATTGGTCTTTGCATTATAGTATCTCATAGTAAGCTTCAAATTATGATATTTGTATTTGTAAAAAATAGTACCTTCATTGGTTATCATAGCTTCAAAGTTGTTGCATGGATACAAGTAGCAATCTACTTGTTTTTCCACCTTCGGATGAATGAAATTATGAGTGTTACCTAATTCGATGAGAAATGCTAGAGGACATTTCTTGAAATACATAAAAAATCATAGTCTATGGTATAGTCATATCTTCTAAGGATTTCAAAGAGATCTCAAGTGTGTGCTCTTTTGAAGTATTATTATCCCCATGTTGCTCATTATCTAAGTTATTAGTGGGTGCCTCAGGCCTAAGGAGGGTGGTGGTTGACTCAACATCTAGTAGGTATAACTTATGACCTAGACTGTATTTCTCATCATAATTATAGTATAGGCCCTTATCTTTATGAGCCTTCATCTATACCTCACTTAGACATTTGATGGGGATTGTTGTGTTTCCTACACTAGGAGATAATTATGGGGTTGAAAAAGTTTAGAAGTGGGACAATTTATTTATGCAACATTATGTTACTAACTTATATTCAACCAACCTCTTTAACCCAATGATTTCCATCATGTTCTTTGGTTTGAAAAGTTTTACCTCCTTTTGGATATATTGCTTCAATCCACTAATAAAGCAACTTGTAAAAATTTCTTAGTTAACCATTCTATCTTATTGGCCAAAATTTCAAATTCTTTTTAGTAGTCTCAAATAGTATGAGTTTGTGTAAGCTTTTTCAAAGTTCCTATAAAATCCTCGAAGTACTAGGGCCAAATTGAACAAGTAAGTTTTTACAAAATTCATTCCATGAAGATGTTGCTCTCTTAGATTTATGTAACCAATGATACCATTATATTTTTTTATTCTCTAGGTTGAAAGAGGCTATAAGGACTTTTAGAATGTCCTAAGTTTTATGTAAATAAAAATATTGATTTGCTCATTATATCTAACTAGTAGGATCTTCACCATGAAACTTAGAGAAATCCTATTTCATGGTACAAGGTTTAGTGGATAAGGTATGTTGTCCACCCAAAATATTTTATAGATTTTCTATGGATTTAATAACTATGGGATTTTGTTTCCCTTATAGTAATATATCTCATACTTTTTGGATAGTGTTATAGAGATAAGTGGTGAATGTTCAAATCCTTTGTATATTATGTTTCATAATATTTAATTTTTTTATCCTAGTAATCAAGGAGTCCCAATTAAAAATTTTAAATTGCTCCATAAATTCTTATAGTTGCTTTACCTCTTCATTTAATGTTTTACTAAAGAATTGTCTTGTGATCACCATTTGTAGTCATTTTTTTATTTTTAAAATTTTTATCATGCTTCTTAGCCTTAGTTACAACACCCTTGAATGATTATTTTGAGAACTTGGTACTCTCTATTTATTTTTTTTATTTTGACATTTCAATACTATTTTTTCCAATGCTTTGGTATTGTTTTCTTCATTATTGTTTTTTTGTGCTTTGGTACTATTTTTTCTCAAGTGCCTAGTACCTCCTTTTTTTTTTTAATTAAGGGATTGTCAAATATTTTATCTAGAAGTTTCTACCTACAAATCAATTCCCTATTTTAAAACCTTGCAATTCTTTCCTATAAAACCCCTATAATCCCTTCTAATATCTACCTAAATAAAATCTTATAATCCCTTCTTGTAAAAACCCCTATAATTCATACTTGTAAAAGAAATGTTGTAATGTATATCTTTAAAAACCCCTATAATTATTTTATTGCTAAAGTCTACAAACTTTTAAATATTCTCTAGAAATGCACTCTTTGTATGCCCAAGAGTCC
Source organism: Wollemia nobilis (assembly GCA_028583015.1). Classification (NCBI taxonomy): domain Eukaryota; kingdom Viridiplantae; phylum Streptophyta; class Pinopsida; order Araucariales; family Araucariaceae; genus Wollemia; species Wollemia nobilis. The sequence goes on from JAQPPZ010002969.1 coordinate 26,581, forward strand.
TTGCATATTTTTTTTCCTACAAACTAAATATTATTTGAAAATGAACTCTGCTTAGGCTAGGATTTTGGTATCTTTTGAATCACTCTATTAGTGTTCCCAAAAGTCCTTGTGGGTTTTTTTGTAAATTTAATATTCTCTATAAATGAACTTTGCTTAGATCAAGATTCTATTGTCTTTTGAATTTCTCTCTCAATATACCCAAAAAGTCCTTGTAGGATTTTTTTAGTGTGATATGTTGGTATTTGTTTGGTTTTTGGGATCACAAATATACTTATCTCATTCGTAGATACTAATTTGTAGGATATTTCAAGGCACTAACTATGAAGGATTCTACAATTCGTGTAATTAAACTACTCATCTTCAAGGTACAATGCATGTACCTTCCTAGGGCTAACATCTTAATGATGCATTATACAATTCAAATGGATAATATTTTCCTATGGGTAAAAGCTTCTCCTATTCCTAAGGGGTCTCCTAATATACTTGAAGATACATAAGAGCTTGTAGACATATATGAGTGTTGTCTTAAACCTAGATATTAGAGTTTGAGCACCCTCACTTCACTAGATGCTTTATGGGAAATATAGCTTAGTCAATAATGATAATTCCTCCATGATATTTGAAAATCCTTGACACTAGATTTCTAACCTAATGAATCTAGGGATGGAAAAAAATTAAAGTGATTTGGCTAACTACAAAACAAATTGGAAAAAATAAAAAGTGATAAAAAATAAGAAAAGGATAAACTATTGAGATGGATGCATTAAGACCATATAATAAAATGGAATAGAAGCCTCACTATCATAAAAAACCATCCTTGGATCAAAATATGATACTAGATTTAATGACTCTTACATAAACTAATTGGAACCAAAAACAAGTTCACATAGAGCACAAAATAACAATTATTTTGTTGATTGCTCCAAAGAGTTGCAAGTATCATAGGCCACTTTAAGGGGTAAGATCCTTTATGAGCAACACTTTTTATAATTTAATTCTTTAGGATACCTTCTCTTTCTTACAATACAATATATGAATATAACTTTACCCAAAATAGCTTACAATATAAAAATAGATTAAACTCAAAATAGTTATTTGAACTATCTAACCTTAACCCTTGTGATTGAGGGTCACCCTTATATTCAAAAGGGATGCCCACTCAATACTAACCAAACCATTACAATAAAATAAAAGAGTTAGGACATGAGGTCCTAACACTTGGTGCCTTAGTTACCCCAAGGTATATAGCAATAAGAGGGATCAAATTTAAACCCTATGAAGGCATATTTTGGCTTGCAAAATAGCCCTTAGTCGATGTTGCAGCCAATGTGGAACTTTATAGCACCATCTCAAATAATGTGTTTCCTTCATATATCTACTCAACCAATCATAATGATGCAAGTGTCAAAAACTAGTTGAACAAGAGGGGATCAACTCATGAAAAATGATTGGATTGTATTAGAAAATTAGATTTTTCCAAGTGGTAGGTTAGGATTGGTCCTTGAAGCCCTAAGTTTTGAGATTTTAATTTTTTATTTTTGGGGCCATTAGGAAATTTTTTGGAGGTCATAAATTTTACATACAAAATTATTTTGAGGGTAATTTTTTAAATCATACAATTTTTCAAGCTTTGCACACTAGTGATATTTCATGGATCTACTGTGGTGCTAGGGGTTGAAATGTGTAAGATGGAACACAAAGCCCAAGATACTTACCTCAATGGGTGAAACTAGAGTATTTGGTCAACTCAAATGAATTTCCTACTATGAAGTAAGAACCTGTGGTACATCATTTAGGAGGATATATTAGTTGTTCTTGATAATGAAACTCACCATAAAAAAGAAGAAGAGACTTTAGGTATTTTTTCCTTATTAATTTAATTAGAGTTGCTTTTCAACATCAAAGAGGAGAGTGAACCTATCAAGTTATGGTCAAAACTATATGAAAATTTTGAAAAGGTTAATACTACTATAGTAGGTTGCTTATTATTAAAGGTTTCTTCTCTTACACTAGTTGAATTTGATAATGTTGAGTACTATATTGCACCTTCTAGAGGGAAAAAGAAAGATGATGTAGAATATGCTAACATTGTCCTTGTTAATATCCCTCTCTCCATTTAAATGTTGAACCTGATGCTTCATATGATTCCTATGTTTGGTAAATCTAAAAGTCTCTTATGCTTGATTAGCTTTTTTATTTTAGTTCAGTTTCCAATGGTAATGTGGAATTATGGTGGGACTCCACAAATATAGATCATGCAAAGGAATTCAAATATGAGGTAAAGACCCATAGGCTTAAGGTTTAGGATAATAATTCAATGAAAATTAAAGACCACTTCTGGATACTATAAGAGGGGGGACATCCAAAAAGTATTGCTTACTAAAGTTGCAAAGGAATGATGTTGAGTTCTTGAAGTTAGGTAGATATCTTCTGGATGATTCCAGAGATTTGGAAGGATGTGTCTCAACTATAGAGGCCTACTAGAGCATCCATTATGGGGGAAGATATTATTTTTGCTAATGTCTCATATCCTTGGCCCCTCAATTTATATTATAGGGGGTGTTAAAATTGTAATCTATGTGATCTATTAGATAGGCTTAAGGATATTTTATTATACAATGTATTAATTATTTTTTAATATTTTATTATGTAATCTCCATGGGTCATGGTTACCCTTGTTACGGTTAAACCTTATCTATGGCTTGTAATTAACTTATTTTTTTTATATATCTACTTAAATTTTATGATGTAATTAGGTTTTAGGATATTCTATAAATACCTCGCTCAACTCATTTTTTATAAAAGTGTTGTATAATATAATCTATAGATATAGTGATTATTTATAATGCCTACATGTACCCTAAAATATCTTTCATTATTTTATATTTTGTATAGGATTTAAGTAAATTATGTGGTTATGTTCATTTTCTAAAAATATAATGAATTTCAACAGCTAAGGCCTCAACATTTCTTTGCTTAGCAATTCAAAGTAATATTCTTACATGAGAGTCTCTACAAAAAAGTGGATATCATGGACCTTTCAGTTGTACCTTATATGAGAAGGATTTAGAAGCATTAGACCATTTATTTCTTCATTGTCCCTTTGCTCATACCATTTGGGTTCCTTTTTTAAAAATTGTGCAAATATATTGAGTAGCTCCATCAATATTAAAAGAGTTGATATAATATTGGATTAATTATTTCAATGCTAAAGCATGTTGTATTTTGAGGAGAATTGGTCTCACTATTGTTTGTTGGAATTTGGAATTTACGGCTTGAAAGAAATAATAGAATTTTATAAAATAAATCTCAAAATTATGCCTAAGTTTGGAACCTTATTATTACCCTCTTGTAGAAGGTTTAGATATGTTGTTCATCATGAAAAATCTCAATTATAAAAAAAGAGATAGTAACAACTTGGTTATAGGATCTGAACATACATGGAATAGTCATAATAATATTAAAACAAAAGATCTACATTAACCCAAAGTAAAATAAAAATGTTTAAAAATTAGGTTTATGAAAATTAAATTTAATAGTGATTTTAAAAAAAATCTAAAAAATATAATTTTTTTTTTTTTTTAAACAATGAAAACAACATGCTTTTCACTCAAAATCATATAGAATTTAGTTCACAGTGAATACAAAATTCTAATTGATATTTACTATAGGAAATTGTGTTGAAGTATAACAAAGGGATGCATGTGATCATTTCCGATTGAGGCAGCAATCACGCTATTTGGTGAAGTTGAAATTGGTGTAGCAACACACTGCACAACAAAAACACAAATACGAATATATGATCGGGCATGTTTTCTAAGATTTTAGCAGTGTATACCTATCTAAAATGCAATGTTATGGCAGAAATAAGAATGAATGTTTATTGCTTTACAGAGTTATTATAACTCAGGGAACATAGTATTGCTTGACATAAAAATTAGCATGAATTAGAAAATAACATCATGAAAGAGCCCTTCAAATCCAAGCCCAATTCTCTTTACTCTTCTATTGGATTCAATAGGATAACAAATGATGTTGTTGACGATATTCATTTGAATGATTTTATCAAATCATATGTTCAAGTACTGATTATAGCTTCTGACAGTATGCTTGGAATGTTTGTTGATGTGAAAATTATATCAGTTCGTAGGTGGTTTATTTTTGGGAATATATTTAGAAAACCATAACAGATCTCCACTATGATATGAAGTTACACTGCTCGTTATAAAATATATAATTTTACTGCCACCGTCATCATCTGGTTCACTACCGTTGGGAGAAACATCGATCGAACAAAATGTGGTATGATTTGGGTTGCATCCATTGCAAATAGGGATTACGTGTGAATCAACCAGCATGATAAACGATAGTGCAGTCCATTGTTTTAGTGACAAACAATGCAGATCAAGGAGAAAATGATTGTTTATAGAAGAAAATTACCTTATTTTAGTCATAAAGAGCAATTGTCTGACAAGAATGTCAATATGAGAACGTTCATTGGGTGCAGGGATGGTGTCTAAACAACATGAAACAACTTTTATCATAAAATCAATTTTCAGTGCAGAGTAGTGATGTTAATTTGGCAGAGTTCAGTAGAGCTAGATTTGTCCTCTTACAGGTTATGCAAAAACTTCACAGAATGGTACGGAGGCCAATGCCCAGACTAGAAATTGATCCCTGGTGAGCGTGGATGAGAATCTGTCATGTTATCGCTTATAGCTCTAGTTCAGTACAGTAATTATGCAAAGGCGGTCAGGTTTATTTATTGGTGATACCGTCAATTTTTACTTTATATAAGAGCAAGAGTGGTTGTCATATTGGTGTGGGGGTACACAAGATAAGGCTCATATGCCTATTGTTGATAGCAATATCCAAGAATTAGTGGCTGTTTGAGAAGCCAAGTTGGAAGGATTTCTTCAATAAGAAGAAGAAGAAAGGAAAGGATTTTCTTAATAAAGTAGATGTCACGTTTCATTGGTGAATAATATAATGCATATAAAGTTTTAGAGAAGCAGGAAGATGTGAATTCTATGGCATCTACTAAGGAAGTTTGTCATACGGTTAGAAGACAGAGGTATTTGAGTATACTTATCCACTTTAAAAATATCAATAACATTATTTAAATGATTATATTAAATCTTATAACAAATATGTTATCATGCTTAAAATTTGAAAAAATTATAAATTATGTATGATTACCCGAGGAAGACGGAACATTTGTTGGAGAAGCGGGATTGAAGGATTGAAGAAGTTGCCAAAGGTTTCCTCCCAGGTTGTTCACAAAAGACTTCATTTTAGATGGAGAGAGGTATTCTCGAGAAAATATTATTATCAGATGTTATTATGATATTTATTTGAATGCTGATGGTTCACTTTATAATAATTGGATATTGTTGAATCATGTTAATGTTGATTGATTTAAATTAGGTTTTATTTCAGAAATATTTCTGTTTATAGATTCAAGATGAAGTTCTGAAGTTTTTGTAACTTGCTTTTAAATTTATGTTTCATTTTTTATTTTTTTCCCTAACCCTAAACTTTTTCATTTTATTAAATTTCAAATTCACAAAAAATCAAAACCCTAGGTTTTAATAAAAATTTTAATCTAGGGTATTCTAAAACAAACATTAGAATTTCAACTAATAATATTTTTCAAATAATGATTATTAAAGTTCAATATAAAGTATTTGGATAAATTTAATTAAAATTATTTTCTAATATTAAATCAAATATTTGCTCTCCACAGGTTTTATTTCTGTTATTTTATTATTAATCTTACAATTTAGCATTTAATTTCATAAAGCAACAAGATTTTCAGATTTTAAAATTTTAAATCAAAATACCAAACACAAGCCCCTTGTTAACAGTGACGTGCACCGCTGAGGCATTATAGTAACATTTTTATTTACAAGAAAACAAGCACATGTTCAGAAGTTAATTAAAATAGAACCTTGGAGAAACTAATAATTTTCTTTGCTAATAATTTTGTTAATGTTCAAAATGGCTGTGGCCAGGCCCCCATTCATCAAGGGCTAGCTCTTCTTGTGTTTGAACAGGCTGCTATGGAGTACGACTTGGTAGCTGATGATATCCTGAAGTCCTTTGCAGATTCTCTTGGTCCTATTGTGGGTGCCTCTAAGGATGTTTCGAAATATGAATCTGAGTGTAGCGATGAAATTTACTCTTTTACCTTTGGTTCAGGGTCTGATAAGGTATCAAGGAAGATTTAGGTTTCTGCTAAAGGGGTGTGTGGTAAGGCCTCTGTTGATGGCTCTCGTTCTCCTATTTCGGTCCCCTTTGTTAGTATCGATTTGTCTCCCAATGCGACGATTGAGGAGCCGATGGATGTTGACTCTACGCCCACCCGTGCTATGGTGGGCAGTGCCACTCATAAATCAAAGTGCCTACGTAATAGATTTTATGAGGAAAATGGCTCCTCCCATCTCTCTCCCCCAATTGACTTCGATGTTCTCCCACGTGAAAGCCATAGGGAGAAGCTGGTTGATGAAGTTTACATCTCGAAGGTTTCTATGGAGAAAAAGTGAGTCCTTCATAATTTGAAACTCATTGATATTAACCATAGGAAAATTTGGAGCTCGGTGAAGTCGTTGCTAGATTTTTTTGAAGATATTGCTCGTTTGGCTGCTTCTGTTACTCAATATATGGGTAGGTTGGGATAGAACTATCTCAGTTCTTCTCTCCTTTTGTTTCTTGGGTTGGTTTGGTGCAGTCTTTTCTATTATGTCCCTCAGTGTTTGCTGGGGTTTAGTTTTGGTTTTTATCGTCTGTATGGAGGCTTTGTTGTAATGGTTGTGGGATATTTTTAAAACCCTCTACATTATTAATAGTACAAAACAAAAACTAATAATTTTCTTTGCAAGAGGGGATTGCATCCTAATTGTGAGTGTATTTTCGTAATCGGGTGGAAATATCACTCAATAGGGTGGACAGGGGAATACTAGGTGTCATGGGTAAAAAAGGATAGTGGAGTGTTAGGAGGATTTGGGTAGGAATTAAGGGAGGATTAGTGGGGATTAGAGGGATTAAGGGGGAATTTAGAGGAAAAATAAAATAGGGAAAATTAAGAGGAACTTAGAGGGTTATAGAAATCAAAGGGTAAATTAGAGGAAATAAAGGAGAATTAAAGGGGGATTAGGGGAGATGAAATAATTAATAAATAATTAGGAAAAAAAGGAAATAAGAGGATAAAGAAATTAGATAGGAGTAGAGGAGAAAAATAAATTAAGGAAAATAGAGAGTTAGAGGGATAAAAGGAGAAATTGGAGAAATGAAGGAAGCTAGAGGGAAGAAGGGGACAAGGGAATACTAGGTGTCATGGGCAAAAAGGGGATAGTGGGGTGTTATGAGGATTTGGGTAGAAATTAAGAGAGGATTAGAGGGGTTAAGGGGAAATTTAGAGGAAAAATAAATTAGGGAAAATTAAGAGGAATTTAGAGGGTTAGAGAAATCAAAGGAGAAATTAGAGGATTTAAGGGAAAATAGAGGAAATAAATGGGATTTAAAGGGGGATTAGGAGAGATGAAGGAATTAAGGAATAATTAGGAAAAAAAGAGGAAATAAGGGGATGAATAAATTAGATAGGAGTAGAGGAGAAAAAAATTAGGGAAAATAGAGAGTTAGAGGGATAAAAGGAGAAATTGGAGAAATGAAGGAAGTTAGAGGGAAGAAACTAGGGAAATTTAAGAGGAATTTAGAGGGGAATTAGAGAGATTTAGAAGCGAATTAGGAAAAATTTAGAGTTAGAAGGAATTTGGAGATATTAGAGGGGAATTAGAGGAGATGGAGAAGATTAGAGAGATTTGGGACAATTAGAAGGGAATATGAAAGGAATTGAAAGGATTAGGAGTAAAGAAATTGGAAGTGATTAGGGTTTTAGAGCAAACTAGAGAGAATTGGAGAAGAATCAAGAACACCAAGAGAGATTAGGAGGAGGTTTAGGAGGGGAATGGAATAATTGAAGGAAAATAGGTAAGACATAGGGGAATTTGAGTATTTGGAGACTTTTTGAAGAGAATTGGGGAGTCTAGTCAGAGTGGTTTTAGGACCTTCAAAATTGATACATTTTGGGTGTCTACAAAAAAAATGGGGGAAATAGAAGGGGGAAGAGTGAGAGAAGGAAATAAGAAAGAGGAACCAAACATAGGTATGTAGGCACCCAAATATTGACCATACAATAATAGATTGGATCCTACAAGAGAAAGAGAGGGGAAGGAAAGTGAAGAGGTGAGGAAAAATGAGTAGGTAGGGTGATAAGGGCCAAGGTGGGGGTTGAATAAGCATGTTAGGATGCTCGGGATGGAGGAGAGTAGGAAGGATATAGATGAAGATAAAAATTATCATCATATAAGGGCCTAGTTATGGGGACAATAGGATATGACGCCTTTTATGGGCTATCAAAAGCAATATAAATTTAATCAAAGTATTCTTCGAGTTGATTCCCCAAGGTGTTAGACGAGTAAGATTGAAAAACATCATCGAGAAATAGGTAGGTATACTTAGGGTCAATGTATTCATCATCTTCATCCTCCTCCTCAAGTCCAAGGGTAATACATTGGAGGTCATCCTCAAGGAGGTCGACTGAAGAACTCTTATCATACCTATTAGCTTTTGAGGATGTATATTAAAGGAAATGCAACCATAATATGTAAAATAAACAATCTATGATAACTATATGATAATGAAACTATAATATGCAAAAAAATTAGATGATAAATATTTGCAATAGCTTAGTAATATGCCATTAATAAATGTTCATGAAAATAATACAATGCATTATAATTGAGGAATTGAACACTCCAAAAATTTTAGTGAAGAACTACATTGTACCTACTCACTACTCTCTATCTTGACACCATTCCTCTCTCACTATATACTCTCAAAGACCTATAGATATAAAGATATGTTCCTTGGCCTTTACTCTACCCATGAATATTCATCTACCTATCCTATGACTCATCTACCTATCCTACGATTCACATACATGTATATGTGGATTCATTATATTTATGGTGTTTTATACGGTGGGGCAATGAATCCTAATAGGTCTAAGGTGTTCCTACGCTGGGCTAGAGAGGGTGGGGTAATGAATCCTAATGGGTTAGAGGTGTTCCTATACTGGGCTAGGGAGGGTATGTATGCCAATGATGCTTGAGTTCACGTCTCTCCATGGAGTAAGAAGGTGTGATGATAGGCTATCGACGTGATTATGTTAGGATCCCATCCTAACCCTTAATGTAATAACTTCCATGATGTAATAATTCCTAATAATGTGGGTAGTACCCATGATTAATATTTTGTAATGTTCTAAGTTTTAGCTTATGTAGTGCCTATGACAAATGGCACCATTTTTATGTAACACATGGTAGATAGGTTATGTAAGGTGGCCTTGTGCATGTAATTCGAGTGGCATTGTGCATGTAATTCGAGTGGCACTATGCATGTAATTTGGGTGGCATTATGCATGTAATCCAAGTGGCATTTTGCATGTAAGCCAACCATGGAAGGGAACTATTTAAATACCCGAGAAGACACCAATGTATTCATATTTTTGCAAGTTAATGAAGTGTTGAAGGAGGTTGCCCCCTCGAAGAGGCCTGCGATTCTATCTTATTGTGAGATTGTTCCTTTATGCTAATTTATGTTATAATGTGTATTTTGTTCTGAATATTAATATGATGTTATGTGAGTTTATTTCCAAGCAATTGTGTGAGAGTGTGTTTATTTAAATTTATTTTATAGTAGGATCCTAACAAGTGGTATCAAAGCACTTTTTAGGGTTAAGTTCTGCTACAACAGTAATGATTCTTGTCTGTTAGGTATAATCCCTTGTTATTTTCGTGTAAATTTTTTTTACTATTATCAAAAAAAAAAAGGGACATAGACCAGTCAAAAAAATAGTCTTTTTAGTTGAGTAGGTAGAAACCCTATGCCGGGGGTTTTAAAATATCATGAAGAATTTGTCGTTATTGGCTAAGCTAGACAACCCATACATCATCTAGTGAAGTGAGGTGCGATCAGGCTCCAATACCCAGGCCTCAGACAGAACTCGCGCACGTACTTGAGCTCTCATGCATCTTCGGGTGTATCGGGAGACCATTCTAGGGTTAAAAAAAATTATCCAGTAGGAAGCTTATCGGCCTTGTATCATCCATAGTCCATGGGACACAACATCCTAGATGATTACCCTCCCGTACTATCAAAGAGGCAGATAGTGTGCTCAAGGGTATGTGTGGAATCCTCCTTGGGTAGTGGCCTAAAATATTGGTCCGAGCACTATTGTTCATAACTGCGGTATAATAGAGGGCCTATGGGTGTTACATACTCCTTTACCTAGCATACCCTGATTCTATTATAACTTCAACCTGTAACAAAATCACAAACCAAAACTCCCTATTTGTAAACCTGCATTCCAAATTCCCAAAAGCGAGCATATGAGAAAGGAATCATCTACCAAGAAAATAACATAAATTGCATGAATTTAGGATAGAATATGAGGGTGATAGTTAAGTTGATAGTCTGGAGAATAACAGTCAGATTTACAGTGGCAGTAACAGTCAGGTCAATTAGGTCAACACAATTCGATCAAAAATTACAGTTTTTAGTGTCAAAACAGAATTATCATAACAATAACCTACACAATACAGAGAATCTTTAGACTAGTGAGGTAAGCAGTGTTAGAGAGACTATCAGGGCTGAGCAAAACATTGAGTGAGTGACCAGAGACCAATTATAGATAGTGCTCCAGTACCCAAAATTTGCACTGTAGCTTAGAATCCAAAACTGTAAACACCGTTAGACTCGACAAAACAGGAGTAAAAAAAAGAGTTTGGGGTGCCAAAAAGGAGTGTTGTGGGATATAGCTCATTGTGACCACCTCTTCGAGCTGATCATTTTGATATATAGCACCCAAGCACTTTTTTGGACACTTACTAAAAATAGTAAGTCCTGAAACCTAATTCTATTTTTAGTAACTGGTCACAAAAGGTTCCAAAATGGCCCAGGGTACCCGTGGATATCAAAAAGAGCTAGAATAGATGGACTCCTTAACAAAAGCCATTAAGAATTTGAACTTAGCAATTTTATCCATAAGGGAAGAGGTCCAAGGTCTTCGTCTAGATCATGAGGCCACTAGTGCTCGCTTAGAAGAAACACTGATAGAAGTGGATAGCAAGTTACAGAAGGGACCACTCAAAATAGAACACCAGGTTGAAACCTCTACAAGGAATGACCATGACCCGTCCTTTAAAATGCCAAAATTGGACTTCCTTCGATTTAATGGGAAGGATGTTGATGGGTGGTTATGTAGGGTTGATCAATTCTTTAGACTTCATAATGTTTCCATATATCATCGAGTTTAGATGGCTTCCTTCAATTTAGAATCTGAGGCTCTACATTGGTTCCAGTGGTTACGTAATTCCAACCCAAATCTCTCTTGGAAGGACTTTGAGTCCCAACTACTGACCTGATTTGGGTATAGTGAGTATGAGAACTTCACAAGGGCCTTGACCAAACTGCAACAAACATCCTCAGTCCATGACTACCAAACTCAATTTGAAAAATTGGCCAATAAGACAAGAGGATTGACGGAAGGGTTCTTCACGAGTTGTTTTATCAGTGGGTTAAAAGGGGATCTCCAAGCTAAAGTAAATATGTTGAAACCACAGTCCATGATGGAAGCTATCATTTTGGCCCGTCTGGCCGAATCTAAACTCTCAAACCAAAGGCACCCACCATGGTTTCCTCAAAACCGACCTTCATTTCCTTCTTGAACCCAAAATTTAGTGGATAGTAAACCTACTACAACCAAGCGGCTGACTACAGAGGAGATGGATGCACGTCGTGCCCAAGGATTATGTTATAATTATGATGAAAAGTTTTTTAAAGGACATAAGTGTGTAAATAAAATACTATACTTGATAGATGTTGAGGAACCTGCTAACACTGACCAGAGTGATGAGGATGAGGACCCTCCTGAAACACCTTCTCCATAGGAAGAAGATACACAGGGGTTTGAGGCAGAGATTTTAGTCCATGCTCTTGCAAGCATTACCACTCCACAAACCATGAAAGTTGTGGGATTTTTCAAGGGCCAACGTCTTACCATCCTTATTGATTCAGGCAGCACACACAACTTCATTGATCCTCGAGTTGCTAAGCAAAAAAATTGCTATATCCACACTTGTAATTAATTCGAGGTCATGGTAGCCAATGGGGGAACATTACATTGTAAAGTAAAATTCGGTAATGTCAAGATTAGGATAGGGGACTATGAACTCAAGCAGGACATGTTTGCCCTCCAGTTGGGAGGATGTGATATGGTTTTGGGATCTCAATGGTTGAGTACATTGGGCACTATTAGTTGGAACTTTGTAGAACTCTGGAGGCAATTATCCCAAAATGGACAAACACACTTACTCAAGGGCTCCCCTTCAGGAATACCTCACCTCATTAGTTCTAATCGTATGGAGAAAGTGCTAAAGAAATCAAAACATGGGGTCATTGCACAACTCTTCTCCATTCAACCAACCACTTCACTAATGGCTAAAATTCCATCAGACCTACAACTAGTTATACACAAACATGATGCTATATTTGCAGAACCAACTACACTACCATCACGTCGCTCTCACGACCATGCTATCCCATTGCTCTCGGGTAGCGCACCACCAAATATCAAGCCATATAGGTACCCTCATGCCATGAAATCAGAACTAGAAAAATTGGTACAAGAATTACTCAAGGTTGGTGTCATCCAACCTAGTACTAGCCCCTACTCCTCACCTGTCCTACTTGTTTCCAAGAAAGATGGCTCATGGCGCCTATGTATTGACTACCGATAACTCAAAAATACTACGGTCAAGGATAAATTTCCTATTCCAGTGGTTGATGAATTACTCGATGAACTACATGGGACCATGTATTTCACCAAGCTTGATCTTCACTCTGGGTACCATTAGATCTGGCTCAAGGATGAGGACATCCCAAAAACTACCTTTCGCACTCATGAAGGTCATTATGAATTCTTGGTAATTCCATTTGGTCTCACAAATGCTCCTACATTCCAAAGCCTTATGAACAAAATATTCTGGTCCTTTCTGTGGAAGTCCATCCTTGTGTTCTTCAATGACATCTTGATTTACAGCCGCATATGGGAAGAGCACCTCAATCATGTGGATCAAACTTTACAGCTGTTGGCAACCCATCACCTTTTTACCAAAAGGTCCAAGTGTTCCTTTGGTCTGACTGAAGCAGAGTATCTAGGACACATTGTCTCATAGGATGGCATCAAGGTTGACCCTAAGAAGATTCAAGCAGTTCAAGAGTGGTCGAAACCTCGCACCTTCAAGGGACTTTGAGGATTTTTAGGGCTTACGGGCTATTATCACAAATTTATCTACAATTATGGGAAGACAACTGCCCCCCTCACCTCCATGTTGAAAAATATTCCTTCACTTGGACAGGGCCTACTGACCAAGCCTTCATTGAACTCAAGCATGCTATGACCACCACTCCCATTTTAGCCATGCCAAATTTCTCTAAACCATTTGTCATTGAAAGTGATGCTTCTGGTTGTGGTATTGGGGCAGTATTGATGCAAGAAGGACGACCTATGGCTTTTACTAGCAAGGCACTCTCTGATTGTAATATGGGGAAATCCACATATGCTAAGTAAATGTATGCCATATTGCATGTAGTCACACACTGGTGACCTTACCTCATTGGGCATCACTTCTCCATCAAAATCGACCATCAAAGTCTTAAATATTTTCTAGAACAAAGAGTTTCCACACCTGATCAACAAAAGTGGGTGTCTAAACTCATGGGCTATGATTATGATATCAGCTACAAAAAGGGAAAGGAGAATATTGTGGCTGATGATATTTCTCGCCAAATGGAGACCGTAAGTATGTTGTGTGCCATCTCTACACCACTTCCCCAATGGATTGATTCCTTGCGTCAAGAAACACGTCAAGATTTGATAGTCTCACTAATGGATGATCCAGATTCTACACCAGGGTATATTTGGAATGGCCATGATCTGTGCTACCATTAATGCCTAGTTCTACCTCATAAGTCCTCACTTCAAGAGCTCCTCATGAAGGAATTGCATGCCACTCCCTCTACAGGCCATTCAGGGTTCCTTAAAACATATGAGCGACTCAAGCGCACCTTCTTTTGGAAAGGTATGAAATGTGACATCCGCTCTTTTGTTGCTACCTATGACACATGTCAAAGGATGAAAGGTGAAATAGTACGCTCTCTAGGTACTCTTCAGCCATTGCCTATCCCATATCATGTTTAGACTGACATCTCCATGGACTTTATAGAAGGACTCCCTAAATCTGGAGGCAAGTCGGTGTAGACACCAAAACAACACCAATTCGATTATGTGACTGCAAACACTGATCACATTGGCACACACAACCCCAAGGGCAGCCCCCAAAAGTTAAACAGTGGTCCTAACCACTCTCATAGTAGTTTTGGAAGGTTAAAAATTATTTTGGCACCTTCAGGCACCTTTCTCAATATCCATTCCACTTAGGGACGAATTCTAATTGGGATTCTCTCCACCCTGGGATGAATTCACAATTCGATCTGAGGTGGGGCGAATTATAGGTTTGACGGGCAAAAAGTCAAATCTTGACAAATGGTAGCTCGGATCCACCACCTAACGCTTCTGTAGCACCCTAAAATTGGCGCAGTAAAATTGTCATAATTACATTCACCTTAGTAAATAATTTAAAATTCAAATTTAACCTCCCAAACCACAAGTTAACCACTGGGTAATCCGTTTCCCCCTTTTTTCATGCCATTTTTAGAGGTTGTTTTGACCGTTTGACGATATCGTCATCGATCAGATGATATCGCCCTAGATCTGATGATTTCATCTAGACTAGGACGTCTAGATGATCTTGTCACAAAATTGATTTTGCACAATTAGCTTCTGTTCCAACGGGTCTCCAATCTGGGTAGAAGCGTGTCTGCACCGTTAGGGACCCTCCCCCATTGGAAATATCTCAAATTGGGATGATCTCCAACCTCCTAACTACTCCCCTAAGCCCATTTAATCCTAAGCTATCCCCTTAGCACCCCCCTAGCTAAAATTCTCTACAATTTAACTCCATCTACGTTGAACCATCCCAATTTTTCATTTGCAATGGTCCCATACCAATTTTGTTGGGCGGGACATCACTTGGTCGGGACGACCACACACATCATGCCAGCGAACCTGTTGCGGATCGGGGAGGCGGAACCTCAAATCCGAGGTGATTTCGAGCGATGCGAGATGATCTCGACGCAGTCCATATTGAGGCAATCGAGTGAAGTTTGCATTTCTCAACCTTTTCTCTACTGTTTTATTCTGCAAATTAGATAGTTTATTCAGTTTTTATGTTATTTTGCATTTGGAGTTCACCCATTTAGCTTAGATTGCATACAAAGATCATGATTTGTCATTAGAATATCGTAACTTGCTTGAATTTTTGTTCATAACTATTATTCAGTATTCATACAGTCATTTGGTGTTGTTTCCCTCTGTTAGCATAGTAGTATTCATTGTATTTTGTATCTATTTCTCGGGTCTCGACAAAATTCACACGATGAAAAAAGCGGTCAAATTCCAACGATCCATCGCTTCAAACATTAGAATCATCACGCGGACATCCGGGATCGGGGTATTCCTCATTTGTATTATGTAAATTCTCTATTTTATGTCTTTAAATCTATTTTCTGTACTCATTGAATTTGCATTTTTATGTAGATTAATCTAGATTCATTTGGCCAAACCTAGGATATGAATGCTTAAAGTTAAAAACAAACACATTAAAACACATTCCAAACCTAGGCGTGGAAACCCCCTTAAATTTTCCGGGGGAACCCACCATCCATCGAAAAATCATCAAAATACACCTCCCTTGGGGAGAGGCGGGACCTTCACAAAGTCCTCTCGGACAGGAACCACGACATCCTTTTCCCATCCTCCTTCCGGGGCACGGATCCAATAGAGCCGGGAAGGTAAGGATGCGAAAAATTTGGAGCGATACATTTTGGTGAACCCGACGTGAATGCATCATAACCTTTTGAAAACAAAAACAAAAAAAAAAAACCAAAAACTTAGCAAAAACTTAAAATTTTCATTTCAAATATTGTAGTAGGTATATAGTAAACATATACCTCTTAATTTTGAAAAAAAAAAAAAAAAAAAAAAAAAAAAAAAAAAAAAAAAATATATATATATATATATATATATATATATATATATATATATATATATAAAATCTGAAATCAAAATTAAAGCACCATGCCTAAACTTAGGAATGGTAAAGAAACTTTAGGAGAAGAAGAAGATTGGTTACAAGATACAACTAGAGACCCAAATTTCCTTCTTGGAGATCCAAATATGGAAGGAGAAACTCTAGGTCAATCAGAAGAAGACTTAGGTGAAGATAAGGAACAAGAAGGGAGTGTTAAAGAGGATGGATCCTCATCCCCTAGAGTAGCTCCAAATGGAGCGAACTCCATTGATAACAATGAAGTAATGTATAAAAACAAAATTATAACAAAACCATGGAAAAGAAAACATAATACCACAATTATAAAAATCAAACACAAATATGAAAAAAAAAAACAAAATAACTCCTCCATCATAGTCCCATAAACCCCAACCCAAACAAACAAATATGGAAAATGAAAAATAAGATAGATCCCTACCATCCCCAATTATCGAGATTAGTCAACCTTTGGATCCCATAGTTGTAGCTCAACCATACCCTACATTTACCAACCCATCCTACCTTAAGAAGATCCCATAGAGCATCTCGCATGTTTGATAGCATGTCTGTTTCACATGTGACTGCTATACTAAAAATTTCCCAAAGTTTAGGTGGATGGCTTGGGTCTTCTGCCCCTTCTCAACATCCATCAAATTAGTGCCTACACGAGAGGCAGACAAAAAGCCTTCTTTACAAGCAAGGTGATGTTTTGTCGTTTCTTAGCTAGTGAGGCAAAACCGCACTCTGCCTTATAGGGGAATGTTGACTTTTCTCATATTTCAGATATCTTGGCTTCAACACTACCCAGATTTTCTCGAAGAGTAGAAGATGCCCTCATTAGGAGGCCAACTTGGGGGATGAACCCAAAACAAAAAAAAAACAAAAAAAATTCTATTGAAACCTCCCGATAAGCCTCCTTGAGAATTCACAGATTAATCAACCCTCATCAACTTTTTCCTCAATTCCAAGAGGTTTGTCCATTCTAGCCATCCCAACAAGATAACTACTGATTTCCATGAGGACCGACTCACCCTGTACAGTTGTGCGGGTCCCCAACCACCCTCCTAATATACCAAGCCTCCTCAACACAACCACAACTCGCATTAACCCTACCAAGACAGTAGGTAGCCAATCATCCCTATTCCCCTCCTCCCTAGCCTTACCATACCTGATCATATTTGCACCTTCCCCTACGACTTACATAATTTTCAACTTCTTTCGTGTAAGCGTAGTAGTACAGCTTCTTCACCATTGTGTCAAAAGATCCTTTCCCCATGCTATGGTCAACCATTTCTGGTTCTCCACCTTCTCCCAATATATTCCCTATGACAGCCTGCTCGACTACCTTCACTATAACGTAGTCTGGAGTCGTAACACGCTCACTCACAGCCAACACTGGTCACCCATTCATTTGAAACCTTAATAAGGAATCATGCTCCTACATTCAACCTCCCCACATTAGGCAATGCCCCATCCCGGTTTTGCCTCTCTCCCCATAGGGATGAGTTGTGCTTCTGAGCCGTACCTCAAACTCCCTTGCCACTATCTCCAGAGATTGTTGTTTGCTCGGATATTCCCCCACTAGGACATCCCAACCTAATTGGAGGAACAGGTTTTTATTGTAGCTCTCTCTAACCATTGCTTCTACCATGTTGCTTAGAAGTGTTGAGTATCGCTTAAGCACGCGGTGTATTCCCTCCCTTGGTCCTAGACCCAGCAACCGTGTTTATTGTCAAAATCGTCAAATACTTTTGGTCCCTGTCAACGCCATGCGAGTCCCATCAATTTACACCTGTGTTTCGAGTTAAGTTGTCACTATTCATGGTGACCCTAGCCTTGTGTGCTTAACCGTTGAGTGCAATTTGCCTTCTCCCCTCCTAGTTCTATTTTTCATCTAATGAACAACCCCATAACTTCACCTATTCCCTCCCTTAATCACCTCCTTTAGATCAACCCTCTAATTACTCTAGACCAGTCTTAATCACACCAACTTTCAGTTCTACCCCTATAATTCAACTTCTAGAACACTATCTACCTTCCACATCTCAAGCTAGGTATACCTACATCTTATCCCCAAGAACTTACCATAAATAAAAAACAATGCTTTCGCAAGTTCAACTTTTCAATACTCCATCTCCCTACTTTGGCCTCCCACAACCTATGGAAGTACTCCAGTCGGAGTGTCCTCATCTATAAAGATATGCGAAGACCCTCTAAACAACTCACAGAGTTCAGGTTTATACCAGTTGGTAAAGCTAAACCCATGATCTTAAATGGATATAAAGGAATGCTTGGACCTTTCCAAAATGGATGAAAAACCTTTCAGGTAGAACATCTGTGGTGTGGGCCTTTTCAGTAAAGGTCAACCCTTTCCTTTTGAATATGTGTCTCTCATTGCTATCAAGTTATTTGGTAGGCATGTGCATTTGCCTCTTAATCTTCTTTTCAGTAACATGCTATCCATAGCTTACCCTAAATGATACCATGAAGAGTGGAAGAGATATCTTCCATGGCTCTGAAGGTGTTACACATGATTTTATTTTGGGTTCTATACCACAGCCCAACTGAGCCACTTCCTCAAGTGATTATCTAATACCTCAATTACAAGATTGTTTTCCCCACCCCACCTATTTGAAATCTACACATGGAGGTAGAAAATGTCTTAAATTATTTGACGAGGACATCCTCCATCAAGAGTAAGTCAAGAAAATAAGAACAAACATTGCATTCTTAAGTATGAGTTCTTCACTTACATAGAAATCAGTCTAGACCCTTTTTAGTCATGCATCACTGTGTCCCCGGATCTCTACAACTTGGCATCCCAGTGCTCCTAGTCTGGGAGTTAGAAAACTCTGTTTCTCGCTTGTTGTCTCAAGTGTTCCCCCTACCAGTGGTTTGCCATTTTAGTTCCCTGCCCTAAATATGACTTTCCTCTTCCAAACTGGATCAAATCTGTTTCGGATGGTGGTCCTTATGGTGGATCTTGTAGTAGCTCACAGATGCATTTTACCCCCTGGTACCTTGAATGTGCCTTGCTGAACTTTCACAGCATGCCTCTAGTAGTGCCCAGTTTGTAGTTCGCTCCTCTGGACCTTTAGTGTTAGGTTTTTTTGTACATATCTTATCTAATCAATGCTTTCGGAGTACCAGCTATTAGGGTTTGTTCTTCGTTATTCGCCCTCTCAAGTTGCGCCATCACATGCCCGCACCTACTATTACAGTACAGTTACAAGTAACTTCAGCATCCTCTTCAGTATAATGTCCCTTTATTAAACTCCTAAGAAGATGTCCCCTTATGGGACACTGTAGCTTCACTCTCAACTAGCTCCTTAATCCACTCCACCCCAATTTGCGCCCATTCTCCTTTATCATTCTCATAGGGCTATGTTGCCCTTGGAAAACGTGCTATATACAGCCCTCCTATGCCCCTCATTGACTATGTCTGTCTTTGCTATGCATCCTTTCTTAGTCAAAAATGTCATTGTAATACGATCCCTTGGGTATCTCTGAGTCACCTATTTCCCGCCAGTGTTCGCCCGTTTGTCTCCTTCTAGAGTGTCATCTCTTTGCCCCTTGTCTACCCATCCCCTCATCATCGAACGATGATCCTCATAGGCCACCCACTGGTCCTTACTTGGCCCGTGTGTGGTAGTTTTATTTAATATCCCCACAATATATTCCTCTATCCTTCAAATTGCATTCCGTGCTCTACTGTTCACCCTCAATTAACACCTTTTAGTTTTTGGTGCCAGTTTCGTTTTCAAACTCGAGTGTACACCCATAGGCCTATGTTTTAATTAATCTTTATTTGTCAGTACTTGGAGCTATTCCTCACTGCAAATCCTCCTTGAGTAATCGATTGCCACTATCTTTTCTATAGACCCACTCAGTCTTAGCCTTGGATGTGTTTCTATCAATGAACTACCACCACATATTTTTTTCAAATGGACTTCCCATTAGAAGTTTAAGCAGTCTATTTGTTATGCAATACTTTGGATCTTTTGAGTATCCTATTAGTGTTTCTTAGGGTCTAACCTGGGCCCTGGTCTTGTGGGGCCTTTAGTGGTGTGTTAAGCTCCTCGGATGATCTTGGCCTCCTGAGGACCAGAGTTGTCGCCATTGTAAAGAACATCACCTTCTCCATGCGCCAGGCTCTTTCATCTCCAGGCCCTTTCTAAGGGGTTTAGCTATGCAATCAATCGTCTGGCACAAGTTCTCTCCACGTATTTCTGAGTGGCTTGCCTTTAGCTTCAAGTTTCTAATTTATTTAAAATCATGTAATTCCAACTTTCCGACAAGGAACTGCTTCATAATGTTATCCAATTTAACTCTGGTCCACTCCCTATTATCCTCAAGGTTGGTCAACATCTACAACCTTAATCAAAATTCTCAAATTTAGTCAATAGGGCCATTCTTATATCCCCTTTGGGCTATCACTAGTTTCACCCCAGAACTCCCATTTTTTGTTTTGTCTTCCATTTGTTGAGTTCTTCTCACTCAAGAGTAGGTTTCCATTGAACTCCTAGTGCATCAATTTTGGGATCTCTTACAGCGTCTGTAGTTCTCTCCCTTGAGTTGACCTTGTTTTAAGATCAACGACAAGGACCTTGAGGTATTGCGTGACATTTACTAATTATCGGAACATCTACCTTAGATGGTAACAGAACCCATTTTTTGCATCTTAACACTATGATAACTTGGTCTTTCATCCATGTTATATTTGTTCAAAATCACTATCTGTATTTTTTAATTTATTACAAAAACATTCATAAATCTCCAAAATCTTCAAAACTATTTGTTGCATATATTTATGCATTGTTATTTTTTCTCAAAAATAAGAATAAACATTGACTCTTAACCAACATGAAGGGTCAACATCTCAAAACTTCTCAAAAATTATTTTATATATTTTACAATTATTGAATATCGTTAAATTATTGGATAATACCATTATTGGAATCCTCCTCACACTCACCATATATCTTGTTTTAGCATGTTACTACTCTATTCAAGTCCACTCAAAAGTTTGAGCATAGAATTGTCTTGTTTTACTCAAACCAACCATCTTTCACATAATGTTATATTTGTAATTTCCATGTTTTGTAGTGTATTTCTGGCAAGTTTCCCCTATCCTATCAGCACGGTCTAGATCTTTGAGATTGGAAAGACAGCTCACCCTAAATAATCCCTTGCTCATCCAGAAGTTCAAAAGTTCAAGAAAAAAAATGTTCTTTATATAAAAAGTTCCAAGCATATCAAATAAAAAAAGCAAGAACAAATCCTTTCCCTACCCTTTGAAGACAAGAAGGTTGATGGCTTGCCCGATTCTCTTATTCAAACGAGGTAAGCCCCAAAGTGTTTGTGCCCAACCCGGACTTGGGTAACTCCTAGCGGTGTATTCCTCACATTAGCGACCTTCGAACCTTGTTTGATTGCTAGCTCTTTTCCCCTACATAGTAGTCTAGTATGGTTATTGCATCTACTCTGGTTAATGCACTTATTTGGTTTCAAATCACTGACATATATCTTGCTCAAAGTAAATGCTGCAATTGCACACATTGTATGGGTTGTGTATCACTATGAGTCAAGATTGATAATTCACATATCACGGATTCCTTATAATTTAACTTTTGTCTTCAAAACCTTTGAAATATTATTTTGCAACGTTTAATAAATCAAGTCACCACAGACACTATTAATAGAAAACAAAAATTTTTCAAACTAACACAAAACATACATATATACGTTGACTTTCAACGTGTATAGTTTCAAAACCAAAAGTGGAATTTTATGCCTAGCCAATCCTCATCTCATATTGTATTAAAAGTCAATCATGCAATAATTTTTTTGGTTTTCACGTGTGGTTAAGTCTATACCTACAATTCTATCCTAGCGCAATCATTGTAACAATTTATTCCCCATTTATTAAAAATCATGAAAACCATATGCTTAATTCATTATGTTACTAAATATGCTTTTAAAGCAAACCCATTTTCATTATTTCATGTCATTATGTCAACCTTCAATTTGCAAGATGGTATAATTCCTAAAGAATTATCCAAAAATTTATCACACTTAGGAATTTATGCCTAGCAAAATCATTTTAAACATTATCTTATGCACAATATTTTTATGGAAATCTGAAAACAAACCATCATTTTCATCATTGCACCAAAGTCTTAAGACACTCTTAAGCATTCTTTTACTTTTAACCATATTTCTATGGGATTAGCTTGACGACGAGTGAGCACGACTCCATGAAATGGTCTATTAGCGACAATGTCCTTTGAAATTATTGTTAAAGTCTCTTTTATTTTTACATCACATTACAACAAATAAATTTGTCCCATCAGATTATTTCATTTAAAATATTATAGCATGACATCAAAGTTATAAATTTCAAAATGACATAATTTCATGAATCATCAATCCAATTATCAAATCAATCAATCAAACATAAAAGCATCATAATACAAGCCACAGGTCATATGATCAAAAATATATCATATATATATCAACAGTATATACATCATCAAAACTGAATTGGTATGCCACAATACCTCGGCATACTCAATCCTCTATCAACATAATAATAAAACAATGTTAGTTTGTACACAACTGTGCACCCCTCTAGCCTCGAGAACCCCTCGAGCTCTCCGCCTCATCTCCTCCCCCACCCTGAGGTGGATGAGGTGCCCCATCTGTAGTCCTAGTCCTCGATCGGGATGTGGTCTCGACAACCCGATCCATCGGATCGCAATGTTAGCGAGAGGTAGTCTATCCGCCTTTGGCACCAACTGATAATACAATGTCTGATAGAATGTAAGTTGGGCGATAGCCCGTGTCAGCTCTCCAGAACTTGCCCCTCCACCACATGCCTTGAGGTGTGCAATCTTGTCTCCAGTGCCACCTCACCGATGGGTGCCCTCATCCGTAGAGTCGCACAGGCTGGAGATGATCTCTCTCCGAGAGTAGCCATTGCTACTCTCTCTGTCGACACCCTTTCCCTTATCGGCGATGGTGGCCTCTCCCTCTATGGATATGGGGTCTCCCTCCCTCCTCTCCCTCGCGGCCTCTCCACTGGCCTCCTCGCTCTCTCCCATGACCCGGGCGCCTCCATAGCCCTCCCTACCACACATGTATAGAACCCTGCCCTCGTCATCCAAGGAGGGCGATGCCGCTACGCATCAGCCATCGGCTACCCTCGTCCCCATCCACCGGGGATGGGGGCATCATCCACTCCGCTCTAGAACCCGCATGTCGGGAGCCCCGCTAACTGTGGTGTTATCCCAAAAAATCCAAGAAAACTCGTAATCCCTCAGATATGGTATCCCCTACTGCAAACCAAACTATCGCAAAACTCGGTCATAGAGGTGGAGCTCCACCTCCCTCCTCTCCACGACTCGATGCAAGCCATCTCTCCTCCATCCTTTGCCCACCTTGGATGCTCCCTCCATGGTCTCCAGTGATCCAGTCCAGGACTAGGTCATCCATAGTCTCCGGGACATAAGGAGGTCGTCCCCGTGACCCTCTCGAGCCACGAGAAGAATCGGGGCCTCTTCCCATCTACCCCTATCAGAGGAATCCCTATCGGCCTCTGCACTGCAATGTGCTCCCAGCACCAAACCTGTAAGAGCGATGTCATGAGAAGACATCGACCGCCCTTGTACACGACCCCATACAAGATCCTATACAATCGGCATAGTACATAGCTGCCCCAAGAAAACCTGTACCCGTGGTCTCGCATATCGCACATCACATATGCGACCATCCACCACCCACCCTCCGGTGGCACAAAAGTCCACCAACCACTCCCTAGCACCTGTGAGCCTAGATGCCCCAGCATCGCGGTCTCGATATTAACTCCCTTCTCTAGGGAAGCTCAGTCACCACACTGTCCCATAGCATGGCCTTGATTGGTCAAGAGTAATCAATCGTCCTTTTATGGAGATTCTTATAATCCTCCATACATCCTCTAGAGTGGGAGTCATCTCCCGTAGCAAAACATGAAGAGCCCGGATACCACCTCTCCCGGCTAGCCCCATACGTGGATACCAGCATCTCCACATCCAAGTTGGCCTGTGCCACGATCTGCTCGCCAGTGTGAGAGCATCCAAGTCATCTCTCAACCCTCCATACTTCCATTCCCTGCTCTTTAGCAAACCTCTCTGCAAACATAAACAACAAAACAATAAACAATCATTAATAAACAATTCAAGTAATTAATAATGCAAGTTAAAAATCAATTTTTTTTGCAATTGATGATATCGCCCACTATTGGACGATATCGTCCCAAATTGAGAAAAATCATCTCCGATTTTGCAAGCCAAATCGTCTCTAATTTGACGAAATCGTCCCCCTTTCGTCGATTTTTCCCTTGGACGAAATTGCCGAAATTGAGACGATTTCGTCGAAATCGGGACGATTTCGTCCCGACGACGTCGACGGCCCAAAAATGGCCGCGATGCTCAAAAATCATCTAAAAATTACCTACAAAGCATGTAAATTCAAATTAAAGCATCCTAGTTAAGTCTAGACTCTTACCCGTAGACCGCCAGACCTCTATCGATCATGCATTATCTCCACCATTTTTGCTTGAGCTCTAAAAACCAAAATGAATAGTAAAAATGAATTAGGGTTTTACCCTATTTTCTTAATTTTATTCAAAAATAATTTTTTGCTTTTCCGCATTTTTACCTCAAACATTTGATTTGGGTAAAAACACGGAGGGGGCACCATAGTAAGCTGTCGTACGATTCGACCAAGAATCGTCGCCTAAAAATGGGAATAATTTTTGCTTTCTTGTAGATCGAGAAGAACTCATCTTTAACGCATTTTCTTCGGAAAATTCGCTAAAGAGGAGGCAAAATGTAGCACCCTAAAATTGGCACAAAAATTGTCATAATTACATTCACCTTAGTAAATAATTTAAAATTCAAATTTAACCTCCCAAACCGCCCTTAACTGTCGGGTAATCCGTTTTCCCTTTTTCGTGCCATTTTAGAGGTTTTTGACCGTTTGACGATATCGTCGCCGATCGACGATATCCCCATCGACGATTTCGTCTGGACTAGGACGTCCAGACGATCTTGTCACAAAACTAATTTTGCATAATTAGCTTCTATTCCAACGGGTCTCCGATCTGAGTAGAAGCATGTCTGCGCCATTAGGGACCCTCCCCCATTAGAGATCTCCCAAATTGGGATGATCTCCAACCTCCTAACTACTCCCCTAAGCCTATTTAATCCTAAGCTATCCCCTTAGCACCCCCCCTGGCTGAAATTATTTGCAATTTAACTCCATATACGTTGAACCATCCCAATTTTTCATTTGCACTAGTCCCATACCAATTTTGTTGTAGGTACATCACTATTTTTCAGCCGAGCCAGCACACATCGTCGCCGACGAACCCATTCAGATCGGAGGCGAACCTGTCGAATCTGAGGCAATTTCGTACTGATGCGAGACGATCTCAACTGCAGTCCATATTAAGGCAATCAGTGCCTGAAGTTTGCATTTCTCAACCTTTTATTTGTTGTTTTATTCTACAAATTAGATAGTTTATTCAGTTTTTATGTTATTTTGCATTTGGAGTTCACCCATTTAGCTTAGATTGCATACAAAGATCATGATTTTTCATTAGAATATTGTAACTTGCTTGAATTTATGTTCATAACTATTTTTCAGTATTCATACAATCATTTGGTGTTGTTTCCCTCTGTTAGCACATAGTATTCGTTGTATTTTGTATCTATTTTTTTGCTTGTAGGTCTTTGCAAATTCGTCGATCTCGATGATTCTCGGATCTCGACGATTCTCATCGATCTCGATGATTCTTCAATTCAGACGATCTTGACTTCTTCAAACATCAAAATCATCACCAGACATCCGGATCAGGTATTTCTCATTTGTATTCTGTAAATTATCTATTTTATGTCTTTAAATCTATTTTCTGTACTCATTGAATTTGCATTTTCATATAGATTAATCTAGATTCATTTGGCCAAACCTAGGATATGAATGCTTAAAGTTAAAAATGAACACATTAAAACACATTCCAAACCTAGGCATGGAAACTGCCCTTAAATGTTTCCTGGTGAACCCACCATCCATCAAAAAATCATCAAAATACACCTCCCTTGAGAGGCGGGACCTTCACAAAGTCCTCTCAGTTCGAGGTACCGTGACATCATTTTCCCATCCTCCTTTCGGGCACGGATCCAATAGCCTGAAGGTAAGGATGCAAAAATTTTGGAGCGATACGCCTTCCTTCAGTTCATGGGAGCATGGGTGAGCATTTTCGAGCATTAGAGGCTATTACAGGGGCAGTCATGAAGCCCCTAATCAGGGAGGAATCTTCCCTCCCCTGGAAGGGCATGGCTGCCATGTGGCGCCTCTGCATGCTCATCCCAAGAGACCTCTAGGTCTATAAATTGATGAGTTTCCTCATCCCAAAAGAGACAGAGTAAGAGCAATTTGGAGCAATGAAGTGCTGCCATTTTATTTCCCCATACACCCTTGTGCGATTTGTGCCTTCTACATCCTTGATCTCTTTTAGAGAGGAGGTCATTGGGTGACTATTGGAAGGTCGAATCTTGAGCCCAAAACCTGAAATTTGGCC
The DNA here is from genome assembly GCA_028583015.1 of Wollemia nobilis. Lineage (NCBI taxonomy): Eukaryota > Viridiplantae > Streptophyta > Pinopsida > Araucariales > Araucariaceae > Wollemia > Wollemia nobilis. The sequence continues at coordinate 53,494 of JAQPPZ010002969.1, forward strand.
ATAGAATACCACCCAATTTGTTGACAACACCTTGTAAGAGATTTTGGACCCATCCCAAGTGGATTGGTGCCGAAATCAGGCCCCAAACGGTGGGCGGCCCGCCCGGGCGCCCCCACACTACTGCAGGCCTAATCGTCCCTTTTAGGAACGATTGGGAATCTGTGGTAGATTTTTCTTTCTATCATTTTCATTTTTTGCATTCAATTCTATGATGCTTAGATAGGTTGTCATTTAAATTTCGTCTCATTTTGAACAATTTTGATCGTGTTTCTATATTCGTTCGCTTTTACTAACTTGCAGGTAGCATCATCATATTCCCATTGATGGAGGTCAAATTGGGAAAATCCGACCATCTGGGTCTTCCCAAAATGCCCCCAATTAGCTAACCCCAAGTTTGCAGGTCTTTTGGAGCTCTCTAGGCAGGACATTTGGGATAGTACCTTTTCGGCATTTTGTTGCAGGTGAATTCGTCCCGCCCCGGAGTGAATTCAAATCGGCGAGGAATTTCCCGACTGTTATTTTTGCAGTGCCCTCCTGGTGATGTCCTGATGCCCCTATCAAATTTTTAGAGCATTTGGATTCATTTTAGTCATAGTTTAATTCATTTTTCTCATTCATTTATCGCAGGCTTGGGGATTGCATGTTTTGTTTTATCCGTAGGTGCTATTGATTATCTTTTGTTTCTTTGAACGTAGGATCGGAACATCGGAGGAGCAGCAAGGAATCAACATTCATAGACACAAGTGGCGGCGACGTTTTGGTCCGCCCATCTTACATGTGGGCACGCGAAAGAAGGAAGGCTATCCATGGATGTAACCAAGAGATGAATTTAACGCTCCTCGCCCCTGAAAAGGGAGGATGCGAATTGTAACCAAGTTGTGAAATACATCAATAAAAGAGAAGGGTTGTTATTTCATTTGGGTTTCAATTCATGCTTTCTCCATTTCATGCATTTTTAATTCGTAGGATTCAGCGTTAAGTTTAGTTTCATTTTTTGCATCGTGCTTGGAGTCTTTCCTTTCTTGTTTTCGTATCCTCGTGCTTTCAGTGGCGATCACGGTGGGACCCTATCCTCTATTTTTAAGATTAGATATCTGATCCAAACTTGTTTGTTTTTTGCTTGTAGGTGCCAAGTTTCACACGCTGACTGTTGTTCGTTCCATCAGGAGGTGGATACAGAGATGTAATTCGTCTTACCCAGGGACGAATGGGAATTCGCCCCACCCTGTGATGAATACAGTCCTATAATTCATCCCCCCTGGGATGAATTTTTGTCTATGTAGTCTTCGGGCAGAAACTCAGAACCGACAGATTTGGGCAGAGAAGAGGTAAGGATTCTAAATTTTTCTTGTCTATTTTTGTCTTCAGTTTTTCTATTCTAGGGTACTTGCTTGCTTAGGGAAAGTAGTTTTCCTTTATCGCTTGCTTGTTTCCATTTTGCAAAATAAAAAGAACCCCACACACCACGTGGTAACTTAAAAACCAAGGCGCTGGTCGTAAAACCCCAGCCCTTGATCAAGACCAACGGTGGATTTCATCACCACCTTGGCTTGAATTTTGCATCCATTACCCCGATCGCAACTGTTGCTAGACGTAAATCCTAATGAAAGCTGATCGAGTGTAGCTAGGGTGATTCCCAACACACGAGGATAAGTCTTCTATGGTAGGTGTCATAAACAGGGTGATTCCCCTTCCATACCGCCTACGTTCCACGTACCATCTGCTCTCACGTACCTATAGTTTCCCTCACGTAAGGGCGGGTATATAGAGAGGTTGGTATATCGGCCTGGCAATGGTATATCGAAGGGGCGACCATTTTTGGGAGCCATAAGAGCCATCATTTGCATTTAAACGTTCTTTACAAAAACCTTCAAAAAAAAAAAAACAAAAACAAAAACACAAAAACACACTAAACCAGGTCTAGGACACACTTTCAATCTTTAAACGAGATAATCACTGCTTGTGTGTGTGTATGATCATTTCTGTTTAGTGTAGCATAAAAATTTCATAAAAAGAGATAAAAATCTACATAGCTTGTAGGAAAGCACCACCATGGTGTACACACGTAGCCAAGCCCAATCAAGGGCGAAAGCTATGAAAAGTGTACAAGGGGGCACAAGTCACCTCCGCTATAGCCCTAAGGACTTAGTCATACCGCCTTGGTGGCCTGACCCGCAAGAGAGTCCGCATCAGTCCATGTTAAGATGGAACTATAGGGACACCCCTTTGAGGGACATGCCCGTTCATCATAGCCCCTTTCAGGAGGAGTCCTTACACGTGGCACTCAACATAGATAGGAAGGCTCCCTTAGAAGCTCGATATGAGTGGCCACCATGCGATGAAGCACTAGAGCGGCATAGTTTCCATGAGGAGAGGCCACATGATGATGGCCTCCCCCCTTTGCCCCCTATCACTGTTAGAACCAATAGACAAAATCCAGAGCGCAAGGCTCTTCAAACCGGGTGAGCTAACTCTGCCCGCCCCTTTCACACATATGAAAGGGAGCCCGAGGAAGATGATTACATTCCTCAAGAGCAATATACAGCGTGGGGGCCATGCACTTCTGCACCAGCTAGATACCATGATCACCCACTGAGGCCAGAGCCTCGGGTAAATGCCACCAACCTCGACAGAGGGAAGCAGCCTATTGAGATCTCGGATCATCGAGACCGGGGTAAGTGCATAGGAGAGGCATCCAGGCCTCCTAGGCTCAGGATGGCGGAGCAAATTGACCTGGTAGTCGCCAGACATGCCGCCCGCCAAGCACAGATCACGCGGCTTGAGCAAGACCAACAATAGCTAGAGCATTTATATCACCTTAGCAAAGAGCGCATTAGGCACCAAATAGATGAGCTGCTCCATAACCCGGTGCCTGAGAGGGTCCCAACCCCTCGCACCCAAAGGGCGAAACCATATGAGAGGCGTAACCCCTTGGTGCGAGATAGGTCTCCATGACCTTACCAAGTGCTGCCTTCGAGACCTCCTAGACCTGAGCGGGAGGCCACTCCCCGAAACAACGATGGGTACCCTCCGCGGGGACCCACCCAGGGTCATAGGTCTCATCCAGAGACTCCTCAAGAAGCTTACGAGGAGTACGAGCAAGAAGAAGAGCGGGCTGAAATGCCCTACCTAGGCGGAGGAGTTGCCATCCGACCACCCCTTCAGAGGCCTCAAGTCTCCCACAACCCACAACGGGAGCAAACTAAAGAGGAAGAAATTAAATCCTCAGATGCATATAAAGCGCTGCTAGAGCGTTTGGAGTCTATGGAGACCAAAACTTCTGGGCCCCAAAAGCCCACTTTACGCCAACTCCGTAGTCATCCTGTGCATCCATCAGTGCCAGCACCTCCTTACCCTAAACACTTTAAGCTGCCTTAGTTGGCAACCTTTAGAGGGGAGGAGGATGCTCAAGAGCATGTGACAAGGTTCCTGAGCCAATGCTTCGGCATTCAGGACAATGATGCTTTGTTATTGAGAACATTTATAACCACATTCGTAGGCCCTGCCTCGGATTGGTTTACTCAGTTACCAAAGCACAACATTAACAACTTAGATCAGTTAGTGGATGCGTTCCTCGAACGCTTCACCTTCAATACCAAGAAGAAGGCGTCACTGAGTGACTTAGCCAGCCTCAGGTAGTATGAGGAGGAGACCATGGCGGCCTATGGGAATCGATGGAGGACATTGCTTTCGAAGCTGCCCTACCTCCCCCCTATGTTCGACCTCACTCAGATGTTCTCCAAGAGTTGTTTGAGATCGATCTCTATGCTATTGCAGCTGCAGCAATATGCCACCTTAGAAGAAGCTCTGGTGCAAGCCAGGATCATTGAAGAGATCAAAATACAGGATGGCGAGATAGCCAAACCTAAGAAAAAAGAGTGGACTAAAAACACTAAAGCTGGGACCACGCAACAAAAACCCGCTGTGGTTAACCAAGTTGCTATCAATGTCCCTAAGCCTGCACAAGCAACACAGCCTCAAAAGGCTAACTATCAGGTAGTGCCTCCTAACAACTATGACAGAGAAAATCAGAGGCAAGAACAGAGTCAGCAGCGTCGCCCTAGGTGACAATTCACACCCTACACAGAGTCCAGGGACTCCTTGTTTGACCGCTTGTTAGCGGCAAACCTGATCAACCTGCCAGAGGTTCAGACCATAGATCCCAATGCACCCAAGCCTAAGGGGTATAGAGAGGACTTGTACTGTAGGTTCCATAGGCGGCAGGGACATGACCTAAATGCCTGTTGGAAATTTAAGGGCTTGGTGCAAGACCTGATTGATAACAAGACACTAGCGGTGGATAATCCCGTCGCACCAAGCAATCAACAAATGGAGGTCTTCAAAGACCCCTTGCCTGCTCATGATCCATAGGCAAAGACCCTACAAGTTAATGAGGTCACACAGAACTGCCCCATGCAGGGATATGTAGGGATGATCAGTATAGTGACTCGAAATAGGAGGTATCCGAGCACGAATGCTCCTGTGGCAGCGGCAGGAGAGGTGCCAACAACTTCGCAACCACAATAGCACCTTGCACAACCTCCTCCGCCTAAGCCGATGGCCACACTTCGGACCAAACTAACTCAGAGTTTGAGGACCACCTCGGCTAGGCTCTCCATATATGAGCTTATACAACAATCTACGCCCCATCGAGAAGCTCTAATGGAGATTTTGAAAGCCATCGAGTTGCAGCCCCATGAGACAAATTCTTTCAACAACTTCGTGGGGCATGTAAAATGATGCACCGAGCCAGTCATCACATTTTGGGAAGACGAATTGAGATCAGTGACTGATGACATGGCGGATCCACCCCTGCACGTTATCGCATGGGTCAACGGGATCCCATACAAGAGGGTGTTGATAGACACTGGCTCATCCAGCAACATCATCACAACTGTGGCTCTCAAACATCTAAAGTTGCCCGCATCTCACATCACAGCTTCCACCTACACTCTACGAGCATTCAATGATGCAATCTGCTCGATAGTCGGCACAATAGTCCTACCAATCCAAGTGGGACAAAAGACCATACCCACATTGTGCCACGTATTGGAAGGTGAGATGGCCTACAACATCTTGCTAGGCCGGCCATGGATCAGGGACATGAAGTGTGTCCCTTCGATAGCTCACCAATGTTTAAAGTATACATTTGAAGGGGAGGTGCATGTAGTCCCGATGGACTTGGAACCCTTCAAGTATTGTAATGCGGTGCAGTTGATGCCGCAATCGACCCTACCATCAACGCATTTGGATTTCTAGTTAAATCCATCTAAACAGGGTCCGATTCCATAGGCATCCCCATTAACAAGTTCTTCAAAATCCCAGTCGGGTTCATCTTCATCATCTGGTCCTCCACCAACGACACCATCTTTGGGGGCCAAACAGAAGGACAAAGGGAAGGAACCCCTAGAAGAGGCAAAACCTTTGGAAGAGACATTGCCATCGGTGTCAACTATCTCTACTGAGGAGATGCCTAGCCAAATGGAAGTCGAGGCTCCTAGTCCACCCGACATGGAGTGGACTCAAGGAGAACTTCCATTCCCTCCCCCTCAACCGCCAACGATCACCATTGAAATGGCCAATACGGGCCTGGGGGAGTATCTAGTGTGGAATATTGTAGCAACACCCACACTAGAATCCATGCAGGACATGGGGAGACCTCGACTCCCCATTGGCACTATTGTTCCCCTAGGCTACCCGCCAAACCAGACAAACTTTGTGTATGGGGGCCTTGATCATGGCGTTGCACCATGCATGCAAGAGGACGAAGATGAAGAGCCTTTTGCTGAAAATGTCAACTATTTGTCTAACCCAGAATTTGCTCTGAGATACCTTGGCCAATGCAATTGGCACGGATATGGGTTAGGCCGATATGAGCAAGGGATACGTGTTCTTTGCCAACCAAGATACCAAATGCCATATGACAAGTCAGGAGTAGGGTTCAACCACCCCCTACCCTTGGACATCTTGGTGGAGAACATGCAAGGCCTAGGGATAGGCAATAAGGGGGGATTGGCATCAGATCCATATGCCAACCCTAACACCACATATACATTGAGGGATTATCTCCCATTAATGGCAATCAACCTTGTTGGCTCTAACAATCCCTTCCCTTCGCTCGAGAGAGGAGAAAGCTCGAGAGCTCATTTTCAAGGAGGGTCTAGACAATGTCAAGAAGGGTCCTCGGAGGACGAGTCAAAGTATGAACCAACATCGTATGACCCCTTCGAATCAGATAGCGATCACTCACAAGTGATCCCCATGGATGAATATCAAGAAAGCCTCTTGACAATGTTCCCCCTGGATGCTCCCATCGAGCAAGCGCCGCTCCAAGGAAATCAAGTCCCCCGTAGAGAGCGGAACAACCTAGGTGGGACCACATTAATTTGCTTGAGCAAGGCGAGCCTTTAATATCACAAGCAGTTGGAGCCAACGAAGGCTTTTGGATCTCCGATAGTGATTACGAAGATGAAACAAAGATGGCATATCTTAATCACATGCGACAGATGCAACATCGGCACCCCTTGGAGATTAACGACATATTTGAACAATTAAACATAGTGCCAGGGCATGAGTGGTACGTAGACCCAGCACGGTGGGACCAAGTGTTGGATCCGCTACTCTGGGCATACGAAGAGCACCTTCCACCCAGAGACCCTATAGTGACATCAGTGCCGAGGGTAGACCCTGTCTTCCTATCCACACATAGGGCCGATCCATTCGTGCCCGTCCCTCTAGAGCCAGATCCAGAGCACAGAGAACATCTAGGATGTCCGAGTCACCACACCCACGGTAATGGAGACCAAAATCATTTCATCAACATGATCTCCATTGACTTAACCGCCCCCATCCATAATCCGACCGATCCAACATAGTCATTGTATCTAGACATAGATGCCATAGACTGGGATCGTGTCAATTCCCCTCCATCCCCATTCGAGTACTGGCCTTTTGGTGAAATGCTCCATTTTACCCCTGGGCCAACTCAGGATATCTTCCATGTTGAAGAGGGACCCGAGGTTCCTAACGATGATCTAAACTCAGCAAATGATATCCACTTGATCCCAACTCCACATCAGTTGGAAGACGGATCCCACATGTCGATCGAGGAGACGACTGACGTAGACATCGGCTCAGATCCAATGAATCCATAGATCATCAAGCTGGGGGTAAGTTTATCCCTCGAAGAGCAAGCCGACTACATTGCCCTTCTCAAAGAGAAGAAGGAGGTTTTTGCATGGTCATACAAAGACATGTCGGGACTAGACCCGCAGCTAGTCACGCATAATCTAATGCTTGATCCGACAGTCAAGCCAGTTAAGCAAAAACTACGCAAGATGCACCCAATAGTGGCCTTAATGGTCAAAGACGAATTGCAAAAGCTGTTGGATGCACAATTTGTCATCTGCATGGATTATCCACCATGGCTGTCCAACATGGTGCCCATCAAGAAGCCTGACGGGAGGATTCACATATGCATTGATTTTTGAGATCTAAACAAAGCGAGTCCTAAGGATGATTTTCCCCTTGCCGAGCATCGACGCATTGGTAGACGCTACAGCGGGTCATGAAATGCTTTCCCTCATGGATGGTTTCTCGGGATACAATCAAATTTGTATCAATCCCGAGGACCAACTAAAAATGGCGTTCACAATGCCTTGGGGGACATTTTGTTATAAGGTCATGCCCTTTGGCCTTAAAAACGTTGGCGCCACCTACCAACGTGCCATGACATACATCTTCCATGATTACATGCACAAGACTTTGGAAGATTACATGGATGATTTGTTGGCCAAATCTCTTTTGCGCCCGGATCATCTCGGTGACTTAAGCAAGATCCTCGATCGCCTCATGGAGCATAGAGTCAGACTGAATCCCAAGAAGTGCATTTTTGGTGTCACATCTAGAAAACTCTTGGGTTTCATAGTCTCAAAATGGGGCATCGAGGTGGACCCAAACAAAGTCAAGGCAATCCTTGAAATGCTTCCCCCAACTACCATCAAGCAGCTCATAAGCCTGCAAGGAAAGGTCGCATCGATCAAGCGCTTCATAGCGTAGCTATCTGACAAGTGCCGACCAATGAATAAGTTATTGCACAAGGGGGTAGCATTTCACTGGGATGACGAGTGCCAGTCAACCTTTGATGACATTAAACAATACTTGGCTTCGCCGCCAGTATTGGCACCACCTAGACCAGGAGTGCCGTTCTACTTATACATCTCAACTACTGAGGTGGCACTGGGAGCCATGTTAGCCCAAAATAATGAACTTCACAGAGAACAAGCTACTTACTATCTTAGCCGCACCTTGGTCAACTATGAACTTAACTATGCATACGTTGAGAAACTCTGCTTGGCAATGGTGTTTGCTACCAAAAAGCTGCACCATTACATGCTGAGCAACAAGACGTATGTTGTGTCTAAGGAGAATCCATTGCGATACATGATGAGTCATACTTATCATAGTAGTCACACGACGAAATGGATCATGTTGTTGACGGAATTTGACATAGAGTTTATTGGACAAAAATCCATAAAAGGTCAAGTCATAGCCGATCAACTAGTAGAGGCTCCTCTCGAAGATGACTAGCCTCTGACTATAGAACTACCCGATGATGGGGTCTTCCATGTCTCGGAATCACCAGATTCTGACGAGCCTGAGTCACAGGCCGACATAACCCTATTTTTTGATGGTTCTAAATGTGAGCAAGGAGGTGGCATGGGAATAGTATTCTTCACACCGTAGGGTGCTCCTATGCCCCTGTCATTTAAATTAGATTTCCCATGCACCAACAACAATGCAGAGTATGAAGCCTTGCTCATAGGTCTTCAGACAACAATCACCATGAACATTAAATGATTGAATATCTTTGGTGATTCGTTGTTAATTGTCAACCAAGTCAAAGGGGTATTCCAATGCAAATGCCCAGTTCTGCAGGCCTACAAAGCCCTTGTGGACAAATTCCTGGCAAAGCTTGAATGGTATGACATCGAGGCACTCCCTCGATCATCGAACCATTTTGCGGACACTATGGCCTCCTTGGGGTCGCTAATCCCGCAAGACATTTTTGGTGATATGACAACCATTCAAGTCAAAACACTATCGCAATCAGTGATTGTTAGATTCAACGAACAGAAATTGTATATTGCTGCAGAGTTTAAATACATGTGACAGTGCCGTGAATAGCACACAGGCAACTGCACTCTGTTACGTAGTTGTAACAGTACAACAGATAGCTATACTAATAGCTAACTAATAGCTAAATAGCGTAATACAGATAAAAGGAGTTAAGTACGCTAACATCCCCCTTTATTACATTATTTGGGTAATGTAATAATTAATAGCTATACTAACATCCCCTTACATTATTTTGCAATACAAAGTGAGCTGCGAAACAATTCAAATTTGACACGTCCAAGTGCCTTAGTGAAAATGTCTCGCAACTTGAGCATCGGTGGGAATGTGTCAAGCTGAATTCGGTGCTTTGGAACTTCCTCTCGAATGAAATGACATTGTGTGTCAATGTGCTTTGTTTTTTCATGATGGACTGGATTCTTGACGAGGTTCATAACACCCTGATTGTCGCAAAACAAGTGTATTGGAGATTTTGATGGATGGCCCATACTTGTTAGAATGCGACGTAACCATATCACTTCGCACACCTTCACGTGCGGCGCGATATTCCGCCTCGTTGAAGAAATAGCAACCACCGTTGCTTCTTGCCGTGCCAAGAGACAGGACCGGATCCCGATGAAAAATGTATCCATAAGTTGACTTGCGATCATCAAATGATCCGGCATAGTCGGAGTCCGTGTATCCTTGCAAGAAGAATTTGTTGTTCCTCTTGTATTCTAGGCCATATTCTATAGTACCACGGACATAGTGAAGAACACGTTTTGCTCGCTTTCCAATGAGTAATCTTAGGCTCCCGCATGAACCTCGAAAGATAGTTTACAAAAAATACGAGATCCGGCCTAGTATTGGTCGATATATGAGACTCCCAATCAACCGTCGATAGAGAGTGCCATCTACCGGGTGAGTCATCATGTCGCGATAATTGAAGTCCATTCTCCATAGGAGTTGCCATTGGCTTGCACCACCATGCGATATTTATCGAGCAATGTCTTGGCATACTTTTTCCGAGACACTTTGATGGTGTGCTCCTTCCGGCTGAATTCCACCAAGACAAGAATGGAGAAGTCCAAGATCCGTCATCTCAAAAGATTTGCACAAGTTTCTTTTGACAAGAGAGATCAAATCTTCCGAACTCCCCGTAATGAGCAGATCATCCACATAGAGTACAAGCAACACTATCTCGTAACCCTGTTTCTTGAAATAGAGGTTTGCATCCGACGGACATCTCTTAAATCCATGCCGCATTAGGTGATTGTCCATTTTTATATACCAAGCTCGAGGAGCTTGTTTCGCACCATACAAGGATTTAACCAATTTGCAAACTTTCCGTTGGCCTTCCACTTCAAATCCTTCAGCCGAGTCATATAAACCTCTTCTTAGAGATCACCATTAAGAAAGGCACTTTTGACATCCATTTGGTGAACTTTCCACCCATATTGTGCTGCCATAGCACACATAACCCGAATTGTGGTCATCCGAGCAAGAGGGTGCAAAAGTTTCTTCATAGTCGATGCCTTCCTTTTGAGCATAGCCCTTTGCAACAAGACGGGCTTTATGCTTATCAATTGTTCCATCTCGCCTTGTACTTGACTTTGTATACCCATTTGCAGCCAATAGGTTTCTTTCCATGAGGCAGATCAACAAGCTTCCAAGTTTTATTCTTCATCAGAGACTCATACTTTGTATCCATAGCGGCCTTCCACTGAGGCTCACTAAGAGCATCTTGCACTGATGCAAGTCCAAGACTATCTATGGTAGACATGAATGCCCCGTCATCATCAATATCCATATCCTCAACTTCTCTACTTGGAGTCACGAAAGTTCCTCAAAAGATTGACAAAGATCATCAACCTCACCGCTCTCGGCTTCTCTTTCCGTTGAGCCATACCGCGTGTACGAGGTCTATCCAAATTCAAATTGGGAGGAGTGGATAAATTTGCATCTCTCGATTGTATTTGTACACCATTTAGGATTCTCGTCTGTGGTGGTGAAGAAGATGTAGAAGGACCTCCCGTCTGTGTTGACGAAGGAATCTCCTCTTCCTTTGGTTCCACAATATCCTGGTGTACCGTAGATGTGCTCGTGATGTGAAAGCTTCATCAAAGACAACATCTCTCGCTGATATGAATTTTCTTGGTCAAAGGATCTATCAACCGATATCCTTTAGAGTGCTCGTAATATCCAAGAAAAATACATCTCATTGTTTTCTCATCTAGCTTCTTCCTTTTTTCTTTCGGTATGTGCATGAAAGCTTGACACCCGAAAATACGTAGATGAGATATGGAGGGTTTTCGACCACTCCATGCTTCCTGTGGAGTCATTCCTTTTAGGGCCTTTGTGGGTGCCCTATTCAAAAGATACACTGCAGTGGTGACAGCTTCCGCCCAATATTGTTGCCCAAGAGTTGCACCCGTGAGCATACAACGAACCATTTCCATGATAGAACGGTTCCTTCTCTCAAAGAACTCCATTCTCGTTGAGGAGTATAGGCAGTTGTTAACTGTCTCTTGATCCCATGTTTATCTAGGAATGCAGAAAATTCATTAGAGGTAAACTCTCCCCTCGATCTGAGCGAAGGGTTTTAATAGAAGCCCCTGACTCCTTCTCAACGGATTTCTTGAACTGTTGGAAGAATGCGAAAGCTTCAGATTTCAGCTTGAGAAAGAAAACCCACATCTTTCGTGAGTAGTCATCTACGAATAACTGAAAGTACCTCTTCCCTCCAACACCGTTGGGTGTGAAAGGACCGCATAGATCGGTGTGAATTAGCTCCAGAGGTTTTCGTGCTCTTGTAGAGCTCTTCTCAAATGGTACTCTATGCCGCTTTCCCGCTGCGCCGAGCACACCGGCAATGTGGCGTAAAGGGAAGGAAGACCCTTTACCATCTCATACTTGCCGAGCTCAAGTAAGTAGCCGTAACTAAGATGCCCATATCTCTTGTGCCATAGGGAAGTTGCCTCCTTGGTAGAGACAAACATGGCAACATGTGGAATAGAGATAGCATCTAGTGCAAATAAGCCATGCTTATATGAAGTCGTTGCAACCGCTTACCCTTCCCGGTAATTGTACAACACTTCTTTCCATTCTCAACACGAAAGTTGACAACCATATTTCTGTCCAGGATTTGTGTCACCGACAACAAATTGTTGGCCAATCCCGAACATAGAGGACCTTGTCAATCCGACACTTGCCATCGTGAAGAGTGACCGAAACCGTACCCTCTCCCTGAACCCTGTAGGTCTTATCATCAGCAATGATGACAAGTTTGCCCTCCTTGGCCACAAATGATTCAAACCACGATCTGTCGCCAGTCATATGTTTTCTAGCTCCAAAATCGACATACCAAATAGGATCCCTCCGAGTGGAATCGTGGTAGTCATGAGCACCTTGTGTGCCCATTCGTAATCCGAGTCGATTCTTCAACAAAGAACATTCGCTCGGGGTTGCTTGTTTTTATTTTGTGGTTTGTTTTGGCCTTTTTGCTTGTTCTTATGCCAACACCGTTGGTGTCATGGTTGTCTTTCTCACGGATCTTGCACCACCTCTTCTTCTCGTTGAGGTTGCTTGCCTTTTCCTTTCGTATCCTCGTTGAGAATTTCCTCCTTTCCGAAAGTTGCCTCCTTTTTGCCCATTACCTTTCTTCCTAGAACCCCGCTCGTTGGTGTATAGGGCCGTATTGGAAGAATCATCCTTGTGAAGTTGGCGTGCCTCCCGTTGTTGAAGCAGATTGACCAACTCGATGTAGGTAATTTGTCGTTGGGACACCTGGATGGAGGTTATCAACATGTCAAATGAAGAAGGTAAAGCTCTCATCACAAGTGAAATGAGAAGCTTTTCATCCACAATATCTCCTAGAGAACTCAATTTCTCTTTCAACTCGTACACTCGCACGTAAAGAGTTCAACTGTTTCACCCTGTCTCAAACTCAGGTTATGAAGTTGTTGTTGAAGATGAAGAATGGTGGATTCATTCTTCCCCTCATAGATGGTTCTAAGGGCATCCCATGCCTCTTTACCACTTGCTTTATCAGCTATATGAGGTTGCACTTCATCGGAAACAACAAACAAAATGAGCACCTTTGCTCTACTGTCTTTCTTGTCAAAAGCAATCTGATCTGTCGAAGGACCCGTGGATCCCGCTGTTGGTGAAGGCCTTGTTGCTACTCCAAGAATAATATCCCACAAATCTTCCATTTGGAGAATAGCCTTCATCTTATGTTTCCATGGTGTATAATTTGGACCTTTCAATAACCGATGCGGATCACCATCAATTTTGCAACAATGGCCATAGTGAAGGTTCCTTATATCACCAAATTGGTCCCCCTTTCGATATACCTTTTGCTAGGCCAATATACCGTACAAAATACCCGCCCTTACGTGAGGGAAACTATAGGTATTTAGAAAGATCAACAAAAATCACCCGCCCTTACGTGAGGGAGACTATAGGTGAATTTTAGAGATCATACGATACGTGGAACATAAGCGGTACCGAAAGGGAATCGCCTTGTTGATGGCACCTACCATAGAAGATTCTTCTCATGCGTGGGGCGTAACTTCCCTAAACACTATGAAGAATACTTCGTCAGATTTACGCCTAAACACAAGTGCGATAAAGGGTAGTGGATGGAGTAAAAAATGCAAAAAATGGCGTACTTATTCCTCCCCGACGATTTATAGAGAACAAGCTCGTACGTCGTTATAGCAGCTATATTAGGCGGCGGATACAATAGCCAAATCACGACAGCTTTACTCGTAAGTGCTGGCGTAGGTATCGCAAATACGAACGTCGTAAGTGCAAATAAATTGCACAGATGGGTTTTATATTCCGGGGACTTTAAGGAGTGTTTGATTTTAATTTTTAATGTTATAGTGCAAAAATGAAATATGCAACATACAACAAAAAAAATGCCCACTAGAATAACCCACTAGGTGTCGGTCACACCGAAAATGCACCTTTTACAATGCCAAATTGCTATTTTTCATAAAAAATTACTCTCAATCCCCCTTTGATTTTTTTTGAAAAAAATCCCCCCTTAAAAGGCTTTTTTTAACAAAGCATTTTTATAATTATTATCAATTTTAAAATTAAAATAAAAATTTTTAATTTCTATAGTTTTAAACTTTTAGAAAAAATAAATTAAAATTAAATTTAATTTATTAAAGTTTAAAAACTATATTAAAAAAAATTAAAATTAAAAATTTTAATTAAAAATAATAATAATAAAAAATAACTTTAAAAAAAAAATATACCTTGGGGGAGTCGGCGGGATTCGAACCCCGACCTGTAGGCTCCCTGAGCCTTACCGCACGGCTCACGACCACGTGAGCTGGCGGGCTGATCCGAAAAGATCAGCAAGTCACCTCCCTTTTCAACACCCTCTCCAGCAGCCTCCGGCTCGGCTTCCTCTCTCGCAAGTCCGCGAGCGAGATTTTTTTTTTTTTTTTTTTTTTTTTAAAATTCCAGTGCGCCCACGCGCAGCTAGAGGGCTCTCCCGCCTCCTCCGCGCAATCCCCCCCCCACCGGCCTACCCCGCGGGGGGGCGACGCCCCGCCTCGCGACGCGGGGGGTATACCCCTCCGATTTCCGCGCGGGCGGGAATTTGAACCCGCTCCGCGGCGGGCCGGGGGGGGGGGGCGCCTCCTGGGTCCCGGCGGGAATTTTAAACTCCCGCTCCGCGGGCCGGGGGGCGGGGCCACCCGGGGGCGCGCGCGTCTGTTGACGCGTGGCGCGACCTCCCTCCAACGCAACGTTTGCGCTGCGCGGGGGGTTCTCCCCTCCTCGACTGCCGCGCTCGGCTCCTCTGTCGTGCGTCCAGTGCTCGATCGTCACGAACTGGACGCGCGTTCGGCTCCTCCCCGCTCTGCGCGAGGTCCTGGACGTCCCCTTTTTTTTTTTTTTTTTTTAAACGCACGGACTGCGAGAAAAAAAACTCGTCCGGATCAAAAAATCGCGCTCTGCTCCTCACCTCGCCCCTGGCTCTGGTACCATGTTAGATTCAACGAACAGAAATTGTATATTGCTGCAGAGTTTAAATACATGTGACAGTGCCGTGAATAGCACACAGCAACTGCACTCTGTTACGTAGTTGTAACAAAGTACAACATATAGCTATACTAATAGCTAACTAATAGCTAAATAGCGTAATACAGATAAAAGGAGTTAAGTACGCTAACAAATGGAGCGAGCAAGCTCTGATTTAACACCAGGAATCCACTTGATCCAGCTTGAGCCGTCCATGGACAGGTTCTCTCGAATCCACAATAGTTTGAAACACACCAACTGGGGGTCCTTGTTCTCCCCTACTCTCGTTAATAGCAACACAACGCTATTCTTACAAGTTCTCTCCCGCTCAGCTTTTGCTAGGGATGAACTTCAAGAGGGACTGGTTGTTCATATCATCGAGGCTTATGATCAATAGGATTGGTATTCACCCATCAGGGACTACCTCAAGTTAGGTAACCTCCCACTTGGATTGACGCATGCTGCAAAATGTGCATTCAAGCAAAAAGCGGCAAGGCATGTCTTGTTAGGAGACATTTTGTACCATTGCAGCTATGAAGGGATCCTCCTTCGGTGCTTGGACCAGCAAGAGTCCACTTGGGTGATCGCCCAAGTGCATGAAGGTACATGCGGTGGCCACTTCAGTGGTATGGCCATCGCAAAGCGCATTCTTCGCATGGGCTATTATTGGCCATATTTAGAGTGATATTGTTGTGCATATGTCAGGAAGTGCATGAAGTGTCAACACCATGCTAATTTGACACACGTACCTTCCCAGGCCTTGTAGCTGATCCAATCGACTTGGCCTTTTTTGTAGTGGGGCCTAGATCTAATCGGAAATATCTCCCCTACGTCGTCAGGATGTCACATGTTTATCATAACGGCCACAAAGTACTTCACCAAGTGGGTGGAAGCGGTTTCTCTAACCTCTATGACTGGACCTCGCATTGTGGAGTTCATTTTACATAACATCATATGTCATTTTAGTATTCCATCCAAGATAATCTCGGATAATGGGACGTCATTCAAGAACAAAGATGTGCATGCTTTGACCACAAAGTACAAAATTTAGCATAGTTTTTTGACCCCCTATTATCCGTAGGCAAATGGGCAAGCAGAGGCGTCAAATAAGATTCTAGTTGCCATCCTTAAAAATATAGTCACAGATAATCATAAGGATTGGCACATTCAGATCCCACTTGCCCTGTGGGCCTATCACACTAGCATTCGGACACCCACTGGGGCAACTCCATTTTCACTCGTGTATGGCTTTGAGGCTGTCATGCCTCTCGAGTTGGAAATTTCTTCCCTGTGCATATCAATGCAAGAGTTCATCGATGATGATGCTGCATGACAGGCCTAGTTAGACCAGCTTACGTTGCTTGACGAACGATGTGTTAATGCTCTCGACCATTTACGTATCTATCAAGAGAAACTTAAGAAAGTGTACAACATGAAAGTTCATTTGAGGTACTTTCAGGTCAGTGACTTGGTCTTGAAAGAAAACCAACAGAACTCTAGTTTGTCGTCCCATCTCAGGGACAAATTCATGGCAAACTGGTTAGGTCCCTATGTAATTGATAGCAAAATAGGACCTGGAACATACCGGCTAGCCTCTCTTGATGAAATCAAGGAACTAGAGCCCTTGAACATCAGTCATTTGCGGCCATTCCATGCTTAGAAGAGCCATAGCCCAAACAAAAGCTCCAAGGATTCCCGTAATCGCTTGGTCAACCCAAAAGCTCCAAGGATTCCCGTAATCGCTTGGTCAACCCAAAAGCTCCAAGGATTCCCATAATCGCTTGGTCAATCCCCAAAATGCTCCAAGTGTAGACACCAAAACAACACCAATCCGATTATGTGACTGCAAACACTGATCGCTTTGACACACACAGCCCCAAGGGCAGCCCCCAGAGGTCAAACAGTGGTCCTAACCACTCTCACAACAGTTTTGGAAGGTCAGAGGTCAATTTGGCACCTTCAAGCACTTTGCTAAGTATCCGTCCCACCCTGGGATGAATTCAATCTGGGATTCGCCCCACCCAGGGATGAATTCTGAATTCGCTCTAGGGTGGGGCGAATTGCAGGTTTGACGGGCAAAAAGTCAAATCTTGACAAATGGCAGCTCGGATCCGCCACCCAACGCTTCCTTCATCGCATGGGAGTATGGGTGAGCATTTTTGAGCATTAGAGGCATCTGCAAGGTCAGTCATGAAGTCCCAATTCAGGGAGGAATCTCCTTCCCCTTGGGAGGGCATGGCTGCCATGTGGCGCCCCTGCATGCCCATTTCAAGAGGCCTCCAGGTCTATAAATTGGTGAGTTTCCTCACCCCAAAATATAGAGAGGAGGAGCATTTTAGAGCAACGAAGTGCTGCCATTTTATTTACATGCCTCACACCTTTTGGATTTGCACCTTTCACATCCTTGATCTCCTTTAGAGGGGAGGTCATTGGGTGACTTTTGAGAGGACGAATCTTGAGCCCAAAACCCGAAATTTGGCCATAGAATACCCCCCAATCTGTTGACAACACCTTGTAAGGGATTTTGGACCCATCCCAAGTGGATTGGTGCCGAAATCAGGCCCCAAACGGTGGGTGGCCCGCCAGGGCGCCCCACACTGCCACAAGCCTAATCGCCCTTTTTAGGAATGATTGGGAATCTATAGAAGATTTTGCTTTCGATCATTTTCATTTCTTGCATTTGATTTCTATGCTATTTAGGTAGTCTACAATTTTGATTTCATTTCGTTTTGACTAATTGCCATTATGCTATCACATTTTTCGCTCTCACTAACTTGCAGATAAGCAACATCAAATTCCTATTGATGGAGGTCAAATTGGGAAAATCTAACCATCTGGGTCTTCCCAAAATGCCCCCAATTAGCTAACCCCAAGTTTGCAAGTTTTTTGGAGCTTTCGAGGTAGGACATTGGGACAGTACCTTTTCGGCATTTTGTTGTAGGTGAATTCGTCCCACCCGGAACGAATTCAAAACGGTGAGGAATTTCTTGACTATTCTTTTTGTAGTGCCCTTCTGGTGATATCTTGATACCCCTATCAAATTTTCATAGCATTTGGACTTGTTTTGATCATAGTTTAATTCATTTTTCTCATTCATTTAGCGTAGGCTTGGGGATTTGCATGCTTTGTTCCATCCGCAGGTGCTACTGATCATTTCTTGTTCTTTTTGAACGTAGGGTTTGGATATCGAAGGAGCAGCGAGGAGTCCAGATTCATCAACGCAAGTGGCGATGACATTTGGTCCATCCATTTTACATGTGGGCACGCGGAAGAAGGAAAGGCGCCCATGGATGTAATTAGAAAGAATGCTTGAACGCTCCTAGCCCTTGGAAGGGGAGGATGCGCATTGTAACCGAGTTTGAAACACATCAATAAAAGGGCTGTCCTCTTTTGATTCACATTTGTTTCAGTTTGATTTGATCATGCTTTTCCCTCTTTTCATGCACTTTCAAGTTTTTAGGATTTAGCGCTAAGTTCGGTTTCTTTGTTTGCATATCGCATGTTAGCTTTCCATTTTTGCTTCCGTATCCTCGTGCTTTCAGTGGCGATCATGGTGGGACCTTGTCCTCTACTTTTTTGGATCAAAAATTTGATCAAAATTTGCCTTGCTTGTAGGTATCTCTTTTTTGGGACACGGGACTGTTGTTCGTTCCAGTCTATGGCGAACACAGAACTGTAATTCGTCTCACCCAGGGACGAATTGGAATGCGCCCTACCCTAGGATGAATTCAGTCCTGTAATTCATTCCACCCCGGGATGAATTCCAGTCTATGAAGATTCTAGGTAGAAACTCAGGACCGACAGATTCGGGCAGAGAAGAGGTAAGGATCCTGCATTTTTCTCTGTCATTTTCTATTTAGTGTTTTTGTTTTGGATTACTTGTTTGCTTAGGGAAAGTTTTCCTTTTTGTTGTTTGCTTGTTTCCATTTTGCAAAGGTAAAAAGAACCCCACACACCACGTGGCAACTTAAAAACCAAGGCGCTGGTCATAAAACCCCAGCCCTTGATCAAGACCAACGGTGGATTTCATCACCACCTTGGCTTGAATTTTGCATCCATTACCCCGATCGCCTCTATTGCTAGACGTAAATCCTGATGAAAGCTGACCGAGTGTAGTTGGGGTGATTCCCAGCACACGAGGATAAGTCTTCTATGGTAGGTGTCATAAATAGGGTGATTCCCCTTTCGTACCGCCTACGTTCCATGTACCATCTGCTCTCACGTACCTATAGTTTCCCTCACGTAAGGGCGGGTATATAGAGAGGTTGGTATATCGGCCTAGCAATGGTATATCGAAGGGGCGACCAATTTTGGGAGTCATAAGAGCCCTCATTTTGCATTTAAACGGTCTTTAAAAACCTTCAAAAACAAAAACAAAAATAAAAAACACACTAAACCAGGTTTAGGACACACTCTCAATATTTAAACGAGATAATCACCGTTTGTGTATGTGTGTGCTCATTTTTGTTTAGTGTAGCATAAAAAATCATAAAAGAGAAAAAAAAATCTACATAGCTTGTAGGAAAGCACCACCATGGTGTACACACGTAGCCAAGCCCAATCAAGGGCGAAAGCTATGGAAAGTGTACAAGGGGGCACAAGTCGCCTCCGCTACAGCACCAAGGACTTGGTCATACCGCCTTGGCGGCCCGACCCGCAAGAGAGTCCGCATCAGTCCATGTCAAGATGGAACTATAGGGACACCACTGTGAGGGACACGTCCGTTCATCATAGCCCCTTTCAGGAAGAGTCCTTACACGTGGCGCTCAACATAGATAAGAAAGCTCCCTTAGAAGCTCGATATGAGTGGCCACCATGCGATGAAGCGCTAGAGCGGCATAGTTTCCATGAGGAGAGGCCACATGATGATGGCTTCCCCCCTTTGCCCCCCATCACTGTTAGAACCAATAGACAAAATCCAGAGCGTAAGGCTCTTCAAACCGGGTGAGCTAACTCTGCCCACCCCTTTCACACATATGAAAGGGAGCACGAGGAAGATGATTACATTCCTCAAGAGCAATATACAGTGCGGGGGCCATGCGCTTCCGCACCAGCTAGATACCATGATCACCCACTGAGGCCAGAGCCTCGGGTGAATGCCGCCAACCTCGACAGAGGGAAGCAGCCTATTGAGATCTCGGATCATCGAGACCGAGGTAAGTACATAGGAGAGGCATCCAGGCCTCCTAGGCTCAAGATGGCGGAGCAAATTGACCTGGCAGTCGCCAGACATGCCGCCCGCCAAGCCCAAATCACGCGGCTTGAGCAAGATCAGCAGTAGCTAGAGCATTTATATCGCCTTAGCAAAGAGCGCATTAGGCGCCAAACAGATGAGCTGCTGCATAACCCAGTGCCTGAGAGGGTTCCAACCCCGCGCACCCAAAGGGCAGAACCATATGCGAGGCATAATCCCTTGGTGCGAGATAGGTCTCCGTGACCTTACCAAGTGCTGCCTCTGAGACCTCCTAGACCTGAGCGGGAGGCCACTCCCCGAAACAATGATGGGTACCCTCCGCGGGGACCCACCCAGGGTCATAGGTCTCATCCAGAGACTCCTCAAGAAGCTTACGAGGAGTACGAGCAAGAAGAAGAGCGGGCCGAAATGCCCTACCTAGGCGGAGGAGTCGCCATCCGACAACCCCTTCATAGGCCTCAAGTCTCCCACAACCCGCAATGGGAGCAAACTAAAGAGGAGGAGATTAAATCCTCAGATGCATACAAAGCGCTGCTAGAGCGGTTGGAGTCTATGGAGACCAAAACTTTTGGGCCTCAAAAGCCCACTTTACGCCAGCTCCGTAGTCATCCTGTGCATCCGTCAGTGCCAGCACCTCCTTACCCTGAGCACTTTAAGCTGCCTCAGTTGGCAACCTTTAGAGGGGAGGAAGATGCTCAAGAGCATGTGACAAGGTTCCTGAGCCAATGCTTCGGCATTCAGGACAATGATGCTTTGTTATTGAGAACATTTATAACCACATTCGTAGGCCCTGCCTCGGATTGGTTTACTCAGCTACCAAAGCACAACATTAACAATTTAGATCAGCTTAGTGGATGCGTTCCTCGAATGCTTCACCTTCAATACCAAGAAGAAGGCGTCACTAAGTGACTTAGCCAGCCTCAGGCAGTATGAGGAGGAGACCATGGCGGCCTACGGGAATCGGTGGAGGACATTGCTCTCAAAGCTTCCCTACCTCCCTCCTATGTCCGACCTCACTCAGATGTTCTCCAAAAGTTGTTTGAGATCGATCTCTGTGCTATTGTAGCTGCAACAATATGCCACCCTAGAAGAAGCTCTGGCGCAAGCCAGAATTATTGAAGAGATCAAAATACAGGATGGCGAGATAGCCAAACCTAAGAAAAAAGAGTGGACTAAAAACACTAAAGCTGGGACTACGCAACAAAAACCCGCTGTGGTTAACCAAGTTGCTATCAATGTCCCTAAGCCTGTGCAAGCAACTCAGCCTCAAAAGGCTAATTATCAGGCAGTGCCTCCCAACAACTATGACAAAGAAAATAAGAGGCAAGAACAGGGTCAGCAGCGTCGCCCTAGGCGACAATTCACACCCTACACGGAGTCCAGGGACTCCTTGTTTGACCGCTTGTTAGCGGCAAACCTGATCAACTTGCCAGAGATTCAGACTATAGATCCCAATGCGCCCAAGCCTAAGGGATATAGAGAGGACTTGTACTGCAGGTTCCATAGGCGGCAGGGACATGACCTAAATGCCTGTTGGAAATTTAAGGGCTTGGTGCAAGACCCGATTGATAACAAGACACTAGCGGTGGATAATCCCGTCGCACCAAGCAATCAGCAAATGGAGGTCTTCAAAGACCCCTTGCCTGCTCATGCTCCGTAGGCAAAGACCCTACAAGTTAACGAGGTCACACAGAACTGCCCCATGCAGGGGTATGTAGGGATGATAAGTATAGTGACTCGAAACAGGAGGTATCCGAGCACGAATGCTCCTGCGACAGTGGCAGGAGAGGTGCCAACAACATCACAACCACAACAGCACCTTGCACAACCTCCTCTGCCTAAGCCGGTGGCCACACTTTGGACCAAACTAACTCAGAGTTTGAGGACCACCTCGGCTAGGCTCTCCATATATGAGCTTATACAACAATCTACGCCCCATCGAGAAGCTCTAATGGAGATTTTGAAAGCCATCGAGTTGCAGCCCCATGAGACAAATTCTTTCAACAACTTTGTGGGGCATGTAAAATGATGCACTGAGCCGGTCATCACATTTCGAGAAGATGAACCGAGATCAGTGACTGATGACATGGCGGATCCACCCTTGCACGTTATCGCATGGGTCAACGGGATCCCATACAAGAGGGTGTTGATAGACACTGGCTCGTCCAACAACATCATCACAACTATGGCTCTCAAGCATCTGAAGTTGCCCGCATCTCACATCACAACTTCCACCTACACTCTGCGAGCATTCAATGATGCAATCTGCTCGACAATCGGCACAATAGTCCTACCAATCCAAGTAGGACAAAAGACCATACCCACATTGTGCCACGTATTGGAGGGTGAGATGGCCTACAACATCTTGCTGGGCCGACCGTGGATCAGGGACATGAAGTGTGTCCCTTCGATAGCTCACCAATGTTTAAAGTATACATTTGAAGGGGAGGTGCATGTAGTCCCGATGGACTTAGAACCCTTCAAGTATTGTAATGCGGTGCAGCTGATGCCGCAATCGACCCTGCCATCAACGCATTTGGATTTTTAGTTAAATCCATCTAAATAGGGTCCGATTCCGTAGGCATCCCCATTAGCAAGTTCTTCAAAATCCCAGTCGGGCTCATCTTCATCATCTAGTCCTCCACCAACGACATCATCTATGGAGGCCAGACAGAAAGATAAAGGGAAGGAACCCCTGGAAGAGGCAAAACCTTTGGAAGAGACACTGCCATCAGTATCAACTATCTCTACTGAGGAGATGCCTAGCCGGATGGAAGTCGAGGCTTCTAGCCCACCCGACATGGAGTGGACTCAAGGAGAACTTCCATTCCCTCCCCCTCAACCGCCAACGATCACCGTTGAAATGGCCAATACGGGCCTGGGGGAGTATCTGGTGTGGAATATTGTAGCAACACCCGCACTAGAGTCCATGCAGGACATGGGGAGACCTCGCCTTCCCATCGGCACCATTGTTCCCCTAGGCTACCCGTCGAACCAGAAAAATTTTGTGTATGGGGGCCTTGATCATGGCGTTGCACCATGCACGCAAGAGGATGAAGATGAAGAGCCTTTTGCTAAAAATGTCAACTATTTGTCTAACCCAAACTTTGCTCTCGAGATACCTTGGCCAATGCAATTGGCACGGGTATGGGTTAGGCCGATATGAGCAAGGGATACGTGTTCTTTGCCAACCAAGATACCAAATGCCATACGACAAGTCAGGAGTAGGGTTTAACCACCCCCTCCCCTTGGACATCTTGGTGGAGAACATGCAAGGCCTAGGGATAGGCAACAAGGGGGGATTGGCATCAGATCCATATGCCAACCCTAACACCACATATACATTGAGGGATTATCTCCCATTAACGACAATCAACCTTGTTGGCTCTAACAATCCCTTCCCTTCGCTCGAGAGAGGAGAAAGCTCGAGAGCTCATTTTCAAGGAAGGTCTAGACAATGTCAAGAAGGGTCCTCGGAGGATGAGTCAGAATATGAACCAGCATCGTATGACCCCTTCGAATCAGATAGCGATCACTCGCAGGTGATCCCCATGGATGAATATCAAGAAAGCCTCTTGACAATGTTCCCCCTGGATGCTCCCATCGAGCAAGCGCCGCTCCAAGAACATCAAGTCCCCCCGTGGAGAGCGGAACAACCTAGGTGGGACCACATCAATTTGCTTGAGCAAGGCGAGCCTTTAATGCCGCAAGCAGTCGGAGCCAACGAAGGCCTTTGGATCTCCGATAGTGATTATGAAGATGAAATAGAGATGGCATATCTTAATCACATGCGATAGATGCAGCATCGGTGCCCCTTGGAGATTAATGACATATTTGAACAATTAAACATAGTGCCAGGGCATGAGTGGTACGTAGACCCAGCATGGTGGGACCAAGTGTTGGATCCGCTACTCTGGGCATACGAAGAACACCTTCCACCCAGAGACCCTATAGTGACATCAGTGTCGAGGGTAGACCCTATCTTCCTATCCGCACATAGGGCCGATCCATTCGTGCCCGTCCCTCTAGAGCCAGATCCAGAGCATAAAGAGCATCCAAGATGTCCGAGTAACCACACCTACGGTAATGGAGACCAAAATCATTTCATCAACATGATCTCCATTGATTTAACCGCCCCCATCCACAATCCGCTGATCCGACATAGTCATTGTATCTAGACATAGATGCCATAGACTGGGATCGCGTCGATTCCCCTCCATCCCCATCCGAGTACTGGCCTTTCGGTGAAATGCTTCATTTTACCCCTAGGCCAACTCAGGATATCTTCCATGCTGAAGAGGGACCCGAGGTTCCTAACGATGATCTAAACTCAGCAAATGATATCCACTTGATCCCAACTCCACATCAGTTGGAAGACGGATCCCACATGTCGGTCGAGGAGACGACTGACGTAGACATCGGCTCAGATCCAATGAATCCATAGATCATCAAGCTGGGGGTAAGTTTATCCCCCGAAGAGCAAGCCGACTACATTGCCCTTCTCAAAGAGAAGAAGGAGGTTTTTGCATGGTCATACAAAGACATGCCGGGGCTAGACCCGCAGCTAGTCACGCATAACCTAACGCTTGATCCGACAGTCAAGCCAGTTAAGCAGAAACTATGCAAGATGCACCCAACAGTGGCCTTAATGGTCAAAGATGAATTGCAAAAGTTGTTGGATGCATAGTTTGTCATCTGCATGGATTATCCACCATGGTTGTCCAACATGGTGCCCGTCAAGAAGCCTGATGGGAGGATTCGCATATGCACTGATTTTTGAGATCTAAACAAAGTGAGTCCTAAAGATGATTTCCCCTTGCCGAGCATCGACGCATTGGTAGATGCTACAGTGGGTCACGAAATGCTTTCCCTCATGGATGGTTTCTCGGGATACAATCAAATTTGTATCAATCCCGAGGACCAGCTCAAAATGGCGTTCACAATGCCTTGGGGAACATTTTGCTATAAGGTCATGCCTTTTGGCCTTAAAAATGTTGGCGCCACCTACCAACGTGCCATGACATACATCTTCCATGATTACATGCACAAGACTTTGGAAGATTACATGGATGATTTGTTGGCCAAATCTCTTTTGCGCCCGGATCATCTCGGTGACTTAAGCAAGGTCCTCGATCGCCTCATGGAGCATAAAGTCAGACTGAATCCCAAGAAGTGCATTTTTGGCATCACATCTGGAAAGCTCTTGGGTTTTATAGTCTCAAAATGAGGCATCGAGGTGGACCCAAACAAAGTCAAGGCAATCCTTGAAATGGTTCCCCCAACTACCATCAAGCAGCTCAGAAGCCTGCAAGGAAAGGTCACGTCGATCAAGCGCTTCATAGCGTAGCTATCTGACAAGTGCCGACCAATGAACAAGTTGTTGCACAAGGGGGTAGCATTTCACTAGGATGACGAGTGCCAGTCAGCCTTTGATGACATCAAACAATACTTGGCTTCGTCGCCGTATTGGCACCACCTAGACCAGGAGTGTCATTCTACTTATACATCTCAGCTACTGAGGTGGCACTGGGAGCCATGTTAGCCCAAAAGAATGAACTTCATAGAGAATAGGCTACTTACTATCTTAGCCGCACCCTGGTCAGCTATGAACTTAACTATGCATACGTTGAGAAACTCTGCTTGGCAGTGGTGTTTGCTACCAAAAAGTTGTGCCATTACATGCTGAGCAACAAGACGTATGTTGTGTCTAAGGAGAATCCATTGCGATACATGATGAGTCATACTTATCATAGTAGTCGCACGAAGAAATGGATCATGTTGTTGATGGAATTTGACATAGAGTTTATTGGACAAAAATCCATAAAAGGATAGGTCATAGCCGATCAACTAGCAGAGGCTCCTCTCGAAGACGATCAGCCTCTGGTCATAGAACTACCCGATGATGGGGTCTTCCATGTCTCAGAATCACCAGATTCTGATGAGCCTGAGTCACAGGCCGACATAACCCTATTTTTTGATGGTTCTAAATGTGAGCAAGGTGGTGGCACGGGAATAGTATTCTTCACACCGTAGGGCGCTCCTATGCCCCTGTCATTTAAATTAAATTTCCCATGCACCAACAATAATGCAGAGTATGAAGCCTTGCTCATAGGTCTTTAGACAACAATCACCATGAACATTAAATGATTGAACATCTTTGGTGATTCGTTGTTAATCGTCAATCAAGTCAAAGGGGTATTCCAATGCAAATGCCCAGTTCTACAGGCCTACAAAGCCCTCGTGGACAAATTCCTAGCAAAGCTTGAATGGTACGACATCGAGGCACTCCCTCGGTCATCGAATCATTTTGTGGACACTATGGCCTCTTTGGGGTCGTTAATCCCGCAAGACCTTTCTGGTGATATGACAACCATTCAAGTCAAAACACTATCGCAATCAGCGATGGAGCGAGCAAGCTCCGATTTAACGCCAGGAATCCACTTGATCCAGATTGAGCCATCCATGGACCGGTTCTCTCGAATCCACGATCATCTGAAACACGCCAACTGGGGGTCCTTGTTCTCCCCTACTCCCCTTAATAGCAATACAATGTTATTCTTGCAAGTTCTCTCCCACTCAGCTTTTGCTAGGGATGAACTTCAAGAGGGACTAGTTGTTCATACCATCGAGGCTTCTGATCAGCAGGATTGGTATTCCCCCGTCAGGGACTACCTCAAGTTAGGTAATCTCCCGCTTGGATTGATGCATGCCACAAAATGAGCACTCAAGCAGAAAGCGGCAAAGCATGTCTTGTTAGGGGACATTTTGTACCATCGTAGCTATGAAGGGATCCTCCTTCGATGCTTGGACCAGCAAGAGTCCACTTGGGTGATCGCCCAAGTGCACGATGGTACATGCGGTGGCCACTTCAGCGGTATGGCCATCGCATGGGCTATTATTGGCCATATTTAGAGTGAGATTGTTGTGCATATGTGAGGAAGTGCGTGAAGTGTCAACATCATGCTAATTTGACACACGTACCTTCCTAGGCCTTGCAGCCGATCCAATCGGCTTGGCCATTTTCATAGTGGGGCTTAGATCTCATCGAAAAGATCTCCCCTACATCATCTGGCCATCACACTTTTATCATAATGGCCACAGAGTACTTCACCAAGTGGGTGGAAGCAGTTTCGCTTACCTCTACGATAGGACCCCGCATTGTGGAGTTCATTTTGCATAACATCATATGTCATTTTGGTATTCCATCCAAGATAATCTCGGATAATGGGACGTCATTCAAGAACAAAGATGTGCATGCTTTGACCACAAAGTACAAAATTTAGCATAGTTTTTTGACACCCTATTATCCGTAGGCAAATGGGCAAGCAGAGGCGTCAAACAAAATGCTAGTTGCTATCCTTAAAAAGACAGTCATAGATAGTCATAAGGATTGGCACATTCAGATCCCACTTGCCCTGTGGGCTTATCGCACTAGCATTCGGATGCCCACTGGGGCAACTCCATTTTCGCTCGTGTATGGCTCCGAGGTAGTCATGCCTCTCGAGTTGGAGATTCCCTCCCTGCGCATATCAATGCAAGAGTTCATCGATGATGACACTACGTGGCAGGCCCGGTTAGACCAGCTTACGTTGCTTGATGAACGACGCGTTAATGCTCTCGAGCATTTACGTATCTATCAAGAGCGACTTAAGAAAGCATACAACATGAAAGTTCACCTAAGGGACTTTCGGATTGGTGACTTGGTCTTAAAGGAAAACCAACAGAACTCTAGTTTGTCATCCCATTTAAGGGACAAGTTCATGGCAAATTGGTTAGGTCCCTATGTAATTGATAGCAAAATAGGACCTGGAACATACCGGCTAGCCTCTCTTGATGGAATCAAGGAATTAGAACCCTTGAACATCAGTCATTTGCGACCATTCCATATCTAAAGCAGCCAATCCCAAAAAGCTCCAAGGATTCCCATAATCGCTTGGTCAACCCAAAAAGCTCCAAGGATTCCCATAATCGCTTGGTCAACCCAAAAGCTCCAAGGATTCCCATAATCGCTTGGTCAACCCAAAAAGCTCCAAGGATTCCCATAATCGCTTGGTCAACCCAAAAAGCTCCAAGGATTCCCATAATCGCTTGGTCAACCCAAAAGCTCCAAGGATTCCCATAATCACTTGGTCAACCCAAAAAGCTCCAAGGATTCCCATAATCACTTGGTCAACCCAAAAGGCTCCAAGGATTCCCATAATCGCTTGGTCAACCCAAAAGGCTCCAAGGATTCCCATAATCGCTTGGTCAAAAACAAGAAAAATTCAAAAACAATAAAATCATCACAAATAAACAAAAATTTGCATCTCATTTCCATGCATACGCAAAAATCATCATAACAGTAAAGAGTTTTTTGCATCTCATCTGCATATCCACACAAATCAATCCATCAAAAATACAAAAACATATAGCTGCATTAAGCATCACATCCATACAGTGCATATTTGTGGTCATAAAGGTCAAAGCACCATAGACTGTCATTACTTGGCAGCAACCATCATCTTCCACATTTTTTCGCTTTATCAAATAGCTCATCGCCTATAACCGCCACTCACATTATTCTCCCACATCATAGTCAGTTGTTCCTAATGTATCGAGAGTTTTCATCATTCAGTCGTCATTAGCTGTCTAGCCACATACTGTACCAAGTCAGACAGATTTTACGCAGGTAGAATTCTACTTGGATCACACCTTGTTACGTAGCATCCCAACACAAATTAAAACACATAAAACATTCCCAAGTTGTGTGAATGAAAGATGACACCTGCAAAGCAATCCAGGTCACCATAAGTGAAATGGTTATCTTGCTCATCCCCCTATGCGAATGACCCCAAGAATGCTGAGAGTTGGCAAAAGGACAAGCATCCTCCCTACCCAATTCCCCAAGAATCCCAAAGTTCTCAAAAAAAAAAACAAAAATTGCAAAACATCAGAACAATTTGCAAAAGTCAAAACTCCAAAATTTGATATCCCAAAGTGCACACATCAAAAGGCACAAACAATAGTGATTCTCGTCACTCCACATCCTAATCCCTTGCTCAAAAGAAAAATTAATACAAAAATAAACAGTGATTTTTATCACTACAAAAGAGCAAGTATCCCAATACAATTGAAGAAAAGAAGGGAGTTGAACTTGAATCCCTGGAACTCTCAGCATTCCGACAGGTCATGAGGCAAACCTCAGTACCGGTTTGGTTGATAGCCTATCGGTCACTGGTGGTAAACCTCCCGCATGACGATATATCTGCCACATTAACTTGTGTGCAGATCAATGTTTGCATGTGGATGAGCTAGCTTATGGTATCCTATGATAGCACCGCAGATTAATCTGACTAAATACAACAAAGGAGTTAGTGGAGCTAATCAGGTGATCCTCAGTACAGGTTTGGTTGATAGCCTATCTGGCACTAGCGGTATCCTGACCAACACCACATAAATGAACCCAATTGCACACACAGGGATGTGAAATAACTTGGTCCAAAACAAGTCCGATTCATACCTT
Organism: Wollemia nobilis; assembly: GCA_028583015.1. Taxonomy (NCBI): domain Eukaryota; kingdom Viridiplantae; phylum Streptophyta; class Pinopsida; order Araucariales; family Araucariaceae; genus Wollemia; species Wollemia nobilis. Next base: position 83,346 of record JAQPPZ010002969.1, read on the forward strand.
GTTCAAAAGTCTTGTGAGATAAAGTACAGTCATGGCTAGTTAGTTAAAACATCTGAGTCTCAGAAAACCTTAACTACATTTGAAACCAACTTGCTATATTTTAGTCTCGCCAAAAAAAAAAACATGTATGCCTACAAAGCTATTCACCGCAACAATCGCCTAGGACAAAAAGCCATAAAGTTCTGCACAGTCTATGGTGCGACTACCAAACATCACAAATTCAATCCATCCATTCCATCTGCATATCATATAAATTAGAAACATCTGCATTCATCAACAACATATGCATTCATCACTATAAATTCACATGCATACATCCATATTCATCAATCATCATGCATAACATCAAATCATGACATGCGCATAAACAAAATCAAGTCTGTATATATATATCATCAAAAATGCCCACAGGCTACAAAGAGTTGGTCCTCTGACCCCGCAACAAAATCCAAAATCCCAAAACCCCCAGCCTAAGGCGTCGGCCACCATGATCACGCAGGATCGGTGCGACGGGAACTACCCCCCATGGTGTGGGTCCTATGGGACCCCTCAGGGCGGCTACTGCTAGCCCCCGCATCATGCCTGCTACCGCCTCCCTCATCCAATCGCCTGTGACGAGATGATGCTGACTGCTCAGTACCACTGTCCCTCGTCCGGCATGAAGAGCCACCTCCCGAGGGCTCAGGTAACCGCCCACCAAGCCGGATAATCTCTCCCTCCATATCCAACCGATGTCGAGACCAATCTGCCTCCCGTCGAGACCAACCTACCTCCCGTCGCAACCACTCTATCTCCCATCGATGGTAGTAAGCTACTGCATCATCGCGCTATGCCAGCTGCATCCGTAGGAGATCTCTCTCCTATGCAGCGTTGGTGTCCCCATCCCCCCGACGGTGTGCAATGAATGTGCTCTCCCGCTCTACCAGCTGAGCCCATAGGAGATCCCTCTCCTGCAAAGCTTCCCCCAACTCCTCATCCCGCCTCATAGCAGCTCCACCAACCATGCAATCTCACGCTAACCCGACTCCTGTCCTCCCTTCCCTGAGGCATAGGACATCTCTGGAACAGCACCCTTGCTCTGCTCCCACTACTCCTAATGTCCTACATCTCTGATGATCTGGAACCCCCAAATCCACATCCTCATCCTCCACCTCCACCATATCTGCATCCTCCCGAGGAGCTCCCCAAGCCTCTCCTGGTGCCTCGACACCCTCCCCACCCGTTGCTTCTGCCTCCATGCCTCCCAATGGCCCCTCTCCCTGCCATCGTCATAGTACCCACCACTGGTCATACTTTGTAGTAGTCCCAATGTCATCCATGTCCAGGACATCGATCATCGCATCTGAGTCCTTGCCTAGTGGCACGATGATGGGTCGATCTAGATTTCTCTTGTCCCCCTAGCACTGATAGACCACAGGCTCACCAAGCAACCCTTGGCGCACCCCAAACTATTGTGTCACCCAGCTATAAGGGAAGAACTCATGCTCGGTCCCATGTCACCTGATCAGCCATTGCTCCCTGCATACCCATTGGAGCCACTCTCCAACCTCTGGCCAGGCTAGACAATCTCGATAAGGGCACCAAAACACCTCCCTTGGAGTAAGCCCAATGAAGGCATCGACATAGTGCCCTACGACACCTACCCACCACTGACTCTATCCTCTCCTACCACCACCACCCAGCGCATAACCTATCTCCTTATCCTCCATCTTCGTTCGAGTCATCCACGGTAACCCGATTGGCCTCTCCACCGCTATGTGTTGCCAAGCCCAACTACAATAGATAGGCTAGCTAATACCCTTCCACCTTCGGAAGGACCTCGTACAACTCACCATAAAGTTGTGCCAACAATGTTTTCCCCCACCTCATGATCAGCGGTGCCTTCGGTCGGGCACTCTACCAGTCACCAGACCACATCCAGTAGGTTCCACGGGAACCTCGCACCTGACGAGTCAGGTAGCAGCATGTTGGAAACGAGGCCCATAAGGAATGCGTGCCTCACTCCCAACACCCCCCTCTCAGCCACCATCGGACCACTGGAATCCCGCCCATCTGGCAGTCAACCTCTACCATCTCCACTGGGCTCTCAACCCCCAGCTCCTCCCCATGCCCGAAGCATCGTATCAGTATAGTTGTCCACTAGTCACGCGATGACGTCCTGATCGGTAGTCCATCTATCAAAATCCGTAGAAGCCGATAGACATCCTCCAAGGTCACTGTCATCTCCCCTATTGGGAGATGGAAGGTGTTGGTCCGAGGATCCCACAGGTTGATCAAGGCCGTCAGATAGGCCCGATCCCCGACCACAGGCTCCTAGTCGAGCCACCTACTTGAGCCCAAGGGCATCAAGCCAATCCCAGTCAGCCACAGTTAGCGCCCCCCGTGCTTCAGCAAAAGCAGTAGATACACGGTACCGGCTCTTAACAACTTGCAAAAGAAAACAACACAAAAACATTAAAATCATGAAAAAAAATGTACAAAAAAAAACAAAACAAATTTTTTTTGGGTAAGTTCTAGGGTTTCTAATCCTAACTGATAAATTTAAAAACAAAACAAAAAATTTTACAAAAATTAATTTGTCAGTTCTAGGGTTTCTAATCCTAACTGATAAATTTAAAAACAAAACAAAATTTTTACAAAACTTAATTTGTCAGTTCTAGGGTTTTAATCCTAACTGATAAATTTAAAAAACAAAACGAAAAACTCAAAAAAAATTAATTTGTTAGTCCTAAGGTTTATACAGTTGTCAGTCTCAGGATTTTTGTATTTTTACTTTAAAAAGTCTGTACAAACAACACAAAATTAAAATAACAGTTTTTAACCTAGGGTTTTCACCTACGTTTTAAAACTGACAAGCTCAGCCTAAAAAACTAGGGTTTTTCGTTCCGTTTATCCTAGGGTTTTAGTTAAAAGCAAAAATAAAGATTTTTCACCTAGGTTTTAGCTACGTCCTCCGTTCAATTTTTAGCTAAAGTCTTGGTTTGTGTTCAGTTCATTTTTAGGGTTTCCATTTTAATTTTGAGAAAACATCATCACAAAAGAAAAATAAAACAAATAACTTGCAATTTCGAAAACACATAACAAAAGCAATAACACTAAAGGAGCACTTACTGGTCTCGCTTCGGCTCCACCGCTCGATCCGGTTTGTGCACTCATGATGTCGGGAGAAATTCGGCAGTGCTTCGCTTCACAAAATTAACCTCCTCCTCCCTAGAGCTCCAAATCGTAAGAAAATTCAGATGCAAATGAGCCCAAACCCTAGTTTTGGCCTTTAAATAAGCCTTTTTAGCTTATATTCATCCCCCCTAGGACGAGCACTTTGGTTAGCGCTCGTCCCACCCTGGGACGAATACTAAGCTAGAATTCGTCCCACCCCGAAATGAATTCAGGGCAAAAATTTCAAAAAACAACAAAAATTGAACAAAAATGCACCAAAATAGCTAATAAACTTGCCCGATGAGAGTGCTTTGGCACTTGACATCCCGGGCATGCAAAATAGATGTCGGGGTCACAAATCCTCGCTATCCTATTCCCTAAGAAGGCTACCATAGCCGGACCGCTCCACGGGAAGATGAATTTTCGAGAATTTCATCCCCAAACGGCATCGCCAAAAGGGTCAAAAACCCACCCAAAAATAAGTAATAACATTGCCGAATGAAGGTGCCTTCACGCCTGACATTCTTGGCATCCAAAATAGACATTGGGGTTATAAATTGTCACTATCCTACTCCCTAAGAAGGCTACCATAGCCGGACCGCTCCACGGGAGGACGGATTTTTGACAATTTTAGCTCCAAAAGACGTCACCAAAAGGGTTAACACCCACCAAAAATAGGTCTAAATGTCGGAAAACTGCACACACGTTCAAGGATAAGAATCTAAAGGCACCCTTTGCACAAGTCATCTTGGGTCAAGTGACTCGTCGCTTTTCTCATGAAGGTCATTCCCTCATCGATTCGTCGCTTGAGGGGGTAGTCACACTTAGTCACCAATCAACAAATACACACCCAATTAAGGAAATGGCATGCATTCAAAGAATCATTGACAAAGACAATCACGCTCCTGCTTGGGGCAGTAAACAAGCAATAATCACAAGCTGATCAATCACTTGGCATTCATGAATCATGAACTCAAGGTTCCCATAGACAAAAGGTTGTGCCCTTTGCCTATTCATGACTGATCAATGTCCAAGCTCAAGTAACACCTCACCGAAAAAGGTTAACACTTGAATGGAGTTCCTTCGCTCGTCAGAAGCAAGGATTCAAGAATGCATGCCCTTTCCATACTTGGGGCATCAAAAGTTGGTTAGGTTACTAAGAAACCCTAATCATTAGTGCTTTGGTTATCTATTTTTGCTCGACGCTGCGCCATGCACAACGCATCCCAAAAAGGGGCATCTGTAGACACCAAAACAACACCAATCCGATTATGTGACTGCAAACACTGATCGCTTTGACACACACAGCCCCAAGGGCAGCCCCCAGAGGTCAAACAGTGGTCCTAACCACTCTCACAGTAGTTTTGGAAGGTCAGAGGTCAATTTGGCACCTTCAGGCACTTTGCTAAGTATCCGTCCCACCCTGGGACGAATTCAATATGGGATTCGCCCCACCCAGGGACGAATTCTGAATTCGCTCCAGGGTGGGGCGAATTGCAGGTTTGATGGGCAAAAAGTCAAATCTTGACAAATGGCAGCTCAGATCCGCCACCCAACGCTTCCTTCATCGCATGGGAGTATGGGTGAGCATTTTTGAGCGTTAGAGGCATCTGCAAGGTCAGTCATGAAGTCCCAATTCAGGGAGGAATCTCCTTCCCCTGGGAGGGCATGGCTGCCATGTGGCGCCCCTGCATGCCCATTTCAAGAGGCCTCCAGGTCTATAAATTGGTGAGTTTCCTCACCCCAAAATATACAGAGTAGGAGCATTTTAGAGCAACGAAGTGCTGCCATTTTATTTACACGCCTCACACCTTTTGGATTTGCACCTTTCACATCCTTGATCTCCTTTAGAGGGGAGGTCATTGGGTGACTTTTGAGAGGACGAATCTTGAGCCCAAAACCCGACATTTGGCCACAGAATACCCCCCAATCTGTCGACAACACCTTGTAAGGGATTTTGGACCCATCCCAAGTGGATTGGTGCCGAAATCAGGCCCCAAACGGTGGGTGGCCCGCCAGGGCGCCCCACACTGCCACAGGCCTAATCGCCCCTTTTAGGAATGATTGGGAATCTATAGCAGATTTTGCTTTCGATCATTTTCATTTCTTGCATTTGATTTCTATGTTGTTTAGGTAGTCTACAATTTTGATTTCATTTCGTTTTGACTAATTGCCATTATGCTATCACGTTTTCGCTCTCACTAACTTGCAGATAAGCATCATCAAATTCCCATTGATGGAGGTCAAATTGGGAAAATCCGACCATCTGGGTCTTCCCAAAATGCCCCCAATTAGCTAACCCCAAGTTTGCAGGTTTTTTGGAGCTTTCGAGGCAGGACATTGGGACAGTACCTTTTCGGCATTTTGTTGCAGGCGAATTCGTCCCGCCCCGGAACGAATTCAAAACGGCGAGGAATTTCCTGACTGTTCTTTTTGTAGTGCCCTTCTGGTGATATCTTGATACCCCTATCAAATTTTCATAGCATTTGGACTTGTTTTGATCATAGTTTAATTCATTTTTCTCATTCATTTAGCGTAGGCTTGGGGATTGCATGCTTTGTTCCATCCGCAGGTGCTACTGATCATTTCTTGTTCTTTTTGAACGTAGGGTTTGGACATCGGAGGAGCAGCGAGGAGTCCAGATTCATCAACGCAAGTGGCGGTGACATTTGGTCCGTCCATTTTACATGTGGGCACGCGAAAGAAGGAAAGGCGCCCATGGATGTAATTAGAAAGAATGCTTGAACGCTCCTAGCCCTTGGAAGGGGAGGATGCGCATTGTAACCGAGTTTGAAACACATCAATAAAAGGGCTGTCCTATTTTGATTCACATTTGTTTCAGTTCGATTCGATCATGCTTTTCCCTCTTTTCATGCACTTTCAAGTTTTTAGGATTTAGCGCTAAGTTCGGTTTCTTTGTTTGCATATCGCATGTTAGCTTTCCATTTTTGCTTCCGTATCCTCGTGCTTTCACCAAGGATTCTCGTAATCACTTTGTCAATCCCCAAAAAGCTCCAAGGATTCCCGTAATCGCTTGGTCAACCCAAAAGCTCCAAGGATTCCCGTAATCGCTTGGTCAACCCCAAAACTCCAAGGATTCCCGTAATCACTTGGTCAATCCCAAAAAATCTCCAAGGATTCCCGTAATCACTTGGTCAATCCCCAAAAATCTCCAAGATTCGTAATCTCTTGGTCAATCCCCAAAACTCCAAGGATTCCCGTAATGCTTGGTCAACCCCAAAAAGCTCCAAGGATTCCCGTAATGCTTGGTCAATCCCCAAAAGCTCCAAGGATTCCCGTAATGCTTGGTCAATCCCAAAAAGCTCCAAGGATTCTCGTAATCACTTGGTCAATCCCCAAAAAGCTCCAAGGATTCCCGTAATCACTTGGTCAATCCCCAAAAAGCTCCAAGGATTCCCATAATCGCTTGGTCAATCCCCAAAAAGCTCCAAGGATTCTCATAATCGCTTGGTCAATCCCCAAAAAGCTCCAAGGATTCCCGTAATCGCTTGGTCAATCCCCAAAATGCTCCAAGGATTCCCCCAATCACTTGGTCAATCCCCAAAATGCTCCAAGGATTCCCGTAATCGCTTGGTCAAAAACAAGAAAATTCAAAAACAATAAAATCATCAAAAATAAACAAAAATTTGCATCTCATTTCCATGCATGCTCAAAATCATCACAAAAATAAAGAGCTCTATTTTGCATATCATCTTCATATTCACACAAATAAATCCATCAAAAACACAAAAACATATAGTTGCATTAAGCATCACATCCATACATTGCATATTTGTGGTCATAAAGGTCAAAGCACCATAGACTGTCATTACTTGGCAAAACCATCATCTTCTACATTTTTTTGCTTTATCAATAGCTCATCTCCTATAACCGCCATTCACATTATTCTCCCACATCATAGTCAGTTGTTTTCTCATGTATCGAGAGTTTTCATCATTCAGTCGTCATTAGCTATCTAGCCACATACTGTACCAAGTCAGACAGATTTTATGCAGGTAGAATTCTACTTGGATTACACCTTGTTACGTAGCATCCCAGCACAAATTAAAACACATAAAACATTCCCAAGTTGTGTGAACAAAAGATGAAACCTGCAAAGCAATCCAGGTCACCATAAGAAAAATGGTTATCTTGCTCATCCCCCTGTGCGAATGACCCCAAGAATGCTGAGAGTTGGCAAAAGGACAAGCATCCTCCCTACCCAATTCCCCAAGAATCCCAAGTTCTCAAAAGTTGCAAAACATCAACAATTTGCAAACGTCAAAACTCCAAAAAAGTTGACATCACAACCAAAGTGCATACCTCAAGAAAGGCACATAAAATAGTGATTCTCATCACTCCACATCCTAATCCCTTGCTCAAAAGAAAAATATAATACAAAAATAAACAGTGATTTTTATCACTACAAAAGAGCAAGTATCCCAATACAATTGAAGAAAAGAAGGGAGTCGAACTTGAATCCCTGGAACTCTCAGCACTCCGACATGCCATGAGGCAAACCTCAGTTTGCCTATCGGTCACTGGTGGTAAACCTCCCGCATGATGATATATCTGTCACATTAACTTGTGTGCAGATCAATGTTTGCATGTGGATGAGCTAGCTTATGGTATCCTACGATAGCATCGCATATTAATCTAACTAAATACAACAAAGGAGTTAGTGGATCTAATCAGGTGATCCTCAGTATAGGTTTGGTTGACAGCCTATTTGGCACTGGTGGTATCCTGACCAACACCACATAAATGAACTCAATTGCACACACAGGGATGTGAAATCACTTGGTCCAAAACAAGTCTGATTCATACCTTGTTCAAAAGGTCTTGTGAGATAAAGTATAGTCATGGCTAGTTAGTTAAAACATCTGAGTCTCAGAAAACCTTAACTACATTTGAAACCAACTTGCTATATTTTATTCTCGCCATACCAAAAAAAAAAAACATGTATACATAAAAAGCTATTCACCGCAGCCATCGCCTAGGAAAAAAATCCATAAAGTTCTGCACAGTCTATGGTGCGACTACCAAACATCACAAATTCAATTTATCCATTCCATTTGCATATCATATAAATTAGAAACATTTGCACTCATCAACACATATGCATCCATCATTATAACTTAACATGCATACATCCATATTCATCAATCATCATGCATAAAATCAAATCATCACACGTGCATAAACAAAATAAAGTCTTTTTTATATATATATCATCAAAAATGCCCACAGGCTACAAAGAACTAGTCCTCTGACCCCGCAACAAAATCCAAAATCTCAAAACCCCCCCAAGCCTAAGGTGTCGGCCACCATGATCATGCAGGATCGGTGCAATAGGAACTACCCCTAGTGGTGTGGGTCCTATGGGACCCCTCAGGGCGGCTACTGCTAGCCCTTGCATCACACATGCTACCACCTCCCTCATCCAATCGCCTGCAACGAGATGATGTTGACTACTCAGTACCACTATCCCTCGTCCGACATGAAGAGCCACCTCTAGGGGGCTTAGGTAATCGCCCACCGAGGTGGATAATCTCTCCCTCCAAATCCATATGATGCTGAGACCAATCTACCTCCCATCGAGACCAATCTACCTCCCGATGCAACCACTCTGCCTCCCATCGACGGTAGTAAGCTACTGCATCATCGCGCTATGCCAGCTGCATCCTTAGGATATCCCTCTCCTATGCAGCGCTGGTGTCCCCATCCCCCGACGATGTGCAACAAACGTGCTCTCCCGCTCCACCAGCTGAGTCCACAGGAGATCCCTCTCCTACAAATCCTCCCCCAACTCCTCATCTCGCCTCCGCAGCAGCTCCACCAATCGCACATTCTCAACCCTCACCCCTGCATTTGTGTCCTTCACCATAGCCAGATTCTTAGGCGCCTCTTGAACAATAGATTGCTCTGGCTCCCACTGCTCTGGGACGTCCTCCATGCCCAAGTCATCCACCTCCACCATGTCCGCCTCCTCTAGCGGAGCTCCCCAACCCTCACCTGGTGCCTCCGCACCATCATCCCTTGCTGCTGCTACCTTCGCACCTCCCAGTGGCCCCTCTCCCCGCCATCACCGTAGAGTCCACCACTAATCGTACTCTGCAGTAGTCCCAACGTCATCCACATCTGGGACGTCGATCACCGCATCTGAATCCTCATCCAATGGCGTGATGACCGGTCGATCCAGAGTCCTCTCGTCCCCCCGATGCCGATAGACCATGGGCTCACCAGGAAACCCCTAGTGCACCCCAAACTATCATGTCACCTAACTATATGGGAAGAACTCCTGCTCGGTCCCATGTCGCCCAATCAGCCATCGCTCCCTACGCACCCACCGGAGCCACTCTCTAGCCTCAGGCTAGGCTGGACAGTCCCGATAGGGATGCCGTAACACCTCCCCTGGAGCAAGCCGAGCAAATGCATCGGCATAGTGCCCTACGGCACCTGCCCACCGCCAACTCTATCCTTGCTCCTCAGACCGTCACCATAGAGCCACATACCCTATATCCTTATCTACCATCTCTTCCCATGTCATCCACGATAACCCCCTGGCCTCTCCACCGCTATGTGCTGCCAACCCTAGCTCTGCAGCAGATAGCTATAGCTGATCCCATTCCACCTCTGGAAACAGACCTCATATAGCTCCCCATAGAGCTATGCCAATAGCGTCTATCCCCATCTCATGACCAAAGGCTCCTGCATCGAACACTCCACCAGCCGACAGACCACATCTAGCAGGTTCCATGACAACCTCACACTTGACAAGTCAGGTAGCAGCATGTTGGAAATGAGGCCCATAAGCAATGCATGCCTCACTCCCAACACCCCCCTCTCAAACCACCATCAAACCAGAATCCCTCCCATCTAGTAGTCAATATCTACCCCCTCCACTGGACCATCCACCCCCAACTCCTCCCCGTGCCCAAAGCAGCGTGTCAGCATCGATGTCCGTTGATCCTGCAACGTCGTCCTGATCGGAAGTCCGTCTATTGGAATCCTAAGAATCCGATAGACATCCTCCAGAGTGACTGTCATCTCCCCTGTTGGGAGATGGAAGGTGTTAGTTCGGGGATCCCACAAGTTGATTAGGGCCATCAAGTAGGCCCGATCCCCAATCACTGGCTCCAGCCGAGTCACCTACTTGAGCCCCAAGGCATCAAGCCACTCCTAGTCAGCCATAGCTAGCACCTCCCGCACTTTAGAAAAAATAGTCAACATGTGATACCGACTCTTCACAACCTACAATAGAAAACAAAATAAGCACATTAGAATCATTAAAAATAGTGTACATCTACAAACAACATAAACGCAAAACATAATTTAATTTATCAGCCTAGGGTTTTATACTCTCAAATTGATAAATTTGAACCAAAAAAACTATAATACAAGAAAATAATAAAGAAGGATTTCACGTACTGGTCTCACTTTGGCTCTGTTGCTTGATCTGATTTGTGCACTCATGGTGGCCAAAAAATTCGATAGCCCTTCGCTTCGTAGAATTGACCTCCAAAAAAAACAAGTGCAAATGAGCCCAAAACCTAGTTTTGGCCTTTAAATAGGCTTTTTGAGCCTATAATTGTTCCTCCCTAGAATGAGCACTCTGGTTAGTGCTTTTTCCACCCTAGGATGAATACTACATAGGAATTCATCCCACCCTGGAACGAATTCAGCACACAAATTTCAAAAACAGCAAAAAAAATGCACAAAAATGCACCAAAAACAACAATAAAACTGTCCAATGAGAGTGCTTTTGCACTTGACATTCTGGGCATTCAAAACAGATGTCAAGGTCACAAATCCTCACTATGCTACTCCCTAAGAAGGCTACCATATCCATACCACTCCACGAGAAGACAAATCTTCGAGAATTTCATCCCCAAACGACATCGCCAAAAGGGTCAAAACCCACCCAAAAATAGCAATAAAACTATCCAATGAGAGTGCTTTTGCACTTGACATTTCGGGCATGCAAAACATATGTCGGGGTCACAAATCCTCACTATCCTACTCCCTAATAAGGCTACCATATCCGTATCGCTCCACGGGAAGACGAATCTTCGAGAATTTCATCCCCAAACGGCGTCGCCAAAAGGGTCAAAACCCACCCAAAAATAGCAATAGAGTTGCCGAACGAAGGCACTTTCGTGCCTGACATTCTTGGCATCCAAAATAGACGTCGGAGTCATAAATCATCACCATCCTACTCCCTAAGAAGGCCACCATGGCCGGACCACTCCATGGGAAGACAAATTTTTGACAATTTCAGCTCCAAATGGCATCGCCCAAAGGGTTAACACCCACCAAAAATAGGTCTAAATGTCAGAAAACTGCACACACATTCAAATATAAATCTCTAAAGGCACCCTTACCTAAGTCATCTTGGGTCAAGTGACTAGTCACTTTTCTCATGTAGGTCATTCCCTCATCGATTCGTCGCTTGAGGGGGTAGTCACACTTAGTCACCAATCAACAAATACACACCCAATCATGGAAACATCATGCATTCAAAGAATCATTGACAAAGACAAATCACGCTCCTGCTTGGGGCAGTAAACAAGCAATAATCACAAGCTGATCAATCACTTGGAATTCATGAATCATGAACTCAAGGTTCCCATAGACAAAAGGTTGTGCCCTTTGCCTATTCATGACTGATCAATGTCCAAGCTCAAGTAACACCTCACCAAAAAAGGTTAACACTTGAATTGAGTTCCTTCGCTCGTTAGAAGCAAGGATTCAAGAATGCATGCCATTTTCATGCTTGGGGCATCAAGAGTTGGTTAGGTTACTAAGAAACCCTAATCATTAGTGCTTTGGTTATCTATTTTTGCTCGGTGTTGTGCCTTGCACAGTGCTTCCCAAAAAGGGGCATCTGTAGACACCAAAACAACACCAATCCGATTATGTGACTACAAACATTGATCACATTGGCACACACAGCCCCAAGGGCAGCCCCCAAAGGTTAAAAAATGGTCCTAAACACTCTCACAATAGTTTTGGAAGGTCAAAAATCATTTTGGCACCTTCAGGCACCTTGCTCAATATCCGTTCCACCCAGGGACGAATTCTAATTGGGATTCGCTCCACCCTGGGACGAATTCACAATTCGCTTTGGGGTGGGGTGAATTGCAGGTTTGACGGGAAAAAAGTCAAATCTTGAAAAATGGTAGCTTGGATCCGCCACCTAACGCCTCCTTCGGTTCATGGGAGCATGGGTGAGCATTTTTGAGCGTTAGAGGCTTGTTACGAGGTCGATCATGAAGCCCCTAATCAGGGAGGAATCTTCCCTCCCCTGGAAGGGCATGGCTGCCATGTGGCACCTCTACATGCTCATCCCAAGAGACCTCTAGGTCTATAAATTGATGAGTTTCCTCATCCCAAAAGAGACATATTAAGAGCAATTTGGAGCAACGAAGTGCTACTGTTTTATTTCCCCATACACCCTTGTGCGATTTGTGCCTTCTACATCCTTGATCTCTTTTAGAGAGGAGGTCATTGGGTGACTATTGGAAGGTTGAATATTGAGCCCAAAACCTGAAATTTGGCCATAGAATACCACCCAATTTGTCGACAATGCCTTGTAAGATATTTTGGACCCATCCCAAGTGGATTGGTGCCGAAATCAGACCCCAAACGGTGGGCGGCCCGCCCGGGCGCCCCCACACTGCTATAGGCCTAATCGTCCCTTTTAGGAACGATTGGGAATCTATGGAAAAATTTTCTTTCTATCATTTTCATTTTTTGCATTCAATTCTATGATTCTTAGATATGTTGTTATTTAAATTTCGTCTCGTTTTGAACAATTTGGATCGTGTTTCTATATTCGTTCGCTTTTACTAACTTGCAGGTAGCATCATAAGATTCCCATTGACAAAGGTCAAATTGGGAAAATACGACCATCTGGGTCTTCCCAAAATGCCCCCAATTAGCTAACCCCAAGTTTTTAGGTCTTTTGGAGCTCTCTAGGCTGGACATTTGGGACAGTACATTTTTGGCATTTTGTTGCAGGTGAATTCGTCCCACCTCGAAGTGAATTCAAATCGGTGAGGAATTTCTTGACTATTATTTTTGCAGTGCCCTCCTGGTGATGTTATGATTCCCCTATCAAATTTTCAGAGCATTTGGATTCATTTTAGTCATAGTTTAATTCATTTTTCTCATTCATTTATCGTAGGCTTGGGGATTGCATGTTTTGTTTTATCCGTAGGTGCTATTGATTATCTTTTGTTTCTTTGAACGCAGGATCAGAACATTGGAGGAGTAGCAAGGAATCAAAATTCATAGACACAAGTGGTGGCAACATTTTGGTCCGCCCATATTACATGTGGGCACGTGGAAGAAGGAAGGCTATCCATGGATGTAACCAAGAGATGAATTTAACGCTCCTCGCCCCTGAAAAGGGAGGATGCGAGTTTTAACCGAGTTATGAAATACATCAATAAAAGAGAAGGGTTGTTATTTCATTTGGGTTTCAATTCATGCTTTCTCCATTTCATGCATTTTTAATTCGTAGGATTTAGTGTTAAGTTTAGTTTTATTTTTTGCATCGTGCTTGGAGTCTTTCCTTTCTTGTTTCCGTATCCTTGTGCTTTTAGTCAGTTATTTTTGTGGTAGTGGACAACCTTTCAAAGTATGCTCACTTTTGTGCCCTTGCCCATCCTTATACAACATCCATTGTTGCACAAATTTTTCTTGACTCCATCTTTCACCTTCATGGCATGCCCACCTCCATTGTATCTGATCATGATCCCACCTTAACTAGTCATTTTTGGCAAGAGTTGTTTAAGTTGTAGGGGACTCAGCTCAAAATGAGTTCAGCCTACCATCCGCAAATGGATGGTAAAATAGAAGTTGTTAATAAATGCTTGGAAACCTACCTTCGCTGCTTTGTCTCAAATCATCCCACTTAATGGGTAAAATGGCTATCCTTGGCCGAATGGTGGTACAACACTTCCTATCATACCGCAACCAAAATCACACCATTTGAAGCAGTCTACATGCACCTTCCACCTATGCCTTCCTCTTACATTCCTGGCAGCTCCAAGGTCCAGGCCGTCGACAACACTTTGAGTCAACACACCGAGGTCCTTCGCCAACTTAAGAAAAATTTGAACATGGCCTAGAATCGGATGCACCAACAAGCTGATTAGCATCGTTCTGAGCGTAGTTTTGATGTAGGTGATATGGTATTCCTTCACTTGCAGTCATACAAAAAATCATCCCTACAACTTCACAGGTGCCAGAAGCTTGCTACAAAATACTATGGTCCTTACCAGGTTCTACAAAGGATTGGCCCCACAACTTACAAATTGGCGCTTCCACCTACCTCCAAGCTTCATCATATTTTTCATGTTTTCGCTCTCAAGAAATTTGTGGGCACACAAGTATAGGTTCAATCCACACTTCCTGAATTGGATGAAGAAGGCTCCATATTACTTGAACCTGAGTTGTTGTTGGATCATCGGACCATACTCCTCACAACTATACGATTACAGAGATCCTGGTTCAGTGGCATGGGCTTCAACCTAAAGATGCTACATGGGAGTCTCTCCACCAACTCCAGCAACAGTTTCCTCATTTCAGATTTGAGGAAAAAGCTTATTCAAGGGGAAGGACATGTTACGATCCCATCCTAACCCTTAATGTAATAACTTCCATGATGTAATAATTCCCAAAGAACGTGGGTAGTACCCATGATTAATATTTTGTAATGTTATAAGTTTTAGCTTATGTAGTGCCTATGACAAATGGCACCATTTTTATGTAACACATGGTAGATAGGTTATGTAAGGTGGCCTTGTGCATGTAATTCGAGTGGCATTGTGCATGTAATTAGAGTGGCACTATGCATGTAATTCGGGTGGCATTATGCATGTAATCCAGGTGGCATTTTGCATGTAAGCCAACCATGGAAGGGAACTATTTAAATACTCGATAAGGCACCAATGTATTCATCTTTTTGCAAGTTAATGAAGTGTTGAAGGAGGTTGCCCCCTCGAAGAGGCCTATGATTCTATCTTATTGTGAGATTGTTCCTTTATGCTAATTTATGTTATAATGTGTATTTTGTTCTGAATATTAATATGATGTTCTATGAGTTTATTTCCAAGAAATTGTGTGAGAGTGTGTTTATTTGAGTTTATTTTATAGTAGGATCCTAACATATTACGACTATGAAGTGTTGAAGTATGGGAGATTTATTTATTGAGTCGTAAATCTTCTACAAGGTTATGCTTGTACGAGAATAGGATTTACAAGTTTTGGGTGGTATCGTTAAGACTACCATTCCTGACTCAAATGTGGGGGATGAGCATTGGTTGGTGCTAGAACACATTAAACTATTTGTAGCCATTGAGCTTAATCGAATTGATTCATTGCATTATGCACCTATTGTAGATGTATGGCTACTTGCAGTGCGACACGTGCAACTTTATCTTAAGTTTTGAGGCATGGCAGGTCAGTTGTAGTTGTTTCAAATGGGGTATCTTGCCTACTAGTATGTATGTCGAAGTATCGCACAACACGGTGGCTGCTAGTGCTCTAGAGCG
This sequence comes from Wollemia nobilis, assembly GCA_028583015.1. Taxonomy (NCBI): domain Eukaryota; kingdom Viridiplantae; phylum Streptophyta; class Pinopsida; order Araucariales; family Araucariaceae; genus Wollemia; species Wollemia nobilis. The sequence continues at coordinate 99,065 of JAQPPZ010002969.1, forward strand.
TATAATCACCACTTTGGATCACCTTTAATCATTTATCACATAGATGAGTTGGGTTGTACGCCAACCTCCCTGGAGCATTATTATCTAGGGTGGATTGACCATTACCCTATTTTGTGAGGGAATAGTGGTATTAGGGATGCAGCCCTATCATATGGGTAATATGCAAAGTCGCTTGTGACCAAGTTGAAATATTTATTCATGTTGAGATTTCTCCTAGTTTTGGTTGATGTAGAGCCCCTTTAGGGGGCATATTGTGAAAAGATAAAATCATAGTGATGCAAGTGTCAACAACTACATGAACAAAAGGGGCTCAACTCATGAAAATGATTGGATTGTATTAGCAAATTAGATTTTTCCAAGTTTTGAGCTTCTAATTTTTATTTTTTGGGGCCATTAGGGAATTTTTTGGAGGTCATAAATTTTGCATACAAAATCATTTTGAGGGTAATTTTTTAATTCATATAATTTTTCAAGCTCTGCACACTAGTGATATTTCATGGACCTACTATGGTGCTAGGGGTTGAATTGTGTAATATGGAACACAAAGCCCAAGATACTTACCTCAATGGGTGAAACTAGAGTATTTGATCAACTCAAATTATTGGCCTACTATGAAGTATGAACCTATGGTACATCATTTAGGAGGATATATTAGTTGCTCTTGATGATGAAACTCACCATCAAAAAGAAGAAGACACTTTAGGTCTATTTTCCTTATTGATTAAACTAGAGTTGCTTTTCAACATCAAAGAGGAGAGTGACCCTATCAAGGTATGGTCAAAAATATATGAAAATTTTGAAAAGGTTAATACTACTATAATAGGTTGCTTATTATTAGAGCTTTCTTCTCTTACACTAGTTGAGTTTGATAATATTGAGCACTATATTACACCTTCTAGAGGTAGAAAGAAAGATGATGTAGAATATGCTAACATTATCCTTGTTAATCTCCCTCTCTCCATTTAAATGTTGAACCTAATGCTTCATATGATTCCTATATTTTGTAAACCCAAAAGTCTCTTATGCTTGATTAGCTTTTTTTTTTAGTTCAGTTTCCAATGGTAATGTGGAATCATGGTGGGACTCCACAAATATAGATCATGCAAAGGAATTCAAAGATGAGGTAAGACCCATGGGCTTAAGGCTAAGGTTAAATATTCAATGAAAATGAATACCACTTCTGGATACTATAAGAGGGAGGGACATCCAAAAAGAATTGCTTACTAAAGTTGCAAAGGAATGATGTTGAGTTCTTGATGTTAGATAGATATCTTTTGGATGATTCCAGAGATTTGTAAGGATGTGTCTCAACTATAGAGGTCTACTAGAGCATCCATTATGGAGGAAGATAATATTTTTGCTAATGTCTCATCTCCTTGGCCCCTCATTATATATTATAGGGGGTGTTAAAATTGTAATCTATGTGATCTATTAGATAGTCTTATTTTTATTATACAATGTATTAATTGTTTTGTAATATTTTATTATGTAATATATATGGGTCATGGTTACCCTTGTTACGGTTAAACCCTATTTATGGCTTGTAGTTTACTTAATTTTTTTTTTTTTATCTACTTAAAGTTTATGATGTAATTAGGTTTTAGGAGTTGCTATAAATACCTCCCTCACACTCATTTTTATCAAAGTTTTGTATAATATAATCTATAGATATAGTGATTATTTATAGTGCCTACATGTGCCCTCAAATATATTTCATTCTTCTTTTATATTTTATATAGGATTTAAGTAAATGATGTGGTTATGTTCATTTTCTAAAAAATTATTAATTTCAACACCTAAGGCCTCGACATTTCTTTGCTTAGAAATTCAAAGTAATATTCTTACATAAGAGTCTCTACAAAAATGAGAGGATATCATGGACCTTTTAGTTGTGCCTTATATGAGAAGGATTTAGAAGCATTAGATCATATATTTCTTCATTGTCCCTTTGCTCATACCATTTGGGTTCCTTTTTTAAAAATTGTGCAAATATATTGAGTAGCTCCATCAATATTAAAAGAGTTGATATAATATTGGATTAATTATTTCAATGCTAAAGCATGTTGTATTTTGAGGAGAATTGGTCTCACTATTGTTTGGTGGAATTTGGAATTTATGGCTTGAAAGAAATAATAGAATTTTTTAAAATAAATCTCAAAATCATGCCTATGTTGCAAGTGTGAACAGGACTTAGCTTGAAACAGGCTTAGAAAAATCTAGTTTTTCTAAGCCCAGTGTGAACACACTTACCTTTTGTCGGCTACTCTTGACGGATGGTCGGCATGATATTCTTTCTCCCTTTCCTTTCTTTTCTCCTTATCCCTCCATTCTCCTTCCTCCTTTCCTACCGTCCATTTTCCCTTATCTCTCCACTCCCTTCCTCTCCCCACGCTCGTTGCCACCTCCCACTCCACTTCCTACTCCTCTGTTCTCTCTAAACTCCTCGATCTTCCTCCACCTTCCCTTCCCTACTATAGCGCATGTTCTAAGCCTATATAAGGTTTAAGTTAATGTATGTTTCATCTGGTTAGTTTTAATTGAATTATTTTGGATTTAATTATTTGTGTCAATTATTATTACCTTGGCCTAACTATAATCTAAGGTTAACTGAATCTTAGACTCACACTGGTATCAGAGCAGAGGGGGCACGGATCCCGAGGGTCGAGGTAAGGCACGGAAGCCAAAGCGCACGGATCCCGAGGAGCGATGGAGAAGCTGTCGCATGGATCTCGAGGAGCGGCGGAGAAGCTATCGCATGGATCCCGAGGAGCGATGAAGAGGCGGTCGCACAGATCTCGAGGATCTGACAACAAGCTGACGTGGCGACGGAGCTGGCAGCACGTGGATCGAGGCTGACCAAGAGTTGATTGGATGCGACGTGGCGGAGCCGACATGGACAACATGGCAGAGCCGACGAGGACGAGTGCGACGTGGCGGCGACGTGGACGAGGCTGACATGGCTGGCTGACGTGGATGAGTGCTGACATGGCTGGCTGACGTGGACGAGTGCTGACATGGCTGGCTAACGTGGACGAGTGCTCCGGGTGTGTGCCACGTGGCGGCGTTTGGTTGGTTGATTGACGGGCAAAAGGTTGGCGAGATCGATTGCCCGAAGGCAATCGACCTCTTGTGTGTCCGCAGGCTTTGATAAAGCCTGGACATTCTCTTTGCCCACTGCATGTGGGATTAAAAACTAGAATTTTTTTTTTCAAACTGTATTTCACCGCCATTTTAAGTAGAACCCCCTTCCTCTCCTATCTCGTCCATCTAGCGTGGCCTAGCGGTGAAGTTCCCCGCCTTGCAGAGCAGAGACCCGGGGTCGAATCCCGTCGGGGTAAAAAAAAAATCTTTGCGATTAATGGAGGTTTAATATTTTTTTTGGTTCCTTTGTACCATCCGAAGCTGCGTGGTGCAGCGGCTAAGATCGCCGGGTAGACAGCGGAGGTTACCGGTTCGAATCCCAGCGGGGGTTTACAAAAAAAAAAGGTTAAATTTTTTATTAAATTTTTTATTATTTTTTTTTTTAAAATTTTTAAAAAAATTATAATTTCTATATATAGTTTTTGATTATTGTTTTCTAAATATCCATTTCATTTAAAAACAAATAATTAAAAATATATATAGGAAATTGTTAATTTTTTTTTTTTTTTTTAAGTCTTTATTAAAACAAATTTTAGAATTTTTTTTATAAAAATAAAAGGGTGCAAAGATATTTTGATATAAAAAGTTTTTTTTGGCATCATACTAAGTTGTAACCCAGTTCATACGGTGTGATTCTAGGTAGATGATCCGGTCAACCGGATGCTATAATGCATTACTCTCTCTTTTGAGGAGAGAGACTCCTGATTCCTTTGACGGGAAAGTCCAGCGGTATGGACTTCATACAGTGTTTTGCCAATTAGAGAATCAAGTAATTGCTCATCTGAGGAAACTAGATTCTGGCTACGAGGTAGATTCTGAAGATAATATCTTCGGGCAAAGGATAGTTGAATCCGAGACGGTTGAAATAGTACCTGAAGGACAGTCAAGTGACAGTTATACACTGCAGTGCCAAGTAGAAACAAGTGAGAGCTATACACCACGCTCTCCTGATTTCGAACAAGAAGAAGAAGAAGAAGAAGAAGAAGAAGAAGAGGAAGAAGAACCAATGGAGGTGAAACCTACAACTGAAGAACGAAATGTTCTTAAAAGAAGTTATGAACCACACAACACTGAAGTCATTATAATTAGTGACGACGAAGCAGACAATTTCACCTTTCCAGTTTTGGGTGATCCTCGAGAAGAAGAATGCCAAATCAGTGAGCATATTAAGAAAGCTAGATTTGATTTAAATCAGTAAATCAGTGATCTATTTTGTACTTCTTTGTACTACTTGTTTGAAGTTGCAATAAAGTTTGCTTTCTAATATGGCTTCCAATACTAGTCTACCAATCCCGAGTTCAATGGTGGTGATTACGAGTATTGGTCAATTAAAATGAAAACTCTTTTGATAGGCAAAGGTCTTTGGGATGTGATTGAAGAGGGATATACTGAACCTACTACTGCTGAATGGGCAGCTTTGAATGTGGCTGATAAAAGGGCTAGAAAGGAAGCACAGAAGAATAATTCTTCCGCCCTTTATCATATCCAAGCCGCCCTTGATAGAAGTATTTTCCCTAGAATAGCTTCTTTTATAACTATTGAATCTGCTTGGAATGCTTTAAAAGAAAGTTATAGGGGTAGTGACCAAGTCAAACAAGTTAAACTACAAACCTTGAAACGAGAGTTTGAGACTCTTAAAATGCAAGAGAGTGAAAAGGTTGGTGATTACTGCGTGTGTGTGAAAGCCGTAGTAGATAAGATGGTCACTTTAGGAGAAGATGTAAAGCCTGAAGTTATAGTGAAGAAAGTGTTGAGGACACTTCTTCCTAAGTGGAATTCAATTGCCATAATTATAGAAGAATCCAAAGACCTAACTTCTTTGTCTTTTGAATCCCTAATTGGCTCACTTCTCTCACATGAAGAGAGGTTACAACACACTCCTTCCACAAGTTACGGAGGAGATGATAAAGCCTTTGCTTCACAAGAAGGCAGAGGTAGAGGCCATGGCAGAGGACAGAATAGAGGTAGAGGCAGAAATAATCAGAGAGGTGGAACTCCTAACGGAGGAGGAAATCAGAACAGAGGAGGATTCTCAAACAGAGGTGAACAACAGAATAGAGGAGGACAACAAAATAGAGGAAAACAATCGGGTAGAGGCAAAGGAGGAGATAAGTCAAAACAATCTTGCTACAACTGTGGCAAACTTGGCCATTATGCTCGTGATTGTTGGACAAAGACTTCACAAGGAACTAGTAGCAGCCAGAGCAGTCAGTTTGGAAATTTTGGAGAAGAGGAAGAGGCCACAAATCTCTTTCTCTCTTATGGTCAGGCAGATCAGAACATGAATGATACATGGATCTTGGACACTAGGTGTTCAAACCATATGAGTGGCAAAGAAGGGCTCTTTGCTACTCTAAACTCCTCATACAAATCTAGCATCAAATTGGGAGATGATAAATCATTGGCAGTTGAAGGCATTGGAGCAATGGCAGTTCCAACTAAAGAAGGCGTCAAACATGTAAGTGATATCTATTACACACCCCATCTTCAACACAATATTTTAAGTGTTGGTCAAATGTTAGAAAATAACTACAAGTTGCTTTTTGATGAGGGTAAATGCACTATTTTTGATAAAAATAACAGTAATAGAATCATTACACAAGTGCCAATGTCAAAGAATAGATTGTTTCCTTTAAAGTTTGGCCGCCAGGGGGAGATAAGTTAGCAAATGTTGCTATTTCCAATCCAAGTGTCCTATGGCACTTGAGATATGGTCATTTGAATTCAGCTAGTTTGAAAATGCTAACTTCACAAGCGATGGTAACCGGACTTCCTAAGGTTCAGGATAGTAAGGAAGTCTGTGAAGGGTGTGCTCTTGGGAAGCATGCCAGATCAAAATTTCCTCATGGACAAGCATGGCGGGCCAGCTATCCACTCCAACTAGTGCATACAGACATATGTGGTCCGATGCAGACCAAGAGTCTTGGTAACAACTCTTACTTCCTACTCTTCATTGATGATTTTACTAGAATGTGTTGGATATATTTTTTGAAATATAAGGATGAAGCATTTGAATGCTTTGTCGATTTCAAAACAAGAGTTGAAAGTGAGAGTAGATATTTTGTAAAATGTCTTAGATCAGATAGGGGAGGAGAATACTCCTCTAATGAGTTCTTGAATTTATGTAAGCAACATGGCATTAAGAGGTAGTTCACAGCTGCCTACACTCCACAGCAGAATGGTGTCGTAGAGAGGAAGAATCGCACCATTATGGAGATGGCAAGGTCTATGCTTCACACGAAGCATTTGACTAATTCATATTGGGCAGATGCAGCCGGGACTAGCGTACATATCTTGAACAGAAGTCCTACTGCAAGTTTGGAAGGACAGACACCTTACCAAGCTTGGTATGGTAAAAAGCCAAATGTTAAGTATTTTAGAGTGTTTGGCTCAGTGGCATATTCTCACATTCTTGATGAGCTACGAAATAAGCTCGATACAAAGAGTCAAGCATGCATCTTTGTAGGATATTGTGAGAATACAAAAGCTTACAGACTCTACAATCCCAGGACACGAAAGTTTGTGCTTTCCAGGGATGTGATTTTTGATGAAGGGGGAGAATGGGGTAAGCCCCAGATTTTTAGTGATGATGAATCTAGTGATGTAGGTTCTAAGCAGGTGCAACAACAGACACCATAGAAAAGTAAGCAGTCTCCTCCCAGAGATCCAGGTTCATCTTCTGATTCAACTTCTTCACCAAGTCCTTCTCCGTAGAGATCAGTAAGTTCCTCACCAATGGACATCGATTCTCCATCCAGAGGTAAGAGAACTCTACAGAATCATCCATCATATCAGATGTTGGATAATTTTTTTCAAAAAGATACACTAGGAGTCAAGCTAGTGAAATGAATTCTGTTCTACAAATATTAGAAAATATGCACTTGTATGGTGATGATGTTTCCCAGTAGGAACCTAGGGGAGATTTAGTTAACTATGCTTTGTTAACTAATGCACAACTTGAACCTTCTAGTTATGAGAAGGCTTGTACTCAAAATATTTGGCAAGATGCCATGAAAGAGGAGATCACCTCTATAAAAAACAACGACACTTGGGAGCTGGTGAAGCTTCCTAAAGGTAAGAAACGTGTTGGATGTAAGTGGGTCTACAAGACCAAGTTTAATGCTGATGGTAGCATTGAGAGGCACAAGGCGAGATTAGTTGCAAAGGGATTTACTCAGAAATATGGAATTGATTATGAAGAGACGTTTGCTCCTGTAGCGACAGGAGACTATCAGAACAGTTCTTGCCTTAGCTGCACACAAGGGATGGACAGTCCAACACATGGATGTAAAGAGTGCATTTCTAAATGGTTACTTGACAGAAGAAGTGTATGTTGAGCAACCACAGGGATTTGAAGAGAAAAACAAGGAACATCTTGTTTACAAACTGAAGAAGGCTCTTTATGGCCTCAAGCAGAGAGCTTGGTACTCACGTATTGATGGGTACTTTAAAGATTATGGGTTCATCAAAGCAAAAATGAACCCACGCTCTACTACCTGAATCAAGGAAATGACATCCTCATAGTTTGTTTGTATGTGGATGATCTCATTTTTATGGGTAGTAATGAAAAAGTTAACATGGAGTTCAAGCACTCCATGATGCAAGAATTTGAGATGAAGGATCTTGGCTTGATGAAATACTTTCTTGGAATGGAAGTACATCAAAAGATTCAAGGATCTTCATCTGTCAACTTAAGTATGCTCGTGATATGATTCAGAAGTTTGCTATGGAGCAATGCAAATCAGTTGCAACTCCAATTGGACATGGGATCCAATTAAGCAAGGATGATGGAGCACCGAAAGTTGATGTGACCACTTTCAGAAGCATTGTTGGGAGTTTGATGTTTCTCGCCAACACCAGACCAGACATTCAGTATGTTGTATCTCTTGTTTCTAGATTTATGTCTAATCCATCTGAGCTGCATTTGCAGGCAACTAAAAGGATTTTGAGATATGTGAAGGGTACATTGGATTTTGGAATCCAATACTACAAAAGTGATACTATCAAGCTTGAAGGCTTTAGTGATAGTGATTGGGGCAGCAATATTGATGATAGAAAATCCACATCGGGTAACTGTTTTAGTCTTGGTTCGGGCCTAATAACTTGGAGTTCCAAGAAGTAGACAATAGTAGCACTATCTTCAACAGAAGCTGAGTATATAGCGGTTACTCATGCTAGTACTCAAGCTCTATGGCTCCGAAAGGTATTAGAAGAGATTGGAGAGCAGCAAAGTGGTCCAACTCGAATATTCTGTGACAACATCAGTGCCATTCAGTTGGCATACAATCCTGTCCACCATAGTAGATCAAAGCATTTTGATATGAAGTACCACTTCATCCGAGATATGGTGGAAACTGATATTGTTGAGCTTCACTATTGCCACACTTTGGAGAACGTCGCTGACATCTTCACCAAGGCACTAGCTAAAGCTCAATTTGTAAAGCTGAGAGACTGTATAGTCAGTTCTCTCAACTTTAAGGGGGAGAATGTTGCAAGTGTGAACAGGACTTAGCTTGAAACAGGCTTAGAAAAATCTAGTTTTTCTAAGCCCAATGTGAACACACTTACCTTTTGTCGGCTACTCTTGTCGGATGGTCGGCATGATATTCTTTCTCCCTTTCCTTTCTTTTCTCCTTATCCCTCCATTCTCCTCCCTCCTTTCTTGCCATCCATTTTCCCTTATCTCTCCACTCCCTTCCTCTCCCCACGCTCGTTGCCACCTCCCACTCCACTTCCTACTCCTCCGTTCTCTCTAAACTCCCCGATCTTCCTCCACCTTCCCTTCCCTACTATAGCGCATGTTCTAAGCCTATATAAGGTTTAAGTTAATGTATGTTTCATCTGGTTAGTTTAATATATTTTTGGCTTTAATTATTTGTGTCAATTATTATTACCTTGGCCTAACTATAATCTAAGGTTAACTGAATCTTAGACTCTCAGCCTAAGTTTGAAACCTTATTATTACCTCTCTTGTAGAATGTTTAAGATATGTTGTTCATCATGAGAAGTCTCAAGTATAAAAAAAAGAGATAGTAACAACTTGGTTATAAGATAAAATAGTCATTTACAATAATGACAATAAAACAAAGGATCTAAATTAACCCAAAGTAAAATAAAAATATTTTAAAATTAAATTTATCAAAATTAAATTTAATAGTGCTGCTTTAAAAAAATTTGAAAAGTATAAAAATAAAGTTTTTTTAAACATGTAAACAACATTCTTTTCACTCAAAATCATATAAAATTTTTAGTTCACTATTCTAATCGAACTTTACCTAACAAAAGGGATACGGACTTACTACTAATCTCATGAAAATATGACGAGTTGATTACAAAATGACTTAGACGGAGTACCGTTTCTTCTCTACAAATCGTCGGTTTGTGCGGATTATGCAGTCATGTGGATTCTACTTTATTTTACGTGCGATATCCCTTTCAATAGCGTTCCTTCCTCCATGAATTTGGTCGGATGGTGCGTCATCTGTATGTTTACGGATTGAAACTGCTTCAACCATAACATCAACATTCACACCATGATGCTCCTCATTGCAAGAGGAGCTCTCATGATCCATATCCGATTCAATAACGTGGCTTCCTCCATGAATTTGGTGGGATGGAGCGTCATCCATAACATCAAGACGCACACCACGATGCTCCTTATTGCAAGAGCTCTCGTGATCTATATTAGAACAGAGGCGAGGATGGTCCGATAAATTTTTAAGCTCGAAAACAGAGGGTGAAACCTCCTTCTGGTCTAAATACTTTGCAAATGATTTGATAGACTTTCCCCTGCTACTGCCGTCTTGATCTCCAGCAGCGTTGGGATCTTTCATGAACTTGTAGAGCAGACGACAGATAAAGATGATTAAGGCTACGACTGATACACTTCCTGTGATCAGGTACAGCCCCCAGAAGCTCCCCACGTCTAACATGTCCGAATCTGAGTCGGGGCAGCTACTGCTGTTGAAGTACTTCTGTTCTATTTTTCGCAATTCTGTGCTTTCTGAGAGGTTTAGAATAGCCTTAGAAATGTCTGGGACGAGTGGAGAACCCTTAGGAAAAGCCTGCACGAAAACCCTCTTAAAAATGATCTATTGAAATACAATTACTTCAAATTAAATACTAAGCATAGAGGAATCAAGAGAACTTACAAAGCCCAATCCCCCAGTTTTATAAATAGGGCCAATCATTTTATAGCCGCATCGGCCAGAGAGGAAGACTCGAATAATTGGGAGCTCGAGGAAAATGGCAGCCACGCCTCCTTTGTCGGGACCTTTGGAAAGGGCATCTTCATATTCCTCTGGAGTTGAATAATTTTTCATATTTTCTTTTGATATATTGAGATGATCTCGAAGATAATCACCTATAAATGACCCAGTCGGATACCCTACTGTAACCCTTCTATATATTACTTTCTCCACACTGTCAATTGTAGGCTCCATTCGCTGTATAGTTAGTCTCGAACTGAGACTGGCTGTATAGCTGCCTGATAAAATGGATGCCACGAACAACCATACTACTAACACTACTCGAGCCAAGCTGCTATCGATCCTTTCTCCTGCAAAATTGGAACAGAATGTGTTTTAGACAAGGATACGACTGCCATCAAAATTTTAAAATTCAAACAACGTTTTAGTCGTTGAGGAAACGATCTTGAATAAACTGGAATGAGAATGCTTACTATGAGCCAGAAACATTGTAGACAATGCAAAACTGCAAGAATTTAGCAATAAAACAATTGGAAATTAGATTATTTCAGGCCAACTATAAAGATAGAAGAAAAAATCATCAAGATTAAAGAAACGTATGAGCAGAGAAGATGGGAAAAGGGAAATACGAAAGGGTAGTGACCACTTCAGTTCTGGGTCTCCCTCTAAAGTCGGGATTTGTTCTGTGTTCGAGAAGCCACACAACACTTCCTGTAAATATAACGAACATCGAGATTGTACACCACTGTCGAAATGTAAATGGCAGCAAAAATAACCAGGGGCTCTTGTTTTCGGCCCTTTTTGTTGGAACGAGCATAATTAAACCCGATCCAGTAAACGGTTGTGTGAAATCCACATAATTGCTGCGTCTTTCCAGAATTGTGATGTCGCCCACCACTGCGTCGAATTTCTGAACAACGAAAATAAATTCGAACATTAACATTAAATAAATGCGAATATTCATATAAGATGCAGATTGAGGGAGCAAGGAAACACACTTTGTTTTCGACTTGCTTAACCAGGTCGTCATATTTTGTGATAGTTTTTCCATCTTCTGGGTAAGGAACGAGATCATACGGCAGTGCATAGTCGAGCCTTTTGACAGCAGCATCGAATATATCTATACAGAAACCGGTGACAATACTTCTATTATAAGCATCATGTTTTATCTTGACGAATTCAGTCCACGCTCTTTTTACAGGTACTCCGATTTGGAGTCTTTTACCACTGGGTGGTATCAACCAACCGCGAGGAGTGTGCGGTGGTCTACCAGGCCAAAGTACCGGTGCATTTTTTTCAATACTGATGCCAACTTTCTCAGTCCAATTCCCAACCACCTGATACCTTTTACCCACCACGTTCACTATATCATAAGTGGAACCCTTCATTTCTCCATGACTAATTTGAATAGGCCCGCTTAAACCTGTAAACTTTGTCCTATGAATCTCCCACAAAAGCCGCTTTCCTTGCTGGGAAACTTTGATTTCTGCATTTCCAATTGTTAGAGGTGGATTTGGAGATTTCAAAAAACTGAAATTTGTCTTCGTTCCTAAGTTTGTAAGCGCTTGAGCTACTATCTGCAGACTATCGTACGCCAATAAACCGTAGAGGTTAGGATAAGCTTTCATGTCCACGTCAGGATTGTCGAGCCTAAATCGACGTTTCCACCTTTGAGTGAAATCCTTGAGCTGATCTGAATCAGGGACATGAGTTTTGACTCCGACAAGGCCTTGCATGGATCCCATTGTGGAAACATTTACCACGTCATCCCAGAGACTGGTAAACCCATCAGTGGTTATCCAGACATAACCGGCCTCCATCATCCCCACAGCCTTGGCCTCCATGAAGAGATTCGATCCGACATCAGGGCGCATGTGAGCAACAAAAACACTTGATTCCCTTGTCGTCATCAAGCTTAAAAGTTTCTCCCTTATGGCGTGCTTCTCTGCAGTTGGTGATATTGGTAATTTGTATTCAATTTCACAGCCCACATCTCTGAGGGCTTCATACAAAGAAAATAGTGCCTCCGACCCAAAATCATCATTAGTGTAGATCAATACGATCCTTTTCCAACCATGCAACCTAACCAGGGCTGCAACGGCTTTCATCTGTAAGGCGTTGCTGCGTGCCATGCGAACGAAGTAAGGAAATCTGTGGTTGGAGAGCAAAGGGCTGTTTGTGATCGCAGAGAAAGAAATTATTGGGACTCTGGCAGCATCTCCAAAATGCGATATGACCTCAGCAACCTCCGATCCTTGTGGACCAAGTATTGTGACCACTTCTCTCTCGAGGAGATCAACAACTGCATTCACCGACAACGCTACCGTTCAAACCTAGCTTTCCATTTGCATGCAATTGCGAATTTAAATAATCAGGACTTAAAGACTCCCTAAAACGGTGCTTACGGTATAGAAAAGAGTTAAAAATGGAAGGGGAGAAATAAGCAGAAGAGAAAGGACAAGAGGAATATATATATATATATATAGATATAATTAAATTTGTTTAGGTTTGTTTTAATTTAATGGCAAATAAAACAATTTCAGGTCAATATATTTGACCTTGTTAGAATGGAGTCCTCAGAATCCATTCTAAAATTTTTGTTTCACATCAATATATTTGCCCTTGATAAGAATGAATCCTTAATAGGATTCGTTTTTACTCTATGTTGAACGTTACAATACATTCCATTCGTTGGGGTTTGTACGTTTATAGTCACTGTGACATTTGCTGTTGAGGTTGTTATACAATAATCAGCATGAATAAAAAGGAGGAAATCATCAATTCCCACCATTTAAGCTACCATTCTTTATTGATTTATACCATTCTTTATAGTTTTAAGTAAAAACTAGCATAGATTTTTTAATAAAACATGATAACAACAATATTAGTATTATAACCATAAAACTATAAGGAGAATGCAAGATTTAAAAAAAAAAACAAATTAAGGGCTTTTTAAAACAAGGTCACGAAGAAGAAGTGATGGATACTTTATGAGAATGTTTTCATCTTTGATTGTGGAAGGAAGTTTGAAAGAAAGAAGTCCTCTTTAAAAACTTTCGAGAATGGGTTTGAAGTGTTGATTAGGATATATTTTTTTAGAGTAAGTTTAAAATAAGCTACAACTTTATGATCAGGGTTGTGAAGGACAAAATAAGAATGTGAAAGGTGGAAACCCAAAGAAGAATTCTTTGGAAGCATGTAAAAAGGCAACCAAGAGCATTCCAAGGAATAGTAAGAGAGAAAAATTAGGTCTAGGAGAAGATGTAAAAATGGGGGACGTCATTGAACTCTTAGAGAAAATGTTTATTGGGAGGTTTTATGGACATGCAATTTCTGAAAAATCCTTGGTAGATTGGATGGCCAAGGAATGGATGAAAGTTATTTCAGTTCAGGACTAAGGAAAATGTGGCAAAGATTATGTCATAAAAATGGTTTTGGAGTCAGCTTTGTTATTTCTCCAAATGTGAGACCCTTGTTTTGACCCTAGGTCCTTGTTTTGACCCTAGGTCCACTCGAATACCTTCTCATCTTCTATGGATAAAGTTACCAGGGTTACCATTAGAATTTTGGTTTAGAGATATTTTCCAAACGATAGGCAATTTTATTGGTTCTTTCTTGGTGGTGGATGAGAGGTATCAGTCCTCATGCATGAAGATAGTGGCTAGGATTCTTGTTGATGTGGACTCCAAATATGGATTGGTGGAGGAAATTGTGTTGAAGTATAACAAAAGGAAGCATGTTCAAACCCTAGACTATATTAGTGTGCTTTTTAGGTATACACGTTGTCATAATTATGAGCATATTGCAAGGGATTGTTCTCTTAATTTTTCAAAGAACATTTGGCATAGTAAAGAACAAAAAGAATCTTTAAAAATGAAAATGAAATATAAACATATTGCAAAATATTTTCCTAGACAAAAATCTTTAAAGATGAGAATGAAATGCAATTTTCTTTTTAAACACATAACTTACAGTCTGATCATATTATTAAATCATTACATAAAAAACACAAGCTAGCTACCATTCTTTATAGTTTTAAATAAAAACTAACCTAATAAAACATGATGACAACCAATATAAATTATTAGTATTATAACCATAAAACCAATCAAATTTAAAACGATGTTAAATTTATTTAGTGTCAAATTTTTCAATCCAGATTAACGAAGGAAGGAAGATAACTAATTGGAAACAACCCTTCCATCAAACTAATTTTACTCTGATAGTAGAATTTATCAATCAAATGCAAAATGGATAACCGTGGGAAGTTTAGGGTTATTTCCTTCTTAAAACTTACCGGCAGAAGTGCCCTGTAGGACGGTTCGCGCCTCACGCAGATGAAGAACCAATCGACCACCGTTGAAGAGATTAGGATCGTTACTGACATCATCTGCAGCTAACTGTATACTGGTCTTGGCCACCTTCCCCACCAAGGAAGTGGAATCCAGGATGACACCTATGTTGACCGTGCCATTTACAACTCTACCACAAACAGTTGATGCAGACAATAAAAACGAAACACAGATTATGGAAAATATTGGCATCTTTCCGTTTCCCAATCTCGTCTTATGCACTGGCTATATTTTGATTTGTATGCTCTCGTATTGATATATGCTTAAAATTTTTACTAAGGTACGTTGATAGGAAATTTCTTCGAAGGTAATTGGAATTGAAATCGCCAGCGAAGTCTACAGTCAAAATTCTCGAGCTTTGAACAAAAAAAAATCGAGCTTTCCGATGCACATAGACTTCTGTGATTTCTTGTAAACTAAGCAATTTTATATTTGAGATGAAAGAGAAATTTAAGGCGGCTCAAAAAAAAAAAGCAATAGAAAATTTTGTGGAAAGGTAAGGCTGAATGGAGTTTTTTATTAACCTGAAAGGATAGCCTGGTTGTCAAAGCAAAGGGCTGTGATAGTTCTCTTTTCAGATTTTTTTATTAAAAATTATATTTTTAGTAGAAAATTATAAACATCCTTTTCCTATTCCTATAATACTTTAAAATTCGATTAACGACGGATCAGCTGCGTAGAATAAAATTTTTGACTTGAAGGATTCCATTCAAGCGTGGAATATAATTTATGACCGACATCAGCTGCGTAGAATAAAATTTTTGACTTGAAGGATTCCATTCAAGCGTGGAATATAATTTATGACCGACATGTTCAACTGGGTAATGCCTGGGAGTATTACAGTCAACTGGAATCACATTTGGCTTTAACTTTTATTATTATTAACAACAATAGGAAGTCTGAATGTGATTTATTTACATAAAATTGGTTTTGATCGATTTTTAGAATTTAACAGCAATACTTGAAGTCTCTGAATCCTATTTGACTGAATCTTATGTATATGTAAATCAACTTTAATCAAATAATATATTTTTTAAAATACTATATAACTATTAATAAGATGTTAAGCATAGAGGCTATTCACTAACTTGCGGAATATTATTAATTTGAACACGATATCATAAGATTCTATAAATATTATTTATTTAGATCAAGTATGGTATATAAATCTTATTTGACTGATTCTGGAAAGCGATGCAACACACTTTAAAAACATATTTTTTAATTCAATAAAAGATTAAATACTTACATGTAAAAAATATTAATCTTTTAAGTTTTTTTTAATCAAAAATATTATATATATATAATTATAATATGTTTTTTTTTTTTAATATTAGTTTCAGTCTTGTATTTATATTTTTTAGTTAGGGTTTTAGTTATTAATAATAATATTTAGGTGCTCCTAAAAATGGTTTGATGTTTTGATGATCAAAAAATTGAAAGGCTGAAGAAGCGTGGAAGGCTGAATGATGAGTTGACCTTTGGAGTGTCAAGGCTAAAGGAGTGTGGAAGGTTGGGTTGGGTGAAGGAGCATGAAAGGCTAGACTGACTAAAAAAGCTACAACAAAAAGTTGGGATGTTGGGTGAAAGGCTGGGATGGCTGAAGGAACATGGAAGGTTGATAAGGCTGAAGGAGCTACAATAGAATGCTAGGATGCTGAGTGAAAAGATGATAAGGTTGAAGGAGTGTGAAAGGCTGCTTACAAAGAGAAAAATAAAATTGCAGAGCACGAAGGATTAGGGTTTTTTTTTTAAACATATTTTAGGAGCCATATCTTCGTGAAGAGTTATCCGATTCAATTGATTCATGGACCAAACAATGTAGAATTTGATTAGATTTTAAATGAATAATCATATACAAAAATCTAAGCAATATTGAGGGAGATACAACCTTCTTAAGTCAACCATTCAAAATAAAGATAGTGATGATTTTTCAAGTTGCAAAAAATAAAATTGTAAAGTGCAAAGGATTAGGATTTTTCTTTAAAAATATCTCATATGTAGGAGCCATATATTCACAAAGAATTATCCAATTTAGCTTATTCTTAGACCAACTTGTGCAGAATTTGAGTAGCTTTAAAATGAGTGGTCATATACAAAAATATAAGCAATATTGAGGGAGATACGACCCTGTGAATTCAACCATTTGAAATAAGGGCAGTAGTTGTGAAAAATAAAATTGTAAATATTTGTCAACTATGGTTTGAATGATGGGAAGAGCAATGAAGGTCTATGACTTTAGCAAGGAAGGAAACTAGTAATTTAGATTTGGTAAAGTGGACTATGATAGTGTGATATTTTGGAAATATTACTCTACTAAGATGCAAAGCATAGATAGTAGAGGTGAAGTTTTGGTGTTGTGAAGGCTGCTATAGAAAAATGTCAAGAAAGATGCTAAATTCTAGAGTAATTGTATTCATACAGAATTTTGAAAAGATCCAGAAAATGAAAATCAAGAATCCAAACATTATATGTAAAACGATGTAGGCTTCTAGCTATAGCATCTCAATTGAGATCATAAGTGTATCTATTAGTAAAATCTCAAGCTCTAAAGAAGATATATGTAATTTGTCAAGGGTGGCATACCCTAGTAGAACCCCTTATTATCAATAAAAATAATAATAATATTTAGGCTTGTATAAAGGTGAAAAAACATACACTTAAACAATATAAAATTGTTATTCTTTTTTAGACTTAAGAACTTTACTAGCTATTTATTTTCTAAATATTTATTTGTAATAATTAAAGATAAAATAAAACATGACAACAAGAGCAAATAAAATTCCATCACATATTGAAATAGTTAAATTCTTACTTTACACTTAAAGGAATAGTCTCCATAGTTATTGTCTCCATAGATACAACATTTTTGTTAGAAAATTTCTAATTAAAATAAGCACATCCACATAAATATTGTAATAAAAGTAGTAATTCATGAAAGAACAAAATATTACAATACGAAATGGAAATGCGTAAATATTTATTAATCTTACAAAATCACGATACATAATCATTGGCCATTTTTGGGAGGTAATATCCTAATAAAACTTTGATTCAATATGTAGAAAGATACATCCATCTATACCTTTCACATTTTTTAAGACTCTTCATAATCCTAAACCTAACACTCAAGGATTGGATTACATGCATAATGTCACCCAAGTTAGAATCTTCTACCAAAAAAAATAATTACATTCTTTATAATAGTTATATTAAGTGGTGCCACTTGTCTAGGTGTCTCTAGTACCACACACTATTACAAAATATTACATAATATGGAGTCTCTACAATAGAAAGGGGGTTATTATATAATACTGTTAGGATGGGGTCCTAACATGCCATTTCTCTTCAAAAAGCTTTATCCTCAAAGTTGAAGATGAAAAAAATATTGTTGGAGTTGTTGGAGGGACTCCCATGTGGCATCTCTAGGTCGTAATCCTTATCATTGAACAAGAATATCAGTGATGATATGATGCAAAAGGGTGCACCATATCTTACCCAAAATTTATTTAGGCTTGAGAATGAGAGATACTTATTCATCCAGATCTAGTAATATGGATTGTACATGTACTGTGTTTCCAACAACCTTATTAAGGGAGGAGACATGAAAGAATGGATGGATCCGAGAAGTGGCTAGAAGGGCTAATTTTTAAGCTATTGAACTAATCCGTTGTAACACCTGGTAGGGACCATAGTATTTAGCTATAAGTTTTTTCCATCCTTAGATATGGAGTGATGATTGCATATAGGGTTGCAGGCAGAGAAAAACCATGTCATCCACTTCAAAGTTGTGCTCAAAATGGTGTTGATCAACTTGTTGACATATATAGTTTTGGTCCAATTCAAGATTTACTATAAGTTGTTAAAGGATGACAACATGTTAGCTAAGAGTGGAATTAATAACTTGAACCTTAGAGCTTCCTAGAATGGAGGAGGGTGTTGGAGGAGGAATACCATATACTACTACAAATGGGGTAACCTTGGTAGTAGTATGATATGAAGTATTATACCACCATTCGGACAAAGGGATCCATTTAGCCCATTGTGTAGGATGTTTTGATGTAAAACAATGAATGTATGTTTCCAAGTACTTGTTAACAATTTTAGTTTAGCCATCAAATTGAGGGTGATAGGTCAAACTCATTTTGAATTCAATGCCCTACAAATTAAATTGTTCATGCCAAAAGTGACTAATGAAAGTAAGATCCCCAATTGACACAATAGATTTGGGCATTCCATGAAGGCAAAAGATAGAGTCTAAAAAGATTTGGTAAACTATAGAGGTTGTGTAGAGATGGGATAAGAAATAAAAATGATCGTACTTTATGAGATGATCCACTACCACTAGACATTGATTTTCCTCCTAATTTGGATAACCCTTTAATGAGATCCATAGAAATATCTAACCACACTTATTTTGAGATTGGCAAGGGTTGAAGCATTTCAAGGGAACGCATAGTTTCACCTTTTATTCATTGTTACCTATCATATTCTGCCACAAAATTTTGAATATGTCTTACCATTTCCTTCAAAAAAAAGTATGATTTGTCCTTTCATAGGTTTTTAGAAACTCAAAATATCTAATTGTTGGTGATGCATGCATTTCCTGCAATATGAGTTCTTTTATTTATGATGTTTAGGGAATGATAAGTCAATCATGATATATTAATTTTTGACCATCCCAAGTGCATCTAGGGCATGATTTAGGCTTTGCTTGGAGTTTGTTGATCAAAGTTTGCAAATTGGAATCCTTGGTCATTTCTTCTTTGAGATAGTTGATCCATTGAGGAAGGGGTGTAGATATAGCATTTAACATTCCTTGATATTTGTATTAATGGAATAGTGCATTGGCCACTATATTCTTCTTTTCATTTTTATATATGATTTCATAATCATAGCCCAATAATTTAGATACCCATCTTTGTTGATCAGGTGTGACTACCCTTTATTCCAATAAGTAATTGAGACTTTGATGGTCAATTTTGATTAAAAAGTCACACCTGATGAGATATGGCCTCCAATGATTAATATGTAAGATGGCTAGAATCTCCTTTTCATAAGTATATTTACTCAAATTTTTACCTAAAAGTGCTCAACTCATGAAGACCAATGGTATTTCTTCTTGCATCAAAATGTTTCCAATCGTATTACTAGAAGAATCACTTTCAATTACAAAATATTTAGAAAATTTAGATATTTCTAATACTAGGGTGATTTTCATAGCTTGCTCTAATTCCTTGAAAGCTTTCTTTGCTAGTTCTGACCAAATGAAGGAATTATTTTTCAACATGGTTGTGAAGGGAGCCGCTTTCTTTCCATAATTCTACATAAATTTATGGTAATATCTAGTGAGTCCCAAAAATCCTTGAAGTCACTTTAAAGTTTAAGGATTTGACCATTCTTGAACATCCTGAATATTGTTAGGATTGAATTTAACTCCTTCTTTAGTGTAAATGTGACCCAAATATTCTACTTCTTACAACCCAAAAGAACACTTTGACCTCTTAGCATAAATTTGATTCTTGGATAAAAGGTGTAGGGTTTGATAAAAATGCTAGAGATGCTCCCTAAAGATCATGTATAAATCAATATATCATCAAAGAAGACTAGAATAACTTTGTGAAGGAAGGGTCCAAAAATAAATTTCATCAAACTCTGAAAATTTCATCATATTACTAATAATTTCCGTGATTGCTATGATTCTTGACTATAACTAAAAATTACATAGTCAAACTCTATGTTGACTATTACTAACTATGGCCCTAGCTAAAATGATATCCAACTATTACTAACAACCTTATATTAACTATTACTTTCATCATAGGTTCGAGGTGTAGACCAATTGGTTCCCCCAAACCTTGTAAGGGGGCTAGAGATCCAAGGTTCAAATCTCAAGCCTCACTGGACTAAATGCTTGTCCCCTTCTTGGTGCTTTTAGTAGTGTAAAATATTTTAAATGATCATGGCATGGTGGTTATAGGGGTGGACTATACGAAGATCTGTGTGGCACTTTCGGGGTAGAAAATGCAGAATACTATAGCGGCCATAAAAAACTAGACAACCTACCTAGATTCATGCTGGATACCGATTCCACCATGTAAAATAAAAAAAACTATTATTTTCATCATAATTCATTTGATTTATTTTAGTTCAGTCAATTCTATGCTAATGAAATCTCTTCAATATGCTTAATTTCTACGATAGGGTTTTTGGCAATCAGGTTAAACATTCAATAGAAAGAGGATACTCTAGGACAATGTGTATGCATTGTCCATAGCCCTCTATTATTTTTAGCATATCATATCATATTGTATAATGCATAGTTCTATTCCATTAGTTGGCAGGGTAAAAGTAGCACTTTAGCACTCTCTAATTATTGAGTTGGTTCACCAACTCACTTGGTGGTTCAACCAACCGAACCACCACCATGAATCATATTTAACCTGTAACATCATCAATAATTAATTGCTTCATGTATTTCTACATGGTACTAGAGCAGTTCTTGGATGTTGAGCAGAGAAGGTGGTTACATTAACCACTCCATAGATACTAGAGATCAAAGACCGCATGGAGCACAAACTAGAGACCAATTGGCGATTGGAGACCGAATGTAGAAACACAAGAGCCAAGCATGAGGCCCGAGAGAGTGACAGGAAACTAAGGACAACACAAAATATGAGGCCCGATTATGAGGCCCGAGACAAACCTAACTGGACCTCTCCCTTGACTCAGCATAACACATGGCGATGACGTGGGTGCAAACCTAACTGGATCTCTAATAAGGATGCTGAAGTGGCTGACCAAGTACATGGCAATGACTGGGATGCTAATGTGGCTGATAGAGTACATGGCGATGACTGGGATGTTGACGTGGCTGACAGAGTACATGGTGGTTACTGAGATGCTGATGAGGCAGACAAGTTGGCAGTGACATGGCAGAAGCATTTTTGGTTTGAGGTGGCAAAATAGACGTGGGAGAGGTGACTTCCCATAGGAAGTCGACCATTATAGTGTTCTTTTACCAATTTAAAGCATACTACATGCATCTTGGGATGCATGTGGGATAAATATCCCATAATTTAAAAAAACACTGCCCGCTAGTGACTACAAGAGAGACAATGCTCCTCCCCCATCTCAACCAACTGATTGGCGCAATTGGTCGTGTCACTGCTTTACATGGATGAGGTTCATGGTTTGACACCCACCATGGTTTTTTCCCGTTCTTGTCACCCACGCTCGATTGTTGTTTCCTTCGCAAAATTGTTTTGTTGCCCGCGCTCGATTTTTTTGCTGCCCGAGACAAAATTGTCAAAAGTTGCTCATTTTTTGTCAAAATTTGCTCCACACAATTTTTTCTTTTCGCCATATAGTAGTTTTCCATGCTATGGGAGACAATTTGGACCATTTTTTTTGCCAAAAGACATAAGAGGGCTATTGTTTGAGGTATTTTTCCAATACTTCATTTTTTTTCGACTTCTTTTTTGGAGAGATCAGGTTTTTTTACAAAAAATTTTCCTCATATTTTTCTTGCAATTGAAAGGGGGGATCCTTAGGCATTTTCTTTGTTGCAAAAATATCAAACAAAGGGGGGAAGAAACTGATATTGTAATAGGTGTATTTTCGGTGGTAACTGACACCTAGAGTGTTTAAAATTTTATGGGCACGTGTGATTGTATCTTGCAACTAAATTTCTTGTTTTGTATGCATTTTCAATCATAAAAGTAATAAAACAAAAGGCAAAGAAAATATCCCAAATGTTTTACACCTATATGTGCAATTTATTGCACAACAGCGTTCGGTATTTGTGATACCTCTGGCCCACACTTATAGGTAATGTTGTTATGCTTTGGGCTACTGTATCCGCCGCATAATATAGCTGCAACAACGACATCTAAGCTTGTTCTCTATCAATCATCGGGGAGAAATAAGACAAACCAGTTCTATTGTTCACTCCATTTCATACCCACATTGTGATTGTTGTTAGATGTGAATCCTGATGAAGGTTTTTTTGAAGTGTTTAGGGGAAGTTATGCCCCATGCTTGAGGAATAAAATTTCTATGGTAGGTGTCATAAACAACATGTTGCCCTCTCAATATCGCCTAAGTTCCATGTATTATGTTGCTCGTATATACTTATAGTCTCCCTCACATAAGGGCAGGTATATATAGAGTAGTTTTGATATATAGGTCTGGAAAGTATAAATAAAGGGAGACCAATTGATGATATAAGGAACCTTCACAATGGCCAGTGTTCACAAGTATCTCTCAGATTCATAGTTGTTGAAAGGTCCTAACTTTATTCCATGGAAGACAAAGATGAGAGCCATTATTCAGGTGGAAGATTTATGGGATGTAGTGACTGACACTACAAAATGCCCTTAAACAGTAGGAGCAGATCAAGAAGCATTTGATAAGAAGGACAAAAGAGGTCTCATGTTTATCCTACTTGCTACTACAGATGAGGTCCAACCTCATATCTATGATACCAAAACTAGTAAGGAAGCTTGGGATGCTTTGATTACTGTGTATGAAGGAAAGAATCAATCCACTATTCTACACCTTCAAACTCAACTACATACCCTCGGTATGAATTCTGGGGAGATAGTTGATCTATTCCTTTACAGAATGGCATAATTGAAAGCCAAATTAAATGCTATGGGAAAACTAGTGGATGATGACCTCTTGAACTCTGTCATCTTGAGAGCATTTCCAGAATCCTACAAGATGTTGATCACTTCCCTCAACGTTTATGGTAGACAAGTAACTTTTGTGGAATTGGTAAATTTGTTTCAGACGGAGGAGGCAAATCAGGTTTAGAAGGATGAAGTGCTAGATAATGCCCTCTACACCCAACAAAAGGGTAAGAAACAAGGTTAATTTCAAAAATGGGGTTCTTCCTCCAAGGGAAAAGGGAAACAAAATCAATAGAAGGATAAAAAATTTTGTAAGATTTGTGATATGAATAACCATGACACCAATAGGTGTTGGTTAAAAAAAAAGCAACAAAATGACCAACCTCCTAAGAAGAAAGGCAAAGAGAAACATAAATATAAAAAGAAACATAAGCAACCTAAGGGCCATGTTGCTTATTCTAACTCCAACTTAGACTCAAATTCCCCTGGGTTCGATTCAGATTCTGAATATGAAAGAGCACACAAGGTGCTCATGACCCATACTTCATCTTCCCAGATAGATGTTGTATGGTATATTGATTTAGGAGCTAGTAAGCACATGATTGGGGACAAATCATGGTTTGAACCATTTGAGGAGAAAGAAGGTAATCCAGTCACAATTACTGACAATCAAGTCTACCAGGTGAAGGGTGAAGGGAGTATTTCTCTCTCTCTTCTAGATGGTAAATTTCAAATAGAGAAGCTCCTCTATGTCCTTGGATTAGCCAATAATCTATTGTCTATTCCTCAGATATTGGATAGAAATATGGATGTTGTGTTCTGAGTTGTGAAAGGCAAAAAGAGATGCTTTATAATCCACAAAGGTAAACATGTCACAACCGGCTCCTACAAGCATGGCTTGTTCATTCTAGATGCTCTTTCAATACCTCATGTTGCTCTAGTTGCAACTACAAAGAGGCCACTTCTCTCTGGAATAGATGATATGGGCATCTAAGTTCAGGATATTTGCTCAAATTGCACAAATATAAGATGGTGAGAGGACTTCCTAACCTCTCCTACGTCTTATCAGTTTGCTCAGATTGCTTAGCAGGGAAGCAACACCAGGTACCTTTTGAAGCTAGCTCTTCCAGAGCTAAGAAACCTTTGGAGTTGATACACACCGATCTGTGTGGTCCTATGCCAACCAACTATGGTGGAAAGAAGTATTTTCAATTATTTTTTGATGATTACTCATGAAAGATGTGGTTTTTCTTCCTTCCATTGAAATTAGAGGTATTTTTGTACTTTCAACAATTCAAGAAACTTGTTGAGAATGAGTCAGGATGTTTCATCAAAACCCTCCGCTCAGATCGAGGGGGGAATACACTTCCAAAGAATTTTTATAATTTTTGAAAGAACATGGGATTAAGACACAACTAACTACAACCTATACACCTTAGCAGAATGGAGTTGTAGAGAGGATAAATCATTCCATTGTGGAAATGATTCGATGTATGCTAAAGGGAGCACATCTTGAGTATCAGTATTGGGTAGAAGAAGTAAACACAACATCATACCTCCTAAATAGAGCACCCACAATAGCTCTATAGGGTAAAACTCCACAAGAAACATGGAGTGGTAAGAAACCCTTCATTTCTCATCTAAGGGTTTTCGAATGTAAGGCATTCATGCACATCCCAAAATAGAAAAAGGAAGAAGTTAGATGAGAAGACCCTACAATGTATTTTTCTTTGTTATGATGAGCATTCAAAGGGATATCGCTTGATAGATATTATAACCAAGAAGACACGTATAAGTAGAGATGTGGTTTTTGATGAAGCTTTCACATCCAATAACACCTCTACAGTTGTATATCTTTAGGATGATGAGCCTAAGAAAGAAATTTCACTTCCTCAGAAAAAGATTCCAAAATGGTATACCAGCACATTGAGAGATTCCAAGTTGACATCACTTCTAGATCTAACTCTTGATCGACCTTGTACTCGCAGTATGACTTAGTAGAAGAAGGCAGAAGCATCAACTTTAGAATTTGATGAACTTTGTCAACAGTGTGATGAACTATCTATGGATGCAATGGAAGATAGAGAAATGGATATGGAGGATGAGAGGGTTTATTTGATAGCATTGGATGAAAATAAACCTACAACAGTTTAGGATGCACTTAGTAAGCCTTAGTGGAAGGTTGCTATGGAAGCAGAACATACATCTCTCATGAAAAATCATATATGGAAGCTAGTACATTTGCCTTCAAGAAAGAAGCCCATTGGTTGTAAGTGGGTGTTCAAAGTAAAGTATAAGGCAGATGGTATGATTTATAAGCATAAAAATCGGTTGGTTGCAAAGGGCTATGCTAAAAAAGAAGGCATAGATTATGAAGAGACTTTTACCCCTACTGCAAAAATGACTACCATTCAAGTATTGTGTGCCATGGCAGCTCAATTTAAGTGGAAGTTACATCAGATGGATGTAAAAAGTGCCTTTCTTAATGGTGATCTACAAGAAGAAGTATACATGACCCAACCTGAAGGATTTTTTGTCAAAGGGCAAGAACAAAAAGTTTGTAAGTTGATCAAATCCTTGTATGGGCTAAAACAAGATCCTCGAGCTTGGTACATCAAAATTGATAATCACCTATTGCAACATGGATTTCAACGAAGCTCGCCGGATGTGAATCTCTATATAAAGAACAATGGTTTTGAAATAGTGATTCTGGTGCTATATGTAGATGATTTGATCATAACAGGTAGTTCAGAAAGTATGATTGATATAGTGAAAAATGATCTAAAAACATCTTTTGAAATGACAGATCTAGGGCTTCTGCACTATTGTCTTAGTTTAGAAGTAACTCAACAGAAACATCATATCAGAGTTACACAGAAGAAATATGCCAAGACTTTGATTGATAAATATCGCATGACTGACTGTAAGTCAAAAGCTACTCTAATGGAAGCAGGACTTAAGTTATCTAGATATGATCAATATCCATAGGTAGATGACACTCTCTATCATCAATTGATCGGGAGTCTCATATACCTGACCAATACCAGGCCTGATCTCAGTTTTGTTGTGGGTTATCTTTCATGGTTCATGCAGGAACCCAAGGTAAGTCATTGGAAAGTGTAGACACCAAAACAGCACCAATCCGATTATGTGATTGCAAACACTGATCGCTTTGACACACACAGCCCCCAGGGCAGCCCTCAGAGGTTAAACAGTGGTCCTAACCACTTTTATAGCAATTTTGTAAGGTCAAAAGGCAATTTGGCACATTTAGGCACTTTGCTCAGTATTCATCTCACCCAGGGACGAATTCAAACTGGGATCCGTCTCACCCAGGGACGAATTCTAAATTCATCTTTGGTCAGGACGAATTCCAGGTTTAACGGGCAAAAAGAAGAATGCCGCCAAGTGGCAGCCGAGGACAATCAATTATTGCCTCCTGTCGTGCATGCGCGTGTAGGTGGGTAGATTGGTCGTTGGAAGACTGTCACAAGGGCAGTCATGGAAGCCCAAGTCAGGGAGGAGTCTCCTCCCTCTTGGGAAGGCATGGCCGCCACATGGCACCCCTGCATGCCCCTCCAAAGAGACCCCTTGGGTCTATAAAATGGTGGACTTTCCCACCCAAATGAGGACAAGTTGGAGGCATTTTCAAGCAACGAAGTGCTGCCAAATTGAACACCCCATTGCACCCTTTTTCGATTCACCTCTTTCACATCCTTAATCTCTTTCGCAAGAGAGGTTATTGGGTGGCTTTTGGAAGTGTGGATCCGAACCCAAACCCAACATTTGACCACCTTAATCCACCAATTTGCCGACAACCCAGTCTAAGAGATTTTGGGCCCATCCCTAGTGGATTGGTGCCGAAATCAAGCTCCAACGGTGGGCGGCCCACTCGGGCGCCCCGCACTTTTTAAGTTTCATTCTAATTCATTTTTCTATCATTTATTCATCTCTCATTCCATTCTATGCTGACTAGATAGTTCATGTATTCAATTTCATAATGTTTTAATCAGATTTCATCATGTTCTCGTCGCTTTTGTTGTCCCACTAACTTGTAGGTAGCGACGCCAAATTCCCATTGATGGAGGTCAAATTGGGAGAATCTGACCATCTGGGTCATCCCAAAATGGCCCCAATTACTTAACCCCTCTGTTTGCAGGTATTTTGGAGATCTCGAGGTGTGACATTTGAGCGGCATCAACTCGGCATTTTAACACAGTCGAATTCGTCCTACCCGGGGATGAATTACAGCAGAATTCGTCCTGCCCAGGGACGAATTTTAGTTGAATGCAAATTGGCTGACTGTTTCAATGGCAGTGGCCCTCAGGTAATGTTTTTTGGTCTCTGTCAAGTTTGCAGGTGATTTAGATTCATTTCATGCATCATTTTAGTCAATCTTAGGCATACATCCTTCATTATTTTAGAGAACTAACGTTTCATATTTGCAGTAGGTGCTACTAACACCTTTGTTGTTTCTTTGATCGTAGGAGAAGCAGCAAGAACCAAGGATTCATCAACACCAGTGGCGGCAACATTTTGGCCCGCCCATTTTGCATGTGGGCACGCGGAAAGAAGATCATTATTCACTTTTGTAATGGAAACATGTTAACGCTCCTAGCCCCTAAAAAGGGAGGAGACGTCTTTGTAACCGAGGTTAAGAGAATTGAATAAAAAGGGTTGTGCTTTCCATACCTCTTTTCTTTTGTTTTCGATTCGTCTCTTTTCTTTGTTTCGTGCATTTCAAAGGCATAGGATTAAAGCGTTATATTTTGTTTTACATTGCATAGCTATAGTTTTCTTTTTATTTCCGGAATCTCGTGCTTTCAGTGGCGATCACGGTGGGACCCTGTCCCCTAATTTTTAATATCATAGAAACTGATCGAGACTTGTGTTTTTGTGCTTATAGGTACCTTTTTCAATTTTTGACTGTAATTCGTCTTTGCCTGTGGCGATTACTTTACTGTAATTCGTCTGACCCTGGGACGAATTCCAATTCGTCTCAGGCAGGGACGAATTCTGTTCTGTAATTCGTCTCTGAGAGGGACGAATTTTTGTCTGTAAATTTTTAGAGCCGAAGATCAGAAACAACAGGTTTAGGCAGAGTAAGGTAAGGGTTTTAAAACTGTTCTTGTTATTTTTTGTTTTTTGTTTTTGTGTTCTTTCAAATTTTGCCTTCTTAAGGAAAGTAGTTGCTACTGCTTGTTTCAATTTTAATTAAAATAAACCACACACACATCACGTGGTATCTTTAAACCAAGGAGTTGGTCGTAAGACCCCAGCCCTTGATCAAGACCAACGGTGGGTTCATCACCACCTTGGCTTGATTTTTGCATCCATTTCCCTGATTGTCACTGTTGTTAGGCGTAAATCCTGATGAAAGCTGACCGAGTGTCATTGGGGTGATTCCCATGCGCGCGAGGATAAGTCTTCTATGGTAGGTGTCATTAACAGGACAATCCCCCTTTCGTACCGCCTATGTTCCACATACCATCTGCTCTCACGTACCTATAGTTTCCCTCTCGTAAGGGCGGGTATATAGAGAGGTTGGTATATCGGTCCGACAATGGTATATTGAAGGGGCGACCATTTATGGGAGTCATATGAGCCAACATTCTGCATTTAAACGTTCTTCAAAACTTTCAAAAACAAAACAAAAACATCAAAATGCACTAAACCAGTTTAGGACACACCATTAATCTTTAAAAGAGATAATCACCGTTTGTGTATGTGTGTGTTCATTTTTGCTTAGTGTAACAAAAAAAATTAGAAAAATCATAAACAAAAGATAAAAATCTATGCATTTTGTCACTCGCTCCAAAAAGCTCCAAGGATTCCCGCAATCGCTTGGTCATCCCCAAAAGGCCCCAAAGGTGTCCATGAACCCTTTGGTCAACCCAAAAGCACCCCAAAGGTGCCCATAAGTGATGCGGGAGCATCCAACAAAATATGGGAAATCTTATATTTTTCCCTAAATTTTAGTGCATCTTGTCGGGGCCATAACTTCTCAACCGTAGCTCCGATTGACATGAAATTTTACAGGGAGTTAGTTGGGATAATTTTCGGGGCCAAATTCCATCATCTAGTGCCCCGAAATTAGGTTTTAAAATTGATAACCTAATTTTTTATGCTTTTTGAGTTGTTCGAAGGTCAATATCTCCTAATGTATTTAGAGTTAGGACTTGAAACTTCATTTTTGGCTTATCTATTGTAAGAGGGATGCGCACCCCAATTTTGGGCCCCATATGACTCATTTTCAATTTTTAGGGTTTTTAGAGAGACATCATCATGGTGCTCACCCGTAGCCAAGCCCAATCACGGGCAGATGCTATGGGGAATATCCAAGGAGGCACAAGTCACCTCCAGTATAGCCCCAAGGATTTGGTCATACCACCTTGGCGGCCTGACACACAAGGCAGACCCCTCCACACCTTAACGGAAAGGGACTATAGGGGCACCTCTTCTAGGGGCACTCCTGTTCAGCATAGCACCCAGCACACACCCTTCCATGAGGGGTACATCCATAGGAGAGCTCCCTTAGATGCTCGCTATGAGTGGTCACCGTGCGATGAAGTGCTAGGTCAACATAGGGTTCGACGGGAGGAACCACATGATTACATTATCCCTCCTTCACCCCCTCTAGTTGTCAGGACTACAAGGAAAAATCTAGAGCACAAGGCTCCTCAGGTAGGGCGAGCCAACTCTGTCCATCCCATTTTCACTTATGAAAGAGAGCATGAGGAAGACCCCTACCTTCCTCAAGAGCAATATACAGTGCGGGAGCAATACGCCTCCACACCTGCTATCTATCAAGACCACTCACTGAGGCCAAAGCCTCGAGGGAATGCCGCTACCCCCAACAGAGGGAGGCGGCCTATAGAGATCTTGGATCACTACGACCGAGATAGATATGTCGGAGAGGCATCTAACCCTTCTAGACATGAGACGGCAAGACCAACTATCTTAGAATCTATCGAGCATATCGCACATCGGGTGCAACTCACGCAACTTGAGCTAGAATGACAATAGTTAGAGCAATGGTATCTTCTAAATAAAGAGCACCTTCAACGCCAGAAGGATGAGTTGTTCCAACACACTATGCAGGAGAAGACTCCAACCCCTCACACGCATAAGACAAAACATTATGAGAGGCACAACCCCTGGGTGCGAGACAAGTCTTCGTGACCTTATCGAGCACCACCCTCGATGCCTCCTAGACATGAGCGGGAGGCTACTCCTATAACCAATGATGGGCGCCTTCCTCAGGAACCCACTCGAGTTTATGGGCCACCCTTAGAAATTCATCAAGAAGCCTCTAAGGAATCGGAGCGAGAAGAAGAGCGGGATGAAATGCCCTACCAAGGCATGGGGGTGCTATCTGGCCACCCCTCCATAGGCCCCAAGTTCCTCAACAAGAACCAACCAAAGAGGAGGAGCTCAAATCTCTCGATACATGCAAAGTGCTAGAGCACTTAGAGTCGGTAGAGACCAAGATTTTGGAGCTCCCAAGGCCCAACTTACATGAGGCTCCTTTCGAAGAGGATCAACCTTCGACCGTAGGGCTACCTGATGATGCAGTCCTCCATGTCTCAGAATCTCCAGATTTTGATGAGCTATACTCACTGGCCGAAGGTGAGGATAAAACAGAGATAGCCCACAGCAATCACATGCGACAACATCGACATCCCATAAATATCGATGAAGCACTTCAATAGATAAACATAATACTAGGGCATGAGTGGCACGTTAACCCACCGTAGCGAGGCCAAGCGTTACATCCACCACTTTGGGCATACAGAGATCAACTTCCACCCAGAGATCCCATAGCAATATCAGTGTCGAGGGCAGATCCTGCCCTCATCTCCGCACATAGGGCCGATCCATTCGTGCCCATACCTCCAGAGCCAGATCCGGAGTGCAAAGACCATCAAGCTGGGGGTACCTCTATCCCCTGAAGAGCCATAGTCCAACCCAAAATCTCCAAGGATTATCGCAATCACTTGGTCAAACCCCAAAAGCTCCAAGGATTATCGCAATCACTTGGTCAAACCCCAAAATCTCCAAGGATTATCGCAATCACTTGGTCAAACCCCAAAATCTCCAAGGATTATCGCAATCACTTGGTCAACCCCAAAAGCTCCAAGGATTATCGCAATCACTTGGTCACCCCAAAAGCTCCAAGGATTATCGCAATCACTTGGTCACCCCAAAAGCTCCAAGGATTATCACAATCACTTGGTCAACCCCAAAAGCTCCAAGGATTATCGCAATCACTTGGTCAACCCAAAAGCTTCAAGGATTATCACAATCACTTGGTCACCCCAAAAGCTCCAAGGATTATCACAATCACTTGGTCAACCCCAAAAGCTCCAAGGATTATTCCAATCGCTTGGTCAATCCCAAAATGCTCCAAGGATTCTCACAATCGCTTGGTCAAACCATCAAGAAAATTCAAAAACATCCAAAAATCATCAAAAACAACAAAAATTTGCATCTCATTTCTAGGCATGCTCAAATTCATCAATAGAGAGCTCTTCTCACATCTCATCTTCATATTCACAAAAATCAATCCATCAAAAATACAAAAAATATGTAGCTGCATTAAGCATCACACCCATACATTGCATATTTGTGGTCATAAAGGTCAAAGGCACCATAGACTATAATTATTCTGCTAGTCCATCTTGTTCCACACTTTTCCATTTTACAAAACAACAAACAAATGCCATTTACTGTTGTTTACCACACTAGAGTCAGTGGTCTTCTAATGTATCAAGAGTTTTCATAATTCAGTCATCATTTTGCTCTCTAGCCATGTAATGTACCGAGTCAGAAAGATTTTACGAAGGTAGAGTTATACTTGAAATACGCCTTGTTACGTAGCATCCCAACACAAATTAAAACACATAAAAATTCCCAAGTTGTGTGAACGAAAGATGAAACCTGCATAGTAATCCAGGTCACCATAAGTGAAACGGTTATCTTGCTCATCCCCCTATGCGAATGGTTCTAGAATGCTGAGAATTGATAAAAGGATGAGCTCTTCCCTATCCATTCACCTTAATAAACAGTGGTTTTACCACTACCAAATCCCAATCATAGTTGGTTCCCAAAGTTGTAAGGATTCGTACTACACGTCCCTGCCAAGGATGGGTAGTCATCCCCAAGACCTAAAAGGATCAACGCCATTCACAAACAAAATTCCAACAAATCATCATCCTAACACTTTCCATTCACCTTTGGTCTCCAAGTTGTAAGGATTCATACTATCCGCCCCTAACCAGGATGGGTAGTCATCCCCAAGGCCTAAAAGATCAATGCCCCTACTTCATAATCTCCATCATCCCCTTGGTCCCCAATGTCGTAAGGATTCATACTATCCACCCCTAACCAGGATGGGTAGTCATCCCCAAGGCCACGAGGATCAAGGCCATTCACAAGCTCAAACTCACACCGCTCAAAATACAAAATCAAGTAACAGTGGTTATCACCACTATTCAAAATCCTTGCTCAAAAAGAAAAATAAATAGTGATTTGCATCACTATATAGACGAGCAAGTCTCCCAAATCATTCAGCCAACAAATAACCTGAACTTGAATCCTTGGAATTCTCAGCATTCGAAAACCATCTAGGTGATCCTCATTACAGGTTTGGTTGACAACCTATCTGGCAATGGTGGTATCCTACCCGCATGACGATATATCTATCACATTAACTTTGCATATGTGCAGACCAATGTTTGCATGTGGATGAGCTAGCTTATGGTATCCTAGATAACACCATAGATTAATCTGACTAAATACAACAAAGGAGTTAGTGGAGCTAATTAGGTGATCCTCAATACGAGGTTCGGTTGAAAGCCTATCTAGCACTGGTGGTATCCTGACAAATACCACATAAATGAACTCAATTGCACACACAGGGATGTGAAATAGCTTGGTCAAAAACAAGTCCGATTCATACCTTGTTCAAAAGTCTTGTAAGATAAAGTACAGTCATGGCTAGTGAGTTAAAACCGTCTGAGTCTCAGAAAACCTTAGCTACATTTCTAAACCAACTACGCTACTTTTCATCCTTACAATACCATCAAAAAATACAAAAAAACCACATGTATACATACAAAGTCATTCACCATAGCAATCGCATAAAAACAAAATCACAAAGTCCTAAACAGTCTATGGTGCCCTAACCAAACAACACAAATTCATTTCATCCATTACATTTTGCATATCACATATAAATCAAAAACATTTGCATTTATCATACCATATACATCCATTAACATAAGCATGCATCCATCAACATCAATCATTGTGCATAACATGAAATTA
This sequence comes from Wollemia nobilis, assembly GCA_028583015.1. Taxonomy (NCBI): domain Eukaryota; kingdom Viridiplantae; phylum Streptophyta; class Pinopsida; order Araucariales; family Araucariaceae; genus Wollemia; species Wollemia nobilis. Next base: position 132,728 of record JAQPPZ010002969.1, read on the forward strand.
TGACATATACACAAAGCAAGAAAATCAAAACAACAAAAACAACAAAAAAAAAAAACAACAAAAAATGCAACACAAACAAAAAACAATAAACACTGCCAGACAAGAGTGCTCTTGCACTTAACCTCTTGGCATAGCAAAACTGATGTCGGGGTTTACATTGTCACTATCCTACTCCCTAAGAAGGCTACCATAGCCGGACCGCTCCACGGGAAGACGGATTTTTGACAATTTCACCCCCAAACGACATCACAAAAGGGTCAAAACCCACTCAAAAACAAACAAAAATGCAACACAAACAAAAAGCAATAAGCATTGCCGGACACAAGTGCTCTTGCACTTAACCTCTTGGCATAGAAAATCGATGTCGGGGCTCAAATTGTCACTCTCCTACTTCCCCAAGAAGGCTACCATAGCCGGACCGCTCCACGGGAAGACGGGCTTTCGACGATTTCACCCCATTATGGCATCACCAAAAGGGTTTTTACCCACCAAAAATAGGTCTAAATGTCGGAAAAATTGCACATGCTTAATGATAAACCATCTAAAGGCACCCTTGCACAAGTCATCTTGGGTCAAGCGACTCGTCGCTTTTCTCACGAAGGTCATTCCCTCATCGATTCGTCGCTTGAGGGGGTAGTCACACTTAGTCACCAATCAACAAACACACACCCAATCAAGGCAATGACATGCATTCAAAGAATCATTGACAAAGACAATCATGCTCCTGCTTGGGGCAGTAAACAAGCAATAATCACAAATTGATCAAACACTTGGCATTCTCGAAGCATGAACACAAGGTTCCCCTGTGGACAAAAGGTTGCGCCCTTTGCCTATTCATGACTGATCAATGTCCAAGCTCAAGTCACACCTCACCAAAATAGGTTAATACTTGAAATCAAATTCCTTAGCTCGTCAGAAGCAAGGATTCAAGAATGCATGCCCTTTCCATACTTGGGGCATCAAAAGTTGGTTAGGTTACCAAGAAACCCTAATCATTAGTGCTTTGGTTATCTATTTTTGCTCGACGCTGCGCCATGCATAGCGCATCCCAAAAAGGGGCATCTGTAGACACCAAAACAGCACCAATCTGATTATGTGACTGCAAACACTGATCGCTTTGACACACACAGCCCCCAGGGCAGCCCTCAGAGGTTAAACAGTGGTCCTAACCACTTTTATAGCAATTTTGTAAGGTCAAAAGGCAATTTGGCACATTCAAGCACTTTGCTCAGTATTCGTCTCACCCAGGGACGAATTCAAACTGGGATTCGTCTCACCCAGGGACGAATTCTAAATTCATCTTTGGTCAGGACGAATTCCAGGTTTAACGGGCAAAAAGAAGAATGCCGCCAAGTGGCAGCCGAAGACAGTCAATTATTGCCTCCTGCCGTGCATGCACGTGTAGGTGGGTAGATTGGCCGTTGGAAGACTGTCACAAGGGCGATCATGGAAGCCCAAGTCAGGGAGGAGTCTCCTCCCTCTTGGGAAGGCATGGCCGCCACATGGCACCCCTGCATGCCCCTCCAAAGAGACCCCTTGGGTCTATAAAATGGTGGACTTTCCCACCCAAAAAGGAGAGGTTGGAGGCATTTTCAAGCAACGAAGTGCTGCCAAATTGAACACCCCATTGCACCCTTTTTCGATTCACCTTTTCACATCCTTAATCTCTTTCACAAGAGAGGTTATTGGGTGGCTTTTGGAAGTGTGGATCCGAACCCAAACCCAACATTTGACCACCTTAATCCACCAATTTGCCGACAACCCATTCTAAGAGATTTTGGGCCCATCCCTAGTGGATTGGTGCCGAAATCAAGTTCCAACGGTGGGCGGCCCACTCGGGCACCCTACACTTTTTAAGTTTCATTCTAATTCATTTTTCTATCATTTATTCATCTCTCATTCCATTCTATGCTGACTAGATAGTTCATGTATTCAATTTCATAATGTTTTAATCAGATTTCATCATGTTCTTGTCGCTTTTGTTGTCCCACTAACTTGCAGGTAGCGATGCCAAATTCCCGCTGATGGAGGTCAAATTGGGAGAATCTGACCATCTGGGTCATCCCAAAATGGCCCCAATTACTTAACCCCTCTGTTTGCAGGTATTTTGGAGATCCCGAGGTGTGACATTTGAGCGGCATCAACTCGGCGTTTTAACACAGTCGAATTCGTCCTACCCGGGGACGAATTACAGTAGAATTCGTCCTGCCCAGGGATGAATTTCAGTTGAATGCAAATTGGTTGACTGTTTCAATGGCAGTGGCCCTCAGGTAATGTTTTCTGGTCTCTGTCAAGTTTGCAGGTGATTTAGATTCATTTCATGCATCATTTTAGTCAATCTTAGGCATACATCCTTCATTATTTTAGAGAACTAACGTTTCATATTTGCAGCAGGTGCTACTAACGCCTTTGTTGTTTCTTTGATCGCAGGAGAAGCAGCAAGAACCAAGGATTCATCAACACCAGCGACGGCAACATTTTGGCCCGCCCATTTTGCATGTGGGCACGCGAAAAGAAGATCATTATTCACTTTTGTAATGGAAACATGTTAACGCTCCTAGCCCCTAAAAAGGGAGGAGACGTCTTTGTAACCGAGGTTAAGAGAATTGAATAAAAAGGGTTGTGCTTTCCATACCTCTTTTCTTTCGTTTTCGATTCGTCTCTTTTCTTTGTTTCGTGCATTTCAAAGGCATAGGATTAAAGCGTTATATTTTGTTTTACATTGCATAGCTATAGTTTTCCTTTTATTTTTGGAATCTCGTGCTTTCAGAAAGCAAAAAAAAGACTTCTACATTATGTCTTTGGTACAACAAATTTTGGCTTGGAATACAAAAAGAATAACAAGTTCTATCTACAAGGATACACTGACTCTGATTATGCTGGATCCATTGATGATCGAAAATCTACTTCTGGATACATATTTCATCTTGGGTCTGGTCATGTCTCTTGGCATAGCATGAAGCAGCAGGTGGTTGTTATTTCTTCTACAGAGGTAGAATATTGTGCAACTAGTGGAGCAGTCTATGAGATAATATGGCTCCTTCACATTCTTACAAATATGGGCCTTCTAGAGAATCTTCCACTACACTTATTTTATGATAATCAAGGTGTTTTGAACCTTTTCAAGAATCCAAATTTTCATGATCACACCAAACACATTGACACTCATCATTTTATTCGTGATGAAGTTCCAAAGCACAATATACAGCTCCAATACATTTCCACTGATGCGCAAGTTGCAAATATCTTCACCAAGGCACTTGCCCGTGTCAAATTTGAATTGTTTCGCAATACTCTTGGTATTTGCCAATAATGTAATAAGGGGGGATGTTAGCATATCATATCATATTGTATAATGCATAGTTCTATTCCATTATTTGGCAGGGTAAAAGTAGCACTTTAGCGCTCTCTAATTAGTGAGTTGGTTCACCAACTCACTCGGTGGTTCAACCAACCAAACCACCACCATGAATTGTATTTAACCTGCAACATCATCAATAATTAATTGCTTTGCAGATTTTTATAATTATACCGTAATAGTGAATGATAATACTTAAACCAATATTGTAGACCACTACTCAAGGAGGATTTCATGTATACCCTTGAGTGCACTACATGCTTCTTTGATAGTATGGGAGGGTGATATTCCCAAGAGTTGTATATGGTGCACTATGGATAAATACACAATCAAAAAGCTTCTAAGGGCTAAAGGTTTCTCCTAATCCTAGGGGAGTCTACTGTAGCACCCTAAAATTGGCGCAGTAAAACTTAGTAAATAATCAAAATTACCTTAGTAATAATTCAAATTCAAATTTCAACCCCCAAAACCGCTCCCAAACCGCCATTTAACCCGTTTCCTCGTTTTCCATGCCATTTTTAGGGTTTGTTTCATCCGTTGGACGATATCATCGCCGATCAGACGATATCGCCTCAGATCGGACGATTTCGTCTGGACTAGGACGTCCAGACGATCTCGTCCCAAAACTAATTTTTCATAATTAGCTTCTGTTTCAACAACTTCTCTAACTCGGGCAGAGACGCGTCTGCACCGTTAGAGTCTCCCCCTGTTGGAGATCTCCCAAAATGGGATGATCTCCAACCTCCCAACCTCCCTCCTAAGCCTATTTAAACCTTAGGACCCCCCTTGACATTCCCCTGGCTGGATTTTTTGTAACTTGAGCTTTACATGCATTAGAACATCCTGCACTTGTCCCTTATCCAAATTTTCTTGCGGGAACCTTGTTATTCTTCAGCCGGAGCAAGCTCAGGTCGTCGCAGATGATCCTGTCCAATTCGAGATGATTTCATACCAATCCGAGATGATTTCGACTGCAGTCAACATTGGGGGCAATCAGTGCCCAAAGTTTGCGTTTCTTTACTCTTTTTTGTTGTTTTGCTTTGCATTAGTTAAGTTTATTATTGCTTTGCATCTTGGAGTTCACCTCATGTAGCCTAGATGCATAATAAAGTCAAAGTTAGTCATTAAAACCATGCATTTTACTTAATTTGTTATCTAAAGTTGTCATTCTAGCATTCATACTTTCATTTCTATCATTTTCCCTTGCTTTTGCAATTGTAGTTTTTGTTCTTGGTATCCATTTCTGCAATTGCAGGTCTCCGATGAATTCGTCTGACGAATTCGTCAGATCTCAGACGATCCTGTCAGATCAGAGACGATCCTGTCAAATTCCAGACGATCTGGACTGCTTCAAAAATTAGAATCTCCATCAGACATCCGGATCAGGTATGGCTCTTTAATCTAGCTTATTCTCTCTATTTTTTGTTCAAATCTATTTTTTGTTTTCATATAATCAGCATTTCATATAGAATAACTTAGATTCATCTGGCCAAACCTAGGACTTGGATGTTTAAAGCTAAAATTGAACACATTAAACTCATTCCCAACCTAGGCATGGAAACTGCCACTAAACGTTTCCTGGTGAACCCCACCATCCGTCAAAAAATCACCTTAATACCCCTCCCCCGAGAGGCGGGACCTTCAAAGGGCCTCTCAGTCCGAGGTACCATCCCATCCTTTTCCCATCCTCCTTCCGGGCATGGATCCTTTAGCCTGAAGGTAAGGATGCGAAAAATTTGGAGCGATACATTTTGGTGAACCCGACGTGAAACTAAAACCTTTTGAAAACAAAAAAAAACAAAAAAACATAGATGCATTTCAAATCATTAGAAAACTACTAAGTTGCATATCATGTCTAGATGGTAGCTCCTAAGAAAATACTAGCAGTTACTATAAATGTTGCAAACCAATTAGCTAGCCATAGAAGTTAATTATGTGCTTAGTGTGCCTGAAACAGATAGAAACCAACTTTTGTGGAAAGAACTTGATAGGAGGCTAGGTGTCATTTCATCTAGATCAACCGAACTTAGACAAATCAAGAGGTTTGCCCTAGATAGGATCCTGGATCCTCATCAACTCATTGTTTATCATGAACTTCAGAGAGCCTGCCATAGGTGGTTAGCTTATAGGAGAGCTCTTGTGTCTTCAGAATTGTTCACCTTCGAGGAATACCTCGAGAACGTAGTTGTTATACACCAATTCCTAGGTCGTGTAGAAGATCAAGAGGTCGTTCTTACGGATAGGGAAATATGGAATAGAGTTCCTAGGGCTGTGTTATATCGAGAGTATTGCCACGAACTTTATTTCTACCAACCAGAATCTGAGACAGATAATATCACTATAGCACTTTTTATTAAATTCTTGAAAGAAAATTTTCAATTTGAAGAAGAACACTTCATGACTCCTGAAGAACTCGAGCCCATTAATGATATTTATAAATTGTTTATAGAAAACTAGATCATTGCTTTCATTATTATTATTTCTTGCATTTAGTGTGTTGTTTGTTATCTTTATAATATTGTTACAAAAACAAGAAAAACCAAAACATAACAAAAACCAAAAACATTTTATTTCAAATACTATAGTAGGTATATAATTAAAATATATACCTCTTAAGCTTGTTGCACATATATATATATATATATATATATATATATATATATATATATATATAATATATATATATTTGCTGAAATCTAAATTTAAGCACAATGCCTAAACTTAGGAATGGTAAACAAACTGAACAAGAAGAAGAAGATTGGTTAGGAGACAAAACAAAAAACCCAAATGTCCTTCCTGAGGAATCAATTTCCGGAAGGAGAAACTCTAGAACAGCCAGAAGATGACCTGGCTGAGGAAAATGAACAACAAGAAAATCTTAAAGAGGAAGGATCCTCATCCCCTAGAATAGCTCCAGATGGAACTATTGCTTTTGATAACTTAGATCATTTCTGGAAATTTTTCAATAATAACATTGGTGCTCTTAATATGGCAGTTCGTATTGATAGAGGACAAATTAGTGACACTCAAGCAACCATGGAACATATGTTTGACATACACACTAATCCCTTGTCTTTCATTGATCAAGAAAGTGATAAAGCTGGACCATCCAATAGAGATATGGTCACTATGATTCAGAACATGCCAAAACAACAGGTTACCCAACCCCCTAAGGAACCTGTTATTGAGCCTAAAATCATTCCCACACAAAAGAAACCTTCCTTCACTGCTTTACTTTGCCAAACTATTGATCAATATGCTTCAAGTAGACAAAAACCTAAAATGAAGCCAAACACCAATTTTCAACAATCGGGCATACAACATAATACAACTTCAAAATTTCTTCATAACACCCTTCCTACCAACAATTTACACAATAGCAATATAGCATCTAATCTCCATGTCCCTCCATCATATGCTCACAAATCCCATATTAATGCCCTACCGAACCAATATGGTGGGCAAACCGATATCTGGAAGCCATGGTGAAACAGTTAGCTTCGCGCATGGACCGAGATAGATCCCTATCGTCCCTCGTACAATTATCGAGAGATATGTAGTCAACCTCTGGATCCCATAGTTGTAGCACAACCATACCCTAAACACTTTCCCATGCCCGTCCTGCCTATATATAAAGGAACCGAAGATCCCATAGAGCATCTTCGCATGTTTAGGATAGCATGTCATGATATATCACATGATGACTTGCTATTACTAAAAATGTTCCCGAAAAGTTTAGGAGGAATGGCATTAGAGTGGTACTATCAATTGCCCACTCATTCTTTGAGAAATTTTGAAGAAACAGCTGAATCTTTTGTCCATCAATTTAGTGCCTACATCGAGAGGCATGTCACCATTAAAGATTTGTACAACTTAAAACAAGACAAAGATGAATGTTTTGCTGATTTCTTAGCTAGATGGAGGCAGTTGATAGGAAAACCGCACTTTGTGCTACCTTATAGGGAAATGTTGGACATTTTTATTAATAATTTACAAGAACAAATATCTTATGAGTTATCAACTGCCACCTTAACTACCTTCGATCAAGCTATAGACTTAGCTCGAAGGGTAGAAGATGCTCTCATTAGAAGAGGTCAGCTCAAAAAGAAAGATGATGAGAAAACATCTAGAAATCAGTATAAAAACAAACAAGTTGTAGGTGACGGAGTCACTGATAGTAGAAACGTTGCTAATATCAATACAACGAAGACAACAGAAAAATTTATATTAAAACCTCCTGATAAACCTCCTCGAGAATTTACTAGATTGAATCAACCTTTATCAACCATTCTTCCTCAATTATTAGCACGAGGCTTGATTCAATTACCAGCTATCCGGGAACCTGATCCAACTATACCCGGATACAGAGCTGATTTACATTGTGATTTTCATAGAGGACCTGGACATGCTACAAACTCTTGTAAAATATTGAAACATAAAATACAAGATCTGATTGATAATAATGAAATGGAGGTGCAAGCCTTCCAACCTAAACAAAATGCTCCTAATAATGCTCAAAAGACCATTCCCCAAAATCAGAATCAAAATGCTAATCAATCATTGGATATATTTCAACATCCTTTACCAAACCATGGTAAAGAAGTGGCCAATCAAATCGAACATCATAATGTTCCCCCTCCTACCCGATATGTAGGGACTATTAGCGGACAATTATCTATTCAGGATCCTCAAATATTTGGCACAACCTTATCCATGGTCACGACCAGACCCCTACATAATATTCAAACTCTCGATCCTAGTGATGTAGAATCAGATACTGAAAGTGAAGTAGACATCACCTCAAACCAATCGAATAGTTCTGAAAATGAATCAGATCCTATTCAACCCATCACAGATGCTATGGTTCCAGAAGAACCATTTCCTAGAAGAGTTACTACTCGACCCTCTTCTAATCAGTTCCTTCCTAATGAACAAGCCATAAACGCTCAACCAAGACCGGTTCAGAGTCTTCAATATAACATTGTAGGTACCATCGGAGTCGTTACCAGACAACGGGCTCAAAACTCTCAACAAGATCAAACTCAGAATGATGGATCAGCTCCATTTATTTTGAAAAATCCCAATAAAGGGAATCATATGTCTAATGTTCAACCAAAACCTCCTTACAATATTAATGAACAATTATCCAATACTACAGCCAAAATTTCCCTTTTGGACTTGTTAAGATCTTCTCCTACCCATAGGGATGAGTTAATGCTTACATTAAGCCAAATGATGGTACCTCAAAATATTCAACCCGAAGCCATGTCCAATACTATCATCACTCGAGAAGTTGATTGTATTGACTTTCGGGATAAAGATATCCCACAACATAGTTTACATAAGGATAACCCCTTATATATTACTGCTCTAATTGGAGATGTAGTTGTTAAAAGAGTCTTGATTGATAATGGTTCATCTCTAAACATTTGCACTTTTGACTTCTACCAAATATTTGGCTTTAGAAGTGATGAAATGAAGAAAACTGACATGATTATCAAAGCTTTCAATGACGAGACACAAGAAACGTGTGGAGTCATTACCTTACCCTTGCAAGTTGGTCCTAGAACCCTAGATACAACCGTGTTTATTGTACATTGCCCAACATCGTACAATATACTTTTGGGTCGCCCTTGGATCAATGCGATGCGAGCGGTTCCCTCCACTTTACATCAATGTGTTAAATTTGAATTTAAAAATCAGTTGGTCACTATCCATGGTGACCCTAGACCCTTTGATATGTGTGCTTTGGCAGAACCTGTTGGAGTGCAATTTTGCCCCGCTCTGTCATCCACACATCCTAATTCTTATTTTTCATCTAAACATGTGAAAAACACACACATAACATCATCTACTCCATCAACTACACCTATACATTTAACTCAACCATCTTCTGAACAAACCACACTAAAACCTCAAAAAGATCTTCAATCCACAACCAATCCTTCATGTTCTATCCCTATAATTTCAAAACCTATAGACCCATTTATTGACACCTCCACATTATCAACATCTATCATACCTTCCACATCTAAAGATATAGGGAATGATCCTTCTACATCTTATGCTCTTTTCGATGAACTTTTATCGGATTTATCCACAATCTTAATATCAAAAAAAACAAATGCTTTTATGCAAGATTCAATTCTTTTAAATAACTTGCCGCCATCTCCTCGTACTTTGGGCCTCCCACAACCTATGGGAAGTACTTACCAAGTCGGGAGTTGTGCTTTTATTTATAAAGGATATGATTGGGGAAGAATACCCAGGAATATCAAAACTCATCATGAGGGATATGCCCGATGTTATTTTGCTAATGAATATATTAAAGCTAAACCCATAATGCTTAAAATGGGCTATAAAGGGAAAGGCTTGGGACCTTTCCAAAATGGTATGAAAGAACCTATTGAGGTAGAGCCATGGCCCGCCCGATGTGGTGTGGGCCTATTTCCTAGTAAGGGTCAACCCTTCCCTTTTGAAGATGATGATCAACTCATATGTTATCAAGATTATCTAGATAAACAAGATTCTTTGTGTTCAAAGAATAATCCCTTTACATGTAATATGCTATCCATAGCTTACCCTGAATTGATTGTTGAATCCGATGAGGAGTTGGAAGGAGATATTTTCCATGATGTCTCCGTTGAAGAGTTGTTACACAATGGTTTTTATTTTGATGGTTCTATACCAACTATAGCCCAACTTGAGGCCACCACTCATCAAGATGAATTATCCAACTTAACCTTAAAATAATTACAAGAATTGGGCGTTTCACCCGCCCACCTAATTTTGAAAGAGATCTACACATGGAAGTAGAAAACGTCATTAAAGTTAACATTGGAACCGAGGATAATCCTCACATAATCAATATTGGATCAGCATTAAGTCAAGAAAAACAAGATGAATACATTGCATTCCTTAAAGAATATGAAGATGTCTTCGCTTGGACATATGAAGATATTCCAGGTCTGGACCCTTCCATAGTCATGCATCATCTAGTAGTCCATCCGGATGCTAAACCAGTTAAACAAACTTAGAAAAATGCATCCCAAAATGGCCTTACTAGTCAAAGGAGAACTAGAAAAACTATTGAAGGTTATTTTTATACAAGAACTCAGTCAGCTAGAACTTCTAGATGAAAAGTGCATCAATGCTTTGGAGCATCTTCGTGCTTACCAAAACAAGCTTAAAAGATCATATGCCAAGAAAGTTCGTCATCGATCCTTTGAGGTCGGTGACCTTGTTTTAAAAGAAAATAAAAAAAATACTAATGCAACTAAAGACCTTAAAGGTAAATTTGAGCCCAACTGGCTTGGACCATATATTATCACTACTAAATTTGAATCGGGAGCATACAAATTAGCTACCTTAGATGGTAAATATTTAAAAGAACCTATGAATATTATGCATCTTAAGCGATATTACGCATAAAATTTGGTCATTTCATCATTTGTACATATTTTGCATGTTGTCTCATTTTAAAAATATATATAAAACTGTTTACACAAAAACAAATGAAAAAAAATAAAAAGTCAAAACAACAATATTATTGACTCTTTTCAAAACCAAAAAATAAAAAAATAAAGAAGAAAGAGAGAGTCAAAATCATCAAACTCCTCAAAAATATTTGTTATATATATTTCTTCTTCAAGTATTGCAGTTATATTTTCAAATTATTTTGGATAAATTAGCATTTATTTGGAATCCCTCACTATCACAAACACAAAAATAAATATCTTGATTTTATCTGGCATGATTACTAATCTCTCTTATATCAAAGTCCACAAAATTCAATTAAATAAAGTTTGAGCATAGAGAATTGATCTTGTTATTTACTTAAACCAAGCATATCCTTTCACAATAAAATGATTATATTTGTAATGTCCATGCTATGCTACATAGTAGAAGTGGTTTCTTGAGCGAAAAGTTTCCCCTGCTATCCTATCATGCACATGGTCTAGAATCTTTGAGAATTGACAAAAGGACAAGCTCACCCCTACCCGGAATAAAAATCCCTTGCTCTACAGCTAATCCGAGCAAGTATCCCTAGTATAGGAAGAAAAGAAAAGTTCAAGAAAAAGAGAAAAAGAAACAAGTTATTTCAGCATTATCTCAAATATCAAGCCAAAATACAAAAAAAAAAAAAAAGAGAGAAAAAGAAAAGCAAAAGCAAAGAAAAAGAAACAAACAAAAGCAAAAGCAATAAAATCCCTTTCCCTACCCATTGAAAAGAAAAGAAGGGTTGATGAGCTTGAATCCCTGGAATTCTCAATTATTCAAAAACTGTGAGGTAAGCCCCATAACAGGTGGTTTGTGCCCAACCCGCTTGGCCTTGGGTAACTCCTAGCGTGGTGATATGTCTGTCACATTAGCGACCTTCTTTTGTACAGACCTATGTCTGCTTATGGATTAGCTAGCTCTTGATAACCCGACCTACATAGTAGTCTGGTATGGTTATATGCATCTAAATCATGGTTAATGAACACTTATTTGGTTAATTCAAATCACTTGTATCATAGTATCTTGCTCAAACTTGGTAAATGAACAATGCAATTGCACACACATTTTGTATTTGAGAGATTTTGTGTATCATTATGATAAATCAAGATTGGTAATGAACTCACCTACGCACATGGGATTCCTTATAAATCTAACTTTTGTCTTTAAGATACTTTGAAATATTTTTGCAAATTGTTTGGAATAAATTCATTTTCTTCTTTGAAGTACAGTTGTTTAGTATAAAGACAACTACATGCATTATCAAAAATCAAAATCATTTTCAAAACATGCAATCAAGTTACATTTATATATAACTTTTGACTTTCGCGACGATGGTATAGTTCCAAAACCAAAATTGGAATTTTATGCCTAGCGCAAGTCCTCATCTTCATATTTTCTGACTATTTTCAAAAATTAAAAAATCAACCATGCAATAAAACTATTATATTATTTTCTTCTTTGGATTTCGCGATGATGGTATAAGTCTATACCTAAATATTCTATGCCTAGCGCAAACCATTGTACCAATTTTATTTTCCATTTATTCAAAATCATAAAAACATATGACTTAAATCATTATGTTACACAATTATGCTTTAAAACAAAACAAACACTTACTCTATTTTCATGTCATTATGTCAAACTTCAATTTTGCAATGATGGTATAATTCCTAGGGAATTATCCAAAAAATTTATCACACTTAGGAATTTATGCCTAGCAAAAGTCATTTTAAAATATTTCATGCATAATATTTTCATGGAAATCTGAAAACAAATCATCATCATCATCATCATTTGCATCATCACACCAAAGTCTTAAGACAGTCTCTTAAGCACTCTTTTACTTTTAACAATATTTCTATCCTGGGATTAGCTTGACGACCGAGTGAGCGGCGACTCCATGAAATGGTCTATAATAGCGACAATGTCCTTTGAAATTATTGTTAGAAGTCCCTTTTCTTTTTATCAAATTATCACATCACAAACAACCAATTTGTTTACATCAGATTATTTCATTTAAATTTTAAAAGCATGACATTCAAACCATAATATTTCCAACCGACATAATTACATGAATCATCAAATCAATCACACCACAACAATAAAGCATCATACAAACACATAAGACAAGTCATATGATCAAAAATATCATATATATATATATCTCAACAATATATGTACATCATATCAAAACTGGATTGGTATGCCACAATCTACATCTTGGCATACTCAATCCTCTCAAATCATATAATCAGTCTGTATAGTGCAGTAGCCTAGCCTCGAGAACCCCTCGAGCTCTCAGCCTCATCTCCTCCCCAACCTTGAGGTGGACGAGGTGGCCCCATCGTAGTATGTGTGGTACTACGAGTCCTAGTCGTCGATCGGGATGAAGTCCTCGATGACCCAACCCTGATCGGATCCGCAATGTCGGCTGGTAGCTGTACCCTCTAGCCCTCTGGCACCATCTGGAAGTAGATACCCTGATAGAACGTGGTCTGAGCAATCGACCATGCCAGCTCCTGAGTGCTCGCTCCTCCGCTCCGTGCTCTGAGGCGTGCAACCTCATCTCTGAGCTGTGTAGCCTCCGCTCGGTGGCGTGTAGCCTCATCCTGTAGAGTCTGCACCTATGCCTGGAGACGGATAGTCTCCGCCCGAAGAGTAGCCATCTCACTACTCTCTCCTATGTCCACACCCTTGCCCTTATCGGGCGATGGTGGTCTCTCTCTCCATGGAGAAGGGGGTCTCTCCTCCCTCCTCTCCCGCTGTCATGGCCTCTGCTGAGCCTGTGGTCTCCTCTGCTCTCTCCCTCCATGACCCTGTGCCGCCTCAATGGCCGCCTAGCATCGCCTCCCCATTCGATGCACAACTACATGAATCAGACCCTGAGCCCTCATCATCCGAGGAGGGCGGATGCCTGTGTACCAGGCATCATAGCCGTCGGCTACCCCTACGTCGTCCCCATCCACTGGCTGAATGGGGGCATCATCTGCATCCTGACTCTAGAAGCGCTGCATATCTGGAGCCCCGCTAGTTGTAGTGTTATCCCGGATGGTCCAGGAAAACTCGTAGTCTCTGAGAGATGGGATCCCCTATTGTAGACCGAACTGCCTCAAAACTCGATCGTAGCGGTGGAGCTCCACCTCTCCCCTCTCCATCCTCAGCCAATAGGCTCGCCTAATGTGAGCCAGCTCCTGTCCATCCTCGGCCCACCCTGGATGATCTCTCCAAGGCCTCCAGGTGATCTGGTCGGAGACAAGGTCATCAAGTAGTCTCCGGGACATTGGCAGATCAATCCAGCCATTGTGACCCTCTTCGGAGCCACCAGTAGAAAGCTCGGGGCCTCTCCCCATCAATCCCTATCGGTGGGAGCCCTACCGGCCTCCGCACCATGATGTGCTCCCAGCACCAAACCTGTAGTAGTGATGTCATAACCAGACATCGACCGCCCTTGTATACGACCCCATGCAGGATCCTATACAATCGACATAGTACATAACTCCCCCAAGCAAACCTGTACCCATGGTCTCTCATGTCGTAGACCACATCTGTCAATAGCCATGGTACTCTGCATCCACTCTGATGGCATAGCAGCAGACCACCTACAACCCCAACCAAAACCTGTGTCGGTCTAGATGCCCCAGGCATCTGGCGTAGCGACTCGATGTTCACTTCGCCCTTCTCCAGGGTGAAGCTCGGATCTCCGCACAGTCGCATCATCGCATGGCCCTGATTGGCCATGGGAGTTATTAACCATCCTTGTATGGGGATCCTCAAAATCCTCCATACATCCTCTAGTGTGGGAGTCATCTCCCCTGTCGATAACCGGAAATAGGAAGAACCCGGATACCACCTCTCTGCTAGGGCTGTCAATAGCCCCATATCTGTAGAAACCTGTGGCATCTCTGCCACATGCTGCAAGCCGACTTGTGCCAACTGATCTCGCTCTGCCTGAGATAGAGTGGCCAAGTCATCCCTCAACCCATCGTATTTCCATTCTCTGCTCTTTAGTAATCCTCTCTGCAACATAAACAACAAAACAATAAAACATTAATCAAATCATTAATAAAACAGTGATTAAAAATGCAAGTAAAGCAAGTTCAATTTCATCAATGATGATATCATCCACTATTGGATGATATCATCCCCAATTTGAGCAAATTCATCTCCGATTTCGCAAGCCGAAATCGTCCCTTTTTGACGAAATCGTCCCCATTTTGTCGATTTCGCCCTTGGACGAAATCGGCGATATCGAGACGATTTTGATGAAATCGAGACGATTTCGTCCCGACGACGTCGACGGCCCAAAAACGGCCGTGATGCTCAAAAATCATCAAAATTTAATCTAAAAAGCATAGAAAATCAAAATTCAAGCATTCTAAACTAAGTTTAGACCCTTACCCGTAGCCCGCGTCGGACCTCTGTCGATCTGTGCGTTGTCTCGACCATTTTGTTTGCAGAGCTCCAGAAAATAGTAAAAATGAACAGTAACAATGAATTAGGGTTTTTCCCTATTTTTCTTAATTTTATTCAAAAACAATTAAAAACATTTTAAAATTTTTGCTTTTTCGCGTTTTTACCTCAAACGTTCGATTTGGGTAAAAACACGGAGGGGGCACCATAGTAAGCTGTCGTACGATTCGACCAAGAATCGTCGCCTAAAAATGGGAATAATTTTTGCTTTCTCGTAGATCGAGAAGAACTCATCTTTAACGCATTTTCTTCGAAAAATTCGCTAAAGAGGGGGCAAAATGTAGCACCCTAAAATTGGCGCGAGTAAAACTTAGTAAATAATTAAAATTACCTTAGTAATAATTCAAATTCAAATTTCAACCCCAAAACCGCTCCCAAACCGCCGTTTAACCCGTTTCCTCGTTTTCCATGCCATTTTTAGGATTTGTTGTGACCGTTGGACGATATCGTCTCCGATCAGACGATATCGCCTCAGATCGGACGATTTCGTCTGGACTAGGACGTCCAGACGATCTCGTCCCAAAACTGATTTTTCATAATTAGCTTCTGTTTCAACAGCTTCTCTAACTCGGGCAGAGACGCGTCTGCACCGTTAGAGTCTCCCCCATTGGAGATCTCCCAAAATGGGATGATCTCCAACCTCCCAACCTCCCTCCTAAGCCTATTTAAACCTTAGGACCCCCCTTGACATTCCCCTGGCTGGATTTTCTGTAACTTGACCTTTACATGCATTAGAACACCCTGGATTACCATTTGCACTTGTCCCTTTTCAAATTTTCTTGCAGGAACCTTGTTATTCTTCAGTCGGAGCAAGCTCAGATCGTCGTAGACGATCCTGTCCAATTCGAGACGATTTCGTACCAATCCGAGATGATTTCGACTACAGTCAACATTGGGGGCAATCAGTGCCCAAAGTTTGCGTTTCTTTACTCTTTTTTGTTGTTTTGCTTTGCATTAGTTAAGTTTATTACTTCTTTGCATCTTGGAGTTCACCTCATGTAGCCTAGATGCATAATAAAGTCAAAGTTAGTCATTAAAACCATGCATTTTACTTAATTTGTTATCTAAAGTTGTCATTCTAGCATTCATACTTTCATTTCTATCATTTTCCCTTGCTTTTGCAATTGTAGTTTTTGTTCTTGGTATCCATTTCTGCAATTGCAGGTCTCCGATGAATTCGTCAGATCTCAGACGATCCTGTCAGATCAGAGACGATCCTGTCAAATTCCAGACGATCTGGACTGCTTCAAAAATTAGAATCTCCATCAGACATCCGGATCAGGTATGGCTCTTTAATTTAGCTTATTCTCTCTGTTTTCTGTTCAAATCTATTTTTTGTATTCATATAATCAGCATTTCATATAGAATAACTTAGATTCATTTGGCCAAACCTAGGACTTGGATGTTTAAAGCTAAAATTGAACACATTAAACTCATTCCCAACCTAGGCGTGGAAACTGCCACTAAACGTTTCCTGGTGAACCCCACCATCCATCAAAAAATCACCTTAATACCCCTCCCCGAGAGGCGGGACCTTCAAAGGGCCTCTCAGTCCGAGGTACTGTCCCATCCTTTTCCCATCCTCCTTCCGGGCACGGATCCTTTAGCCTGAAGGTAAGGATGCGAAAAATTTGGAGCGATACATTACCCATATACCCAAATATACATGAGAGCTCAAGTCCATATATAGGTGTTGTTTGAGGTCTTGGTATTGGAACTTGATTGTTTCTCACTTCATTAAATGCTTTATGAGCAATCTAGCTTAGTCACTAATAATAGCTCATTCGTGATATTTTAAAATCCCCAACACAGGGTTTCTAACATATTAACCTAAAAGCAAAAAAAATAAAAACACAAAAAAATTATACCCAACACTTGAAATGATAGGGCATAAACTATTGTAGTGATAATAGAAAATGACCTTAAAAATGTTTTGATACCACTTGTTATGAACATTCTAGTTAAAATAAGCACATCCACATAAATATTGTAATACAAACAGTAATTCATGAAGAAACAAAATATTGCAATATAAAATAGAAATGTAAAAATATATATTAATCTCACAAAAATATAATACAAAATCACTAGCCTCTTGAAGGAACAACCTCTTAACAAAACTTCCATTCAATATGCAAAAAAGAACATCAATCTATATCCCTCGTATTTTTAAATACCTTTATAACCCTAAAACTAATGCTCAAGAGTTAACATACATACAATTTAAAAATGCCACTCGAATTAAAATTTTCTACTAAACAAAATAATTACATTATGTATAACACTTACATTAAAGACACATACACATGTATAAAAATAAATAATATCAAAATTAAGATTAACAAAATCATCCGCCCCACAGACAGTTGCCCTAGTGGCTAAGATAGTGGTTGTTTCTTAAATGGTCTTGTGTTCAAAACCCCTTAAAGGTGATTGTTGATGTAATTTGTAAACGTTCTTTAAAAAAAGATAAACATCCAACCTTTTTTTTCAACTTTGCATTTTTGGAAGTTTAGGCAGGATGGTGCAAACCCTAGCAATTTTGTGAGTCGGTCATCTCTTCAAGTTATGAAAGGTGCTTTTAGAGGGGCCGCTGTGCCATTTACGACTTTACCACCAACTGTTGATGCACAGAGTAAAGACGAAACACAGATAATGGAAAATATTGGCATCTTTCCGTTTCCCAATCTCGTCTTATGCACTGGCTATATTTTGATTTGTCTGCTCTAGTATTGCTATATGCTTAAAATTTTTACAAAGGTAAGTTGATAGGAAATTTGTTCGAAGGTAATTGGAATTGAAATCGCGAGCGAAGTCTACTGTCAAAATTCTCGAGCTTTGAACAAAAAAATTCTCAAGCTTAGACTTCTGTGATTTATTGTAAACTAAGCAATTTTATATTTGAAAATAATTTACGCTAGGATGAAAGACAAATTTAACGCGGCTCCAAATAAAGCAATAGAAAATTTTGTGGACAGATAAGGCTGAATGGAGTTTTCATTAACCTGAAAGGATAGCCTGGTTGTCGATGGGCTGTGATAGTTCTATTTTCAGGCTAAAGTTTATAAATTATTTTTATTAAAAATTATAGTTTTAGTAGAAAATTATAAACATCCTTTTCCTATATTACATTAAAATTCGACCAACGACGGATCAGCTGCGTAGAATATAATTTTTGACCTGACATGTTTAGCTGGGTAATGTCTGGAAGTATTCCATTCAAGCGTGGAATATAATTTATGACCGACATGTTCAACTGGGTAATGTCTGGAAGTATTAAAGTCAACTGGAATCACATTCTTGTCTTTTGTTGGCTGTAACTTTTATTATTATTAACAACAATAGTAAGACTGAATGTGATTTATTTGGTTTTCATCGATTTTTTTAAATTGACTGCAACATTTGAAGTCTCTAAATCCTATTTGACTGACTCCTAATGTTAATGTTATGTATATGTAAATCAACTTTGATCAAATAATATATTTTTTAAATTACTATATAGTTATTAATAAGATGTTAAACATAGAGGCTAATTAGCCGGACTGAAAGCTTGTCCCGTTTAAAATGATTGTGGCATGTGGTTATAGGCGGACTGCACGAAGATCTGATTGTGGCATGGTGGTTATAGGAGCGGACTGCGCGAAGATCTGTGTGACAGTTTCCGGGGCGGACAACACAGAATAATACTATGGCGGCCATAAAAGCTGAACAGCCTGCCCGGATTCATGGCGGCTGCCAATTCCACCATGTAAATTTAAAAAAAAAAAAGCTAATTACTAACCTGTAGAATAATATTAATTTGAACATGATATCACAGTTTTCTTTGAATGATTTTAAGACCATAGATCAAGTATGGTATATAAATCTTATTTGACTTATTCTTGAAAGGGATACAACACACTTTAAAAAATATATTTTTAATTCAATAAAATATTAAATTTTTTAAGTTTTTAATATATATATATATAAAATATGTTTTATTTTTTTGTATTTATATATTTTAGTTAAGGATTTAGTTATTAATAATAATATTTATGCTTGTACAAAGGAGAAAAATATATACTTAAACAATGTAAAATTTTATTTTTCTTTAGACGGAAGAACTTTACTAGCTATTTGTTTTCTAAAGTTTATAAATATAAATTTTCAATAATTAAAGACAAAAGAAAACATGATAACAAGAGCAAATACAATTTTATCACATTTTGAAATAATTAAAATTTTACTTTACATTTAAGAAATAGTCTTCATAGTTATTATTGTTTTCATAGATACAACATTTTTGTTAGGAACCTTCTAATTAAAATAAGCACATCCACATAAATATTACTATAAAAGTAGTAATCATGAAAAAATAAAATATTACAATACGAAATGGAAATACAAAAATATATATTAATCTTACAAAATCACAATACATAATCATTGGCCTCTTCGAGGGGCAATATCTTAATAAAACTTTGATTCAATATGTAAAATGATACATCCATTTATACCTTTCACATTTTTAAAGACTTTTTATAACCCTAAACCTAATACTCGAGGTTGGATTACATGCATAATGCCACCCAAGTTAGAATATTTTACCAAACAAAATAGTTACATTCTTTATAATAGTTATATTAAGTGGTGTCACTTGTCTAGGTGCCTCTAGTGCCACAAAACTATTATAAAACATTACATAAGATGGAGTCCTTATAGTAGAAAGGGGTCATTATATAATAGTGTTAGGATGGGGTCCTAACATGCCCTTTCTCTTCAAAATGCTTTATCCACAAAGTTGAAGATGAGAAAATTATTGTTGGAATTTTTGGAGAGACTCCCATGTGGCATATCTAGGATGTAATCCTTGTCATTGAACAAGAACATTAATGATGACATGATGGAAAAGGGTGTACAATATCTTATCCAAAATTTGTTTAGGCTTGAGAATGATGGATACTTATTCATCCAGTTCTAGTAATGTAGATTGTACATGTACCATGTTGTCAGTAACCTTCTTAAAGGAGGAGATATGAAATATTGGATGGATACGAGAAGTGGCTAGAAGGGCCAATTTGTAGGCTATTGAACTAATCCATTGTAACACCTGGTAGGGACCATAGTATTTTGCTATAAGTTTTTGGTATCCTTAGAGTTGGAGTGATGATTGTATATAGGGTTTCAGGTAAAGAAAAACCATTTCATCCACTTCAAAGTTGTGCTCAAAATGGTATTGATCAACTTGTTGATACATACGGTTTTGGGCCAATTCGATATTTACCTTAAATTGTTATAGGATGACAACATGTTATCTAAGAGTAGAATTAACAACTTGAACCTTAGAGCTTCCTATAATGGAGGAGGAAGACCATATACTACTACAAATGGGGTAACCTTGATAGCCATATGATATGAAGTATTATACCACCATTCGGCCAAAGGGATCCATTTAGCCCATTGTATAAGATATTCTGATGTAAAGCAATGAATGTATGTTTTTAAGCACTTGTTAACAATTTTAGTTTGGCCAACAACCTGAGGGTGATAGGCTAAACTCATTTTGACTTGAGTGCCCTACAACTTGTACTGTTCATGCCAAAAGTGACTAGTAAAAGTAGGGTCTTTATTTGACACAATAGATTTGGGTATTCCATGAAGGCAAAAAGATAGAGTCTAAAAATATTTGGGAAACTATAGAGGTTGTGTAGAGATGGAATAAGGAATAGAAATGATCATACTTTGTGACATGATCCACTACCACTAGACATTTATTTTCCTCCTAATTTAAATAACTCTTTAATGAGATCCATAGAAATATCTACCCACACTTTTTTTGGAAAAAAACCCCGGGGGCCGGCCCTACACCACGGGCCCCCCCCCCCCAATACCCCCCCCCCCCTCTCCCCCACCCACCACCCCCCTACCCACACTTATTTTGAGATTGGCAAGGGTTAAAGCATTTCAAGAGAACACATAGTTTCACCTTTTATTTGATGATACCTATCATATTATGCCATAAAAATTTGAATACCTCTTATCATTTCCTTTAAAAAGAAATTATGATTGGCTCTTTCATAGGTTTTTAGAAACTCAAGATATCTAATTATTGGTGATGCATGTATTTCCTGCAATATGAGTTCTCGCATTTGTGATGTTTGTGGAATGACAAGTCAGTCATGATATCTCATGTTTTGACTATCCCAACTCCATCTAGGGTATGATTTAGGCTTTGCTTGGAGTTTGTTGATCAAAGTTTACAAACTAGAACCCTTGGTCATTTTTTCTTTGAGATAATTGGTCCATTAAGGAAGGGGTGTAGATATAGCATTTAACATTCCTTGATCTTCGTACTAATGGGATAGTGCATTGGCCACTAGATTCTCATTTTAATTTTTTTATGTGGTTTCATAATCATAGCCCAATAATTTAGATACCCATATTTTTTGATCAAGTGTGGCTACCCTTTGTTCCAAGAAGTATTTGAGACTTTGATGGTCAATTTTGATTAAAAAGTGACACATTATGAGATATGACCTCCAATTATTAACAACATGTAAGATAGCTAGCATCTCCTTTTCATAAGTATATTTACCCAAATTTTTACCTAAAGTGCTCAACTGGTAAAGGCCAATGGTCTTTCTTCTTGCATCAAATTTTTTCCAATTGCATTACCAGAAGAATCACTTTCAATTACAAAATATTTAGAAAATTTAGGTATTGTTAACACTGGGATGGTTTTCATAGCTTGCTCTAATTCCTTGCAAGATTTCTTTGCTAGCTTTGACCAAATGAATGAATTCTTTTTCAACATGGTTGTCAAGGGAGCCATTTTCTTTCCATAATTCTACACAAATTTAAGGTAATATCTAGTGAGTCCCAAAAATCCTTGAAGTTCCTATAGGGTTTGAGGCTTTGGCCATTCTTGAACAACCTTAATATTTTTAGGATTAACTTTAACTTCTTGTTTGGTGACAATGTGACCCAAATATTCTACTTCTTACAACCCAAAAAAACACTTTGACCTCTTGGCATAAAGTTGATTCTTGAACAAAATTTGAAGGATCTGATCAAAATGCTAGAGATGCTCCTCCCAAGAGCATCTATAAATAAAAATATTATCAAAGAAGACTAGAATAAATTTGTGAAGGAAGGGTCCAAAAATAAATTTCATAAAACTTTGAAAACTGGAAGGTGCATTAGTCAAACCAAATGGTATAACTAAGAATTCATAGTGCCCTTCAAGAGTCTTAAAATTAGTTTTAGAAAATTCCTTGTCCTTGGTTTGAATCTAATGGTATCTTGACTACAAATCCAATTTTGAGAAATATTGGGCACCATGCAACTCATCTAACATCTCATCAATTCCTAGAATGAAAAAATTATCTTTAATAGTTATTTTATTTAGTTCTATAAAATCAAAATGCAAATTCCAAGACCAAACTTTTTTTTTGAACCAGCATCACTAGAAAATAGTAGGAACTAATGCTAGGGTGAATAACCCCTAGAGCACAAAGTTTTTGCATCATTTTTTTAATTTTTTATTTTTGAATATATGGATACCTATAAGGGTGGATATTTGGAGGAAGACTACCTAGAATAATCTAAATAATATGTTCATAATTAAAATGAGAGGGTAATTCTTTGGATTTCTCAAAAACTATGGCATGTTTTTACAATAAAATTTGTAATTACTTTTGATGGTCCTTATCCCCATCATTTGGATCTTGTATAGCAAAATTTTGGGTCACAACTCTATGGGACGAATTTTTCAATAGTTTCTCCATCTTATGAGATGAAACAAGTTGAGTAGCATTGATATTCATGCCCCATAAGGTGTACTTCATTCCTTGTTTGCTGAATTTAATCCATAACTCAAAAAAATCCTAAAACATTGGACCCAATATCCTTAGCCATTATGGTCCCAAAACAACATCACATCCACCTATGCGTAAGGTAAACATATATTCCTTAATATTATATTTCCCTATTTGTATCTTGACATTTTAACACTTTTCTTTACAAGGCAAAGTTCCTCCTTTGGAAATCATGATTTCAAAGGGTTTACATGCATTAATATAACAATTCCCTATTTTCCACCCTTGGGTCAATAAATTTATTTGTGATCATGGAGCTAATAAGAATTATTACTTGTTGTCCTTTGAAGTGTCCTAACAGCTTCATGGTTTGTAGAGTTGATTGCCTACTAAGGCATGCACCAAAATTTTTGGTTGCAATTCTTCCAGGGCTTCTGGTTGTTCTATGTGTTTCTCTTTCCAATGATCCTCTTTCACCTCTATCAAGAAAATAAAATTTTTAGTGCACACATTTATGTCTCAGGGAGTATTTCTAATCATAGATAAAATAAACCTTGAGCTCTTTTGGTGTCCATATCATCTTATATCAACTTTTTTATGGTAGGATATGTTTTGGTAGGATTGGATGTTGGCTTGGATGAAAAAGGTGGTCAGGATGGAGAGAGTTTGGAGATGCATAAGCCTTAAATTTTTCTTTTGCCAATATAGATAAGTCTATTACCTATTGTAATGTTTGTGGCCTTAAAGTTTTAATATTAACTTTAATGTCCTCCTTCAAACCACTCACAAAACAACCTTAGAATAATTTGGGACTCAATATAATGGTATGATTGACCATATTTTTAAACTGAGTTTGATAGTCTTGAATAGTTGAAGTTTTTTTGAGTTTATAAAGGGCTTCTATAGAATCTTCATATTCACTAGGACCAAATTGAGTGAGTAGTTGTTGCTAAATTTTGAGCCAAGTAAGATCGATGTTTGCTTTCCTAAGCCACTAAAACCATTGCAAGGTATCTAATTTAAAATTTAAATAGGTAATTATGAGATGCATATATTGAGTAATATTATGAAGACTTAAATACTATTTTTCTCAACACAACCATCCCTTTGAAACCTTTCCATAAATATTTGTAAATTCTAATTTGGATAGTTTAAATCCATTATTATTGTGGTCTTTCTACTCCTCATTGTTGGGTCCTTTGTCCTTATGTTCATGAGAACCAAATCAACCATATGTGTCCATGTTACTAGTTAAATAACCTTCCAAGTTTATATTTTTTCATTTAATTCCTCTTTCATATTTTTATATTCCCTTATCACATAGGCTAGAAACAAATATAAAGATTTTAGTTCATCCCTTAACTAATTTAAACCATCCTTTAATTGTCCCCCCAAATGCTCCTCCCATGATGTTATTTAAGAAGCATTTTTTTGATCAATTTCTTGTACCGTTTGTTGTTCCCTAGTGCTTGTAGCTAGACTCTATGATTATTGACCTTCTAAGGATGCTAAAAATAAGAATAATATCTTAACAGTTACTATTTTTAGTAATGATCCCAAAAAGTGTTTGGGTGTTATATATCAAACCGATCACCTCAAAACGATGATCAAAATGGGCAAGGTCTCAAAATGTCATTTTTTGTAACTTTGAATTTTATTTTTCTAGTCAAGTCCTATCTATTTTTCTGACAACTCCCTTAGTAGAAATTATAGTATTGACTACTGATAACTATTCTATCTCACTTTGTAACTTATTATTTCTAATAGCTATCTTGGTAGTCTTTATTACTGACCCTAACTATTATGATTCTTGACTATAACTAAAAATTACACAGTCAAACTCTATCTTGACTATTACTAACTATGGCCCTGGCTAAAATCATACCCAACTATTACTAACAACCTTGTCTTAACTATTACTTTCATCATAATTCATTTTGTCTATTTTAGTTCAGTCAATTCTATGCTAGTGAAGTCTCTTCAATATGTTTAATTTCTATGATAGGGTTTTTTGCATTCAGGTTAAACATTCAATAGAAATATGGTCCTCTAGGCCAATGTGTATGCATTTTTCATAGCGCTATATTATACCGTAATGATGAATGATAATTCTCAAATCAATATTTTAGGCCACTACTCCAGGAGGATTTCATGCATACCCTTGAGTGCACTACATGCTTCTTTGATAGTATGGGAGGTTGATCTTCCCAAGTGTTGTATAAGGTACAAAATGGATAGATACACAACCAAAAATCTCAAAGAGCTAAAGGTTTCTCCTAATCCTAGGGGAGTCTACCCATATACCCAAAGATACATGGGAGCTCAAGTCCATATATAGGTGTTGTTTGAGGTCTTGGTATTGAAACTTGATTGATCCTCACTTCATTAAATTATTTATGAGCAATCTAGCTTAGTCAATAATGATATCTCCTTCGTGATATTTTAAAAATCCCAACATAGAGTTTATAACATATTAAACTAAATGAAACAATGGATGAAATTGTTTTTAATAGGATAATAAGCAAACAAACAAAAACATAAAAAACTTATACCTAACACTTAAAATGCTAGGGTATAAACTATTGTAGTGATAATAGAACATGACCTTAAAAGTATTCTGATACCACTTGTTAGGAACCTTCTAGTTAAAATAACCACATCCACATAAATATTGTAATAAAAGTAGTAATTCATGAAAGAACAAAATATTGCAATACAAAATGGAAATGTATAAATATATATTAATATCACAAAAACATAATACAAAATCACTAGTCTCTTGAAGGAGCAACCTCCTAACAAAAATTTGATTCAATATGCAAAAATATACATCCATCTATGCCTCTCGTATTTTTAAAGACTTTTTATAACCCTAAAACTAATGCTCAAGGGTTGGCATACATGTAAAATCCATTCGAGCTAGATTTTTCTACCAAACAAAATAATTACATTTTTTATAATAGTTACATTAAATGATACCACTTGTTTAGAAACCTTTAGTACTACAAACTATTACAAAATCTTACATAAGATCATTAGGATGGGGTACCCACATATGAAAGGGAGTTATTGCATAATAGTGTTAGCTTAGTTATCAAATTCGAGTTCGTGTTCGAATTCGACACTCTTGAAATTTGAAAGAAATTCATCATGTTTAAAAATTTGAAATAAAATTCGACATAAATTCAATATATGTATATATATATATATGAACTTGATGTATACACAATATTTTTTGTGGATTAAATATAAAACCAATATTTTTAATACATTACGTCGCATACTAATTAAAAATAAAAATAACCGGAGAGGACCCCCAGCCCCAACCAAAAATAAAAATAACAATAATAAATGGTACTCGTCCATTGAAAACATTTGGTTTACTAAATCAAAATTAGATGTCTTTTGCACGTAATTTGGTGTCATTTCACATTGTGTAGATATCATAAAATTTCATAAAAATATTATTATTTTTTTATATATGAATTGTATTTCCTTGTCCTTAGAAACTCCCCATCAAATTTTATAAAATTATTATTATTTTTTTATATATAATTTGTATTCCCTTGTCCCAAAAAATCCATTGCGCGTGATATGCAACACGAAAGCAAACCGCAAGTGCACTTATCAAAAACCAAAACTACAAATTAACATACCAAGTTGCACGTATTTCTAAAAACCAAAAAAATTCCTACGAAGCCGTTTTTTCCTTTGCATGCATTTTCACACAATTTTTCCATGCTGAATTAAGGTTTATTCATAGTTTTTCCTTTTTGCATGTTGAAAGCACGAGATTCCGAAAACAAAAAGAAACACTAAAGCTATGCAATGCAAAACAAAATGTAACGCTTTAATCCTATGAATTTGAAATGCATGAAATAAGGAAAAGAGACGAATTGAGACGAAATGAAAGAAGGTATAGAAAGCACAACCCTTTTTATTTATACTCTCTCAATATCGGTTACAAAGACGTCTCCTGCCTTTTCAGGGGCTAGGAGCGTTAAAATGTTTTGGTTACAATAGTGACTAGTGATCCTCCTTCCGCGTGCCCACATGCAAAATGGGCGGGCCAAAGTGTTGCCGTCGCTTGTGTGAATGAATCCTTGATCCTTGCTGCTCCTCCTGCGTTCAAAGAAACAACAAAATTGTTAGTAGCACCTGCTGACAAAATATGAAACGTTTGTTCTCTAAAAACAATGAAGGATGCATGCATAAGATTGAATAAAACGATGAATGAACTGATTCTAAACAACTTGCAAGTTTGACAAGAACCAGGGAACATTACCAGAGGGCCACTGCCATCAAAACAGTCGGACAAAATGCCATCGATTCGAATTCGACTGTAATTCGTCCCTGGGCAGGATGAATTCTACTGTAATTCGTCCCCGGGTAGGACGAATTCGCCTACGACAAAGCGCCGAAGTGATGCTGCCCAAATGTCGCATCTCGGGATCTCCAAAAGACCTGCAAACATAGGGGTTAGCTAATTGGGGGCATTTTGGGATGACCCAGATGGTCGGATTTCCCCAATTTGACCTCCATCAATGGGAATTTGACGTCGCTACCTGCAAGTTAGTGGGGACAACAAAAGCGACAAAACATGATATGATTTGATCAAAACATTCTGAAATCGAAATTATAAACTATCTAAACAGCATAAAATGGAATGGAATATAAACAAGTGACAAAAGAACAAATTAAAATGAAACTAAGAAGTGCGGGGCGCCCGGGCGGGCCGCCCACCGTTAGAACCTGATTTTGGCACCAATCCACTTGGGATGGGCCCAAAATCTCTTGTAATGGGTTGTCGACGAATTGGTAGATCAATGTGGTCAAATGTCGGGTTTTGGGTCCGGATTCACACTTCCAATAGCCACCCAATAACCTCTCTTGCGAAAGAGATCAAGGATGTGGAAGAGGTGAATCAAAAGGGTAAAATGTGGTATTCAATTTGGCAACACTTCGTTGCTTGAAAATGCCTCCAACTTGTCTCTTTTTTGGGTGAGAAAGTTCACCATTTTATAGACCCAAGGGGTCTCTTTTGGAGGGGCATGCAAGGGTGCCATGTGGCGGCCATGCCTTCCCAAGAGGGAGGAGACTCCTCCATGACTTGGGCTTCCATGACTGCCCTTGTGACAGTCCTCTAACGCCCACTCTGCCCACCTACACGCGCATGCAAGGCAGGAGGCATTAATTGACTGTCCTCGGCTGCCACTTGGCACAATTTTTCTTTTTGCCCGTTAAACCTGGAATTCGTCCTGACCCAGAGCGAATTCAGAATTCGTCCCTGGGTGAGACGGATCCCAATTTGAATTCGTCCCTGGGTGGGACGGATACTGAGCAAGGTGCCTGAATGTGCCAAATTGCCTTCTGACCTTCCAAAATTGCTACAAAAGTGGTTAGGACCACTGTTTAACCTCTGAGGGCTGCCCTGGGGGCTGTGTGTGTCAAAGCGATCAGTGTTTGCAGTCACATAATCGGATTGGTGCTGTTTTGGTGTCTACAGATGCCCCTTTTTGGGATGCGTTGTGCATGGCGCAGCGTCGAGCAAAAATAGATAACCAAAGCACTAATGATTAGGGTTTCTTGGTAACCTAACCAACTTTTGATGCCCCAAGTATGGAAAGGGCATGCATTCTTGAATCCTTGCTTCTGACGAGCGAAGGCACTCAATTCAAGTGTTAACCTTTTTCGGTGAGGTGTTACTTGATCTTGGACATTGATCAGTCATGAATAGGCAAAGGGCGCAACCTTTTGTCTGTGATAACCTTGAGTTCATGATTCACGAAATGCCAAGTGATTTGATCAGATTGTGATTGTTGCTTGTTTACTGCCCCAAGCAGGAGCGTAATTGTCTTTGTCAATGATTCTTTGAATGCATGTCATTTTCCTTAATTGGGTGTGTGTTTGTTGATTGGTGACTAAGTGTGACTACCCCCTCAAGCGACGAATCGATGAGGGAATGACCTTCGTGAGAAAAGCGACGAGTCGCTTGACCCAAGATGACTTTTGCAAGGGTGCCCTTAGATGGTTTAGCGTTTAAGCATGTGCAATTTTTTCGACATTTAGACCTATTTTTGGTGGGTGGTAACCCTTTTTGCGACGCTTTTTGGAGCTGAAATTGGCAAAAATCCGTCCTCCCGTGGAGCGGTCCGGCTAAAGTAGCCTTCTTAGGGAGTAGGATAGTGACAATTCGTGACCCCAACGTCGGTTTTGCATGCCCGGGATGTCAAGTGCAACAACACTCTCATCGGGCAAGTTTATTAGCTGTTTTAGTGCATTTTTGTTCAATTTTTGATGTTTTTTGAAATTTTTGGCCTGAATTCGTCCTAGGGTGGGACGAATACCAGCTTAGAATTCGTCCTAGGGTGGGACGAGCGCTAACCAGAGCGCTCGTCCTAGGGGAGGATGAATTTAAGCTCAAAAGGCCTATTTAAAGGCCAAATCTAGGGTTTGGGCTCATTTGCATCTGATTTTTCTTGCGATTTGGAGCTCTGGGGAGAAGGAGGTTAATTCTGCGAAGCGAAGCGCTGCCGAATTTCTCCTGACATCATGAGTGCACAAACCGGGTCGAGCGGCGGAGCCGAAGCGAGACCAGTAAGTGCTCCCTAGAATTATTACTTTTGTTTTAAAACTGCAAGTGTTTTGTTTAATTATTTTTGTGATGATGTTTTTCAAAATTTTAAAACTTAAACCCTGAAACTGAGTTGAAGACAACTAAGACTTAGTGTACAACTAAACGTAGCGCAAAACCTAGGGAGAGAATTTTTATTTTCCTTATAGCTAAACCCTAGGATAAACGGAACATAAAACCCTAAGACTTAATATTTGTTGTTTTTTGAATTTTTGTTCTGTTTTTAAATTAATCAGTTAGGATTAGAAACCCTAAGACTGAAAAATTAATTTTTTAAATTTTGTTTCGTTTTATTTTCTGGAATTTATCAGTTAGGATTAGGAACCCTAGAACTGAAAAATTATTATTTTTGTTTGAATTTTGAATTTTTGTTTTTAAATTAATCAGTTAGGATTAGAAACCCTAGAACTAAAAAATTATTTTTTTGAATTTTTATGTTTGTTTTTTGTTGTACATTGGTAGGCAATGTTGTATATTTATGTTATTGTTGTACAGTTCTTTTCCATGATTTTAATGTTTTTGAATTGTTTTCTTTTGCAGGTTGTTAGGAGCCGGTACCGTGTACCCACTGCTTTTACTGAAGCAGGGGGCTGACTGTAGCTGACTGGGAGTGGCTTGATGCCCTTGGGCTCAAGCAGGTGGCTCGACTGGAGCCTGTGGTCATGGATCAGGCCTATTTGATGGCCCTGATCAATCTTTGGGATCCGTGGACCAACACCTTCCATCTCCCAATAGGGGAGATGACTGTTACCTTGGAGGATATCTATCGGCTTCTACGGATTCCGATAGATGGACTGCCGATCAGGACATCGCCGCGTGATCAACGGACAGCTGTATTGACGAGATGCTTCGGGCATGGGGAGGAGCTAGGTGTGGAGGATCCACTAGAGAGGGCAGAGGGCGACTGCTAGATTGGTGAGATTTTGGTCCGATGGTGGCTGGAGAGGGGGGTGTTGGGCGTGAGGCATGCATTCCTTATGGGCCTCATGTCCAACATGTTGTTACCTGACTCGTCAGGCGCGAGGTTCCCATGGAACCTGCTGGATTTGGTTTGGCAGTTGGTAGAGTGCCCGACAGAGGCACCGCTTATTATGAGATGGGGACAGACACTATTGGCACAGCTCTATGGGGAGCTGTATGAGGTCCGCTGTCGACAGCGAAAGGGGATTAGTTGTAGCTACTTGTTGCAGTGCTGGGCTTGGCAGCACATAGCAGTGGAGAGGCCAGCCGGGTTACCATGGATGACTCGGGCGGAGATGGAGGATAGGGAGATAGGTTATGCAGTTCTGTGGCGGCGGTCCAGGGAGCAGGGGCAGAGTCGACGGTGGGCAGGTGTCGTAGGGCACTATGTCGATACCTTCTCTCGGCTTACTCCAGGGGAGGTGGTTTGGCGCCCTTATCGGGACTGTCCAGCCTGGCCGGAGGCTGGAGAGTGGCTCCGATGGGTACGTAGAGAGCGGTGGCTGATTGGGCGGCACGGGACCGAGCATGAGTTCTTCTCATACAGCCGAGTGACCCGATAGTTTGGGGTGCACCAGGGGTTGCCTGGTGAGCCCGTGGTCTATCGAGCGTCGGGGGATGAGAGGACTCTGGACCGATCGGTCATCGTGCCACTGGGCGAGGATTCAGATGCGATGATCGATGTCCCGGACGTGGATGACGTCGGGACTACCGCTGAGTATGACCAATGGTGGGTACTACGGTGATGGCGAGGAGAGGGGCCATTGGGAGGCATGGGGGCAGCTACCATGGGCGGGGAGGGTGCCGAGGCACCAGGTGATGATTGGGGAGCTCCATTGGAGGATGCGGAGATGGTAGAGGTGGATGGTATGGATGTGGATCTTGGGGCTTCCAGATCAATCGAAGATGTAGGACATCATGGAGCAGTGGGAGCCAGAGCAGGCTGTTATTCTAGAGATGCCCATGCCTCGGGCAGATGCGATGGACGTGGATGCAGGGTTACATGCTGAGATTGCATGGTTGGAGGGGTTGCTATGAAGGCGCGATGAGGAGTTGGGGGAAGCTCTATAGGAGAGGGATCTCCTACGGATGTAGCTAGTAGAGCGAGAGAATGCATTAGCTGCTTCTCACCGAT
Source organism: Wollemia nobilis (assembly GCA_028583015.1). Classification (NCBI taxonomy): domain Eukaryota; kingdom Viridiplantae; phylum Streptophyta; class Pinopsida; order Araucariales; family Araucariaceae; genus Wollemia; species Wollemia nobilis. The sequence goes on from JAQPPZ010002969.1 coordinate 164,581, forward strand.
GGGATGGGGGTACTGATGTGGCACGAGAGAGGGATCTCTTACGGACGTAGCTGGTAGAGAGGGATAGGGCTTTGGCATGGTGCGAGGAGAACTTGGTGACGTATCGCCAGTGAGAGATGGAGTCGTTGCGATAGTGGTTAGAGCTGGAGGCAGAGATTAGCCGCCTTGGTGGGTGGGTCCCTACATTCAGCACAGGCGGATCATCGCGCCGCTCGAGAGGGAGTGAGACTGAGCAGTCAACATCCTCTCGACGTAGGCGACTAGATGAGGGGGGGCGAGTAGGCATGATGCGGGGGCTAGCAGCAGCCGCCCTGAGGGGTCCCATAGGACCCACACCATGGGGGGTAGTTCCCGTCGCACCGATCCTGCGTGATCATGGTGGCCGATGCCCTAGGCTTGGGGGTTTTTGAGCTTTTGGATTGTGCGGGGTCAGATGACCGGTTATTGTAGCCTACGGGCATTTTTGATGATATATACAGATGACTTTATTTTGTTTATGCGAGTGATGATTTGATTTTATGCCTGATGAGTGATGAGTATGGATGTATGCATGTTAATTTATTTTGATGGATGCATATGTTATGATGAATGCAAATGTTTTTGATGTATATGTGATATGCAAAATGTAATGGATGAATTGAATTTGTGTTGTTTGGTTAGGGCACCATAGACTATTTAGGACTTTGTGATTTTGTTGTTAGGCGATTGCTGTGGTAAATGACTTTGCATGTATACATGTGGTTTTTTTTTTGTATTTTTTGATGGTATTGCAAGGATGAAAAGTAGCGCAGTTGGTTTAGAAATGTAGCTAAGGTTTTTTGAGACTCAGACGGTTTTAACTCACTAGCCACGACTGTACTTTATCTTACAAGACTTTTGAACAAGGTATGAATCGGACTTGTCTTTGACCAAGCTATTTCACATCCCTGTGTGTGCAATTGAGTTCATTTATGTGGTATTTGTCAGGATACCGCCAGTGCCAGATAGGCTGTCAACCAAACTTGTACTGAGGATCACCTAATTAGCTCCACTAACTCCTTTATTGTATTTAGTCAGATTAATCTGCGGTGCTATCTAGGATACCATAAGCTAGCTCATCCACATGCAAACATTGATCTGTACACAAGTTAATGTGACAGATATATCATCATGCGGGAAGTTTACCGCTAGTGACCGATAGGCTATCAACCAAACCGGTACTGAGGCTTGCCTCATGACCTGTCGAAATGCTGAGAGTTCCAGGGATTCAAGTTCGACTCCCTTCTTTTCTTCTATTGTATTGGGATACTTGCTCGTTGGTAGTGATAAAAATCACTGTTTATTTTTATATATTTTTCTTTTGAGCAAGGGATTTGGATTCGAGTGATAAGAATCACTATTGTATGTGCTTTTTGATGTATGCACTCTGGGATATCAAATTTTGGTGTTTTGACTTTTGCAAATTTTTGATGTTTTGCAACTATTGAGAACTTGGGATTCTTGGGGAATTGGGTAGGGAAGATGCTTGTCCTTTTGCCAACTCTCAGCATTCTTTGGGTCATTTGCACAGGGGGATGAGCAAGATAACCGTTTCGCTTATGGTGACCTGGATTACTTTGCAGGTTTCATCTTTCGTTCACACAACTTGGGAATTTTTATGTGTTTTAATTTGTGTTGGGATGCTACGTAACAAGGTGTGATCCAAGTAGAACTCTACCTTCATAAAATCTGTCTGACTTGGTACAGTACGTGGCTAGAAAGCAAAATTACGACTGAAAGATGAAAACTCTTGATACATTCGAAGACAACTGACTCTAGTGTGGTAAAAAGCAGTGAATGGCGTGTTTTTGTTGTTTTTTGGATTGCTTATAAAATGGAAAAATGTGGAACAAGATGGACTAGCAGAGCAATTACAGCCTATGGTGCCTTTGACCTGTACGACCACAAATATGCAATGTATGGATGCGATGCTTAATGCAGCTATATATTTTTGTATTTTTGATGGATTGATTTTTGTGAATATGAAGATGAGATGTGAGAAGAGCTTTTTATTGATGAATTTGAGCATGCCTGGAAATGAGATGCAAATTTTTGTTGTTTTTGATGATTTTTGGATTTTTTTATTTTTGACCAAGCGATTGTGGGAATCCTTGGAGCATTTTGGGATTGACCAAGCGATTGCAGGAATCCTTGGAGCATTTTTGGGATTGACCAAGCGATTGTAGGAATCCTTGGAGCATTTTTGGGATTGACCAAGCGATTGTAGGAATCCTTGGAGCATTTTGGGATTGACCAAGCGATTGTAGGAATCCTTGGAGCATTTTTGGGATTGACCAAGCGATTATAGGAATCCTTGGAGCATTTTTGGGATTGACCAAGCGATTATAGGAATCCTTGGAGCATTTTTGGGATTGACCAAGCGATTGTAGGAATCCTTGGAGCATTTTTGGGATTGACCAAGCGATGTAGGAATCCTTGGAGCATTTTGGGATTGACCAAGCGATTGTAGGAATCCTTGGAGCATTTTTGGGATTGACCAAGCGATTATAGGAATCCTTGGAGCATTTTGGGGTATGGCTCTCTCAGATGTGGAATGGTCACAAATGACTGATATTCAAGGGTTCTGTTTCCTTGATTCCATCAAGAGAAGCTAGCCGGTATGTCCCGGGTCCTATTTTGCTATCAATGACATATGGACCTATCCAATTTGCCATGAATTTGTCCCTTAGGTGGGACGACAAACTAGAGTTCTGTTGGTTTTCCTTCAAAACCAAATCACCAACCCGAAAGTCCCTCAGGTGAACTTTCATGTTGTAAGCTTTCTTAAGTCGCTCTTGATAGATACGTAAATGCTCGAGAGCATTAACGCGTCGTTCGTCAAGCAACGTAAGCTGGTCTAACCGGGCCTGCCATGCAACGTCATCATCGATGAACTCTTGCATTGATATGCGCAGGGAAGGAATTTCCAACTCGAGAGGCATGACTGCCTCGGAGCCATACACGAGCAAAAATGGAGTGGCCCCAGTGGGCGTCCGAATGCTAGTGCGATAAGCCCATAGGGCAAGTGGGATTTGGATGTGCCAATCCTTATGACTGTCTGTGACCGTCTTTTTAAGGATGGCAACTAGCATTTTGTTTGACGCCTCTGCTTGCCCATTCGCCTGCGGATAATAGGGTGTCAAAAAACTATGCTGAATTTTGTACTTTGTGGTCAAAGCACGCACGTCTTTGTTCTTGAATGGTGTCCCATTATCCGAGACTATTTTGGATGGAATACCAAAATGACATATGATGTTATGCAAAATGAACTCCACAATGCGGGGTCCTGTCGTAGAGGTAAGTGGAACTGCTTCCACCCACTTGGTAAAATACTCTGTGGCCGTTATGATAAACGTGTGATGGCCTGACGATGCAGGGGAGATCTTTCCAATTAGATCGAAGCCCCACTACAAAAATGGCCAAGTGGACTGGACTGTCTGCAAGGCCTGGGAAGGTACATGCATCAAATTGGCATGGTGTTGACACTTCACGCACTTCCTGACATATGCGCAACAATCTCGCTCTAAAGATGGCCAATAATAGCCCATGCAAAGAATGCGCTTTGCGATGGCCATACCACTGAAGTGGCCACCACATGTACCATCGTGCGCTTGGGCGACTGCCCAAGTGGACTCTTGCTGGTCCAAGCAACGAAGGAGGATTCCTTCATAGCTACGACGGTACAAAATGTCTCCTATCAAGACATACTTAGCCACTTTCTGCTTGAATGCTCATTTTGCGGCATGTGTCAATCCAAGCGGGAAATTACCTAACTTGAGGTAGTCTCTAATGGGTAAATACCAGTCCTGTTGATCAGAAACCTCGATGGTATGAACAACCAATCCCTCTTGAAGTTCATCCCTAGCAAACGCTGAGTGGGATAGAACTTGTAAGAATAGCATTGTGTTGCTATTAATGGGAGTAGGGGAAAACAAGGACCCCCAGTTGGCATGTTTCAGATGATCGTGGATTCGAGAGAACTTATCCGAGGATGGTTCAATCTGGATCATGTGGATTCCTGGCATCAAGTCAGAGCTTGCACGCTCCATCATGGATTGCGATAGGGTTTTGACTTGAATGGTTGTCATATCACCAGAAAGGTCTTGCGGGATTAGTGACCCCAAGGAGGCCATTGTGTCCGCAAAATGATTCGATGACCGAGGGAGTGCCTCGATGTCGTACCACTCAAGTTTTGCCAGGAATTTGTCCACAAGGGCTTTATAAGCCCGTAGAACTGGGCATTTGCATTGGAATACCCCTTTGACTTGATTGACAATTAACAACGAATCACCAAAGATGTTCAGTCATTTGATGTTCATGGTGATTGTTGTCCGAAGACCTATGAGCAAGGCTTCATACTCTGCATTATTGTTGGTGCATGGGAAATTTAATTTAAATGACAGGGGCATTGGAGCGCCCTACGGTGTGAAGAATACTATTCCCGTGCCACCACCTTGCTCACATTTAGAACCATCAAAAAATAGGGTTATGTCAGCCTGTGACTCAGGCTCATCAAAATCCGGCGATTCTGAGACATGGAAGACCCCATCATCGGGTAGTTCTATGACTAGAGGCTGATCGTCTTCGAGAGGAGCCTCTGCTAGTTGATCGGCTATGACTTGTCCTTTGATAGATTTTTGTCCGATAAACTCTATGTCAAATTCTGTCAACAACATGATCCATTTCGTCATGCGACTACTATGATAAGTATGACTCATCATGTATCGCAATGGATTCTCCTTAGACACAACATACGTAGTGTTGCTCAGCATGTAGTGGCATAGCTTTTTGGTAGCAAACACCACTGCCAAGCAGAGTTTCTCGACGTATGCATAGTTAAGTTCATAACTGACCAGGGTGCGGCTAAGATAGTAAGTAGCCTATTCTTTGTGAAGTTCATTCTTCTGGGCCAGCATGGCGCCCAGTGCCACCTCAATAGCTGAGATGTATAAGTAGAATGGCACTCCTGGTCTAGGTGGTGCCAATACTGGCGGTGAAGCCAAGTATTGTTTGATGTCATCAAAGGCTGACTGGCACTCGTCATCCCAGTGAAATGCAACCCCCTTGTGCAATAATTTGTTCATGGGTCGGCACTTGTCAGATAGTTGCGCTATGAAGCGCTTAATTGACGCGACCTTTCCCTGCAGACTTTTGAGTTGCTTAATGGTAGTTGGGGGAACCATTTCAAGGATTGCCTTGACTTTCTTTGGGTCCACCTCGATGCCTCGCTTTGAGACTATGAAACCCAAGAGTTTTCTAGATGTGACACCAAATACGCACTTCTTGGGATTCAGTCTGACTTTATGCTCCATGAGGCGATCGAGGATCTTGCTTAAGTCATCGAGATGATCTGAGCGCAAAAGAGACTTGGCCAACAAATCATCCATGTAATCTTCCAAAGTTTTATGCATGTAATCATGGAAGATGTACGTCATGGCACGTTGGTAGGTGGCGCAAGCATTTTTAAGGCCAAAAGGCATGACCTTATAACAAAATGTCCCCCAAGGCATTGTGAACGCCATTTTTAGTTGATCCTCGGGATTGATACGAATCAGGTTGTATCCCGAGAAACCATCCATGAGGGATAGCATTTCGTGACCTATTGTAGCATCTACCAACGCGTCGATGCTTGGCAAGGGGAAATCATCCTTAGGACTCGCTTTGTTTAGATCTCAAAAATTAGTGCATATGTGAATCCTCCCGTCGGGCTTTTTGATGGGCACCATGTTGGACAACCATGGCGGATAATCCATGCAGATGACAAACTATGCATCCAACAGCTTTTGCAATTCATCTTTGACCATCAAGGCCACTGTTGGGTGCATCTTACGTAGTTTTTGCTTAACTGGCTTGATTGTCGGGTCAAGCATTAGATTATGCGTGACTAGCTGTGGATCTAGCCCCGACATGTCTCTGTATGACCATGCAAAAACCTCCTTCTTCTCTTTGAGAAGGGCAATGTAGTCGGCTTGCTCTTCAGGGGATAAGCTTACCCCTAGCTTGATAATCTATGGATTCATTGGATCTAAGCCGATGTCTACGTCAGTCATTTCCTCGACCGACATGTGGGATCCATCCTCCAACTGATGTGGAGTTGGGATCAAATGGATATCATTAGCTGAGTTTAAATCTGCGTTGGGAACCTCGGGTTCCTCTTCAGCTTGAAAGATATCCTGAGTTGTCCCTGGGGTAAAATGAGGCATTTTACCAAAAGGCCAATACTCTGATGGGGATGGAGGTGAATTGACGTGATCCCAGTCGATGGCATCTATGTCTAGATGCAAGGACCATGCTGGATCGACCGGATTGCGGATGGGTGCGGTCAAGTCAATGGAGATCATGTGGATGAAATGAACTTGGTCTCCATTACCGTGGGTGTGATGACTCAAACATTCTGGATGTTCTCTGTGTTCTGGATCTGGTTCTATAGGTACTGGCATGAATGGATCGGCCCTATGTGTTGATAGGAAGACAGGGTCTTCCCTCGACACTGATGTCATTATAGGGTCTCGGGGTGGACGTTGCTCATCGTAAACTTGGAGCAACGGATCCAACACTTGGTCCCACCCTGTTGGGTCTATGTACCACTCATGCCCTGGAAGTATGCCCATCTATGCAAATAAGTCATCAATCTCCAAGGGACGTCGTTGTTGCATTTGTTGCCTTTGTTGCATTTGTCGCATGTGGTTGAGATAGGCCATCTCAGTTTCATCTTTCGAATCATTGTCAGAGATCCAAAAATGTTCATTTTCTTCAACAACTGCTTGCGAGATTAAGGGCTCACCTTGTTCTAGCAAATTAATCTGGTCCCATTGTTGTTGGTCCACGCTCCATGGGGGGACCTGATTCTCTTGACACAACACTGGCTCGATTGGAGCCTCTAGAGGGAACAGTTTCAAAAATATCTCTTGCTAGTTATTCATGGGAACCTCCTATGAGTGATCACTATCGGATCCAATTGAAGGGAACGTACTCACATTGATGAATTCAACTATAATTCGTCGTCGGGTAGGACGAATTCACCTGTGACAAAGCATCAAAGTTATGTTGCCCAAATGTCGCATCTCGGGATCTCCAAAAGACCTATAAACATAGGGGTTATCTAATTGGGGGCATTTTCGGATGACCCAGATGGTCGGATTTCCCCAATTTGACCTCCATCAATTGGAATTTGACATCGTTTTCTGCAAGTTAGTGAGGACAACAAAAACGACTAAAACATGATATGATTTGATCAAAACATTCTGAAATCGAAATTATAAACTATTTAAATAGCATAAAATGGAATGGAATAGAAACAAGTGACAAAAAAACAAATTAAAATGAAACTAAGAAGTCGGGCGCCCGTGCTGCCTATTATCGTTAGAACTTGCATTTCGTACTAATCCACTCGGAGCCCAAAATCTCTTGTAATGGGTTGTCGGTGAATTGGTAGATCAATGTGGTCAAATGTTGGGTTTTGGATCCAGATTCACACTTCCAATAGCCACCCAATAACATCTCTTGTGAAATAGATTAAGGATGTGGAAGAGGTGAATCAAAAGGGTAAAATGTGGTATTCAATTTGGCAGCACTTCGTTGCTTGAAAATGCCTCCAACTTTTCTCCTTTTTGGGTGAGAAAGTTCACCATTTTATAGACCCAAGGGGTCTCTTTTGGAGGGGCATGCATGGGTGCCATGTGGTGGCCATGCCTTCCCAAGAGGGAGGAGACTCCTCCCTGACTTGGGCTTCCATGACTGCCCTTGTGACAGTCCTCTAATGCCCACTCTACCCACCTACATGCGCATGCAAGGCAAGAGGCATTAATTGACTGTCCTCGACTACCACTTGGCGCCATTTTTCTTTTTGCCCGTTAAACCTAGAATTCGTCCTGACCTAGAGCGAATTCAGAATTCATCCTTGGGTGAGATGGATCCCAATTTGAATTCATCCCTGGGTGAGATGGATATTGAGCAAGGTGCCTGAATGTGCCAAATTGCCTTCTCGACCTTCCAAAATTGCTACAAAAGTGATTAGGACCACTTGTTTAACCTCTCGAGGGCTGCCCTAGGGGCTGTGTGTGTCAAAGCGATCGGTGTTTTGCAGTCACATAATCGGATTGGTGTTGTTTTGGTGTCTACAGATGCCCCTTTTTGGGATGCGCTGTGCATGGCACAACGTCGAGCAAAAATAGATAACCAAAGCACTAATGATTAGGGTTTCTTGGTAACCTAACCAAATTTTGATGCCCCAAGTATGGAAAGGGCATGCATTCTTGAATCCTTGCTTCTGATGAGCGAAGGAACTCAATTCAAGTGTTAACCTTTTTTGGTGAGGTGTTACTTGATCTTGGACATTGATCAGTCATGAATAGGCAAAGGGCGCAACCTTTTGTCTATGATAACCTTGAGTTCATGATTCATGAAATGCCAAGTGATTTGATCAGATTGTGATTGTTGCTTGTTTACTGCCCCAAGCAGGAGCGTAATTGTCTTTGTCAATGATTCTTTGAATGCATGTCATTTTCCTTAATTGGGTGTGTGTTTGCTGATTGGTGACTAAGTGTGACTACCCCCTCAAGCGACAAATCGATGAGGGAATGACATTCGTGAGAAAAGCAACGAGTCGCTTGACCCAAGATGACTTTTGCAAGGGTGCCTTTAGATGGTTTAGCATTTAAGCATGTGCAATTTTCTGACATTTAGACCTATTTTTGGTGGGTGGTAACCCTTTTTGCGATGCTTTTTGGAGCTGAAATTGGCAAAAATCTGTCCTCCCGTGGAGCGGTCCAGCTAAAGTAGCCTTCTTAGGGAGTAGGATAGTGACAATTCGTGACCCCAACGTCAGTTTTGCATGCCCAGGATGTCAAGTGCAACAACACTCTCATCGGGCAAGTTTATTAGCTGTTTTAGTGCATTTTTGTTCAATTTTTGATGTTTTTTGAAATTTTTGGCTTGAATTCGTCCCAGGGTGGGACGAATACCAGCTTAGAATTCATCCTAGGGTGGGACGAGTGCTAACTAGAGTGCTCGTCCTAGGGGAAGATGAATTTAAGCTCAAAAGGCCTATTTAAAGGCCAAATCTAGGGTTTGGGCTCATTTGCATATGATTTTTCTTGCGATTTGGAGCTCTGGGGAGAAGGAGGTTAATTCTACGAAGCGAAGCGTTGCTGAATTTCTCCTGACATCATGAGTGCACAAACCGGGTCGAGTAGCGGAGCCGAAGCGAGACCAGTAAGTGCTCCCTAGAATTATTACTTTTGTTTTAAAACTGCAAGTGTTTTGTTTAATTATTTTTGTGATGATGTTTTTCAAAATTTTAAAACTTAAACCCTAAAACTGAGCTGAAGACAACTAAGACTTAGTGTACAACTAAACGTAGCGCAAACCCTAGGGAGAGAATTTTTATTTTCCTTATAACTAAACCCTAGGATAAACGGAACATAAAACCCTAAGACTTAATTTTTGTTGTTTTTTGAATTTTTTTGTTCTATTTTTAAATTAATCAGTTAGGATTAGAAACCCTAGGACTAAAAAATTAATTTTTTGATTTTTGTTTTGTTTTATTTTTGGAATTTATTAGTTAGGATTAGGAACCCTAGAACTGAAAAATTAATTTTTTGTTTGAATTTTGAATTTTTGTTTTTAAATTAATCAGTTAGGATTAGAAACCCTAGAACTGAAAATTATTATTTTTTTGAATTTTTATGTTTGTTTTTTTTGCTGTACATTGGTAGGCAATGTTGTATATTTATGTTATTGTTGTACAGTTATTTTCCATGATTTTAATGTTTTTGAATTGTTTTCTTTTGCAGGTTGTTAGGAGCCGGTACCATGTACCCACTGCTTTACTGAAGCACGGGGGGCACTGACTATGGCTGACTGGGAGTGGCTTGATGCCCTTGGGCTCAAGCAAGTGGCTCGACTGGAGCCTGTGGTCATGGATCAGGCCTATTTGATGACCTTGATCAATCTTTGGGATCCATGGACCAACACCTTCCATCTCCCAATAGGGGAGATGACTATTACTTTGGAGGATATCTATCGGCTTCTGTGGATTCTGATAGATGGATTGCCGATCAGGACATCGTCGCGTGATCAACGGACAGCTATATTGACGAGATGCTTTGGGCATGGGGAGGAGCTGGGTGTGGAGGATCCACTGGAGAGGGCAGAGGGCGACTGCTAGATTGGCAGGATTTTGGTCCGATGGTGGCTGGAGAGGGGGGTGTTGGGTGTGAGGCACGCATTCCTTATGGGCCTCATGTCCAACATGTTGTTACCTGACTCATCAGGCGCAAGGTTCCCATGGAACCTACTGGATTTGGTTTGGCAGTTGGTAGAGTGCCCGATAGAGGCACCGCTTATCATGAGATGGGGACAAACACTGTTGGCATAACTCTATGGGGAGTTGTATGAGGTCCGCTATCGACAATGGAAGGGGATTAGTTGTAGCTACTTGTTGTAGTGTTGGGCTTGGCAGCACATAGCAGTGGAGAGGCCAGCTGGGTTACCATGGACGACTCGGGTGGAGATGGAGGATAGGGAGATAGGGTATGCAGTTCTATGGTGGCGGTCCAGGGAGTAGGGGCAGAGTCGACGGTGGGCAAGTGTCGTAGGGCACTATGCCGATACCTTCTCTTGACTTACTCCAAGGGAGGTGGTTTGGTGCCCTTATCGAGACTGTCCAACCTGGCCGAAGGTTGGAGAGTGGCTCCGATGGGTATGCAGAGAGCGATGGCTGATTGGGCGACATGGGACCGAGCATGAGTTCTTCTCGTATAGCCGGGTGACCCGATAGTTTGGGGTGCACCAGGGGTTGCCTTGTGAGCTCGTGGTCTATCGACGTCGAGGGGATGAGAGGACTCTGGACCGACCGGTCATCACGCCACTAGGTGAGGATTTAAACACGGTGATCGACGTCCTAGACGTGGATGACATTGGGACTACCGTAGAGTATGACTCGTGGTGGGTACTACGGTGGTGGCAGGGAGAGGGGCCATTGGGAGGCACAGGGGTAGCTACGATGGGCGGGGAGGGTGACGAGGCACAAGGTGATGATTGGGGAGCTCCGTTGGAGGATGTAGAGATGGTGGAGGTGGATGGTATGGATGCGGATCTTGGGGCTCCAAATCAGCCAGAGATGCAGGACATCGTAGAGCAGTGGGAGCCAGAGCAGGCTGCTATTCCAGAGATGCCCATGCCTTGGGAAGATGCAGCAGACATGGATGTAGGGTTACATGCTAAGATTGCACGATTGGAGGGGTTGCTACGAAGGTGCGATGAGGAGTTGGGGGAAGCTCTGTAGGAGAGGGATCTCCTGCGGATGCAGCTGGTGGAGCGAGAGAATGCATTAGCTGCTTCTCATCGACAGGATGGGGGTACTGATGCGGCACGAGAGAGGGATCTCTTATGGACGTAGCTGGTAGAGAGGGATAGGGCTTTGGCATGGTGTGAGGAGAACTTGGCAATGTATCGCTAGTGAGAGATGGAGTCATTGTGGTAGCGGTTAGAGCTGGAGGCAAATATTAGCCACCTTGGTGGATGGGTCCCTACATTCAGCACAGGCGGATCATCACGCCGCTCGAGAGGGAGTGAGACTGAGCAATCAGCATCCTCTCGATGTAGGTGACTAGATGAGGGGGGGTGAGTAGGCATGATGCGGGGGCTAGTAGCAGCCACCCTGAGGGGTCCCATAGGACCCACACCATGAGGGGTAGTTCCCGTCGCACCGATCTTGCATGATCATGGTGGCCGATGCCCTAGGCTTGGGGGTTTTTGAGATTTTGGATTGTGCGGCGATGACCGTATTGTAGCCTAGGCATTTTATGATATATGATGACTTATTTTTTTATGCAGTATGATTTATTTATGCATGAGTGATGGATATATGCATGTTAATTTATTTCGATGGATGCATATGTTATGATGAATGCAAATGTTTTTGATGTATATGTGATATGCAAAATGTAATGGATGAATTGAATTTGTGTTGTTTGGTTAGGGCACCATAGATTGTTTAGGACTTTGTGATTTTGCTGTTAGGCGATTGTTGTGGTAAATGACTTTGCATGTATACATGTGGTTTTTTTTTTGTATTTTTTGATGGTATTGCAAGGATGAAAAGTAGCGCAGTTGGTTTAGAAATGTAGCTAAGGTTTTCTGAGACTCATACGGTTTTAACTCACTAGCCATGACTGTACTTTATCTTACAAGACTTTTGAACAAGGTATGAATCGGACTTGTCTTTGACCAAGCTATTTCACATCCCTGTGTGTGCAATTGAGTTCATTTATGTGGTATTTGTTAAGATACCGCCAATTGCAGATAGGCTGTCAACCAAACCTGTACTGAGGATCACCTAATTAGCTCCACTAACTCCTTTATTGTATTTAGTCAGATTAATCTGCGGTGCTATCTAGGATACCATAAGCTAGCTCATCCACATGCAAACATTGATCTGTACACAGGTTAATGTGACAGATATATCATCATGCGGGAAGTTTACCGCCAGTGACCGATAGGCTATCAACCAAACCGATATTGAGTCTTGCCTCATGACTTGTCAAAATGCTGAGAGTTCCAGGGATTCAAGTTTGACTCCCTTCATTTCTTCTATTGTATTGGGATACTTGCTCGTTGGTAGTGATAAAAATCACTGTTTATTTTTATATATTTTTCTTTTGAGCAAGGGATTTGGATTCGAGTGATAAGAATCACTATTGTATGTGCTTTTTGATGTATGCACTCTGGGATATCAAATTTTGGTGTTTTGACTTTTGCAAATTTTTGATGTTTTGCAACTATTGAGAACTTGGGATTCTTGGGGAATTGGGTAGGGAAGATGCTTGTCCTTTTGCCAACTCTCAGCATTCTTTGGGTCATTTGCATAGGGGGATGAGCAAGATAACCATTTCGCTTATGGTGACCTGGATTGCTTTGTAGGTTTCATCTTTCGTTCACACAACTTGGGAATTTTTATGTGTTTTAATTTGTGTTGGGATGCTACGTAACAAGGTGTGATTCAAGTAGAACTCTACCTTCATAAAATATGTCTGACTTGGTATAGTACATGGCTAGAAAGCAAAATTATGACTGAAAGATGAAAACTCTTGATACATTCGAAGACAACTGACTTTAGTGTGGTAAAAATCAGTGAATGGCGTGTTTTTGTTGTTTTTTGGATTGCTTATAAAATGGAAAAATGTGGAACAAGATGGACTAGCAGAACAATTACAACCTAGGGTGCCTTTGACCTATATGACCACAAATATGCAATGTATGGATTCGATGCTTAATGCAGCTATATATTTTTGTATTTTTGATGGATTGATTTTTGTGAATATGAAGATGAGATGTGAGAAGAGCTTTTTATTGATGAATTTGAGCATGCCTGGAAATGAGATGCAAATTTTTATTGTTTTTGATGATTTTTGGATTTTTTTTTTTTGACCAAATGATTGTGGGAATCCTTGGAGCATTTTGGGGTTGACCAAGCGATTGCAAGAATCCTTGGAGCATTTTTGGGATTGACCAAGCGATTGTAGGAATCCTTGGAGCATTTTGGGATTGACCAAGCGATTGTAGGAATCCTTGGAGCATTTTTGGGATTGACCAAGCGATTGTAGGAATCCTTGGAGCATTTTGGGATTGACCAAGCGATTTTAGGAATCCTTGGAGCATTTTGGGGTATGGCTCTCTCAGATGTGGAATGGTCGCAAATGACTAATATTCAAGGGTTCTGTTTCCTTGATTTCATCAAGAGAAGCTAGCCGATATGTCTCGAGTCCTATTTTTCTATCAATGACATATGGACCTATCCAATTTTCCATGAATTTGTCCCTTAGGTGGGATGGCAAACTAGAGTTCTGTTGGTTTTCCTTCAAAACCAAATCACCAACCCAAAAGTCCCTCAGGTGAACTTTCATGTTGTAAGCTTTCTTAAGTCGCTCTTGATAGATACATAAATGCTCGAGAGCATTAACGCGTCGTTCATCAAGCAACGTAAGTTGGTCTAACTAGGCCTTCCGTGCAGCGTCATCATCGATGAACTCTTGCATTGATATGCGTAAGGAAGGAATTTCCAACTCTAGAGGCATGACTACCTCGGAGCCATACACAAGCAAAAACGGAGTGGCCCCAATGGGTGTCCGAATGCTAGTGTGATAAGCCCATAGGGCAAGTGGGATTTGGATGTGCCAATCCTTATGACTGTCTATTACTGTGTTTTTAAGGATGGCAACTAGCATTTTGTTTGACACCTCTACTTGCCCATTCGCCTACGGATAATAGGGTGTCAAAAAACTATGCTGAATTTTGTACTTTATGGTCAAAGCACGCACGTCTTTGTTCTTGAATGGTGTCCCATTATCCGAGACTATTTTGGATGGAATACCAAAATGACATATGATGTTATGCAAAATGAACTCCACAATGCGGGGTCCTGTCGTAGAGGTAAGCGGAACTGCTTCCACCCACTTGGTAAAATACTCTATGGCCATTATGATAAACTTGTGATGGCCTGACGATGCAGGGGAGATCTTTCCAATTAGATCGAAGCCCCACTACAAAAATGGCCAAGTGGACTGGACTGTCTGCAAGGCCTAGGAAGGTAAATGCGTCAAATTTGCATGGTGTTGACACTTCATGCACTTCTTGACATATGCGCAACAATCTCGCTCTAAAGATGGCCAATAATAGCCCATGTGAAGAATGCACTTTACGATGGTCATACCACTGAAGTGGCCACCACATGTACCATCATGCGCTTGGGCGACTGCCCAAGTGGACTCTTGCTGGTCCAAGCAACGAAGGAGGATTCCTTCATAGCTACGACGATACAAAATGTCTCCTATCAAGACATACTTAGCCACTTTCTGCTTGAATGCTCATTTTGTGGCATGCGTCAATCCAAGCGGGAGATTACCTAACTTGAGGTAGTCTCTAATGGGTAAATACCAGTCTTGTTGATCAGAAACCTCAATGGTATGAATAGCCAATCCCTCTTGAAGTTCATCCCTAGCAAACACTGAGTGGGATAGAACTTGTAAGAATAGCATTGTGTTGCTATTAATGGGAGTAGGGGAAAACAAGGACCCCTAGTTGGCATGTTTCAGACGATCGTGGATTCGAGAGAACTTATCTGAGGATGGTTCAATCTGGATCATGTGGATTCTTGGCGTCAAGTCAGAGCTTGCACGCTCCATCGCAGATTGCGATAGGGTTTTGACTTGAATGGTTGTCATATCACCAAAAAGGTCTTGCGGGATTAGTGACCCCAAGGAGGCCATTGTGTCTACAAAATGATTCGATGACCGAGGGAGTGCCTCGATGTCGTACCACTCAAGTTTTTCCAAGAATTTGTCCACAAGGGCTTTATAAGCCTGTAGAACTGGGCATTTGCATTGGAATACCCCTTTGACTTGATTGATAATTAACAGTGAATCACCAAAGATGTTTAGTCATTTGATGTTCATGGTGATTGTTGTCTGAAGACCTATGAGCAAGGCTTCATACTCTACATTATTTTTGGTGCATGGGAAATTTAATTTAAATGACAGGGGCATTGGAGCGCCCTATGGTGTGAAGAATACTATTCCCGCGCCACCACCTTGCTCACATTTAGAACCATCAAAAAATAGGGTTATGTCAGCCTGTGACTCAGGCTCATCAAAATCTGGCGATTCTGAGACATGGAAGACCCCATCATCGGGTAGTTCTATGACTAGAGGTTGATCGTCTTCAAGAGGAGCCTCTGCTAGTTGATCGGCTATGACTTTTCCTTTGATAGATTTATGTCCGATAAACTCTATGTCAAATTCCATCAACAACATGATCCATTTCGTCGTGCGACTACTATGATAAGTATGACTCATCATGTATCGCAATGGATTCTCCTTAGACACAACATACGTAGTGTTGCTCAGCATGTAGTGGCATAGCTTTTTGGTAGCAAACACCATTGCCAAGCAAAGTTTCTCGATGTATGCATAGTTAAGTTCATAACTGACCAAGGTGCGACTAAGATAGTAAGTAGCCTATTCTTTGTGAAGTTCATTCTTCTGGGCCAGCATGGTGCCCAGTGCCACCTCAGTAGCTAAGATGTATAAGTAGAACGTCACTCCTGGTCTAGGTGGTGCTAATACTGGTGATGAAGCCAAGTATTGTTTGATGTCGTCAAAGGCTAACTGGCACTCGTCATCCTAGTGAAATGTAACCCCCTTGTGCAATAATTTGTTCATGGGTCGGCACTTGTCAGATAGTTGCGCTATGAAGCGCTTAATTGACGTGACATTTCCTTGCAGACTTTTGAGCTGCTTAATGGTAGTTGGGGGAACCATTTCAAGGATTGCCTTGACTTTCTTTGGGTCCACCTCGATGCCTCACTTTGAGACTATGAAACCCAAGAGTTTTCTAGATGTGATGCCAAATACGCACTTCTTGGGATTCAGTCTGACTTTATGCTCCATGAGGAGATCGAGGATCTTGCTTAAGTCATCGAGATGATCTGGGCACAAAAGAGACTTGGCCAACAAATCATCCATGTAATCTTCCAAAGTTTTATGCATGTAATCATGGAAGATGTACGTCATGGCACATTGGTAGGTGGCGCTAGCATTTTTAAGGCCAAAAGGCATGACCTTATAACAAAATGTCCCCCAAGGCATTGTGAATGCCATTTTTAGTTGATCCTCGGGATTGATATGAATCTAATTGTATCCCGAGAAACCATCCATGAGGGATAACATTTTGTGACTTGCTGTAGCATCTACCAATGCGTCGATACTGGGCAAGGGGAAATCATCCTTAGGACTCACTTTGTTTAGATCTCAAAAATTAGTGCATATGCGAATCCTCCCGTCGGGATTTTTGACGGGCACCATGTTGGACAGCCATGGTAGATAATCCACATAGATGACAAACTGTGCATCCAATAGCTTTTGCAATTCATATTTGACCATCAAGGCCACTTTTGGGTGCATCTTACATAGTTTTTTCTTAACTAGATTGATTTTTGGATCAAGCATTAGATTATGTGTGACTAGCTATGGATCTAGCCCTGGCATGTCTCTGTATGACCATGCAAAAACCTCCTTCTTCTCTTTGAGAATGGAAATGTAGTCGGCTTGCTCTTTAGGGGATAAGCTTACCCCCAGCTTGATAATCTATGGATTCATTGGATCTAAGTCGATGTCTACATCAATCGTTTCCTCGATCGACATGTGGGATCCATCCTCCAACTGATGTGGAGTCGGGATCAAATGGATATCATTAGCTGAGTTTAAATCTACGTTGGGAACCTCAAGTTCCTCTTTAGCCTGAAAGATATCCTGAGTTGTCCCTAGGGTAAAATGAGGCATTTTACCAAAATGCCAGTACTCTAATGGGGATGGAGGTGAATTGACGTGATCCCAGTCGATGGCATCTATGTCTAGATGCAAGGACCATGTTGGATTGGCCGGATTGTGGATGGGTGCGATCAAGTCAATGGAGATCATGTGGATGAAATGAACTTGGTCTCCATTACCGTGGGTGTGATGACTCAAACATTTTGGATGTTCTTTGTGTTCTGGATCTAGTTCTGTAGGTATTGGCATGAATGGATTGGCCCTATGTGCTGATAGGAAGACAGGGTCTTCCCTCAACACTGATGTCATTATAGGGTCTCAGGGTGGATGTTGCTTGTCATAAACTTGGAGCAGCAGATCCAACACTTGGTCCCACCTTGCTGGGTCTATGTACCACTCATGCCCTGGCAATATGTCCATCTATGCAAATAAGTCATCAATATCCAAGGGACACCGTTGTTGCATTTGTTGCCTTTGTTGCATTTGTCGCATGTGGTTGAGATAGGCCATCTTAGTTTCATCTTTCAAATCGTTGTCGGAGATCCAAAAATGTTCATTTTCTTCAACAACTACTTGCGAGATTAAGGGCTCACCTTGTTCTAGCAAATTAATCAGGTCCCATTGTTGTTGGTCCACGCTTCGTGGGGGGACCTGATTCTCTTGACACAGCACTTGTCTCGATTGGAACCTCTAAAGGGAACAGTTTCAAAAATATCTCTTGATAGTTATTCATGGGAATCTCTCATGAGTGATCACTATTGGATTTGAAGGGATCATATGACACTAGTTCACATTCTGATTTATCCTCCAAAGATCCTTCTGGACACTATTTATGCTCTCCTTGAAAGTGAGTTCCCGAACTTTCACCTCTCTCTATCAAAGGAGAAGGGTTTTTGATGTTACCAAGGGTGGTTGGTGACCATGGGAGGTAATCTCCCAATGTATATGTTGTGTTTGGGTTGGCATAAGGATCTGATGCCAATCCACCCTTGTTGCCTATTCCTAGGCCTTGCATGTTTTCCACCAAGATGTCTAAGGGCAGGGGGTGGTTGAACCCTACTCCCGACTTGTCATAAGGCATTTGGTATCTTGGCTAGCAAAGGACACGCACTCCTTGCTCATACCTACCTAGCATGTATCCATGCCAATTGCATTGGCCAAGATATTTTAGAGCAAATTATGGGTTAGACAGATAGTTGACATCTCCTACAAAAGGCTCTTCGTCCTCGTCCTTTTGCATGCATGGCTCAGCACCATGGTCAAGGCCCCCATACACAAAATTGGTTTGGTTCGGTGGGTAGCCTAAAGGAACAACTGTCTCGATGGGGAGGTGAGGTCTCCTCATGTCTTGCACTGACTCTAGCATGGGCATTGCTACAACATTCCGCACTAGATACTCCCCTAGGCCCATGCTGGCCATTTCAACAGTAATTGTTGGCGATTGAGAGGGAGGGAACGGAAGCCCTTTCGGAGTCCATTCCATGTTGGGTGGACTAGGAGCCTCAACTTCCATTGTGCTAGGTATCTCTTCTATTGAGATGGTTGATATTGTTGGCAGTGCCTCTTCCAGGGGTTGAGCCTCTTCCAATATTTGTTTCCCTTTGTCCTTCTATTTAGCCATGATAGGTGGTGTTGGTAGTGAAGGAGCGAACGATTAAGATGCACCTAGCTGGGGTTTTTATGGATTAGTCACCAGTGGTGCTTGAGGCATCGGACCTTGTCTAGATGGATTTAACTAAAAATCCAAGTGCGTCGATGGGAGGGTCGATTGTGGCATCAACTACACCACATTGCAATATTTGAAGGGTTCTAAGTCCACAGGGACTACATGTACTTCTCCTTCAAATGCATACTTCAAACACTGGTAAGCTATCGAAGGGACACACTTCATTTCCCTGATCCATGGTCGCCCTAGCAATATGTTGTACGCCATCTCGCCTTCCAAAATATGGCACAATGTAGGTATCATCTTTTGTCCTACCTGAATGGGTAGAACAATTGTGCCAACTATTGAGCATATCGCATCATTGAATGCTCGTAGTGTGTAAGTGGAAGTCATGATGTGAGAGGCTAGCAGCTTCAGATGTTTCAAAGGTGTTGTAGTAATGATGTTACTGGACAAGCCAGTGTCTACCAACACCCTCTTATACGGGATCCCGTTGACCCGCATGATAACGTACAGGGGTGGATCTGCCATGTCATTAGATACTGATTTAACTTCATCTTCTCGAAAGGTAATGATTGGCTCCATGCATCATTTTACATGTCCCACAAAGTTATTGAAGGAATTCACTTCATGGGGTTGCAACTCGATGGCTTTCAAAATATCCATGAGAGCCTCCCGATGGGGCGCTGATTGTTGTATAATCTCATATATGGAGAGCCTAGGCGACGTGGTCCATAAACTCTACGTGAGTTTGGTCCGTATCGTGACCTCGGGTCTAGGTGAAGGCAACTGCATAGGGTGTTGTTGAGGTTGCGACGTTGCTAGAACTTCTCTTGTGGCTGCCTCAAGGGCAACTCCTGGGTATTTCTTGTTCCTGGTCACTATGCTGATCATTCCCACATACCCTTGCATGGGGAAATTCTCATTGACCTAAAGGGGTTTTGCTTGTGCCTCATGGGTAGGCAAGGGGATCCTTAAAGACCCACATCTGCTAGATATTTGGCGCTATGGGGTTGTCCACTACCAATGTTTTATTATCAATCAAGTCTTGTATTAATCCTTTGAATTTCTAGCATGCGTTCAGGTCATGTCCCCTTCACTTGTGGAACCTACAATACAAATCCTCTCTGTATCCCTTAAGCTTGGGAGCGTTAGGATCTATGGTTTGGATCTCTAGAAGGGTGATTAAATTTGTCATTGACAAGCGGTAAAATAGGGAGTCCCTAGACTCCGTATAAGGGGTGTATTGTCGCTTAGGGCGACGCTGCTGATTTTGCTCCTATTTTTTATTTTCTCTTTCATAATTACTAGGAGGCACTGCCTGATAATTAGCCTTTTGAGGCTATATTTCTTATGCAGGCTTAGGGACATTTATCGCAACTTGATTAACCGTAGTAGGTTTTGGTTGTGTAGTCCCTGTCTTTGTGTTTTTGTTCCACTCTTTCTTTTTAGGTTTGGCAATTTTGCCATCTTGTATTTTGATCTCTTCGATAACTCTGGCTTGCGCTAGCGCTTCTTCTAAGGTGGCATATTGCTACAGCTGCAATAGCCCAGAGATCGATCTCAGACAACTTCGTGAAAACATTTGTGTGAGGTCGGACATAGGGGGAAGGTAGGGTAGCTTAGAAAGTAGAGCCCTCCATCGATTCTCGTAGGCTGCCATTGTCTCCTCCTCATATTGCTTGAGGCTGGCCAGGTCACTCAGTGACGCCTTCTTCTTGGTGTTGAAGGTGAAGCATTCAAGGAACGCATCCACTAATTGATCCAAGTTATTTATGTTGTGCTTCGACAACTAGGTGAACCAATCCGAGGTAGGACCTACGAATGTGGTTATGAATGTCCTTAGCAACAGTGCATCATTATCCAGAATGCCAAAGCATTGGCTCAGGAATCTTGTCACATGCTCTTGAGCATCCTCTTCACCCTTAAAGACTGCCAACTGAGGCAACTTGAAATGTTTGGGGTAAGAATGTGCGGGCACTGACGGATGCACCGGATGGCTATGGATTTGATGTAACATGGGCTTTTGGGGCCCAGAAGCTTTGGTTTCCATATACTCCAAATGCTCTAACAGCGCCTTGTATGCATCGAAAGATTTAATCTCTTACTCTTTTGTTTGCTTCTGTTTTGAGTTGTGGGAGACTGGAGGCCTATGGAGGGGTGCTCATATAGCAGCCCCTCCACCTTGATAGGGCATTTTTTCCCGCTCTACTTCTTTTTCATACTCCTCGTAAACTTCCTGAGGAGTCTCTGGGTGAGACCTATGACCCTGAGTGGGTCCCCGTGGAGGGTACCCATCATTGTTTTGGGGAGTGGCCTCCCTCTCAGGTCTATGGGGTCTCAAAGGAAAAACTTGACGAGGTCGCGGAGACCTATTCGTCCTTGGTATTTCCACTTAATTTTTTCTCCATACCGAATTTAAGGTTTGTTCACCACTCAATTTTTTCCCATGTTGAATTTAGGGTTTGTTCACTGAATTTATTCGTGTCCATATTAAATTCGACGAATTTTGAATTTCATGCTAAATATTCGACGAATTTGATAACTAAGAGTGTTAGGATGGGATCCTAAAAATTTCATCCCATGCATGTTTCAAAATAAAGCATTTCTCATTCTTCATATTATTAGAGATGTTATCCCCTAGCACTTTCTCTATCATCGTTTGGGACTTATTTTTCAAATTGGTAATGTTTCATTTCTGTTGTTATTATAAAACATTTTTCATTCAAACATTATTAGTTGTATTTTATCTCATATAATAATTGTAATAATGTAGTCATGTGCCTATATAAAAGAGTCATCACTTCTCCTTGTCCATTTTTATTCACCATCAACTTTGTAGGGGCTATGAGAGTATTTTCTTCACTTTCCATCAACCTTGTTTTAATAGCATCTAGGATTTCCAATCTTCTTTGGATAAAAGAACTTCTAGTCTTCACATCCTCATTTTCTCTTCTCCAAAATCCATTGGTTCTATATATTCCTTTTATTTTAGATAGTATACTTTGCTCAACTATCTTCTTCCCAACAATATACTACCAGGATTGCTCTTCATTCCTTATTTAGACCAATTAATCTCCACACTCTTAAAATTAAAGACATGATACTAAAATTATCCTCAATTGCCTTAGACACCTTCCAAAGTAGGAAATATAGCAATAATTTTGCATACATAGTCCCTCCTAAACTATCTCAAACAACTTCCAAAGCAAGAATGGTAGCAACAATATTTCAAACATGGTCCCTCCTAAAGAAAGAATGAGATACTTGGTCTGCAAATGAAGGAATAAATTATAATAGATAAATATAGTGCTTTAATGGTGGTGAATAAGATGATATGATACATGCAATAGCACTTGCACTTCACCATGTTAAGAAGCCATTCAAGGATGGAAAAGTTATAAGAAATTAATGGTATATAATGCCTACAGATATTCCTATATAAGAGAGACATAAATATTTTATATTTTCTTTATTTGGACATAAATGTGGAAGGGGCTTGGTATGCATTCAAGAATTATCTTTATGACTCGTGAGGAGATTTAAATTTCTAGAATCATATTCCATTGCATACAACTCCCTAAGATACATAGGTAATCATGTACATTCATAGCCCAAAATGAGATAGCTATGATTTATCTCGTCTACTTACATATTTACAAAAGAAGGGTTCTCTTCTCTAATTACATCATTACAAAAGCATGTAAAGTATGTGATGCTTGGAGAAATGCATCCATAAAGATGCACATTTTCCATATTAAAAGGAACTCAAAATATAAATAAGAGATCCTTGAAATATTCATATGAAGTTGAATATTGAACATCAAAAAATAAATTCATCATGGTTTGTCTTTCCTTTATAAGTTACATGGATCAATATTCCTCTTATGGAATCATCATTCTTCTTCTCCTTGAAAATTTACATTGAATTTATTTATGAATATTTAAATACCAATTAGAAGTACATCCATGCAATATGACCACCTCATTCCACCTCCCATCCATTCAGCTACTTCTATACCAAAATTGAATGCAAATTCTAATCAAATAATGGATTGGTCTTCTTTCCTGCATTACAATTGTCCATAGTTAGATAGGTAGGGGACCCTTATTGTTTCATCATTTTCTTCATCATTAGGATTACCATTCCTATTTGCACGTATTCTTTTATATTTTATAGTCAATATCCAAAGGCCTCCATCCTTTTATCTATAAGATCTTGTAATAGATCAAAATCAACATACACCAAAATTGGCCTTCAAAACAAAAATTTACATTGAAACTAGATATCAAGATAGAGAAATAACATTTTCATTATTTTTTATAAAAAAATTTACAAATTCATATTAAAAATTTGATGAAATATGAAAAAGCTTTAAACTAGGTTATTTTTTTAGGCATAAAAATGTGGCTTTTGGAAAACCTTAGGTTTTCCAAGCCTATTTTTGGGGGAAATAAAATGTGCAAACCTTATGTTTGAAAATAAAGTGCACATACATTTATATAACATGTTCTTGTTTTAAAAAATACATGTGCATATTAGATTCTTTGATAACGCAATGCATACACCTTCATATAATATAAATGCATTACATAATGTGCATGTGTTTATATTTACAATGCATCATGCTTTAAAAAACTATATATTAATTGAAGCCTTTGCACTTGTATCTATTATATATCTCATATATTTACTCCTTAGTTTCAAGTATTGATACACATTCAACATATCTTGAATTTAAAAAATAATTTAATAAGAGAGAATCAAACTATACATGGTGATTGATGAGAATATCAATCTTGATTACCATAGAGTAATTTACTCTTAAAATAAATAATCATAACCATTTTAACACTATGCAACCAAAATAATTAATAAACTTATTATCTTAATGAATTGAGAGTTGAGAGAAACTACAAGCCAAAAGCAAGCAAGTGTGAGGTATTTATTGGAAGTAAGGATACCCTATTTTAAAGTATCGATGCCCTCATATCTGGTAAGAGGAAGAGTGAATCTATGGAAAACCCTATTCCAAGTATTGATACACATATAATACAACTTCAATTAAAAAATAAATTAATAAGAGATAATCAAACTATACATGGTGATCAATGAGAATCTCAATCTTGATTACCATAGATGATAAGGTTATTTCCTCTTAAAATAAATAATCATAACCATTTTAATACTATGCAACATAAACTAGAAGTGGAGATTTAATTCAAACTACTCCATGAATTTCCTTCCAAAAGGAATGTTTCTTTTTATGTTCTCTAGTTCAAAAGCAAGGGATAAAATAATATATGAAGGCCCTTGGTTTAAGGGTATATATGCATTATATTTAATATCATGGAGCGAGAATTTTTTTATGGAGATAGAGACTATTAAAAATATTTCAATATGGATTAGAATTTTGGTACTTCCTTATCAACTCATCCATAAGGAGGCTTTAAAAATACTTGCAATACTCTCGGTAAGTTCATCCATGAGGCACAAACTACATAGAGAAAGCATGTTGTATACACTCAAATATTTGTTGCCATGGATATTTCAAAAACTTTATCATAGTCCATTAGGATTAAATCTAAATCAAGAGAATGGGATCAACAAGTGGATTATAAAACTAATGCATTCAGATCTCATAAATTTCATGAAATTGGACACCTGCCAAGATATTGCAAAGTAAAAAAAAATGAAGAGATGAAAAAATTTGGCCATGTAGAAAAATCTAATATAAAACAAGAAGATCATATAATAGGATAAGCTAGGTCAAACCAAGGATTTTCAACTCCCAAGAAAGTGGTACGAAAAATCCTTCTCCACCATAAAAAGGTAAAGGTCATTATAGTTCATACAAATCAACCATTAAAATAAAAAATGATACAAGGGATGAGGAAGTACAATGTGTAAATTCAAACATATAAGGATTTAAAGGTGAAAAGAAACATTGTGAGGCAAATTTTAAAGCAAATGAGGTGAAGGAGGTCAAGGTTAATCCAATTAAATCATCTTCATTTTTATCAAGTAGCATAAAATTTTCTCCTTGCAATAAAAATAAAGGTAATACAAGATTATTTTCATTGCGCTTTAGGGTTAAAAGAGTAGCACATTAAAGAAAAGCATATGGAGGATATCCAAGGAAATTTAGGGTTTTCAGGGTAGCATAAGAAAGTAATGACTATGGAGGACCATTCATGCAATTTAGGGTGTTCAAGGAAACATAAACAAGAAAGTATTCATGAGGTTATTCCTTGCATTTTAGATTATTTAGGATAATATAAATCTTTATAAGATAAGTCCAATTATGAAAAATATGGAAAAATAGAAATGATTGATGAAGATGAAAGTGTTGGTGGGAATGGAAAAAGGAGAGCAAGGTCATAAAGCATGAAAAAAGAGAAAATGAAAATCAAAGGGATATCAATTTGGAAAGCCAGATAAAAATATTATAGGTGTTAACAATAAATGAGGCTAAGTCCTCTAATAAAAATAAAAAGTGATGATGATGAAAAATATCATGGGGAATATGAATTGTTGAGGTATATTACATTATTTGGTACATACTAATGTACCCCCATGGTACCTTAATGGTAAATTTGTAAATATTTAATAGATTAGGG
Organism: Wollemia nobilis; assembly: GCA_028583015.1. Lineage (NCBI taxonomy): Eukaryota > Viridiplantae > Streptophyta > Pinopsida > Araucariales > Araucariaceae > Wollemia > Wollemia nobilis. The sequence continues at coordinate 190,213 of JAQPPZ010002969.1, forward strand.
TTGAGTCTATAGTTTAGAAATGATGTCTAACCTAACCTACCCCGAGGCAGTCTCAAGAGTAGGAGATTTTTTGGTGATGAAGTCTACAAAAATGTTCGAGGGAGCTAGTACGGGGTCTATGGGGAAAACCAATAAAAGGAGATGAAATCCAACGTAATTTGTCTCGATTTGGGGTTGGTTATGAAATCCAACCTTAACAAAGTGTGAAAATCATGCAAGTGTGTGGGGTTTGTTTTGATTTGGTATGCTTTTGTGTTTGTGTTTGTGTTTGTGTTTGATGTTTGTGTTTTGAGTTTATTTTTATGACTATGATGCCTATTTGCAATACAAAATAATAAGCATTTCAAAATATATGAAATGCAAAATTCACTTATACTAAATGTTATGAATGTAACAATTAGACTTAAGGATGCTTTCCTATTTATTTTATGTTTTTTGTAAAATTTTATTTTTGATTTTTTTAAATGAGTTTTGATTTTGTGATTTTTTAATTTTTAAATTTTTTTTTAAAATGTGATGAGTTTTGGTTTTTTATTTTTGATTTTCGATTTTTTTTAAATGTTATGTTTTTTATACATGGAGGAATCGGTAAGTACATTTCCTTTTTAAAAATTGGTCATATGGTCAAGCCACATTACCTCTTATCGTAGCATCAAATCATGGTGCTAGCACTATAACCCTTATCTCACCTTGGTAAACACAATCTAGAGTGAGGGAGATCCCTGATGACTTGGGATTGGTACCATCATCATCAAGTTAGGGCACACTCAATGGACTCAGGTTAGACTACTACCTTTGCCCCGATTGGGCATGCCCCCGAGGTTTGAACCTAGGTCTCCTCTTGATAAGTACCCAATGTCTTACCAATCCATTAACCCTTGGGAACAATTTTTTTATTTTATATATATATATATATATATATATATATATTTTTAACTAAAAGGCAATAATATTGGCACAAAATAAAATCCTAGAAGAAAAAAGGAGACCAATGGTTCCCATTACCTTACCTTGTAGTCACTCTACCAACCATGCCAACCAGAGGTTGACAATGACGTTCTTGCATGCATGCATGCTTGCCATTCTAATTAACATCCACTCATTGCCTTGGTTATAACTCAAGTAATTTAAAAGGGAATTAGGGAAAATTTAGAGGAGTTAAAAGGAATTTGGAGAGATTAGAGGGGAATTAGAGGAAATGAGAATATTAGAAATATTTGAGAGAATTAGAAGGGAATAACAAAGGAATTGAAAGAATTAGGAGTAAATTTGAAGGAATTGGAGGGGAATAAGATTTTAGAGTGAACTAAGAATTGCATAAGAATCAAGAAGACCAAGAGATATTAGGAGAAGGGTTAGGAGGGGAAGGAAAGAATTGAAGGAAAATAGACAAGATAGATGGGAATTTGAGGATTTGGAGACTTTTTGGAGAGAATTGGGGAGTTTGGTCAAAGTGGTTTTAGGGCCTTCAAAATTGATACATTTTGGGTGTCTATAGATGCCCTTTTTTGTACTACATTGTGTATAGACACAAGGCAATGCAAAAATAAATGACACCATTGGGATGATTGGGAGACCTAATTTTATTTTGAATTGAGAATTGCTAAATATTGGGTGATCCTACCTTTTACCCAGTAGAGAAGGGTTAATGACGGTTTGATTATTTTGATTTTGCCCCAATGGAGGAGGGCAAAATATGAAATATGATTCTGATTTTACCCTAGCAGAGAAGGGCTAGTGGTGATTTGATTGTTCCACTTTTGCCCCAGTGAAAGAGGGAAAAAGATAAAGACAAATATGCTTTTACCCCAGCAAAGAAGGGCTAGTGACATTTTGATTATTTTTTTGCCCTAGTAGAATGGGGTGAAAGATGAATATAATTTTGTTTTTGCCCCAACATAGAAGGGCTAGTTATGGTTTGATTGTTTCACTTTTGCCCTAGCAAAAGAGGGTAAAATATGAAGATGCTTTTGCTTTTTCTCCAAAAAAGAAATGCTAGTGACAGTTTGATTTTTCTACTTTTTTCCCAGCTGAAGAGGGCTAACGATGATGATTTGATGCAACATTTTGAGAGTTTTGGGTCACTTTTGAGGTGATTTGAAACCTTTTCGATTATTTTTTAGATTTTTTTGTGGATTTTTCTTCACCCTCAAGTAGCTAGGGGATGGAGGATGGGACACAGGGTATTTGTGAACCAATTGATAAAAGGTGAATAGAAAGAAAAATAGGGCATAGGCATGGTGTAGACACAAAAATAGCACCAATCCGATTATGTGACTGCAAAAATTGATCACATTGGCACACACAGCCCCAAGGGCAGCCCCCAGAGGTTAAACAATGGTCCTAACCACTCTCACAGCAGTTTTGGAAGGTCAAAAATAATTTTGGCACCTTTAGGCACTTTGCTCAATATCCATTCCACCTAGGGACGAATTCTAATTGGGATTCTCTCCGCCCAAGGATGAATTCACAATTCACTCCAGGGTGGGGCGAATTACAGGTTTGACGAGCAAAAAGTCAAATCTTGGCAAATGGCAGCTCAGATCCACCATTTAACGCTTTTGTCATTGCATGGGAGTATAGGTGAGCATTTTCGAGCATTAGAGGCTGTTACAAGGGTAGTCATGGAGTCCCTATTCAGGGAGGAATCTTCCCTCCCCTAGAAGGGCATGGCTGCCAAGTGGTGCCCCTACATGCTCATCCCAAGAGACCTCCAGGTCTATAAATTTGTGGGTTTTCTCACCCCAAAATATGCAGAGTAAGAGAAATTTGGAGCAACGAAGTGCTTCCATTTTATTTCCTCATACATCCTTGTGCGATTTGTGCCTTTCACATCCGTGATCTCTTTTGGAGAAGAGGTCATTGGGTGATCATTGGAAGGTTGAATATTGATCCCAAAACCCGACATTTGGCCATAGAATACCACCCCAATTTGCTGACAACACCTTACAAGAGATTTTGGACCCATCCCAAGTGGATTGGCATCGAAATCAGGTCCCAACGGTGGGCGGCCTGCCCGGGCGCCCCCGCACTGCCGCGAGTCTAATCGTCCCTTTTAGGAACGATTAGGAATCTATGGCAAATTGTTCTTTCTATTGTTTTCATCTTGCATTTCATATTATGTTGCTTAGGTAGTTTGCAATTTTGATTTTGTAATGTTTTGAGCAAATCTTATCATGTTCTATCACTTTTTGTCTTTACTAACTTGCAGGTAGCATCATCATATTCCCATTAATGGAGGCCAAATTGGGAAAATATGACCATATGGGTCTTCCCAAAATACCCCCAATTAGCTAACCCCAATTTTTTAGGTCTTTTGGAGCTCTCTAAGTGGGACATTTGGGACAGTACCTTTTTGGCATTTTGTTGTAGGTAAATTTGTCCTGCCCCAAAGTGAATTCAAATTGGTGAGGAATTTCATGACTGTTCTTTTTTTAGTGCCCTCCTGGTGATGTCCTGATGCCCCTGTCAAATTTTCAAAGCATTTGGATTCATTTTAGTTATAGTTTAATTCATTTTTCTCATTCACTTATCGTAGGCTTGGGGATTGCATGTTTTGTCTCATCTATAGGTGCTACTAACTATTTCTTGTTCCTTTGAACATAGGATTGGAACATCGGAGAAGAAACAAGGAATCAAAATTCATAGACACAAGCGACGGTGGCATTTTGGTTCACCCATCTTACATGTGGGCACGTGGAAGAAGGAAGGCTATCCATGGATGTCACCAAGAGATGAATTTAACGCTCCTCACCCCTGAAAAGGGAGGATGCGAATTGTAACCGAATCATGAAATACATCAATAAAGAGAAGGGCTATTATTTCATTTGGGCTTCAATTCATGTTTTTCTCCATTTCATGCATTTTTAATTCGTAGGGTTTAGCGTTAAGTTCAGTTTCGTTTTTGCATCATGCTTGGATTTTTCCTTTTTTTTTTCGTATCCTCGTGCTTTCACCGGCTCCAACCGAGTCACCTTCTTGAGCCCCAGGGCATCAAGCCACTCCTAGTCAGCCATAGCTAGCACCTCCCGTGCTTCAGCAAAAATAGTAGGCACACGATACCGACTCTTCACAACCTGCAAATAAAAACAAAATAAACACATTAGAATCAAAAAAAAAAAAAAAAACATGAACACAAACAAACATGGTTCCACTAGGATTTCAACCTACATTTTAGTGAAGTCATACCAAAACAAATAAACACATTTCACTAAGGTTTTTTTTCATTTGTACACTTGAAACACAAAATATAAAACAAGACGCAAAAAATAACTTGCAGTTTTAAAAACTATCATACAAGAAACTAATAAAGAGGGAGTTCACTTACTGGTCTCGCTTTGGCTCCGTCACTCGATCCGATTCGTGCACTCATGGTGGCAAAAAAATTTGGTAGTGCTTCGCTTCGTAGAATTGACCTCCTCCTCCTCAGAGCTCCAAATCGTCAGAAAAAACAAGTGCAAATGAGCCCAAACCCTAGTTTTGGCCTTTAAATAGGCTTTTTGAGCCTGTAATCATTCCTCCCTGGGATGAGTGCTCTGGTTAGTGCTCTTCCCACCCTAGGACGAATGCTCAATAGGAATTCATCCCACCCAGGGACGAATACAGAGCCAACATTTCACAAAACAACAAAAATGCACAAAAATGCACCAAAAATAGCAATAAAATTGTCCAATGAGAGTGCTTCTGCACTTGACATTTCGGGCATGCAAAACAGATGTCGGGGTCACAAATCCTCACTATCCTACTCCCTAAGAATGCTACCATAGCCGGACCGCTCCATGGGAGGACGGATCTTCGAGAATTTCATCCCCAAACGGCGTCATCAAAAGGGTCAAAACCCAACCAAAAATAGCAATAGAGTTGCCGAACGAAGGTGTCTCCGCGCCTGACATTCTTGGCATCCAAAATATATTTCGGGGTTATAAATCATTACCATCCTACATTATTTAATTAGTAAGTAGAAATCTAAAGATATATGATGATGCACATTCAATTTTTAATAAGGTTATTTTCCTTCAAGACCTTTTAGTTGGATTAATATATCATAAATTAATGTAAGAGACTAATGTAAAATGTAATTTCTAAATTTTAATAAAATAATGGTTTTGATTCTTCAATCATTAAATTCTCAATGGAATAGTTTTCTAAATTTCAATAGTTTAATGTTTGGTGTAGAACTCCTTATATCTCCCTAATGTAGAAATTTAGAAAGTAATAATATTTGCAAACTAATATTTCAATTTTCCAATGTTGAAAACCTTATATCTCCTAATTAATTATTTGTAAATATTTTAATGTTTGAATCTCATGCAATTAGTAATATCTTTTAAGATATACTCCCCTTGCTTTAATTACCTTGTAATTCAATAAGGTTGGTATTTTCTTAGTTCTTATGGAGTAGTAAATAAAACATCAACCTTATATTAAGCACCTTATAACTCCTTATACTTAGGGAAATCAAATATTAAATCATGTAAACTTTTACCTTGTAATGTAAAATACACATGTTGATTGGCTTCTAGTTTGACTCTTCAATCCAAGATTTGGAATTGTAATGCTAGTCTTCTATGTATGACAAAGAGCATTTATTGCTCATGGGCACCTTATGAGTCTTTCTCCTCCTTAAATACACTTTGACATAACTCTCAATGCTTAATCTATGTAATTACAATCTATGCGCTCTTCTTCAACCTAGGCTCTTTAATAACCTTTGTCTCTTCTTAAAACTCTAGCCACGTGATGCGTATGTTGCTTAGGTGTGTAGGTTGAAAATAAAGGTTACGTTCTTGGTAAGCGTTGGTTGGTGAACCTTCAATGCTCTTTATTTGAATGATGCACAATAATTATGTGCCTTCAACCTTTGAATGATGTCTTCAACAATTCAATATGAGCATTAATTCTATCCTGGGTGCTTCCTTCCTATGTAGGTATTATAAAGAATATTTTAGGTACCTTATTTTGTTGTACCAAGTGGCACAATATGCTTTAGTTTGAGGTGGCAGGTGGTGCTCCTCTTCTATGCATGTAACTCCACTTTCAACATCTTCAATCTCTCAACACTTCTTACCAACAATTGCAAGTTGTTTGTCTTGGTATTCAACATTATTTCTCTAGCAAATGGTGGCGCTATTCTCCCATGAAGTTGGATCCAAAAATGGTGGTTCTAAGATGCTTCAATGCTTCCCTCTTAGCTAGAGGTTATACTCCAATGACAGTGGCTCTATAGTGCTTCAATTTATCCTCTTAGATGGTAGTTCATCTAAGCTATTGCTTGGGTAATGCACTTCTTGTTTGCACCTTGATATTTTATGTAACTTATGTATGCTATACTCTTGTAACTTGCAGTTTGTTATCCTGTATTTTATTCTTCTTGTTTTACATTGGAATTGAAATGGATGTAATGTTTCCTTACTTATGTTCTTTGATGTTGTAGGTTACTTATCTTATATTTCTTGATGGATTTGGTTAGGACCCAGAAGAGGGATGATTGGAATTTACAATAGCTTGGGAATTGGAAGTTGTCATAGCTAATTGGTAATGAATGATGGAAATATTTTTTTGGTGGTGTAGTTATTGAGTGGTGATGTTGTAGTCTAGTGGGGGTTGGTTTGGGGCTATAGGTGCTTGGAATTGAAAATGAAGATATTGGTGTTGGGTTGGAGAGTTGTGGTGATATTGGTTAGGAGGGTATTGAGGAGGACTGGGAGGATATTGAGGGCCCTAGGTAGATGATTGTTGAGTTTGGATAGAGGATTGTACTGATGACCATTGTTAAGAATTAGGTGGGGGTCATGTTGCTTGTGTGGTTACTGGATGAGAAGCCCATGTGGGGGATTATGTGAAGAAGGTATTTTTATTGGATGGAGGGGGATTAGAGATAGCATGTTAGCTTTTGAGGTAGATCTCAATGGGATATGGCAATCACAAGATGCAAAAATATGAGAGAAAGTAAATTTATGAGATTGCAGAAATATGCTATAAATAGAAATGACGAAAATGAATACAATGTTGCTATGGAGGAAATGGACACTCCATGCAAGAAGCTACAAGACTACATTGTACTCCATCACTAATGGAGTTACATAGCTATTCTACTACTACCTACTATCTCACCAATCTCTTACAATGAGGCCCTTTTATAATGGAAGATAGATTCCTTGGCCAACACTCTACCTAGTTGTACAAGGGACACCTTGCACATTTACAACTTGCACATTGACACTTGTGCATTTATTACATTGCATAAAGTAACTAGATAACTTCCCCCTAAAGTAATCTAATGTCCTAAGTATGTACCTAGAAAGGTACATTTACATGACCCAAATGATGTAATAGAATCTAACTCTAACACCCCCTTGTATTACATTATTTGGGTATTGAAGACTTTAGTCTTCAATATGGATCTTCTTCCATTAGATAATGGAACTTGTATTCTCCTTCATTGCTTACTGTGATCAGATTTAGCTAGTAGTTTGTTTCTTCAGTTGATGCAGAGTAAGCTGATGTTGTAGGTTCCTCTTTCAATTGACCTTGCACTGTATTCCTCCTTCATTGGATTCATATTCTTCTTCTTCTTTAGCTTTGCCTTTGAATCCAGTCTCTATGCTTTCATAGGTGGTTGTACTGCAACTTGGTTCCTACTGAGATGTTTCTCCTTCTCTATTTTTACTCTATACAGAAGCTTTTGAACAACCACTTAGAGCATCATGATAAGATTTTGAATTAGTAGAACTTGAAGTATCAATGTTGCATGAAGATTGAAAAATCTCTTCAAGATATGATTCACTTAATTTTATCTTCTTTTTGAGTAGTTCTATCAATCTCTTTTGTTCTACATTCTCATCTTTGTAATGTTTATGTGTGAGCAATGCCATGTATAATATGCTCACAAAATCTAGAGGAAGTGAAATATCACTTTTCTCATTGGCTATTGCTTCATTGAGACGTGCTTGAAGATAGCATTCCATAGAGTCAAAATTATCTTCTAATGCTTCACTATGAATTATTTTTGAAGCTAGGTCTAATCTTCCTTCAGATTTCATGAGTAAATTCATGATCCCAAGTTTTATAGCATTGGCTTTTTCTTTTCTGAAGGGATTATTTCTGTTAATGCTTGATGAGTCATTTGAAGTAGACATCCTTATGACTCCCTTAGTTTAAGATATAGAGAGCTTCTTATCTTATGGCTTCCAAATGAAATATATAAGCTTGATTTGATGAAAACCTTTGTTAACCCTTAGGTTTTGTAGACTTCCTTATGTCTCCCTAATGATGAGAGTTCACAAACCTAATAAGTTTTTAGGTTTTGTAGAAAGCTTACATCTATCCAATGAATTTAGAACTTGATAATTTTTTATGGATGCTAATATTACCAAGTTTTGTAGAATGCCTTATGACTCCCTAGGGTGTTTTGGATAGGATATATGATCAATATAGTGCTTTTTGTAAATTGTAGTTCAATTTTGGGTTGATTTTGTGAAATTTTGTAAACACCAAAATCAAATTTTCTATCTCCTTATTACTCCTATTGAACTAAGCACTATTTCAATTTTTGAAGAGGTTTTGATGTTGGATTTATTTTACCTCCTTTAAGTGTTTTTGAGACAACACTATTATAAAAATTCCAACCTTTGAAAATCTTTAATAAACCTCTTTAAATACCCCTTATGGTTGATTTTAATGTTTTCTAATTTCCAATTCCTAATTTGATGTTGTATTCCTTATAACTCCCAAATTTGGAAAAATTAGAAAATAATATTTGCAAATAATTTAAATTTCAGTAATAACCCTTATTCCTCCTAGGTTACCTTTTGCAAATATTAATAATCCTGAAATATGCTTGCTTAATAAATCACTAATGCAGAATATTGCAATAGTAGATATAATGTACCCTTATAACTCCAAAAACCTTAGGTTTAAAGCAAGCAAATAATAAAATCAACCTTTACCTTAATAATCCTTCAATGTTGTGAGGTGGTGGATTCGTAGCTTTGTGGAGTGTAGCGCTCATGGGCAGTCAAAGCCCTCTTTGACTAGATGTTGGTTTCCTCCTAGGATGGTGCTCCTTCTCTTCCATAAATGGCATCGAAAACTCCTTGAAATACGCTTTGCTTATGACAAAGCTCCTCCAAATGCAAGCGCTGGTTTGTTGGTTTTATGATAGTGTCTTAAATGCTTCTCTTACACCTTTGAATGGTGTATGGCTTGAATTAGCCTTTTCCTCCAAGTGAGCTTCAATGCATAAAATGCTTGACTTCATTTGACTTCATTCTACCTCCTTTTCTAGGATAGGTACCTTAAATAGGATGAACTTCTTGCAAGTCGTGACAAGTGTCACTTGAAGCATTACAAGGTAGGTGTCTTCAATGTACCTTTGGCAATGATGAGGTTGGTGGTAACCTCCAAATATTCTTAACTCCCTCCAAATGTATGTAACTCCATTTTAGGTGAGTGCTTGGGTCTTCATGAATGTTGGGATGCTTAGAGAATTTGTGCCAAGTGGCACTCAAGGCTTGTGCATGTAAGCCTTCTTTCTAATGCTTCAAAGATGAGCTTGCAACCCTAATTCTTCCTTTATCTTTGCATCCTACGTGAGCTTGCTATGTTTCTTGAGATGCAAGCTTCCTTTTGCATGTTGGCTTGGTGAGGATGATGGATGGCTACAGTTGGATTGCTCCATGGTTCTATGGCACACTTTTGAGCTCCTTTTTGGTGGATGTTTGCTTCAATGGATGCCTTAGGTATAGCTCCTTTCTCTTCACCTATTTGTAGGTTTTGTAGCTTGTTCTAATGCCGATTTGTGCCCTTCTTTAGTGCTTGAAATATAGTGTTGTTTGTAACAGCCAATAGGTAGCCCTTTTGCTTAGCTTTTACGTAGCTAATCTCTCACTGAATGCTGCCCTTTTTTTACGTAGACACATGTGATAATGCCTTCTTTCAATGGCTTCAATGTTGCAGGTGACGTGTTGCTTATAGGGCTGGATTGGATGAGGGAAAATGGTGTTTTTGAACACCTTGATTCTTGGACGTGTGAGCCTTCCTCTTTGCTTGAATTCTGCCCTTCAATTTGCTGGATATGACGTCCTTACTGCCCCTTGTAAATAGAAATATTTTTGTCCTTTCACAGGAACAAAAGAGGTGCTTTGTAATAGTTGGATCTTGCACCAATATGAAGAATTTTTACGTAATCCTTCTTGCTTCTTCTTCTTTGGATGATAGTCAATCCAAGCTAATGAAATGTTTTTTGAATAAGGATTCCTACACTCTGTACTGAAATGAAACCCTTACATTCTCCTTGAATCTTGAGACTTCCAAGGTCTCGATTTGAGGCTTCCTTCAAGGACTTCAATGGTGGCTTTCTTCTCCACTTTTTGGCTTCTTTTGGCCATGAAAGTGTTGTAGATTTTTGTGCTTTTAACAACACAAACTAATTGAGAATAACTAGTTAAAAAATCAACTAGTATAGTGCTTAATAGATGCACTTTTAATGGTAACAATAATCTCACCTTATTGCTCCACTAATTTCTCAAAAATGCACTTAACAATTCCATTGCAACCTTTCAAGCATAATCTAGAATGAACCCTTGCAAATTTCACTACAAACAAAGTTGTAGGATCTAGTCTTCTTTTTCTCTTTTTCCAAAGTAGAAGATAGGTAGTTGATAGATAATTGTAACTCTGAAATCTAATCAACTCCTAATGTGCAAATGATCCTTAAAAGGAATTTTTCTCTTTTTGCACTTTTGAAGACTGTAATTCAATTTTCCTCTTTGCAACTTTGATCCAATATAAGGTGCTTTAACAAATCTGATAAGTAATCCAATTAATGAATCTACTTGCACCAATAGTTGCTTACCTTTTTTGAAAGATTTTTGTAGAGGATGTAGATCAAGCTTGTTGCTTTAGATAGAGTTCTGCAACTTTTGTTAGCTTTTCCAAAAAGCTCCTCCTTCACCAAAAAGTGGTCTCAAACTTTCTTTCATGAGCCTAGGGTTTGGTGGCTTGTTCTTCTCTAGTAATATTCTCCTTTCTACTATAGATTTGGAGAAATATTTATCTCTAAAACAATGCCTTCTTGCTGTGAAAGGTAATCTTCAAATCTCTCGGATTTGGTAAGCTTCTTCTATCTTCAAGTCTTCTTGTCAAATTTTGACTTCAAGTAGGATCTTCTTCTCAAGACTCTGAATGTCTTGAGGTCTTTTGTATCTTCTTTGGCACTCCTTGCCAATTCTTCTTCTCCTTTTTGGGCTTGTTTTCGGATGGCGAAAATTGTCCCAAATCTTTCCCTTATCAAAAACTTTCTCCTTGATGGAGAATTTCTCCAATGAGTTCTTCTAGGAACTCTTTTGATGATCTTTATCTTGCTTCAGCAACAAGGCTCTCCAAGCCTTTTTCCTTGAGACCTCTCCTAGGTCTTTGATTTTGCAGCTTCTTTGGTCTTCCTTGAGACCTTCTTCTTACAACTTCTGGAATTGAGATCTCCTTCCTAGATCTCTTGATTCTGTTACTTCTGGATTTGAACAGGACTCTCCTAGTCCTTCTCGTTCTTCCAAGAATGGAAGTTTCTTCAATGAGATCTTCACCTGATCTCTTCACCTTCAAGTTTGCTTCAGGTGCTGGATTGATTCTGAAGAAGATACTCTTCCTAACTTTCTTGTAGGAAGTTTCCCAACTCATTGAATCTCCTTTCCCTACAACAAGTTATTAGTACTAAAATCTGAATCTGCTTCTGAATCAGGTACTCTCTTCTAGAGTCTTCTTCAGGATCAAGGCTTCTATGGCCTTTCTTTAGATCAAGGCTTTTGTGGCCTTTTTTAGGATCAAGGCTTCTGTGGCCTTTTCTACTGTGAAGTTGACTCTATCGATGGAGATCTTCAATCTCTAGACTTCACCATGACTCTTTCTCCTAGAGTCTCTTCTGTAGTATTCTTCTCTTGCAACAACTAATATCTGCACTATGAAGGCACTTCGACCTTTGGGAAACGAAGTTGAAATCTCCTAGATTTCTATTGTAGGAGGTGTCCCAATCATATGAGAGTTAATTCCCTACAATAAAAGAAACTTTAGGCAATAGTAAAATTTTTAGATCTCTTAGATGAGCTTCACTAGTTGATTCATCAAACTAGTGGATCAAATGTTGAGTCCTTATCTTCACGAGTTTTCCTGCAACTCTATGGGAAGACTCTGAGCCAAATGAATCTCACAATCTCTCTTTTCAGTCTATTCTACCAAACAATCTCAAAGCAATAAAATTTACATGCAATGGGTCCAAAGGCACATCCGGTTTGCAAAAATTGAAGCTATGGTGATTGGCCCAATTTTTAACAATAGTACTTTCTCGAAGCTCTCCCTACCACCTTGATTCTTCTGAATATTTTTGCAAGAGCCTGTGCACTATGGTGAATCAGGTTCACAAAAATTTAGGCTCAATAATAATGGTGGTTCTCCTCTCAATCTATAGTAGCTAGATCTACTATGGCTAGATCTACCGTGGCTCTGATACCACTATTAGCTTTTGAGGTAGATCGCAATGGGATATGGCAATCACAAGATGCAAAAATATGAGAGAAAGTAAATTTATGAGATTGCAAAAATATGCTATAAATAGAAATGATAGAAATGAATACAATGTTGCTATGGAGGAAATGGACACTCCATGCAAGAAGCTACAGGACTACATTGTACTCCATCACTAATGGAGTTACACAACTATTCTACTACTACCTACTATCTCTACAATCTCTTACAATGAGGCCCTTTTATAATGGAAGATAGATTCCTTGGCCAACACTCTACCTAGTTGTACAAGGGACACCTTGCACATTTACAACTTGCACATTGACACTTGTGCATTTATTACATTGCATAAAGTAACTAGATAACTTCCCCCTAAAGTAATCTAATGTCCTAAGTATGTACCTAGAAAGGTACATTTACATGACCCAAATGATGTAATAGAATCTAACTCTAACAAAGCAAAGGTAGTTAGGATTTGAGGCAACTATTGAGGAATGGCAATATTTTAGGAAGGATGGGAGGATTGTGAAGGGATGTTGGTAGGTACTTGTTGCAAGGAAGAAATAATTAGGAGTGTAAGGAGGTTGATATTGAGGAACATATGAAGATGAAGGATAAGAGGAAGCTAATAATGATGATGTAGGAGGGGTAGAAGGAGGAGTATAGGAGAATTGCAGCATTTACACCAGTAGGGGGATTGGTTGAAGGATGATTGTTAAAGGTGTTACATTGTTAACATCATACGAAATTTATTGATTTGGAAACTGGAAAGTGGATAGGGATGAGGTGCTAGGATGTGAAGAAGTGTTGATTTGGGTATGGTAATATTGGCTCAAATCAAGCAATGGATAGGATGAGGATGCTAAGGTAAGGGGAGCTTGTGATAAAGAGACTTAATTGGATGAGAATGGGTTAGTTGAATTTATTAGCGTCAACACATTATCAATATTTTTGTAAGCTTGGGCTTGCTCTTGGGATGTGGCATAGACAAAGTGTTGTGGAATATGGAGTGAGGGAATAATGGATCAAGAGGATTCTAAAAATAAAGGTTATTGGTTAAGAGCTTGTGCATGTGAAGGGGAGTCTTCGCCAGCAGATTTAGGCAAAACATGTTGGGTGATATGGTTATAGGTGTCATATTGGTGATGGATATCCTTAGGAAAGGGGATATAGCATAAGGACAAGTCATCACTCAACAAATGAGAGATATCCTCGAATTGGGTGGGTGGAGTGGATGAAATGGGAAGGGCTTGGGTAGAGGACTCCATGGCAAGTTGTTGTTGAGCATGCGCTTGGCTTCGGGTTTGGACCATAAGTGAAACAGAACAAGGTGGGATAGAGGAGGGAGGATAGAATTAGTGGAAAAGTGTGACACAAGGTGGTTTTGGCAAGGTTTTGAGAGCTTTTGAGAAGGTTCGGATGGGTTTGGAAAACGAGAAATACTACCTCAAACAATATCAAACAATCAATTCAACAAACAAAAATGGTTTTTGATGTTTTTGTTGGACTTTTGGTGTTTTATGTCTAAACGTTTCAATCGAGGTGAAGGAATATTTGAGGGATTATTTTTGTGTTTTTTTGGTTTTCTGTGTTTTGATGTACCCTAAGGCTAGGAACTACAAAAGCGAGGGGCGACCTGAAGTCTAAATAAAATGTGTGCTTATGCCCACTCCTCTCACAAGGAATATAACACAAATGACTAAGAGGATTCTTGGGATGGATAATTAGGTTTTAGGTAGCCTAAGGGAAAAATACACCTCCTAAGAGAGGTCGCATTGTCTAGGTCCTACTACTTGCCCAACTAGGCTTTCACTGCACCCTCGATCGGGCTTGGAAAAAAATAACTACAATTTCATTAATTATTAAGCCTCGTGGTCAAAGGGTGTCTAACCTAACCTACTCCAAGGTAGTATTAAGAGTAGGAAATTTTCTGGTGATGAAGTCTAGAAAACTGCTCGAGGGGGCTAGTACAGTGTCTAGAGGATAAGCCAACATAAGGAGATGAAATCCAACATAATTGGTCTCGATTGGGGGTTGGTGATGAAATCCAACCTCTTTTTGGTTACATAGGAGAGAGTTGGTCACAACTACACTATTTTTAGTAACTGACAAATGCAGGGTTCAAACCACAGGGGTTGCTTCCACCAAACCTATTCCGCTTTGTTATTGTTGACCCGACATGAAGGGGACCACCGCTCACTCGAGATTCGTACCATCATCGTCGGTCTAGCACGCACTCAGAGGATTTAGATCATACTACTACCTTAGCAAACAGGCTACCCCCAAAGTTTGAACCTAGGTATCTTCTTGGTAAATGCCTGGCTAGACAAGCACTTACCAATCCACCTAACCCTTGAGGTGATGAAATCCAACCTTATCAATGTGTGAAAATCATGCAAGTGTGTGAGGTTTGTTTTTATTTTGCGTGCTTTTGTGTTTGTATTTGATGTTTGTGTTTTGAGTTTGTTTTTTATGATTGTGATGCCTATTTGCAATACAAAATAATAAACACTCCAAAAGATACGAAATGCAAAATTCGCTTACACTAAATGTGATGAATGTAACAATTAAACTTAAGTATGCTTTCTTGTTTTTTTATGTTTTTATAAAATTTTGTTTTTGATTTTTTTTTAAATGAGTTTTGATTTTTTTTTTATTTTTTTTTTATTTTTTATTTTTTTTATTTTTAAATGTTATGATTTTCTTTTATACATAAAAGAATAGATAATTATCTTTCCTTTTTAACAATTGATCACATGGTCAAGTTGCATTACCTTTTATTGTAGCATCAAATCATGGTGCTACCACTATAACCCTTATCTTGCCTTGATAAACACAACCCGAAGTGAGGAGACCCTCAATGGCTTAAGATTAATACCGTTATCATCAAGATAGTGCATACTCAACAGACTCAGGTCAGACTATTACCTTTGCCACGATTGAACATGCTGAAACTTAGACCTCCTCTTAATAAATGTCCAACATCATACCAATCCACTTACCTTTAAAAACAATTTCTTTTATTTTATATATATTAATTGAAAGCAGTGGGCTTGGCGCGGAATAAAACCCTGAAGAAAAAAAAGGGAACAATGGTTCCCATTACCTTGCCTTGTAGTAACTCTAGTCGCTCTATCAACCATGCCAACCCCATGTTGACAATGACGTTCCTTCATGCATGCCTGCCATTCCTATTAACATCCACTCGTTGCCTTCGTTATAATTCCAGTTTTTTTCTGGTAATTTAAATTGTTAAATATAACCTTCGGAAAGGCTAATCATAAGCTCCGTATAAAATAATATTATTTAATAAAAACAAATAGGCTTGTCATTTTCAACATTATTAAATGCGAGCTAAAATATATATATATATATTCACATAAAATGCGGAGTCAGGTTTTTGTCCATCACCAATAAAATGCGGTTACAATATGCCCTGGCAATGAAAATTGTGTCCTGGAGGATTTTGGATTTTGATAGTGGTTGAATGATTGCGGTTGGTTATTTCAATTTGGAGTCATGTTGCATACTCATAAAGGATAGGTTGGATGGTAGTGGCAGAGTGACTGCCAGTTGCTACCTCAGTTCGGGGTCACATTGACTGTGCTTTACTGATTGGCTACCTCAATTCGGGATCCTTACTTAAATAAAAAAATTAAAAATAAAAAAATAAATTATCTCTAAAATTAAATAAAATTTAAGTAATAATTTAATGATAATAACAAAGTTGATATTCAACTAATTAAAAAAAAAAATTAAATAAAAAAATTAAAAATAAAAAAACAAATTATCTCTAAAATTAAATAAAATTTAAGTAATAATTTAATGATAATAACAAAGTTGATATTCAACTAATTAAAAAAAAAAAAATTAATAATAATAAGAAAGTTGATATTCAACTAATTTAAAAAAAAAAAAAATTAATGATAATAAGAAAGTTGATATTCAACTAATTTAAAAAAAAAAAAATTGTCCCTAATATTACATTAATAGTAATATTAAAATTAAAATGAAATTTAAGTAATAATTTAATGATAACACCAAAGTTGATATTCATCTAATTTAATTTTTTTTTTAAAGAAAAAAAACACAAAAAAAAGTTGACACAGCCATAAACCCTAAGAGTAGCGTGACAGAGAGGGCACAAGTACAAACCCTAATTTAATTTGTTTTAAATTTGTTTTCGTGTGTGCTCTTTTCTTGCCTTTCCGTCTCTTTTATGCGGCTTCTTTGTTTGTTTTAGTTAGTTGTTTTCTCTGTTTGTTGTCCTAATGGTAGCCTGTATCAGTTTTGGTAGCGTTGAAGAGGCTACTTGTAATGGCCGTTTTGAAGAGTCGAAGGCCTATTTCCCTTTTTGTGTCAACCGATGCCAATACATGGCTATTCTTGCAAATGAGGGTTGCGAGGAGATACGTCACATGTGGAAGTGGTACAGGCGAAACGTAAGGAGTTAGGCGGTGAGTTTTGGTTTGGACATAGTCAGTGTTGCAAATATTCTATGTTTCAAATTTTAGATAAAACCGAGTTACGAGGTGAGAGTTATGATTTTTGCAAAAACGTTACAGGTCTCTTTTATGTCAATTTGTGCCACTTGGGCAAAATCCTTTAGCTGGCCGTTTCGACCTTGAAGAGTCGCCAGAGTTTCAGTTTCAGTGTTGTTACACCTTCAAGGCATCAAATAGATCATATTTTATTTTTGGTTTGAGTTGTCACGTGGCTCGAAGTATGAGAACAAGTAAGGTGTCAATTCTTTGCATGTGACGTGTTTGACGAAATGCCTTCTCAATATAAAAAAAGGGAGTTATATTATTTTAAGTAGTTTTTCATTAAATAAAGATATTTGGAGAAAGTGAAAAGTGAAAAGGAATGCAAGTGTGTGCATTTAAGTTAGAAGTTTTTTATTGAAGAGCGTGATTTTATTTTGTGCGGAGAGAAGAGTGTGTGGAGAAAAATAAAGAGTGAAAATCCGTGTTTTTGGGAAAAAGGTGAAAATTTTCACTTTAGTATTTTGGGCATAACTTTCTCATACGATATCATTTTTGGCTGAAATTTTTAGAGGCATTCATAGATAGAGTTCTGCACAATACCCAGAAAGCATTTAGCAATTGACAAAACGAGCTAAGAGAACGATCAATTTTTTTGTGAGAAGAGAAGATTCATTTATGTCATCTTATTATCAATATCAAAATCAAGTGGGTGCTTGGTAGAGGGGTTGGTGCTCCTTTATGTTGGTGTAGATAAATCAAGGGTTGGTTCTCATTTTTGTTGGTGCAGATAAATCAGGGGTTGGTGCTCCTTTCTGTTGGTGCAGATAAATCAGGGGTTGGTGCTTCTTCCAGTGGGTGTTGGTAAATTGATTGTAAAGTTGGTGCTTTGCAAAGGTTGGATTTGGATGGGAGTCCAAACAGTCATTTTGAGGATGTAGCCAAATCGGTGAACCTTGGTACATCTTGTGTTGTGTGATGTTCTCTTGTTATACTTGCTTTATTTGGTTTTAAGTTTTCATTGTTTCAGCTTTAAGAGTTGAAGATTTAAGTTTTAAAACAGCTACACTGATTCACCCCCCCTCTCAGTGTCATTGGCAGACTAACATTCATCTAGTTAAGGGTAGTAATTTGGTGAATCAAATCACCAAGACATCCACCATATTCAAATATATTAAAGGTAAGCAATTGGGTGAAAAGGTTCATTAGTTGAAATTTAGGTATATTAATATTCGTTAAGAACCATATTAGTTTAAAAGTTGCAAGGAGTGAATTCATTTAAACATATTCAAGGGAGTGCAAAAGAGAGTTTCTTTTAAGATTATTAGTTGCACATTAAATGGAAGTTGGATATATTTTGACAGAAAGAAAAATATCATCTTCATGCTATCTAGTTACAACAAAGAAGACTACATTAAGTTATAGAGATTATAGTGCACTAAGTATTTTAAGTTGTAGTTAAAATTCATGTATATTTCAAGTGACTTTGAGGGTTTATTTACAGGAGTAATAAGGAGAAACTATTATTGCACTATATTAGTTATTCAAATTTCACTAAGGATTGTGGCTCTTCACTCTAGTGGATCTTAGGCTAGCTTTCATCGGTTTGAATTCGTTTTTGGATTCTTGCATTTTTCTGAGTGGTTCTCTCATCTGGTCCTCTCTTTTGCATTACTAGTGTGTGATTTTTATGAAATGTGGTATCCGGGTGGGGAAGCTCTAGACAAACCGGTGGAATCTCTTTCTTTGGAAAAGCCTTGTGGCCAAGATATTGGGGAGGCTATGCCCAAAAGGAATGGGGGGAGCATAGACTTAGCCAATCAATTTTTTTATGGAGACATTCATCCCCAACTCGAAATATCTGTCTCTAACTCAACTGTGTCCTCTCTATTGGTGAATTTGTCTAGTAATTTAGTGGGAAAATTCTCTAGGAGTAAACTGAATGTTGATGCTTTAAAGATATGGGCCATCACTCATTGGAAGCCAACTAGCAGCCTCTGTTTATCTCTTCTCTCGAGGAACATTTTTCTCTTTTCTCTATCGGATCCCTCTGATATTGATCGGGTGTTGGAAGAGGGATCATGGTTTTTCAAAAAGCGTAGGTTGTATTTGAGGAAATGGGACTCTGGGTTTAACCCTGCTACTCACAATGTGGACATGGTTCTGGTTTGGATTCATCTTCCTAAATTCCCTCTCTATTTATGGCATGAATCCATCTTCAAATAGTTTGCCAATGCAATTGGAAAATTTATCCCTTTTGATGCCTCTTCTATGTCGAAATACAAAAGGCAATTTGTTCACCTGAGTGTTCTCGCGGACTTGTCCAAAGAGCTATCAAAATCTATTTTGATCAACTCTCTGGTTGGAAGGTGGGAGCAAGTAATCATCTATGAACATGATAGCTTTTAATGTTTAGCTTATGGGGGCAAAGGTCATTCATATTTGTATTGTAAAATAAAGTCGGGGGATGCCCCCTCTAGGGTGCAGCACTCACAAGGATTTGTTTTTGCGGTGGAGAAAGGTAAGAGACCAACCTATGTTTTTAGTGTTATCAATTCTATTTGGTCTCCCCTCAAAGAAGCGAAGAATATGGAAGAAGAAATCATTCACTGCCCCTTCGGTCAAGGAAGTTGATTCTCCTTCGATGGCTCTTCGAAATTTGGCTCCCCCTCTTTCCTCCCCTTCGTTGGCACCTATGGTTAGGGAGGAGGATTTGGTCAAACCGATGTGTTCAAATATTGCAATGGAGAATTCTAATAGGCTAGAGGTGGAATTATTTTTGAAAGTCAATATGGTGGAGGCTTTTATCCCCTTAGACAACTCTTTCAAGTGTCTAAATGCTCTGGTAGAAGACTTGGGTCCATCGTGCTCTAAAACCTAGATGGTGACCCCGGTGGGGTCCTTAAGGGAATGCCCACAATCTTCGATGGCTCGTTTTCTGTCCTTCTCTCCTGGTGTGGCCAATCATGTGGATGGTTTTTCCCCCTCTATGGTAAGAAATGAAGCTTTAGTGATGGATGTGGCTCCTACTTCCCTGTCTCCTCAGTCGATGGTTATGGAGAAGGGCTCTCCTGGACCTAAAACCCGTAGTCATAGAAGACGTTTGATGGATTTGGGTAAGGCCTATAAACCTGGAAGTCCTGTGTCTAAAGTAAGTAGGAAAATAAATGTCGATGAGTCTATGGCCAATGGAGGTCAATCTAGACTAATTTTGAAAATTGGTGAAGGCGAAAAATGATTGAGCTTGGATGGTTTCTTTAGCTTGTCGGTAGGTGGTGGAGATAAAATGAGTTCCCCATTCCCATGAAATATGTTCATGGAACATAAGAGGGCTTAATAGCTCCTCTAAGAAGCGCTTATTGGTGTCCCTGAGAAGAGAATTGGCCCTTGATCTGTTATGCATTCAAGAATCAAAGCTTGAGGCCGAGTCGTGGAGATCGATCCAAAGGGCAGTATGGAAGGACTCGGGTTTCATGGCCAGTGAAGTTGTGGGAACAGCGGGTGGACTCCTTTTTTTTAGAATTCTCATAAATTTTATGGGCATGTAATCTCTTCTTCACTTAGAGTGATAAATATTCTTTTTTGGTGCAACAAAACCCAAAGGCATTGGGTGGTATCCAATATCTACGCTTCGAATACCACTTATGAAAGGAGAGATTTCTAGAAGTTGTTGCTAGAAATGCATCAAATCTTCATTCATGAACATTCGTTAGTGATTGGAGATTTTAACTCCTCTTTATATCCTTCAGAGAGAAGGGGTGGAAGTGACCTTGAAGAGCGCAATCTTGTTGACCTAGCGGATTTCATATCTTTCGTAGAATTACGAGATATGGATTTGAAAGGGGGGCAGTTTACATGGAGTAATAGAAGGTCGGGTAATGGTTTGATCCTAATCTAGTTGGACAAAGTGCTAGTTTTGTTTGGAAGTCTCAATTTATTTGGGGATGCGATGCTTTCCATCTTGCCCAGAGTGGGCTCGGATCATAATCCTCTCCTTTTGGAGATTGTTGAAAACTCTTCTTTTGTTTCAAGACCCTTTCACTTGGAAGCAATGTGGTGTAACTTCCCTAACTTTGAATATTGCGTGAAAAAATGGTGGGATGAGGAAGCATCGAGATCGAGCTTTTTTAAAGTTGCCTTCAAAATTCAAAGGCTTCGTCATAAATTAAAATGGTGGAATAATAACGTGTATGGTAATATCTTTAGGGAGCTGGAAGCTTTAAAAAAGAAGGTCACTAAAATAGAGAAAAATATTGAGTCACACGGACTCGATGAGGTGTTATTAAGGGAGGAAAGGGATTTCTTAGCTAATTATCATAACAAACAATTGGATATTGAGTTGCACTAGAAGCATAAATTGAGATAATTATGGCTAAGAGAATGTGACAAGAATATGTGGTTCTTTCATGCATCCACCATGTGATGGAGTAGGAATACAATAGTGGAGATTATTGAGGAGGATGGAAGATCTATCAGGAAGAGCGAGGAAATTCGATTGGAGGCTATCAAATTATTCAGTTCTCTTCTTTGTCCCCCCTAGATCATGATTTGGTGGTGTAACATGTTATTTTAGATGCCATTCCTACGTTGGTGACGAAGGAAATGAATGCGGGTTTGGAGGCCCCGCTCATAGATGATGAAATATTTAATGTTGTTAAGGAGTTGGGGCCTTTAAAGGCTTCGGGGCCTGATGGATTTCCTCCATTGTTCTTTCAGAAATATTAGAATATTTGTGATTTTGAGGTGGCGGAGGCTCTGAGAGAAGCCCAAATATTGGTAGAGATTCCTAAATCCCTGAATGCCATGTTGATTTCCTTAATTATTAAAAAGGATTTTGCCTCGTCATTTAAGGATTTTAGACCAATCAATTTGTGCAATTATTTATATAAATTCCTCTCTAAGGCTTTGTTGATATGGCTCAGAGTGCCTTTGTGTCGGGTAGACAAATATTATATGGCACTATTTTCATGCATGAGCTACTTCATTCGATCAAGTACAGTGGTAAAGAGGCTTTCTTTTTAAAGCTCAACATCAGTAAGGCTTATGAAAAAGTTACATGGCCATTCTTAAAATATGTGATGAGAAATTTTGGCTTCAATGATTGGTGGATCACCCTTATTTCGGCTTGCATTTCTTCAGTTTGGTGCTCCATTCTAGTGAACGGATCGGTGTTTGGATTTTTTAAGTCTCACCGTGGTTTGAGGCAAGGTGATCCTCTTTCCCCCTTCCTCTTCCTCTTTGTGGTGGAGGCTTTGGGGAGAGCGATTGGAAGGTTGAGCGGGGAGGTGGGTCTTCGTCCAACTCTCCCATGTCCACCTGTATCTCATCACCAATTTGTTGATGACACTCTAATTTCTAGTGGTGCATCGGTCATTTTTTCTTGGGATATTAAAAATATCTTATTATGTTATGAGAGGACTGTTGGTCATGATATCAACTTTGCAAAGATCTTTCTCTACTTTGTTAACACTCTGGAAGCCAAGAAATCAAAGATTGCAAATATACTCAATTTTAGGATTGCCACATTGCCAGTGACCTATCTTGGAATACCTCTCTTCATGGGAAGAATGAAAGACTCGTTGTGGGACCCTTTGATTGAAATAATCCAATGTAAACTAGCCTCTTGGAAATAGGTGTTGCTAAGCCAAGCAAGGAAGGTGGTACTTGTTCAAAGCACGATCCAAAGCATACCCATTTATTTCATGTCCTTATTCATGCTCCCTACTAAAGTAATGGACAAAATTGATTGTATTTGTAAAATATTCCTTTGGGTTGGATCGGATTTAAAAGGCAAGTACCACTTGGTCACTTGGGATTAGATTTGCAAGAGGATAAAGGATGGGGGTCTTAATTTGAAAAGAGATGCACTTATGAATAGAGCCCTGGTTGGTAAATCAGGGTGGTTGGTTGCTTCGAACATTGAGAGACCTTGGTGTTCTATCCTTAAAGCGAAATACGGAATTAATTCTTTTTTTAGATGATCTCTCTGAGAGGATCCAATATTTTGGATAAGCTTAACGAATATCAAGGACTTTGTGAAGGCTAAAAGCAGGTGGATCATTGGTGATGGGAGAAACATCAAGTTTTGGGAAGACCATTGGTTGAGGGAAGAGCCATTATTGGATGACCCAAATCTCAGGGCTTTTGCTTTGAAAGCGAAGGCAAAATTTGGGTTTCCCAATATATGCCTATTGTCAATGGTAGGCATTCATGGAATTTTCATCCCTATTGGGTGTCCAACCAGAATGATTTGGTCAGTTGGCAGAGACTTTTAGTGGAACTTAATAGGTATGCGGTCAGACAAGACGATTATAGAGACCATTTTATTTGGAGAAGGGAATTTGAATGTGACTTTACTGTGAAATCAGCTTATTCCTTCCTTCTCTCAGAAGATGAGGCTCATTTTCCAGTGAATCTTATTTGGATTAAATTACTAATCCCAAAGATAAATATTTATTTCTAGTTGGCAACTCAAAATAAAATACTTTATTTGGAGAATCTTCAAAAGAGGGGTCGCATTATGGTAAACAAATGCTATCTGTGCAAATCAGACTGGGAATCTACACAACATCTACTCCTCAACTGCCCGTTCACATGGCATGTATTTATGTTTATTTTTAATTTGTTTAACATTTATTGTGTGTTTCCAGGTACGTTGATAGACATCACCCTTCAATGGTGTTCATCATTCGTGTCCCAACAACTATCTTGGTTGTGGAAAATTATGCTTCCCCATGCATGGTGGGGGTGTGGAAGCAAACTTTGTTCGAAAACTAAAAAGGGCAAAAGGAAAATACAGAGGAAAGTTACCATTTAAATGTTTCAATTGTGGAGGCATTGGGCATTTTGCAGCTAAATGTCCACTTAATGAGAAGAACAAAAGTGATGAAGGATCGCACCAAGAAAGAAGTGACTGGAAGAAAAAAAAATTCAGAAAAGGCAACTTCAAGAAGAAAAGTTTCATCTCCAAGAATGTCAGTTCATCGGAAGACGACTCCGGTGAGGATTCGAAAAGGAAACAAGTTAAGCTCTTTTCATGGCACTCAAAGAAGAAAAAATAAAAAAAGAACAGGAATGTGATGAAGAAGAAATTGATGCAGAAGTAAATCTCGAAGAGGAACTAATTGCAGCTCTAGATGAATTGAAGATAGAAAGAAAAAAAAAATTCAAGAAAGCTTGAGGATGCAAATGAAATCATAACTAGTTTGAAAGTACAGATAGAAGAATCCAAGAAAATATTTGAAGATCTCGAAGTGCAAATAACCATGAAAATATATTATTGCAGCAAGCTAGAAGAAGATATTTTTGGTTTAAGGATGTAGATAGAAGAGATGAATCATAAAATTAGTTGTTATCACAAACATGAATAAAGTTCTATGAAGTTGGATAAGATCATAAATAACCAAAAGACTACAGGCATCAAATTTGGTTTGGGCTTTGACGAAGGAGAATCATCAAATGGATCAAAGACCATAAATGAAGAATCCATAAAGAATGAAGATAAGAAACAGGTTGATCATGAAAAATTGACTCATGCAAAAGAAAGCAATAATGCAAGGCACGAAAGGAGAATTGACAATGATGGATTCACCAATGTCATACATCAAAGAAGAAGAAGATTTATGGCTCCTACAACAACATGTCAAAGACCATCACCCAGGTTCAATCATATCTTTTCTGGTTACTATTTTAATGCAATGGTTATGGACATAAGATTTCAGATTGCAAGTATAATATAGAACCAAGGAATTTTATCAGTAGAAATGTTTTTTCACCTTTGATGGATTATGCAGTAGAATGTTATAATTGTCATAATTTTGGGCACATTGCAAGAAATTGTCAAAGTACATTTGCATCAAATCAATTTCAGGGAAGAAAATTTCAATCAAATGGAATGAGACAAAATAGAAAATTTCTTGAAAAACATGCACAAGCTACTAAAAAAGAAAAGTCAAAACAAGAGCCCAAAATTGTAATCAAACTAGAGTGGAAAAAAAAAGAGCGATCGAACGAAGAAAAGGAAACCCTAATCGTACAAATAGCATTTAAAGCACAAAATAAATCTGCACCATGGATACTTGATAGTGGATGCTCCAATCATATGAGAGGTGACAAACAAAAATTTGAGAAGTTACAACAATATGAAGGTGGTCCAGTAAAATTTGGAAATAATGATGGAGCTAAGATAGTTGGCAAAGGTTCAATTAAGATCAGTGACGAAAAAATCAAGTCAAAATAAGTGTTGTTTGTGGTTGGTCTGAAGCATAACTTGTTGATGGTAAGTCAGATTTGTGATAGAGGTCATGAAGTGATTTTTAAGAAATAGGGTTGTGAAGTCAAAAAAGAAAATAGTGGAAAGTTGATAGCAACTGGATCGAGGACATCTGGCAACCTGTACACTCTCTCAGAGACTTTAGAAGGAGCTTGCTTGATTGGATAGGAAGAAGAAAATTGGTTGTGGAACGAGATGCTCGGTCATATCAGTTTTGACAATCTAGTAAAAATCAGCTTAAAAAATGCAGTGAGAGATATTCCCACCATTGGAAAACCATCAAGTAGCATTTGTGCTTCATGCCAAAAGGGGAAGCAAACTAGAGTCTCATTTACTACACAAGCAAACCTTTGGAACTAATACATACTGATTTATGTGGACCCATGAGAACACAAAGCATAAATGGTGACAAATATTTTATGTTGTGTATAGATGACTATTCCAAGATGACATAGGTACTATTTTTGAAGCATAAATCAGAAGCTTTTGAGATGTTCAAGGTTTTCAAAAACCAAGTTGAGAATCAAACAGAAAAAAGGATTAAATGTTTAAGATCATATAGAGGAGGAGAGTTCATTTCAGAGGATTTTATAGAGTACTGTGAAAAATATGGTATTAGGAGATAGTTTTCAGCAGCCAGGACACCTTAGCAGAATGGTGTGGTAGAAAGAAAGAACAAGACAATGCAATAAATGGCATGGACTATGTTGACTGAGAGTAAAGTAGCAGACAGATTTTGGAAAGAGGCAGTCCACACTATGGTATACATCCAAAATAGGTGCATGTTGAGGACACATGAAAGAAAAATTCCTTATGAGTTGTGGTTCGGTAAAAAGGCAATAGCAAGATACTTTAAAGTTTTTGGCAGCAAGTGTTACATCAAAAGAACTGAAGAAAACCTTGGTAAGTTTGAAGATAAAGCGGATGAAGGTATTTTTCTTGGCTATTCATCAAAAATCAAAGCTTACAAATGCTACAACAAGAGGCTAAGGAAAATTGTGGATAGTGTCGATGTTAAATTTGATGAAGGTAGGGAATGAGTAATTAGCTATGAAGAGAACTACCCAATTTATGAAGAGGTTATTGAAGGAGATGAGGAAAAGGAAACGAAAAAGAAACAAAAAAATGACTCAGATGATTCAAACAGTGATTCATAAGTGGAAGAAAATAAGAAATTCAAAATAGGCAGCTAGCAGAAAGATCATCCTAGAGAGCAAATAATTGGAGACCCCATAGTTGGTGTTCAGACAAGAAGAAGAGTAGTAAGTAACTACTCTCTATTATCCAACATTGAGCCCAAAAATGTTGTTGACGCAAGCAAAGATGAAAGTTGGATGAAGGCAATAAATGAAGAATTAGATCAGATCGAGAAAAACAAAACTTGGGAGTTAGTACCAAGACCTGCAAATAAAAATATAATCGGTACTAAATGGATCTTTCGAAAAAAATTGAATAAATACGGACAGATAGTCAGGAATAAAGCAAGATTGGTATGTAAAGGCTATGCACAAGTTGAAGGTATTGACTTTGAGGAAACCTTTGCACCTGTGGCTAGACTAGAGGCAATTAGAATGTTTCTGGATTTAGCAGTTTACAAGAATTTCAAAGTTTATCAAATGGATGTGAAATCAGCATTTTTGAATGGGAAACTTGAAGAAGAGGTTTATATTGAGAAGCCAAATGGTTTCCAACTTGGTGATGATCCCAACTTGGTTTGCAAGTTGAAGAAAGTATTATATGGCTTAAAACAGGCACCCCGAGCATGGTATGCAAGGCTAGACAACTATCTTACTCAACAAGGGTTCAAGAAATGTATGGTGGATAGTAATTTGTATGTCAAAATATAAAATGGCCATCTTATTGTTCTTGTTGTATACGTAGATGATATCATATTTGGTAGCAGTAAAGATGAGTCATGTAAAGATTTAGCAAATAAGATGCAGAAAGAATTTGAAATGTCAATGATTGGTGAACTTTCGTATTTCCTCGGGTTGCAAGTTAATCAAAATGAGAAGGGCATATTTATTTCTCAAATTAAATATGTGAAAGAGATGCTAAAAAAGTTCACAATGGAGGATTGTAAGCCAGTTAGCACTCCCATGATGACAAAGTTGCAAGTTGAGCAAGGATGACAAATCTCCACATGTTGATCAAACCATGTATAGATCTATGATTGGGATCTTATTGTACTTGACAGCTACCAGACCAGATATTTTGTAGGTAGTATGCATGGTAGCACGATTTTAGGCTAGTCCTAAGGAGACTCATGTGACAGCAGTGAAGAGGATTCTTCGGTACCTCAAGGGTACTATGGAGTATGGGTTATGGTATCCGAAAGGTAAGGACTTCACCCTTATTGCATATTCAGATGCAGATTGGGCAGGATGTGTAGATGACAGAAAGAGTACCAGTGGAGGTGCATTCTATCTTGGAGATAGGTTGGTCACGTGGCACAGTAAGAAACAAGAGTCAATCTCCTTATCCATAGCAGAGGCAGAATATATTGCAGTGAAAACGTGTTGTATGCAGGTATTATAGATGAAACAAACCCTGAAAGATCTTGGTATTAACTTCAGTGAGCCAATTTTAGTTAAGTGTGATAACACCAGTGCCATTAACATCTCAAATAATTCGGTTATGCATTCTCGTACAAAACATATTGCTATCCGATATCACTTTTTGAAGGAGAAAGTTGCGGAAGGTGAGGTTAAGTTGGATTTTGTTCCAACAACAGAGCAAGTAGCGGATATCTTCACAAAACCATTGCCCAAGGAAGTCTTTGAGTACCTTCACAATAAATTGGGAGTGGTCACGCTTCCCAAGAATTGACTAGCTATCGAGACCACATTCTCAGGGGGAGCATTTGTGTATTTGTTTATCTTTTTGCTCATGTTTGTGATTTTTGCTAAGTGTAAAAATTTTTGCCTGAGAATGTTATGCATGGACTCAGGGGGAGTTTGCAGCAGCTCTTTGGTATTTTTGTCAAAGGGGGAGAAGAGTTACAGGAAATTGCACGTGTGTTGCCAACAATTCCAAAGGGGGAGATTGTTGAGCAGTGAAGCGACAGTATTGTCATTATTGTCAACACAGTCAGATAGATCGGTTGATGCAATGGACAGGAGTTCATAGGTTATTCAAAGTATGTACAGTGATGTTAAATGCTTATGAGGATTTTTTTGATGTTTGGGTGAAGTTGTTATAGGTTGTTTGTGCAAATTTGCAAAAGTTGAAAAAATCGTTAGAAAGTTGTCAAAGTAGCAAAATAGTCAAAAAGTTGCAAAAGTTGCCACGGGCACAGTTGGATAGGATGGATCAGTTTGTAACATGCCATCATATCAGGAAATAGTCTAGAACATCATTGGAGATGTCAGCACAGTGTTTGGAGTGATTTGTGGTGTTTCCGGTATCTTGGCAGTTTTTACAGGGGAACCGTAAGGAGTTAGGCGATGAGTTTTGGTTTGGACATAGTCAGTGTTGCAAATATTCTATGTTTCAAATTTTAGATAAAATCGAGTTACAAGGTGAAAGTTATGATTTTTGCAAAAACGTTATAGGTCTCTTTTATGTCAATTTGTGCCACTTGGGCAAAATCCTTTAGTTGGCCGTTTCGACCTTCAAGAGTCGCCAGAGTTTCAGTTTCAGTGTTGTTACACCTTCAAGGCATCAAATAGATCATATTTTATTTTTGGTTTGAGTTGTCACGTGGCTCCGAAGTATGAGAATGAGTAAGGTGTCAATTCTTTGCATGTGACGTGTTTGACGAAATGCCTTCTCAATATAAAAAAAGGGAGTTATATTATTTTAAGTAGTTTTTCATTAAATAAAGATATTTGGAGAAAGTGAAAAGTGAAAAGGAATGCAAGTGTGTGCATTTAAGTTAGAATTTTTTTATTGAAGAGCGTGATTTTATTATGTGCGGAGAGAAGAGTGTGTGGAGAAAAATAAAGAGTGAAAATCCGTGTTTTAGGAAAAAAGGTGAAAATTTTCACTTTAGTATTTTGGGCATAACTTTCTCATACGATATCATTTTTGGCTGAAATTTTTAGAGGCATTCATAGATAGAGTTCTGCACAATACCTAGAAAGCGTTTAGCAATTGACAAAACGAGCTAAGAGAATGGTCAATTTTTTTGTGAGAAGAGAAGATTCATTTATGTCATCTTATTATCAATATCAAAATCAAGTTGGTGCTTGGTAGAGGGGTTGGTGCTCCTTTCTGTTGGTGTAGATAAATCAAGGGTTGGTTCTCCTTTCTGTTGGTGCAGATAAATCAGGGGTTGGTGCTCCTTTATGTTGGTGCAGATAAATCATGGGTTGGTGCTCCTTCCAGTGTGTGCTGGTAAATTGATTGTAAAGTTGGTGCTTTGCAAAGGCTGGATTTGGATGGGAGTCCAAACAATCATTTTGAGGATGTAGCCAAATTGGTGAACCTTGGTACATCTTGTGTTGTGTGATGTTCTCTTGTTATACTTGCTTTATTTGGTTTTAAGTTTTCATTGTTTCAGCTTTAAGAGTTGAAGATTTAAGTTTTAAAAGAGCTACATTGATTCACCCCCCCTCTCAGTGTCATTGTGAGACTAACATTCATCTAGTTAAGGGTAGTAATTTGGTGAATCAAATCACCAAGACATCCACCATATTCAAATATATTAAAGGTAAGCAATTGGGTGAAAAGGTTCATTAGTTGAAATTTAGGTATATTAATATTCGTTAAGAACCATATTAGTTTAAAAGTTGCAAGGAGTGAATTCATTTAAACATATTCAAGGGAGTGCAAAAGAGAGTTTCTTTTAAGATTATTAGTTGCACATTAAAGGGAAGTTGGATATATTTTGACAGAAAGAAAAATATCATCTTCATGCTATCTAGTTACAACAAAGAAGACTACATTAAGTTATAGAGATTATAGTGCACTAAGTATTTTAAGTTGTAGTTAAAATTCATGTATATTTCAAGTGACTTTGAGGGTTTATTTACAGGAGTAATAAGGAGAAACTATTATTGCACTATATTAGTTATTCAACTATTATTGCACTATATTAGTTATTCAAATTTCACTAAGGATTGTGGCTCTTCACTCTGGTGGATCATAGGCTAGCTTTCATCGGTTTGAATTTGTTTTTGGATTCTTGCATTTTTCTGAGTGGTTCTCTCATCCGGTCCTCTATTTTGCGTTGCTAGTGTGTGATTTTGATGAAATGTGGTATTCGGGTGGGGAAGCTCTAGATGAACCGGTGGAATCTCTTTCTTTGGAAAAGCCTTGTGGCCAAGCTATTGGGGAGGCTACACCCAAAAGGAATTGGGGGAGCATAGACTTAGCCAATCAATTTTTTTATGGAGACATTCATCCCCAACTCGAAATATCTGTCTCTAACTCAACTGTGTCCTCTCTATTGGTGAATTTGTCTGGTAATTTAGTGGGAAAATTCTCTAGGAGTAAACTGAATGTTGATGCTTTAAAGATATGGGCCATCACTCATTGGAAGCCAACTAGTAGCCTTTGTTTATCTCTTCTCTCGAGGAAAATTTTTCTCTTTTCTCTGTCGGATCCCTCTGATGTTGATCGGGTGTTGGAAGAGGGATCATGGTTTTTCGAAAAGCGTAGGTTGTATTTGAGGAAATGGGACTCTGGGTTTAACCCTGCTACTCACAATGTGGACATGTTTCTGGTTTGGATTCATCTTCCTAAATTCCCTCTCTATTTATGGCATGAATCCATCTTCAAATAGTTTGCCAATGCAATTGGAAAATTTATCCCTTTTGATATCTCTTCTATGTCGAAATACAAAAGGCAATTTGTTTGCCTGAGTGTTCTCACGGACTTGTCCAAAGAGCTATCAAAATCTATTTTGATCAACTCTCTGGTTGGAATGTGGGAGCAAGTAATCATCTATGAACAAGATAGCTTTTAATGTTTAGCTTATGGGGGCAAAGGTCATTCATATTTTTATTGTAAAATAAAGTCGGGGGATGCCCCCTCTAGGTTGCAGCACTCGCAAGGATTTGTTTTTGCAGTGGAGAAAGGTAAGAGACCAACCTATGTTTTTAGTGTTATCAATTCTATTTGGTCTCCCCTCAAAGAAGCGAAGAATATGGAAGAAGAAATCATTCACTGCCCCTTCGGTCAAGGAAGTTGATGCTCCTTCGATGGCTCTTCAAAATTTGGCTCCCCCTCTTTCCTCCCCTTCGTTGGCACCTATGGTTAGGGAGGAGGATTTGGTCAAACCGATGTGTTCAGATATTGCAATGGAGAATTCTAATAGGCTAGAGGTGGAATTATTTTTGAAAGTCAATATGGTGGAGGCTTTTATCCCCTTAGACAACTCTTTCAAGTGTCTAAATGCGCTGGTAGAAGACTTGGGTCCATCGTGCTCTAAAACCCATATGGTGACCCCGGTGGGGTCCTTAAGGGAATGCACACAATCTTTGATGGCTCATTTTATGTCCTTCTCTCCTAGTGTGGCTAATCATATGGATGGTTTTTCCCCCTCTATGGTAAGAAATGAAGCTTTCGTGATGGATGTGGCTCCTACTTCCCTGTCTCCTCAGTCGGTGGTTATGGAGAAGGGCTCTCCTGGACCTAAAACCTGTAGTCATAGAAGACATTTGATGGATTTATGTAATGCCTATAAACCTGGAAGTCCTATGTCTAAATTAAGTAGGAAAATAAATGCCAATGAGTCTATGGCCAATGGAGGTCAATCTAGACTAATTTTGAAAATTGGTGAAGGCGAAAAATGATTGAGCTTGGATGGTTTCTTGAGCTTGTTGGTAGGTGGTGGAGATAAAATGAGTTCCCCATTCCCATGAAATATGTTCATGGAACATAAGAGGGCTTAATAGCTCCTCTAAGAAGCACTTATTGGTGTCCCTGAGAAGAGAATTGGCCCCTGATCTGTTATGCATTCAAGAATCAAAGCTTGAGGTCGAGTCATGGAGATCGATCCAAAGGGCAGTATGGAAGGACTCGGGTTTCATGGCCAGTGAAGCTGTGGGAACAGCGGGTGGACTCATTTTTTTAGAATTCTCATAAATTTTATGGGCATGTAATCTCTGCTTCACGTAGAGTGATAAATATTCTTTTTTGGTGCAACGAAACCCAAATGCATTGGGTGGTATCCAATATCTACGCTTCGAATACCACTTATGAAAGGAGAGATTTCTAGAAGTTGTTGCTAGAAATGCATCAAACCTTCATTCATGAACATTGGTTAGTGATTGGAGATTTTAACTCCCCTCTATATCCTTCAGAGAGAAGGGGTGGAAGTGGCCTTGAAGAGCGCAATCTTGTTGACCTAGCGGATTTCATATCTTTCGTAGAATTATGAGATATGGATTTGAAATGGGGGCAGTTTACATGGAGTAATAGAAGGTCGGGTAATGGTTTGATCCTAATATAGTTGGACAAAGTGCTAGTTTTTTCTGGAAGTCTCAATTTATTTGGGGATGCGGTGCTTTCCACCTTGCCCAGAGTGTGCTCGGATCATAATCCTCTCCTTTTGGAGATTGTTGAAAAATCTTCTTTTGTTTCAAGACCCTTTCACTTGGAAACAATGTGGTGTAACTTCCCTAACTTTGAATATTGCATGAAAAAATGGTGGGATGAGGAAGCGTCGAGATCGAGCTTTTTTAAAGTTGCCTTCAAAATTCAAAGGCTTCATCATAAATTAAAATGGTGGAATAATAACGTGTATGGTAATATCTTTAGGGAGCTAGAAGCTTTAAAAAAGGTCACTAAAATAGAGAAAAATATTGAGTCACACGGACTCGATGAGGTGTTATTAAGGGAGAAAAGGGATTTCTTAGCTAATTATCATAACAAACAATTGGATATTGAGTTGCACTAGAAGCATAAATCGAGATAATTATGGCTAAGAGAAGGTGACAAGAATATGTGGTTCTTTCATGCATCCACCATGTGATGGAGTAGGAATACAATAGTGGAGATTATAAATGAGGATGGAAGCTCTATCAGGAAGAGCGAGGAAATTCGATTGGAGGCTATCAAATTATTCAGTTCTCTTCTTTGTCCCCCCTAGATCAGGATTTGGTGGTGGAACATGTTATTTTAGATGCCATTCCTACGTTGGTGACGGAGGAAATGAATGCGGGTTTGGAGGCCCCGCTCATAGATGATGAAATATTTAATGTTGTTAAGGAGTTGGGGCCTTTAAAGGCTTCGGGGCCTAATGGATTTCCTCCATTGTTCTTTCAAAAATATTAGAATATTTGTGATTTTGAGGTGGCGGAGGCTCTGAGAGAAGCCCAAATATTGGTAGAGATTCCTAAATCCCTGAATGCCATGTTGATTTCCTTAATTATTAAAAAGGATTTTGCCTCGTCATTTAAGTATTTTAGACCAATCAATTTATGCAATTATTTATATAAATTCCTCTCTAAGGCTTTTTTGATATGGCTCAGAGTGCCTTTGTGTCGGGTAGACAAATATTAGATGGCACTATTTTCATGCATGAGCTACTTCATTCGATCAAGTACAGTGGTAGAGAGGCTTTCCTTTTAAAGCTCAACATCAGTAAGGCTTATGAAAAAGTTACATGGCCATTCTTAAAAGATGTGATGAGAAATTTTGGCTTCAATGATTGGTGGATCACCCTTATTTCGGCTTGCATTTCTTCAGTTTGGTGCTCCATTCTAGTGAACAGATCGGTGTTTGGATTTTTTAAGTCTCACCGTGGTTTGAGGCAAGGCGATCCACTTTCCTTCTTCCTCTTCCTCTTTGTGGTGGAGGCTTTGGGGAGAGCGATTGGAAGGTTGAGCAGGGAGGTGGGTCTTTGTCCTACTCTCCCATGTCCATCTGTATCTCATCACCAATTTGTTGATGACACTCTGATTTCTAGTGGTGCATCGGTCATTTTTGCTTGGGATATTAAAAATATCTTATTATGTTATGAGAGGACTATTGGTCAGGATATCAACTTTGCAAAGAGCTTTATCTACTTTGTTAACACTTTGGAAGCCAAGCAATCAAAGATTGCAAATATACTCAATTTTAGGATTGCCACATTGCCAGTGACCTATCTTGGACTACCTCTCTTCATGGGGAGAATGAAAGACTCGTTGTGGGACCCTTTGATTGAAATAATCCAATGTAAACTAGCCTCTTGGAAAGGGGTGTTGCTAAGCCAAGCAAGGAAGGTGGTACTTGTTCAAAGCACGCTCCAGAGCATACCCATTTATTTCATGTCCTTATTCATGCTCCCTACTAAAGTAATAGACAAAATTGATTGTATTTGTAAAATATTCCTTTGGGCTGGATCGGATTTAAAAGGCAAGTACCACTTGCTCACTTGGGATTAGATTTGCAAGAGGATAAAGGATGGGGGTCTTAATTTGAAAAGAGATGCACTTATGAATAGAGCCCTGGCTGGTAAATCAGGGTGGTTGGTTGCTTCGAACATTGAGAGACCTTGGTGTTCTATCCTTAAATCGAAATACGGATTTAATTCTTTTTTTTAGACGATCTCTCTGAGAGGATCCAATATTTTGGATAAGCTTAACGAATATCAAGGACTTTGTGAAGGCTAAAAGCAGGTGGATCATTGGTGATGGGAGAAACATCAAGTTTTGGGAAGACCATTGGTTGAGGGAAGAGCCATTATTGGATGACCCAAATCTCAGGGCTTTTGCTTTGAAAGCGAAGGCAAAATTTGGGTTTCCCAATATATGCCTATTGTCAATGGTAGGCATTCATGGAATTCTCATCCCTATTGGGTGTCCAACCAGAATGATTTGGTCAGTTGGCAGAGACTTTTAGTGGAACTTAATAGGTATGCGATCAGACAAGACGATTATAGAGACCATTTTATTTGGAGCAGGGAATTTGAAGGTGACTTTACTGTGAAATCAGCTTATTCCTTCCTTCTCTCGGAAGATGAGGCTCATTTTCCAGCGAATCTTATTTGGATTAAAAGACTAATCCCAAAGATAAATATTTATTTCTAGTTGGCAGATCAAAATAAAATACTTTATTTGGAGAATCTTCAAAAAAGGGGTCGCATTATGGTAAACAAATGCTATCTGTGAAAATCAAACTGGGAATCTACACAACATCTACTCCTCAACTGCCCGTTCACATGGCATGTATTTATGTTTATTTTTAATTTGTTTAACATTTATTGTGTGTTTCCAGGTACGTTGATAGACATCATCCTTCAATGGTGTTCATCGTTCGTGTCCCAACAACTATCTTGGTTGTGGAAAATTATGCTTCCCCATGCATGGTGGGGGTGTGGAAGCAAACTTTGTTCGAAAACTAAAAAGGGCAAAAGGAAAATACAGAGGAAAGTTACCATTTAAATTTTTCAATTGTGGAGGCATTGGGCATTTTGCGACTAAATGTCCACTTAATGAGAAGAACAAAAGTGATGAAGGATCGCACCAAGAAAGAAGTGACTGGAAGAAAAAAACAAATTTCAAAAAATGCAACTTCAAGAAGAAAAGTTTCATCTCCAAGAATGTCAGTTCATCAGAAGACAGCTCCGGTGAGGATTCTTAAAAGGAAACAGGTGAAGCTCTTTTCATGGCACTCAAAGAAGAAAAAATAAAAAAAGAACAAGAATGTGATGAAGAAGAAATTGATGCAGAAGTAAATCTCGAAGAGGAACTAATTGCAGCTCTAGATGAATTGAAGATAGAAAGAAAAAAAAATAAGAAAATTTCAAGAAAGCTTGAGGATGCAAATGAAATCATAACCAGTTTGAAAGTACAGATAGAAGAATCCAAGAAAATATTTGAAGATCTCGAAGTGCAAATAACCATGAAAATAGATTATTGCAGCAAGCTAGAAGAAGATATTTTTGGTTTAAGGATGTAGATAGAAGAGATGAATCATAAAATTAGTTGTTATCACAAACATGAATAAAGTTCTATGAAGCTGGATAAGATCATAAATAACCAAAAGACTACAGGCATCAAATTTGGTTTGGGCTTTGACGAAGGAGAATCATCAAATGGATCAAAGACCATAAATGAAGAATCCATAAAGAATGAAGATAAGAAACAGGTTGATCATGAAAAATTGACTCATGCAAAAGAAAGCAATAATGCAAGGCACAAAAGGAGAATTGACAATGATGGATTCACCAATGTCATACATCAAAGAAGAAGAATATTTATGGCTCCTACGACAGCATGTCAAAGACCATCACCCAGGTTCAATCATATCTTTTCTGGTTACTATTTTAATGCAATGGTTATGGACATAAGATTTCAGATTGCAAGTATAATATAGAACCAAGGAATTTTATCAATAGAATTTTTTTTTCACCTTTGATGGATTATGCAGTAGAATGTTTGAAAAGGATTGAAAATCCAACTAAGAGTTCTATTATTTACAAATCATTATATAGGCACTAATGGCCCAAAATACATAACCAACCCATGAAATCATGGATTTGATTCACACGCTTAACCCAAAAGCTACAAAGGTGCAAAGAAGAATGCACGTAAACTTCTAAGTTAAGATTGCTAACTAGAAGATCCATTTTAGCTAACTTGAAGCTCACACTTCCTACTTTGAGTTCACACTTGCTAACTAACACTCTAAAAGACAACTAGAAGACAACTAGTGCCCACAAGTGCATGTGAGAAAGAGACTCACTTACAATATCAATTTGCTAGAAATAAACTAAGCAAACCTAAGCTAGGAACTACTAGAGGGGTCATATGAAAGATCATACATCAATCCTCATCATGCCTCCCCACAATAGAAGCATTGGACTCCAATGCTTTCAAAAGAATAGGAAAGTCACGGGACATCTGATGAAAAGAAATCCAACGAGCCTGATGCGGCAGTTGTCCTCGCCGAGCCACAAGATATGAGGTGGTAGACCCCTGACGAGTCTGCCGAGTCTTCGTGTCATAGATCTGATCTGCATCCAATGGTAACTGTGCTTCAGGAACCACGTCCACAGGATGGCTGATAGCTGGTGCAGTCT
The DNA here is from genome assembly GCA_028583015.1 of Wollemia nobilis. Classification (NCBI taxonomy): domain Eukaryota; kingdom Viridiplantae; phylum Streptophyta; class Pinopsida; order Araucariales; family Araucariaceae; genus Wollemia; species Wollemia nobilis. The sequence continues at coordinate 227,441 of JAQPPZ010002969.1, forward strand.
CCAATGTAGAGTCAAAGTACAACTTCAAGAGATCCACATTGACGACGTCATGAATTCCCAAGTGTGCGGGAAGATCAAGGCGGAAAGCATTCTCGGACACCTGCTGAAGAATAGTGTAAGGCCCATAGCGAATTGGTTTGATTTTGCTATGAGTCTTATCAGTGAAACGCCGCTTGTCAAGATGCAACCAAACTTTATCACCAACCTGAAAAGGATGAGGAATTCGATGTCGATCCATGGCCTTTTTCTATTGCTACTGTGTCTTTTGCAAAATCTCAACCACCTTTGATTGAAGATTGTGCAAGTGTTGAACAAATGAGTGTGCCTTGTCTTGCTCCTTCTGAAGATGTGAAGTGACAGGAGAAGGCAAAGATAAAGGTAACTCATAAGGTGCCAAGGGCTGAAATCCCATACAAACTTCAAAGGGTGAATGACCTGTAGAAGAGTGTAGGGCCCTATTATAGGCATGTTCAATATGCGTGAGACTCAAGTCCCACTTTTTTGGTGAAGCGTGATGATAGATTCGCAAACTTTGCACAAGTGTACGGTTTACCACTTCAGTCCGCCCATCGGACTGCGGATGATAGGCGATAGAGAAGTTAAGGGAAACTCCCAAAATCTTCCACAAAGAACGCCAAAAGTGACCCACAAAGCGTGAATCACGATCCGAGATAATGCTGGTAGGTAGACCAAAGGAACGCCAAATGCTATCAAAGAAAAATTGAGCTAAGTCTGATGCAGAACTTGTCTTGCGGCATGGAATGAACTTAGCCATTTTGCTGAATCTGTCAACCACCACGAACACACAATCATGTTGGCGCACTGTCATAGGAAAACCACTAACCAAGTCCATGGAAATGCTTTCCCAAGGACGGGAAGGAATGGGCAAAGGCATGCCTAAGCCAAACTTTCTATTAGCTGGTTTTGAGCGACAACAAACTGCACCATTGCTTGAGAAATCTCAACACATCCCTCTCGCATTTTTGGCCAATAGAAAAATCGTTGCAAATGATGAAGTGTTTTATGTTTCCCAAAGTGACCACCATAAAGTGTAGAATGAGCTTCCTTAAGAAGCGACACTCTAGGTTCACAAGGAACACAAACCTTGTCCAATTTGTAGAGAAGTCCTTCTTTGATGTAGAAATCTTGGAAAGGACGCAAATTGGAAGAAGAAGGCTTACTCACTTGCTCAAATATTTTTCCAAAATCGGGATCCCGAGAATACCGATTAGGCCAAGTCTGAAATCCCAAGTGTGAAGTGGACATGACTCGTTAAGGCAAGAGCGGCTGGAGGCCTACTCAAACAATCGAGCAACCGTATTACTCTTCCCCTTTTTGTACTTGATCACCAAGTGAAATTGTTGGAGGTAAGAGGCCCACTTCATATGTCTTGATTCTTCAATTTTACTTTGAGATTGTAAAAACTTGAGAGGCATATGATCGGTGTGTACTACCGTATCTTTTCCCAAAAGATAGTGTCTCCAGTGACTTAATGGCTTGAACTAAAGCATACAACTCCTTGTCATATGTAGAATAGTTCAACTTAGCAGCGAGAAAAAGTTTCGAATGATAAGCTACTTGGATGACCATTCTGTTTGAGCACAGCTCCTAAGGCAACTTTAGAGGCATCTGTTTCAATCTCAAAAGGTTGAGAAAGGTCAGGTAAAGTTAACACCGGTGTTGTACACAATTTCTTTTTGAGTTTCTCAAAGGCAACTTCTTGGCTTTTCTCCCAATGAAATGGAGTTTTGGACTTAGTGAGATAATGCAATGGAGCTGCAAGGGTGGAATATTGAGGAATGAACTTGCGATAAAAGTTCGCAAGTCCTAGGAAACTCCTTAACTCAGTGAGAGTTGTAGGAGGGGACCACTTAAGCAAAACATCAACTTTAAGGGGATCTACCTGAATTCCACTCTCACTAATCACATAGCCAAGGTAAGAAACTGAAGTATTGCCAAAAGAACACTTGGAAGAGTTGGCATATAATTGATTCTTCGCAAGAAGATCAAGGGTTTGCTTGATATGCCTAAGGTGTTCCTCCCAAGTTTTTGAGAAAATCAATATATCATCAAGATATATAATGACAAATTTGTCAAGGACTTCACGAAATACATCATTCATCAACCTCATGAAGGTTGCAGGAGCATTAGTAAGACCGAAGGGCATGACCAACCATTCAAAGAGGCCCATCTTCGTCTTGAAAGCAGTCTTCCATGTATCCTCAGCTTGGATACGCACTTGATGATATCCACTTTTGAGATCTATTTTTGAAAAGAACTTAGCTCCTTGAAGCTGATCTAATAAATCATCAATGCGGGGTAAGGGATATCTATTCTTCACAGAAATTCTGTTCAATGCACGAAAATCAATGCATAATCTCCAAGTGCCATCTTTCTTAAGAACTAACAAAATAGGTGATGCACAAGCAGAAGTACTTTCCTTAATGAAACCCTTAGACAACAAATCTTCTATTTGCTTTTTTATTTCTTCATTTTGCAAAATAGATTGTCTATACATGGGAGCATTAGGAAGAGAAGAACCTGGAACTATTTCAATGCTGTGATTAATTGTGCGAATTGGAGGAAGAGACTTTGGCTCCTGAAATATGTGTGAATAACTTTGCAATATTTTATCCATTGAAGAGTGTTGCTTTGTAATGGATGTAGATGTAGAAGTGTTTTGAGAGCGAATGAAAATTAGAGCAACATCACCACCTTTCTTAATTACTCTTTTCGTTTGCTTGGAACTTAGAATGATATTAGGAGTGTTGGTGCTCTTAATGAGAAAGACCTTACCATATTTTTGAAGTGTGTAGGTTCTTTTAAAAGCATCATAAACAGCTCTCCTATCATACTCAAAAGGTTGTCCAAGCAAAATCCCACAACAATCCATAGGAGTCACATCACAAGTGACTTGATCTATGAAATGTGGGCCAAGTGCAAATTTTAAAGTGCAAGTGTGAGTGATTTCTGAGCCTCTTCCACTATCCTTCCAACCCAAAGAATAAGGTTGAGGATGAGGCTCCATAGGTAAATTCAAACGCTCGACAATGGACCTCGCAATTAGATTTTTCTGCGAGCCATTGTCCACTATACAATCAGTTGCAAAGTTGTGAAGTAAGTGGGCTCGAGTGATGAACAAAGCATCACGAGCTCCATCTGAAGAACTTACATTTACTAAGGTAACTTCATTAAGCTTACCTCGTAATTCCGTATATACTCTACTCTCTCCTACAGACTCAAGGGGACCCTTGGAAGCATCCTCCTCTTGAGTAGTAATCACTAAACTCTTCTTTTTGAGCTTAAAGCAATCAGCTTTCTCATGCCCTTTCTTCTTACAATAATTGCAGAATTTCTTAGAAGAAGAAGATGAAGATTTAGAAGAAGAGGAAGAAGGAGTAGAAGCGGAAGGGGAAGGAGAAGAAGGAGATGGAGAAGACACATTCTTCTTTTGAGCAAAATTCTTCTTTTGAGAGAAAGAATTATTCCCTTTTGATGAGTTTCCAACCACTTGAGTAACAGGTGTGCGGAATGCCCGCGATTGCGCCTTGAACTTGTCCTCCGCAAGTTGCGCCTGATTGAAAACTTGATCCAATGTTTCCATAGAAACAAACATTAGTTCCCTGTACAAATGTTCTAACAAGCCACTTTGAAACTTGAGAATCAAACCTGGAACATCATCCTCCACATTCACAAGTATTCTGAACTTGTTAAATTGGAAAATATATTCTTGTACAGACATATTAGTACCTTGGCGAAAACGAAACCATTTAATAACCAATTCTCTAGAATAATTTGAAGGATAGAAATTGGTTTTAAGACATTGTACAAGCTCATCCCATGTGGTGAGTTCTTGTCCTCGTTTTCGTTCCACAAGTACTTTGGCTAAGCCAGAAAGTTTAAGCTTAGCATAAGGCACTACATCATCTTCTGAAAGTTGAGAAAAAGCAAACCAAGAACTCATGTCAAGAATCCAACTATTCAAGACATCAGGGTTCCTGGATCCATCATACAATGGGACTTCACAACGAACTCTCAAACGTGAATCATGAGCGAAGTGGAGGTATTATGCAAAGAAATGTCATTTACCTTCATGGCAAGGTTGCCAAGGACTTCCGCCATTGTAGTGTCATTTGCCTTATCGGCCAAAGTGTTTACAACATGGGCCAATTCCGCCACTTGGGTAGCCAAGTCAGAGGCCATGTGTTCTCGGGTATAAGCCAGAAGTACAGTTTAAGAAAGCACTAAATCAAGGAAATACAATGCAAATTTCCTTGTTACAATGGAGTGCTGCTTAACTGAAAAATTAACTCCTAAGGCTAGCAATTTTGAAAATTTTTAACTAATATAAAGTGCAATTTTAACATTTATTAATTTAAAAATAACTTAATCAAAAATTAAATTTCAATTAATCAAAAGATTAAAGAATTTAATTAAGTTATTAAAAATTAAATTAATAAAATAAAATTTTAACATGCACTCTAAAATAGTAAAAATTTAAAATTTTACAATAAAATTACCCCTTTCTGCTGTTTAGACTGGACAAAAACTACAGTGCATGAAAATTTTGCATGCTCTAAATTTGTCCTCTGCACGCTTCCCGAGGCATGGATTTCAGGGAGTGTGGTGCAGGTCCCGACAGAAAAAAAAAAATCTGATGCGAGCTCCAAAGCTGCGCACCCGTGCGGCTGCCTGTGAGCGCCGCCGTCGGCACTGCCAAAGGACAGCGTAGCCAGGCCTCCTGCCTGGCTACGTCGCTGTCACTTCTGACAGCCGGGTCAGGTCGAATGGCCCTGACAGCGACAGGACTGTCGAGCCGTGCGATCCCCGACAATGAACAATCGTTGTCGGGCGCGCCGACCATCGATCGAGCGGCGATCGCCGCTAACGACGAGACGAGCGCGATCGAAGGCCGACGCAACATCGGCTACGACAGCGCGCGCTGTCACGCCTGACAGAATGTCAGGCGTCAGCCTGACGCTATCAGCCGACGGGCTGCGGGCCTTGGCCGCAGTGCTGTCACGGGACAGCCTCGGTCGAGGTGTTGTCACGAGACAGCCTCAGTCGCAGTGCTGTCTCTGGACAGCCTCGGCCCAGCTGAACGGTGACGCACTGGTTAGCGCCGAAACGTCAGCCGAAGGCTGTCGGCTGCCGGCCCTCGGCTACCCCCTATCGCAAATGCGCGCGCCGGGGTGCCGCAACCTGGCTGGCCGGCCGCCTGTCGAACACGACCGAAAGTCGCCGAAGCTGCCGAGTGCAGCCGAGGTGGGCCGAGTGCTGAAAAAAATAAAAATAAAAAGATAACAATTCCTTTTTTTTTTTTTTTACAATTTTGTAGCAGATCTAATATATATATTTAAAATAATATATTGACCGAATTTGAAAGCTTTCTAACACAAAATTAAAAAAATTTAAAAATTAACCATGGGGGTTAATCTTAAAATTTAAAAAGCTTGAAACTATGCAAATGTGAGCAACCAGCTCCCACCAGTAGCTCTCCTTTCAAGATCCGGTCGACACACGACCAGCGTTTGAAAGGCACCCAGCTCTAAGTCGACACACGACCTAGCTTTGGAGTCCTCCTGAAGCTCTTCAATACTCAAAAATGGGGGGGCAGCAGGGTCAAAAGGCTCCCTAATCCTAATTGGACCGTAGCTACGATCCAATCCCTTCCAAGGATCGGTATACGAAGAACTCTGGGGCAAACTCTTCCTATACTTTTTAAGCATAAGCAAGAAGTTGGAACGAGGGGTTTGTCGACGAAGGAACTTCCTTCTCCGAATGGTTTTCAAGCTCCCTTTGGGCTTAAACCGAGTCCTCAATGAGAAAACGTTTCTCATAATAATCCTATCTCCTATCCTCTCACCTCACAAGCCCTAGTGCAAACATGAACTAGGCTCTGATACCAATGAAAAGGATTGAAAATCCAACTAAGAGTTCTATTATTTACAAATCATTATATAGGCACTAATGGCCCAAAATACATAACCAACCCATGAAATCATGGATTTGATTCACACGCTTAACCCAAAAGCTACAAAGGTGCAAAGAAGAATGCACGTAAACTTCTAAGTTAAGATTGCTAACTAGAAGATCCATTTTAGCTAACTTGAAGCTCACACTTCCTACTTTGAGTTCACACTTGCTAACTAACACTCTAAAAGACAACTAGAAGACAACTAGTGCCCACAAGTGCATGTGAGAAAGAGACTCACTTACAATATCAATTTGCTAGAAATAAACTAAGCAAACCTAAGCTAGGAACTACTAGAGGGGTCATATGAAAGATCATACATCAATCCTCATCAATGTTATAATTGTCATAATTTTGGGCACATTGCAAGAAATTGTCAAAGTACATTTGCATCAAATCAATTTCAGGGAAGAACATTTCAATCAAATGGAATGAGACAAAATAGAAAATTTCCTGAAAAACATGCACAAGCTACTAAAAAAGAAAAGTCAAAATAAGAGCCCAAAATTGTAATCAAACTAGATCTAAGGAAGAAAAAGAAACCCTGATCGTACAAATAGCATTTAAAGCACAAAATAAATCTGCACCATGGATACTTGATAGTGGATGCTCCAGTCATATGAGAGGTGACAAACAAAAATTTCAGAAGTTACAGCAATATGAAGGTGGTCCAGTAAAATTTGGAAATAATGATGGAGCTAAGATAGTTGGCAAAGGTTCAATTAAGATCAGTGATGAAGAAATCAAGTCAAAATAAGTGTTGTTTGTGGTTGGTCTGAAGCATAACTTGTTGAGGGTAAGTCAGATTTGTGATAGAGGTCATGAAGTGATTTTTAAGAAGTAGGGTTGTGAAGTCAAAAAAGCAAATAGTGGAAAGTTGATAGCAACTGGATTGAGGACATCTGGCAACCTGTAAACTCTCTCAGAGACTTCAGAAGGAGCTTGCTTGATTGGATAGGAAGAAGAAAATTGGTTGTGGCACGAGAGGCTCGGTCATATCAGTTTTGACAATCTAGTAAAAATCAGCTTAAAAAATGCAGTGAGAGATATTCCCACCATTGGAAAACCATCAAGTAGCATTTGTGCTTCATGCCAAAAGGGGAAGCAAACTAGAGTCTCATTTACTACACAAGAAAACCTTTGGAACTAATACATACTGATTTATGTGGACCCATGAGAACACAAAGCATAAATGGTGACAAATATTTTATGTTGTGTATAGATGACTATTCCAAGATGACATGGGTACTATTTTTGAAGCATAAATCGGAAGCTTTTGAGATGTTCAAGGTTTTCAAAAACCAAGTTGAGAATCAAACAGGAAAAATGATTAAATGTTTAAGATCATATAGAGGAGGAGAGTTCATTTCAGAGGATTTTATAGAGTACTGTGAAAAATATGGTATTAGGAGATAGTTTTTAGTAGCCAGGACACCTCAGCAGAATGGTGTGGTAGAAAGAAAGAACAAGACAGTGCAATAAATGGCACGGACTATGTTGACAGAGAGTAAAGTAGCAGACAAATTTTGGAAAGAGGCATTCCACACTACGGTATACATCCAAAATAGGTGCATGTTGAGGACACATGAAAGCAAAACTCCTTATGAGTTGTGGTTCGGTAAAAAGGCAATAGCAAGATACTTTAAAGTTTTTGGCAGCAAGTGTTACATCAAAAGAACTGAAGAAAACCTTGGTAAGTTTGAAGATAAAGCGGATGAAGGTATTTTTCTTGGCTATTCATCAAAAAGCAAAGCTTACAAATGCTACAACAAGAGGCTAAGGAAAATTGTGGATAGTGTCGATGTTAAATTTGATGAAGGTAGGGAATGAGTAATTAGCTATGAAGAGAACTACCCAATTTATGAAGAGGTTATTGAAGGAGATGAGAAAAAGGAAACGGAAAAGAAACAAAAAATTGACTCAGATGATTCAAACAATGATTCATAAGTGGAAGAAAATAAGAAATTCAAAATAGGCAGCTGGCAGAAAGATCATCCTAGAGAGCAAATAATTGGAGACCCCACAGTTGGTGTTCGGACAAGAAGAAGAGTAGTAAGTAACTACTCTCTATTATCCAAACATTGAGCCCAAAAATGTTGCTGACGCAAGCAAAGATGAAAGTTGGATGAAGGCAATAAATGAAGAATTAGATCAGATCGAGAAAAACAAAACTTGGGAGTTAGTACCAAGACCTGCAAATAAAAATATAATCGGTACTAAATGGATCTTTCGAAAAAAATTGAATAAATATGGATAGATAGTCAGGAATAAAGCAAGATTGGTATGTAAAGGCTATGCACAAGTTGAAGGTATTGACTTTGAGGAAACCTTTGCACCTGTGGCTAGACTAGAGGCAATTAGAATGTTTCTGGATTTAGCAGTTTACAAGAATTTCAAAGTTTATCAAATGGATGTGAAATCAACATTTTTGAATGGGAAACTTGAAGAAGAGGTTTATATTGAGCAGCCGAGATGGTTTCCAACTTGGTGATGATCCCAACTTGGTTTGCAAGTTGAAGAAAGCATTATATGGCTTAAAACAGGCACCCCGAGCATGGTATGCAAGGCTAGACAACTATCTTACTCAACAAGGGTTCAAGAAAGGTATGGTGGATAGTAATTTGTATGTCAAAATAGAAAATGGCCATCTTATTGTTCTTGTTGTATACGTAGATGATATCATACTTGGTAGCAGTAAAGATGAGTCGTGTAAATATTTAGCAAATAAGATGCAGAAAGAATTTGAAATGTCAATGATTGGTGAACTTTTGTATTTCCTCGGGTTGCAAGTTAATCAAAATGAGAAGGGCATATTTATTTCTCAAATTAAATATGTGAAAGAGATGCTTAAAAAGTTCACAATGGAGGATTGTAAACCAGTTAGCACTCCCATGATGACAGGTTGCAAGTTGAGCAAGGATGACAAATCTCCACATGTTGATCAAACCATGTATAGATCTATGATTGGGATCTTATTGTACTTGACAGCTACCAGACCAGATATTTTGTAGGTAGTATGCATGGTAGCACGATTTTAGGCTAGTCCCAAGGAGACTCATGTGACAGCAGTGAAGAGGATTCTTCGGTACCTCAAGGGTACTATGGAGTAGGGGTTATGGTATCCGAAAGGTAAGGACTTCACCCTTATTGCATATTTAGATGCAGATTGGGCAGGATGTGTAGATGACAAAAAGAGTACCAGTGGAGATGCATTCTATCTTGGAGATAGGTTGGTCACGTGGCACAGTAAGAAACAAGAGTCAGTCTCCTTATCCACAGCAGAGGCAGAATATATTGCAGTGAAAACGTGTTGTATGCAGGTATTATAGATGAAACAAACCCTGAAAGATCTTGGTATTAACTTCAGTGAGCCAATTTTAGTTAAGTGTGATAACACCAGTGCAATTAACATCTCAAATAATTCGGTTATGCATTCTCGCACAAAACATATTGCTATTCGATATCACTTTTTGAAGGAGAAAGTTGCGGAAGGTGAGGTTAAGTTGGATTTTTTTCCAACAACAGAGCAAGTAGCGGATATCTTCACAAAACCATTGCCCAAGGAAGTCTTTGAGTACCCTCATAATAAATTGGGAGTGGTCACGCTTCCCAAGAATTGACTAGCTATCGGGACCACATTCTCAAGGGTAGCATTTGTGTATTTTTTTATCTTTTTGCTCATGTTTGTGATTTTTGCTAAGTGTAAAAATTTTTGCCTGAGAATGTTATGCATGGACTCAGGGGGAGCTTGCAGCAGCTCTTTGGTATTTTTGTCAAAGGGGGAGAAGAGTTACAGGAAATTGCACATGTGTTGCCAACAATTCCAAAGGGGGAGATTGTTGAGCAAGGTGCAACGACAGTATTGTCATTGTTGTCAACACAGTCAGATAGATCGGTTGATGCAGTGGATAGGAGTTCATAGGTTATTCAGAGTATGTACAGTGATTTTAAATGCTTATGAGGATTTTTTTGATTTTTGGGTGAAGTTGTTACAGGTTGTTTGTGCAAATTTGCAAAAGTTGAAAAAATCGTCAAAAAGTTGTCAAAGCAGCAAAATAGTCAAAAAGTTGCAAAAGTTGCCACGGGCACAGTTGGACAGGATGGATCAGTTTGTAACATGCCATCATGTCATGAAATAGTCTAGAACATCATTGGAGATGTCAGCACAGTTTTTGGAGTGATTTGTGGTGTTTCCGATATCTTGGCGAATGATTTGGCAAGTGGTTGTACAGGCTAAAAAAATGCAGGTTTTGTCAGAAGCACTGCGAACAAACCATAAGGATTTATGTAGTAAAATTTTAACTAGAGGTGTTCATTATCTTCAAGAACATGTGTTTCAAATTTCAATGAAAATGGAGAAACGAGGCATATTTACAAGCGTTGCAAGACTGTCACAAAAATGCTCTTTTTTGAAAAAGTGTGTCAGTAGCATTTTTTGTGGAAGTGGTACAGGTGAACCATAAGGAGTTAGGCAGTGATTTTTGGTTTGGACATAGTAAGTGTTGCAAATATTCTATGTTTCAAATTTTAGATAAAACCGAGTTACGAGGTGAGATTTATGAATTTTGCAAAAACGTTATAGGTCTCTTTTATGTCAATTTGTGCCACTTGGGCAAAATCCTTTAGTTGGCCGTTTCGACCTTCAAGAGTCGCCAGAGTTTTAGTTTCAATGTTGTTACACCTTCAAGGAATCAAATAGATCATATTTTGTTTTTATTTTGAGTTTTTACGTGGCTCTGAAGTATGAGAACGAGTAAGGTGTCAATTCTTTGCATGTGACGTGTTTGACGAAATGCCTTCTCAATATAAAAAAAAGGGAGTTATATTATTTTAAGCAGTTTCATTAAATAAAGATCTTTGGAGAAAGTGAAAAGTGAAAAAGAATGCAAGTGTGTGCATTTAAGTTAGAATTGTTTTATTGAAGAGTGTGATTTTATTTTGTGCGGAGAGAAGAGTGTGTGGAGAAAAATAAAGAATGAAAATCTGTGTTTTTGGAAAAAAGGTGAAAAACATCACTTTAGTATTTTGGGCATAACTTTCTCATATGATATTATTTTTGGCTGAAATTTTAAGAGGAGGTCATAGACAGAGTTCTGCACAATACCTAGAAAGCATTTAGCAATTGACAAAACGAGTTAAGAGAACGGTCAATTTTTCTATGAGAAGAGAAGATTCATATATGTCATTTTATTATCAATATCAAAATCAAGTGGGTGCTTGGTAGAGGGGTTGGTGCTCCTTTCTGTTGGTGCAGATAAATCATGGGTTGGTGCTCCTTTTTGTTGGTGCAGATAAATCATGGGTTGGTGCTCCTTTCTATTGGTGCAGATAAATCAAGGGTTGGTGCTCCTTCCAGTGGGTGTTGGTAAATTGATTGTAAATTTGGTGCTTTGCAAAGGCTGGATTTGGATGGGAGTCCAAACAGTCATTTTGAGGATGTAGCCAAATCGATGAACCTCGGTATATCTTGTGTTGTGTGATGTTCTATTTTTATACTTACTTTATTTGGTTTCAAGTTTTTATTATTTCGGCTTTAAGAGTTGAAGATTTAAGTTTTAAAAGAGCTACACTGATTCACCCCCCCTCTCAATGTCATTGTGAGATTAACATGTAACATGTTTCTATAAATTTATTATTGAGTTTCATTGTTAGTAGCATTTATTTGATTTATTTTAGATCCTGGATAGAGCTTTCTATGATTTAACCTATTCAAAAAGCTAACAACCTCATAGGTTTCTCCTTTCACAAACTTGGTTTCACCACTTTCGATTTGACCAACATAACCAAGGCCTTCATTCTTTGGCCTTATGGTTGGCTCTATGGGCTTTCTTATGCCTTACCCATTCCTTCCCAAACCTTTGCCATCATATCCCATTCTTTTCATTACTTTGGATCCAATACCTTTGGTGTGCTTTTCAAAGCATCCAATCTCTTCATTACCGCTATGGTCATCAACAACATGGTCTTTATCATGGTAATGAGCATCTATGGTTTTACCATCATGATGATTTTATTCAATACAAACATCACTACCACACACAATGTTTAAGTTCTTAGCATTGCAGGTGAAGTCTTTCCTTTGGATAAGGTCACTTGTATCACAACAAGTGTTTGCCACCATAGGCTTTACCTTCAACCTTTCACTTGTGTCTTTTAACCTTTTACACTCCTATTTAAGCATGTCAAGAGTGATTAATGCCTTGTATATGGTCTTCACAACATCAACAGGGAATGTAATACCATTCTTGAAGTGATCTTCACAAACTTTGAGAACCATTTGTAAGTTGCACTTAAGTGCTAATAATTCTTCATCTTCACTTGCTACTAGAAAATAAAGAATTTTATCTGGCATCACACTCTTTTGATCTTCAACTTGTTTATTGTTTTATTTTCTCCTTGCCTTACCCATGATGTAAATGCTTATTTTTATGACCTTTAAAATTTGACTTCCTCAACCCAATAACAAGGGTGTCAGGAACCATCGATCATGCACCCCAAATACAACACTTCTTTTGTAAAATAGTTCTTTATTTTTATAGTCACTCACAACTGAATTTTACCAACCATAATAACTCAATACTTTAATGATTCTTAATACATCTTTGACATACTTGAATATTGACCTCATATACACATTTTTACCTAAATTTTAAATTAACACTTGAAAGATTCATAAATTGACTTCACTTCACACATTCAGCCTCTATGTCTTTTTTAAATAGAAAATTTTAGTCTTGATTTTCACACTTATGCTTACATGCATACGAGCTAATACAATAAGACACATTTTATCCTTATTCACAATAATATTAATTTTTTTAAGGCATCCAACACTTGATAAAACACATCTATGACTCCTCTCTTTGCCCATATCGTATTCCATTCACAAGTCTTGGCTCTTTTTTTCACACCCAACAAAGTCCAAAGTTCAAGATTCAACCCCTTCATATGCAGATGGGTTCGGCTCCCACCATTGAACCTTCACACACCATAATCAAAAGGAGATATTGATTCCTCAATATACTTTGGTAACACAATCGCCCATTCTAGATTATTCTTTATCTCAACAATATACCTACCAAAAATCCCTTTCAATCGATCGACAGTATAAAGAAATCCATCAACAAACAACAAACCTTACATGAAAGGCACCTGCAACTGACGTTAGTATGCAAATATGAAATGAGCAGTAGAATCACATTTTATTAAAGAATCATAATTTTGAATTGATAGAATAACCAATCAATATAAATGAATTTGATGTTCGATGATGCCTTTCCAACATTCATCGCATGCATATTAATATGTCTAAATGTATAAAATGAAAGGACGTGATGGTCCTTGATGATAACAGTGAATGAAATTAAGTTAGGAGTTTAGGGTCCTAACATGCCACCCTCCTTAAAAGGATATTTGTCCTCAAAGCTTGAAGTGAGAAGCTTCCTCCTTTGTTTCTTTAGTATTATGTGCTTATGTTCTTGCACTATTTTAATATCATTGTTCCGTAAGCAAGGATATTGGGAAGGTTGAAGTGTTGGTGGCTTTGTCATGGCTTGGATAGAAAATAATTGGGCCACCATTTTCTTGCCTCCTCTACGAACAACTTTCTCCATGCGATGAGAGCTTGCTAGTGGAGAAGGGTCGTATTTTATCCCTTTAAGAGTATATGTTTGATTTTCTAGTGTAAATTGCATCCATAATGCCTCAAAATCCCATTGGATTTTTCCAAGTGTTCGTAACCATTGCACTCCTAGGACGATATCACATCCCCCTAATGGCAGTGCATACATATCGTTCTTCATGCTATAATCACCCATGGTGAGCTTAATAATTTTGCACTTTTCTTTACAAGAAATTCTTCCTCCATTACCAATCATGACTTCAAAATTATTACAAGGATGGATAAAGCAGTCAGTTTGTTTTACCACATGTGGGTCTATGAAATTATGTGTACTTCCGAAGTCAATAAGCACAATAAGATTTTGTTGTTTAAAGGATTTGGAGACTTTCATAGTTTTGGGGGAAGAATTTTTGGTGAGGGCATTGAAGGAAATTTCTAATGGACCTCGAGGGTTATCTTCAGGTATATCTTCCACTAGTTCGACCTCAATTTCCTCTTCCTCTAGTGTTTATTGACAAGGAATAGCTACATCCAGAATATAAAGTTTGGGTGTACTACATTTGTGATTTAGGACTAATTTCTCATCACAATGAAAACAAAGGCCTTTTGCTCTTCTTTCCTTTATTTCTTTAGGTCTAATGCATTTAATTGGCATGTCTTTAGTTAAATTTTGATTGGTGGAAGTATTTTGTGAGTCTGTTGTAGATATATTTCTGAGTCAACGTTGGTTGTTGAACTTATCTTCGGCTAATTTGGCCAATATAATAGTTTGTATCATGGTCGTGGGGTTAAACATTTGTACCTCTAGCCAGATCTCTTCCTTTAATCCACTTATGAAATAATCCTAAAAAAAGAGACGTCTAGCCCTGTTGTTCGGTTTGCTAATTTCTCAAATTTTGCTTGATATTTATGTACCGAAGTGGTTTGACATAGTTTGGTGAGAGCTCCTGTGAAATTTTTGAGCTTGCTAGGACCAAATCACACTAATAGGTTTTTGGTAAAGTATAGCCTAGTAGGGATGTTGTTGCTCTTCTCGAACCACTGGTGCCATTGGATAGCCGCATTTTCTAAGTGAAAATATGCAATATGCACTTTTTGTGCTTCCGAAATTTGGTTTAAGTAAAAATATTGCTCTGCCCAATAAATCCAGTTATTGGGATCACCACCTTCAAATTTTGGAAAATCTAACTTAGTAGTCCTGGGAAGGATGGATGTTTGTGGCCCTCCTAATGTTGTTTGGTGCGTTGGTCCTCTCGTAGTTTGGCTAGTTTGAACTAGTGCCATATTTTGATTGAAGGTATCCATTTTCAAGTCAATTGTTGATATCCTTTGCTCCAATTCTTGTCTTGTAGCTACACTCTCTTCTTTGCATTGGTAAATTTCCTGGTAAATTTTCTCGAGAGTGATATCTTGCGATCTCCTACCTTCTGCCATGGTGGGATATTTGCAAAATTTTGGGTTTCAAATTTATCACAAATGTGCAAAATTTATTGTCAAAATTTTACAAAATTTATTGTCGATATTTGCAGAATTTTATTGTCAAATTTTGCAAAAATTTTGGCTTCAATTTGTCAATATTTACAATTTTTGGTTTTCAAATTGTCAAAATTTACAATTTTTTTGGGTTTTAAAATTTTTTTGACAACTTTTCTTTTTATTAAAATTTGTGTGTCAACTTTTTTGGGAGGCGACAACTGCGACCTAAGCGCACAAGTGAGGGTGGGTGGCTGAGCGGGGGTGGTGAGGGAGGATCAACGACGGATCAAAGGTTATGGGAATTGAGTGAAGGGCAGTGAGACTTGAGTGGAGGGCAATGGTGGGACTCGAGCGAGGGTCAGTGACTAAGAAGAGGATGGCAAGAGAGGAGCATCAACGAGAATCGAGTGAAGGGTGGTACGAGAATAGAGAAGGTCAACGATCATGGAAATGCTAGCTATCAGTGCATCAATGGGGTTGACGAAGGGCATGGGATGGTATGCACATGCACGAGATGGGTACCTAGAAAGCTAGGAACTTGCTTATGTGCCTAGCACCCCTTTTAAACCCGCTTTGCTCCCTCATAAGAGCAATGTGGGATAAATATTTATCCCTTAAACAAATTCACTAGTGTCGTCTTGGTGTCGTGAACTTTTTTTGACACTGAAAAAAATAGAAACCTTAGCCTGCGTATAAATTATTTAATTTTTTTTCATTGGAAAGTGTAGGGTAACGCTACAACAATGCCAAAAGAAATTTTTAGTGTTGGTTTTTGCGTTCTTCATGAATTGAATGGGGATTTCCAAGCTAATTTTTAATTTTGACATTGTCTATCTACACCAGTTTGGAAAAACACGATGCCACTAAGTTTGATTTTTCACGTTCAATCTGGTCGGTCATGCGTTTTTATGTTTTATCATCGTGATGAATGGATATGCTCATGGGGCACTAGTTTCTGAGTGCAGGCTAGTGTGATAGGGCTGTGATGAGGAAATTTGTAATAGGTTGATGACTTCTGGTCTACTACTACCCGTTAATGATGTAGTCTTGGATGTTGGGAAATGTTAGGAGTGACTTCACAACTATCTTAAAACTAAACATAGAATGAATAAGACTTTATTCCCACGTTGTTGATGAGGCAGAAAATTGCCTCATAAAAGACTACCTTGATAAAATTTTAAACCCATTTGGAACTGCTTATGTTGTGATTTTATGTTAATCTTAGAGATACTATGCATTATGTGATGGTATTTACATGTTAAAATGATGAAAGTGCATATACTCTGTTTTGACTAATTTGTCCATGTTTTATATTATGTTTTGGTTGTTTATTTCAATATATTATGCATTAATTTAGGTATTACAATATTTAGGTACTTCATTCATAAGGTTTATGTTTCTTCCATAAGTGTATTTCACCGTTTTCCCATTTTTTTAAAATTACTTTAAGGCGCCAAGAACTTTGTCAACAGTTGGTTGTGCAGGAAACTAGACTTTTTCCATACAAATTCCAGCCAATTGTACATATACAACATGGCATGGAATTTGTCCACTCCAGCTCAAACCAAAAGTGGAATTAGTCATCTAGGTGCTCATAGAAACCATATCCGCTGCCACAGTTGGTCGCATGTGCTTCTATTGCCAGATATAACAACAACCTTGTTCTGTTGCCTGATATTTTGGAGCTGCTCTAGAATAAGCGCAGAGGGTTTAAAACTGACTGAATGCATCTTTAATCACCATAAACAGGAGGTAAACGATGACTGCAATCATTTTAGGAGTATCCTTATCCATTCTTACACCTATCCCTCATCGGTGGAAGCCAACAGCTTGAGTGGAGAGGGCTTGAAGGGTCAAAACCCTACATTTGTGGAAGAACATAATTGAAACAGTTGTAACAGTCCTATGTAACAACATTAAACCTTATCTTTAATGTACCTTATTTGTATAAATAAAGTGCTCCCATCTGAGAGAAGGGAGAGGAGAGAGGAAATAAGTAATAGAAGTTTTAGATATTGTAATTGTCTATTACAACGACACGATGAGTCTGTAGGTCTTTCCCTGCACTGTTGTTATGTTGCTGGAATGAAATAAAGGTGCATCATTTGTCATTTATTTATGTTCAATTCTGCGTTGAGTGTGAGGACTTAATAGTTTAGAGTAATTTTATTTGCCCTCTTTTGGTTCAGGAAGCAAGGGCCACTTCCAGGTCCAGAGGAGGGTTTTTACCTGACAGAATTCTGCTATTTTTGGCTGCAGCAGGTCAACAGAGATCTGACAGTTTTTGCATGGTTAGTGATTAGGATAATGTGGCATTTGAATGCATGGTAGGTAACTCATCTAGAATAGATTTTATAGCATAAAATTTTCTGTTTTAGCTTCAACATTTCTAGTCTGTATTTCTAGTTTGCATCAGAGAATTTCTGGTTAATTCAGTTTGCTACAGATTTGCAATATTTGCTTTCCAACCTTTGAATTTCATCATTGTCTTAGGTTTCATTTTCTGCAGGTGTGAAGTTTTAGTTTCATTGTTGTTATAAGTTATTTATGTGATTTCCATTTTTGTTATTTTAAATTTTGTCAATTAAATTCTGTCATTTTTAATTCTGCAATAGTTCAGATTTGCTTTTCTTGCAACTGTGTGAATTTCAAATTATGCAAGGATAAGTAGGCACTCAATTTTAGTTTCTAGGAGATTAAAAGGGACACCTGACACCCCCAAAACACTAATTGTTCCATGAATAAGGCCATGATCTAGATGAACTAAAAATCAGTTTGTTAACCCCTACTTTCGTATATAGCCTTGGACACCGCCCTGGATTGACACATAATGATTAAATGATGAAGAATTGATGACACTCATCATTTTTGGCGTCATTGTTGGGGAACCTTAGGTGTTGTTAGGAGAGGTCTAGCAGTCCAAAAACTGTCCTGTCTTAGGAAATAGTTTTTGGAGACCTGAGGTTTAGTTCATTTTAGTAAATAGGCATGAATGCATAGGCCAAGAGACGAGAGAGGGAGGTTTATTAGAACCGGTTCCTTCCCAGAAAGGCATTCTTCCTGTATAGGAGAAGATCTGCCTGTTTATGATTATCCTGACAGAGTAAAAAGAGAATCATCTTCTTCATCAGTTGAACCATCTGCAGAACCTTTTGAGGAAGAACTTCTTGAAGCACTTGCTACTAGACATTCTTCTATTCCTGATCCATTATTAGAACAAACAGAAAAAGCTGAATCAGTTAAATCAGAGGAGGAAAACATGGCACAACCACCACCTCCTGCTAGAACTTTTGAGTATCCTATACAATTAACTGCTGGACAACAAGCTCCTATGAAAACCATTTCTCCCTCAGTGTTGCCAATCTTTAGGGGAACAGTGTCTGAAGATCCTGACCAGTTTTTGTTTGAGTTTAAGATCTTGTGTCAAACATATGATTATGTGATTGATAATCAAAAGCTGAAATTATTCCCTTCCACACTTAAAGATGCAGCTTTACGTTGGTTCATGAGTCTTGACTCAGATTCCATTCATACCGGGATGAAATGGAAACTGCATTTTTAGACAAATATCAGGAGTATTGCAGGGTACGTAATAGAAAGGATGAGTTATTTCGAATTAAACAAGAAGAAGATGAAAATTTGGAAGATTATGTTGATAGATTTGCTTTTATCCAGAAAAGAGTTGGTCCTGTAGAAGGAGAATTGTTAAAATCTATCTTTCTAGGGGATTACAAGATGAATCCAAGGAAGTACTGGATATAATGGGAAAAGGAGATGTACACCAACTTGAGATTGCTGACATTATAGAGTTGTGCACAAATTATTCTAGAACTAGGGACAGAAGGAAGAAGAAAAGTCCTAATAATGTAGACATCAAAGAATTGATGGAAGAAATGGCTAATATGAAAATTGATATACTTGTTCAACTAAACACTCCTTTAGGAGAAAGGAATACAAGAGCCAATTCTTCACCACCCCTGTCTATCTATTGTCCTAGGTGTCGAAATAAGCATGCTCTGCAAGATTGTCCTTTGGACAAGACCTCAATCTCAGCAATCTATGGCATTTGCTCAAAGGAGCATAAAACTGATAAATGTCACCTTTTGCCCCATCTTAGGAGTGCTATAGAAAACCAAGTTGAAGAACTTCATGCTATTGGGCAAAGGCCAGGAGGCAACTTCATACAAAACCAAAATGCCCCTCGCTTTTCTTCAAATTGGGGACAGAATCCTTGGAATATGCCATGGGGATACACAGAACCTCCTCCTCAACCTTGGAATCAAACTTGGGTAGCTCCTCAAGATTGGTCACATTCTGGTTGGAATCAGCCATGGCATCCAGTTAATCCATCTTGGGTACCAAATCAGTCAGGGCAAATATGGGGGCAACAATACCCATCCTATCAAGGGCAGCAGAGGTATCAACCACCAAACCAACACTTGCTGCTAGCCCCTAATCAAAATTTTTAGGGAAGAGTTCAACCACAACAAACACAGCCAGTCAAGCAGCCTCCACTTCCATCTCAGCCTATGGCTAACCCCAATAACAACAGACAAGCAACCCCTATTTATGGAGCTGAGTCTGAAGAGACTATTGTAGTCCATGTCCTTGATTGTAGTAACATCCAGTTACATTCAGGGAAGGTTTTACCTAACCCTGCACCACCCACTATTGAAGAAATTGATGGAAAGCAAGAATTTTCAAGTCCAAAAAAACCACAAACAGAGCAAAAAGAGGAAAAAACAAAAAGTTTACAAGGAAAAATTGAACCTGCCTCGACAGACCTACCATATCCTGAAAGGTTTGACCACACTATCACTGCTCCTGAATCAGAATTAATCATAGAATTGAGGAAAATGTCTATCTCACTCCCTTTGTTGCAGGTAATAAAGGATGTACCTCTGATTAGGAAAACCATTCAAGAGTTGTGTATTAGGAAACCTGGCAGGAAGAAGAAAGCCTTTCCTAAGACTATACAAGTAGAAGGTAAGTTGGATGACCTGCTTTTTGGAAAACTAGTACCCCCTAAATATGGTGATCCAGGGAGTCCAATAGTTACAATTACTGTTGGGTTAGTTCAAATTCCAAATGTACTTATCGATTTAGGAGTTGCAATAAACGTGATGACTAAGGAAACCATGCAAAAATTGCATCTCAATAACCTTAGTCCTACTACCATAGTTTTGGAAATGGCAGATAGGTCAATGGCTAAACCGAAAGGAATTCTGGAGGATGTTGCCATTGAAGTATCTTCTTGGGAATACCCTGTAGATTTCTTAGTGTTGTAGCCTAGAAACTCAGCTAATGGCTATCCTATTATTCTAGGATGACCTTGGCTTGCCACTGCAATTGCATTTATAGACTGCAGGTCAGGTGAGATGACCATTTCAAATGGTGTAGACCTAAAAAATATTTCCTTGTATCCACCAGCCCAACCTTCAGCCAAATTTTTTGGACAGATATGGTATCCTGAGTCTGATGAAGAACAGGAAACTATTGTCACCTTGGCCACCGTTGTAGTAAAAGAACATATTGAAGAACTTAATTCACCAAAAAGAGAAATCTTTGAACATGAAACAATTTTGGTGAAAACATTGCAAGAAGAAGGCCTTAGGGATGATCAAATTCTTGTCCATCGTTTGTTATGGAAATATGAAGAACAAACTATTGAACATCTATCATCTATTCCACTACAAGAAAGCTCCTTCACATTACCACATGGATGGCATCATCATCTTTTGACTTCTTTCATCTGTCCTATGCAAATGATCCCATCAGGTATCACATTTACACCAGAATCAAGAGTATTTCATACTCTGCAGCCACATCATTGTCCCTTAAATGCTTTAATCAGTAAATATGAGGTTGTCAACTCAGTTTATCCAGGGATTAAGCATATTGAGATACAACTAGGAAATTTTTTGAACATTAATAGTTGGCTGACTAATGAGCAAGAAGCCAAATTATTTGTTGTTTTATAGAGACATGTTCAAGCTTTTTCTTGGAGTTATAAGGACATGACTGGCATTCACCCTGATGTGTGTACACATAGGATATACACTGAATATGTCAAACCAGTAAGACAACCACAAAGGCGTCTGAATCCCGCTCTGAAGGATATTGTTAAGGAAGAAATCAAAAAACTATTGGATGTAGGATTCATTTATCCAATTTTAGACAGTAGGTGGGTTTCACCATTGGTCATTGTTCCAAAGAAAAATGGGAAGATGAGAGTATGTGTGGACTACAGGGAATTGAATAAGGTCACACATAAAGATCACTTTCCATTACCATTTATAGACCAAGTGTTGGACACCCTTGCTGGTAAGAAATTTTTATGTTTCCTTGATGGTTTTAGTGGTTATAATCAGATCCAAGTTGCACTAGAAGACCAGGAAAAGACAACTTTCACATGTCCTTGGGGAACATTTGCTTATAGAGTATTACCCTTCGGTTTGTGCAATGCACCAACAACATTTCAGAGAGTTGTTTTGGCTATTTTTTTTATCTAACAAATGAAAGTGTAGAGATTTATATGGATGACTTCACAGTGTTTGGAGATACATTTGAATATACTTTAGAACAACTTGAAAAAGTTTTAATACATTGTGAAACATATCATTTGTCTCTGAATCCTGATAAATGTTTCTTGATGATGGAAGAAGGAATTGTTCTTGGACATCATATTTTTGCTTATGGAATTAAAGTTGATCCTAAAAAGGTAGAGGTCATCAAGAACCTTCCTCCTCCAAAAACTCAAACTGATGTCCGTAGTTTCTTAGGACATATTGGCTTTTATCGCAGATTTATTGCTAATTTTAGTACCATTGCTAATCCAATGTTCGCATTGTTAACAAAGGATTTTGAATTTGTTTGGTATGTTGGGTGTCAACAATCCTTTGAAGTTTTAAAGGAAAAGTTAACAACTCCACCTGTATTGAGAGGTCCTAATTGGGAGTTACCCTTCCATATTCAAACTGATGCTTCCAATACTGCTATTGGAGCTGCATTAGGGCAGATTGAAGATGGACAACACTATGCCATATACTACATTAGTAAAAATTTGACTGGAGCTGAAAAGAATTACACCACAACCGAGAAGGAATTTTTAGCTGTGGTGTATGCTATTAACAAATTCTGACACTATATCACAGGATATCAGGTATTCATTCATACAGATCATGTTGCCATTAAATACCTGATGAATAAACCTCTGGTTAGTGCAAGAATTATTCGTTGGTTAATATTATTGCAAGAATTCGATATCACTATAGTTAATAAACCAGGGAAAGCTAATGTAGTGGCAGATTTCTTGTCAAGATTGTCAAATGCAGATACGAAGGAATTGGTTGAGGATGTGTTTCTTGATGAGAAGTTATTTGTTATTTTTGTACAATCTCCATGGTTTGCAGATATAGCTAATTATTTAGTTACAGGGAAGATTCCTCTTCACTTTACTCCTAAACAAAAGAAACAGTTGATCAAGCAAAGTTCTTATTTTGAATGGATAGGAGGTTTATTGTTTAAATGCAGTCCTGACCATGTTTTGCGCAGATGTGTTCGCAAGGATGAGGTATATGACATCTTGCGAGCATGTCATGATGAACCATCAGGAGGGCATTATTCAGTGAAAAGTACCATTCGAAATATTTTGGGTACTTGGTTACTACTGGCCATCCTTACACAAAGATGTCAAAAGGTATGTCAAAAATTGTGATGCATGCCAAAGGATGGGTAAGCCTACTTTTACTAGTGAAATGCCTTTACAACCTCAATTAGGTACAAAACCATTTGAAAGGTGGGGGCTAGATTTTGTAGGACCCATTGATCCACCTTCCCAAGGGAAAGTGCATATCTTGGTATGTACTGATTATGTAACCAAGTGGGTAGAAGCCCGTGCTTTTAAGCATGCTCGAGAAGAGAAAGTTGTTGATTTCCTGTATTCCCAAATATTTCTATGATTTGGAGCCCCACATTCTATCACCACTGATCAGGGACCTCAGTTTACCTCAAAAGTTGTTGAAGCCTTTACAAAGTTGTATGAAATCAAACACCGAAAATCCTCACCTTACCATCCACAAGCCAATGGCCAAGTTGAAGTGACAAATAGGGAATTAGAGAGGATCTTAACCAAAATTGTAGCAGCCCATAGGAGGAATTGGGTGGAGAAGTTACTTGAAGCAATTTGGGCTTATAACACCACTTGGAAATCCACTACTGGATTTACTCCCTATGAATTGGTTTATGGTAAAAAGCCTCTTTTGCCTATTGAGTTTGAATTACTAACTCTTCGAACTGCTTTGGAAGTTGGTATTGATTTGTCACAGGTACAAACGGACTAGGATCCTGAGCTCAATGCATTGGATGAGCTAAGGAGGGATGCATTGCACCAGATCAAGGTGATCCAGTCACAACGTAAGTTGTGGCATGATAGTCATATCCAACAACAAAAATTTCAACAAGGCGATTGGGCTTTGTTGTTTGATTCACGATATGAAGACTATCCTGGCAAGTTGCAGACTCGATGGCTCGGACCTTATCAGGTTGAGGAGGTATTTGCAAATGGAGTTGTATGTATTTCACCAATAGATGATTCAAGAAGGAAAATGGTGGTTAACGGTCATCGTCTTCAGATATATCACAAACCATTAACCAAGGAGGAGTTTCTCAAGCAAGTAGGAAACTTGGATGTATCAATATTGGAAGGAAACCACTTCTTCCAAGATGGACTCAATCAAGTGACATAAACCAAAATATATATAAAAAAAAATGAATGAAAAAAATATATATAAAAAAAATAATAATAATAATTCAGAATGTGAAAACCTCTTTGAGGCGCATCTGAATTGGGCTTACATGAAAAACGGTTTTTTCGACATGTTTGCCTCACTCTCCACCATTGTTCCATTCACTCTTCATCATTCCATTATTCCATTCACTCTCACTATTACTCACCTTTGGTCCATTCATTTTCACTTCACTCCATCATTTTTAACGTTTGTTCCACTCATTTTCCCCTTTGTTTCACTATAGTTCAGATTGCACCATGTAAAGAGTTAGCGCAAAATCAACCAAAAACAACATATGTACAAAATATGGATAAACAAGTTTCTTCAGGTATGTGCTTTTTTTCTATTTTAATAGTGTGAATACTTCTTGTATGATGTATGATATCCCTAATTGGCATAAAAACATACATAAGTTAGTTTCGAAAGGTTATCAAAAGAAATCCTCTTGAAACGATAAAACTGCTCTGGAATAAACCTGCTGCATACAAATACTCTCAAATGAAAACTTTGGAATATATCTTGCTCAGGAATAAAGTTAATGATAAAAGTTGATAAAATGAATTAACAAATGGTTAATTCATTTTAAACTCTAGAACCATGAGGCTCAGGCTCAAAAGTTAATTAAAATTTTTGTGGGTTCGTAAAAGTTATGCCAATCAGGATTAGAAGTTGTACCATGGTGCAGGTTTTAAATTGGAGGTTCCAAGGCATGAATTCTATGAAAATATTTTATCGCATGTAATTGGTTGGCACACAACTCAATGGGAGGTGTCACCGCAAATGTCGTAACAAATTAATTCCATGCAAGAAGAACAGGAGTAATGATGAATTATGTGCCACCACCTACCAAGCTTTGCCTCATGTCACACGATTTCGCATCATTCTGGTGTTGCTTGCATGTGTTTATTGTCTTTAAGTTTCATTATTTCCCTGACAGAAGTATTCTAGAATGAGAGAAAAAACCTATGACATATTTTCAAATTAAAGCAAATAGGGTACGGGAAAATTCACCATGGGTAGACAAAATAACAAAACTGAACCAGGAAATATAGAGTTTTTGCAGAGGGAATTACTTCTGGTCTCTCCCACACATTTGAGACACAAGGTGAATTCTTGGAAGATTTCTAGCAGAGCTCTAGAGAACACCAAAATTTATTGTGAGTTATTTCTACATAATTTATTTCTACCAACTGAAGTTATTTTCCTCCCCCACATATTTACTAGCGATATTTAGCTGAGGGCTTTTCAATAAACGCTTCATAATCAAATTTAATGGGAGCAGAAGAAAAGGGCTAGTAAATCCATAGAATCCCAAGTTTTTTTGCTCATTAGACCTGTCCACTTAAATCACAAAACTTCCACCAATCAACATTATACACTAATGAGAAATGACAGGGTAAGGAAAATGTACCTAGGAAATTTGCAGGCGTGCATAGATGGTTTTCAAACATTTTGTTCAACATCATTTTTTGACGCTTTGTCAGCCTGCAAAAGTAGATGGGGTGAGTTACCTATATCTTTGCAGAAGAGAGAACCTGTCACACCTAACAATTTAATATGGTCAAGAAGAAGAGCTACAAGTATAATCCAAACCATATTTGAGGTCAGGAAGCAGTGGATTGGACTCAGGTATAGAATGCCAACTATAATCACTCATGTTTCATACTAATTTGATAATGATTCTAGGACGAAAGAATAGTTTCAGGAATGGCTCGGGGAGATTCATATGCACAAAGGATACTATCAGGTTGGAAGAAAATTGTGGAAGTATGATGAGCAATACCTCGATGTGGATCTTTGTGCTATTGTGGTAGAACAAAATGCATTAGGACATGCATTAGAACAGGCTGGGGGGAAATGATGAGGTAAAAAATTGTCTCATAAAAGACTACTTTGGTAAACTTTTAAACCCATTTGGAACTACTTATGTTGTGATTTTATGTTAATATTAGAGATACTATGCATTATGTGATGGTATTTACATGTTAAAATGATGAAAGTGCATATACTCTATTTTGACTAATTTGTCCATTTTTTATATTCTGTTTTGGTTGTTTATTTCAGTATATTCTGCATTAATTTAGGTATTACAATATTTAGGTACTTCATTCATAAGGTTTATTTTTCTTCCATAAGTGTATTTCACCATTTTCCCATTTTTTTGATTAAGGCACCAAGAACTCTGTCAACAATTGGCTGTGCAGAAAACTAGAATTTTTCCATACAAATTCCAGCCAGCTGTACATATACAACATGGCATAAAATTTGTCCACTCCAGCTAAAACCAAAAGTGGAATCAGTCATCTAAGTGCTCATAGAAACCATATTCATCACCATAGTTGGTCGCATGTGCTTCTGTTGCCAGATATAACAACCTTGTTTTACTGCCTGATATTTCGGAGCTGCTCCGAAATAAGCACAGAGGGTTTAAAACTAACTGAATGCATCTTTAATCATCATAAACATGAGTTAAAGAATGACTACAATCATTTTAGGAGTATACTTATCCATTATTACACCTGCCCCTCATCGATGGAAGCCAACAGCATGAGTGGAGAGGGCCTGAAGGGTCAAAACCCTGCATTTGTGGAAGAACAAAATTGAAACAGTTGTAATAGTCCTATGTAACAGCATTAAACCGTATCTTTAATGTAATTTATTTGTATAAATAAAGTGCTATCATCTGAGAGAGGGGAGACGAGAGAGGAAATAAGTAATAGAAGTTTTAGATATTGTAATTATCTATTATAGCAGCACAGTAGTCTGCAAGTCTTTCCCTACACTATTGTTATGTTGCTGGAATGAAATAAAGGTGCATCATTTGTCATTTATTTATGTTCAATTTTGCATTGAGTGTGAGGACTTAATAGTTTAAAACAATTTTATTTGCCCTCCTTTGGTTCAGGAAGCAAGGACCACTTCCATGTCCAAAGGAGGGTTTTTATCTGATAGAATTCTGCTATTTTTGGCTGTAGTAGGTCAGCAGAGATATGACAGTTTTTGCATGGTTAGTTATTAGGATAATGTTTCATTTGAATTCATAGTAGGTAACTCATCTAGAATAGATTTTATAGCATAACATTTTCTATTTTAGCTTTAGCATTTTCAGTCTGTATTTCCAGTTTGCATCAGAGAATTTATGGTTAATTTAGTTTGCTACAGATTTGCAATGTTTTCTTTTCAACATTTGAATTTCATCATTTTCTTAGGTTTCATTTTTTGCAGGTGTGAAGTTTTAGTTTCATTATTGTTATAAGTTATTTATGTGATTTCCATTTTTGTTATTTTAAATTCTGTCAATTAAATTCTGTCATTTTTAATTCTGCAATAGTTTAGATTTGCTTTTCCTGCAACTATGTGAATTTCAAATTATGCAAGGATAAGTAGGCACTCAGTTTTAGTTTCTAGGAGATTAAACAGGACACCTAACACCCCCAAAACACTAATTTTTCCATGAATAAGGCCATGATCTAGATGAACTAAAAATTAGTCTGTTAACCCCTACTTTCATATATAGCCTTGGACACCGCCCTGGATTGACACATAATGATTAAATGATGAAGAATTAACGACACTCATCAGTTTCTAGGAACAAGCTCTGATACTATATGAAAGGCACTTGCAACTGACGGTAGTATGCAAATATGAAATGAGCAGTAGAATCACCTTTATTAAAGAATCGTAGTTTTGAATTGATAGAATAACCAATCAATATAAATGAATTTGATGTTCGATGATGTATTTCCAAAATTTATCACATGCATATTAATATGTATAAATATATAAAATGAAAGTACGTGATGGTCCTTGATGATAACGGTGAATGAAATTAAGTTAGGATTTTAGGGTCCTAACATTACAACAGACACACTAGTCCTTCTCAACAATTCCTAAGGGGCAAATCTGGACATCCTCAACGCACTAAATATGTAGCACAAAGAAAATCTTCTCAAAGTACCATAACCATTCACATAAACAACACCAAATCCCACAAGATAGAATGAATTTAGCATACAATTACCCACTCATAAACATCCAGGGGCCCTCATACCAAATGTGAGAAATAAATCAAATGATTGCACACTGAGAGATCTAGAGAAACTCATAATGGAGATTCACACGCAATAACAAGAGATGTATTAAATCATAATAGAAGTAAATTACATGATATGATTTTTGGAGAACAAGATCAATACATAACAATATCATTAACACTCCATATCTATAGTGTTATCACTTCTACTAGAGTAGCCCTCATCCCTCATCACACACTATGCACATGGTGTAGGGGTCTAAATTTATAGCAGAGGATGTGGTCCGTGTAGAAATTTTTAGAAGGGCTAAGATGCTCAGTGCGTGGTGCCTGAACAATCTAGAAGGTCAAGCTGGAATGAAGGTTATTATATAATGTGGAAGATTAGCACTTCTTGTAGTGACTGCATTTATTGCACTAGCTAAAATTTATCGAACTAAATTGATCTTCGACAACAACTTTTATTTGTGAAATATGCTCATGGATTACTACTCTATTCTCTTATGATGTGTGCTTTCAACTCTCCCAAGTTCCAATTGCTAGTTGATTTCCATATTTCAGACTACATCTAAGAAAATCGAGAGTTTTCAACTTCTAAATCCATTTTAATCTCACTAAAGCATGTTTCTTGGTTTTAGCATATATATATTCTAATTTATCTCTTTAAATTATGAATATAGGAATGTGTTGTTTGGTAAATGGCCACTACTCTATCCCCATTCCTAGTATTGATACCATTATACTACCAATACTAACACCAATACTAGGTTGTAGTGGCAGAAGTTAGAGCCCATATTTACAGGCTATAATGGCAAAGGTTTCAGGCTACAATGGTAGAAGTTAGAGCCCATATTTGCAAGATACAATGGAAGAGGTTTCAGGGTGCAGTGGAAGAAGTCAAAGCCCACATTTGCAAGCTATAATGGCAAAGGTTTCAGGCTGTAGTGGTAGAAGTCAGAGTCCACATTTGCAGGCTACAATGGTAGAGGTTGTTACTCCAGAGAAGGTAGGTTGGAAGGTATGCAGTAGAAATCCAGTTTTCCTTGGTAGTGCTCTATTGTTGGTCTAAAACAGAGGGTAAAAAGACTCATGTTGAGAGTTGTTTTGTTGTGTCATTATGAAATGTAGAGAGATCTTTTGCTTTGTTGAATAATAGGTTGCAGAACTAGGTTTGAGCATTGTACTGTAACAGCCATTGTTGGTTGGGTATTACACTATAACATTCATTGGTTGTAGATTGTAAAATAAACAATCCCTATTGTTATTTTCTTTAGTGTCATTATTTTTTTGCTATCTTTCTTTTATTTTGTATTTCTCTATTCCTATTGTTATTACTTCACAAATTGGTATCAGAGCTTGGGGCAACATTGGAAGTGTTGCTTTGTTGAGGAAACTCTGGAGGTGTGAGGGACTATTTTTTAGAATTTTGCCTGGGTATTTTGTGGTAACCAGTTGGAGCAGAGAATGGACCATAGCAAGTCTTCCATTGAAAAGTTCAGTGGGCAGAATTTCAACTTGTGGAAGCTGAAGATGGAATATCTCCTTGTAGAAAGAGACCTGAAGGAGACTATCATCAAGGATCCAAAGCCAGCAACAATTAGTCAAGATGACTGGGACAAGATGAATGACAAAGCTATTGCCTTGATTGGTTTGAACCTTGCAGATTCAGTCTTAATGAATGTTATTGGAGCCAAGTCAGCAAAGGAGCTTTGGGATAATCTTGGTAAGCTCTATGAATCAAAGTCACTCATGAATTTAATATTTCTTAGAAAGAAATTGTATGCATTAAAAATGGTTGATGGAGGAAATGTGGCTGAATATTTAAATACCTTCAACACTCTTGTAAATCAATTGAAATCAGTTGGTGATGAGATCAAAGAAGAGGAACAATGTATTTGTTTGCTTTGTAGCTTACCAGACTCATGGGACAATCTGATTGTAGCAATCAGTGGGAGCACAAAAGTGGAAAATCTCAAGAAGGATGAGATCATTAGTCAGTTGCTCCAAGAAGAAACCAGAAGGAGGACCTCTGAACCTACTAAGAACTCAGAAGCCTTGGTTGTTAGGGATAGAGGAAGAAGTAGAGAAAGAAAGAGTGATAGATTCTATGACAATGGCTATAGGTCCAAATCAAGAAGAAGATTTCCAAGCAAAGGAAAGAAGCAAGAGATTATTTGTTGGAAATGCAAGCAAAAGGGGCACAAGAAAAGTGAGTGCAAGGCTGATATTTCCAAGGAAAAAGAAGGATCTTTAGCAGCTCCATCAACCAGTGAAGGGGGGTTGTATATTGCTACATGCTTGACAATGAATGTCCAAGATGAAGCATGGTTAATAGACTCTGGAGCATCCTTTCACATGACACCACATAGAGAGTGGTTCAAGGACTATGCAACAAGTCACTATGGCAAAGTATTCCTTGGTGACAATTATCACTATGAAATTGTTGGCAAAGGTAGTGTAAGAGTTAAGCTTAGTGATGGAAGGATCAAAACCATACCAGATGTAAGACATGTTCCAGGCTTGACATGAAACTTACTCTCAGTAAGTCAACTTGTAGAGGCTGATGTTGAGACTCTCTTTGGCAAAGATGGGTGTAAGTTAGTTCGTGGAGCCATGGTCTTGGCTAGAGGTATAAGACATGGAACCTTGTACAAGTTAGATGCAGTCCCTATTGATGTTGGTACTGCAAATACAAGCTCAATGGAGAGTGGAAAATCCCACACAACAACAAAGATGTCAGAAATGATGTTGTGGCATAGAAGGATGGCACACCTTGGAGAGAAGAGCCTATGTGAGATGTGCAACAAGCAAATTGTTCGAGGTTTGGAAGGTATGAAGTTTGGTTCATTTGATTTTTGTGAAGCATGTGTGATGGGAAAACAAAAAAGAGTTTCATTTAATTCAAGTGAGTATAGGAGCAAAGAAATTCTTGAATTAATACATTCTGATATATGTGGACCAATGGAAGTGGATTCCATGGGAGGGTCCAAATATTTCATCACTTTCATTGATGACTTCTCAAGGAAGTCATGGATATACTTCATGAAACAGAAAAGTAGTGCTTTGGATATGTTCAAAGTCTTTGTGGCTGAAGTTGAAAGACAAACAGGGAAGAAGGTAAAAGCACTAAGGACTGATAATGGAGGTGAGTATTGCTCCAAGGAGTTTGATGCATTTTGTAGGTTGCATGGCATTACAAGGAAAAAAACTACACCATAATCCCCACAACAAAATGGTGTTGCAGAAAGGTTAAATAGAACCTTAGTGGAGAAGGCAAGGAGCATGAGAGAGGATGCACACTTAAGCAAAAATTTTTGGGCTGAAGCTTTACATACAATAAATTATGTGAACAATTTGTCTTCTAGCTCTATTTTGGGTGGAAAGACACCAAAGGAGGCTTGGAGTGGCAAGAAGCCCACAATAGCACATCTAAGAGTCTTTGGATGTGAAGCCTACATGCATGTTCCCAAGGAGAATAGAAGAAAACTTGATAACAAGTCAGTGAAATGCATTTTCATTGGGTATGGTGAAGGAATCAAAGGATACAAGCTATGGATCCCATCAGAACATCGTCATACATTCAGCCGAGATGTCATCTTCAAGGAATATTTTACTGGTGAAAATCAAGCAAATATAGATACTCAAGCAAATGAGGAACAACAAGGAATAACTTCTGAAATAAAAAATCAGCAGGCTGGAAATTTTCAGCAGGTGTTGCCAAATACAAGTGTTACTCCTATTTCAACTCCATTGCGTGAGGTGCAACCACTTGTAAGTGAGTCTAATGATGAAAGTCAAGTACAACAACAAGAAGAGACTACTATGGAGAGTAATCATGAGAGTAATCAACCTATTCATGATGAAGTACAACCAAGAAATGAGATAGAACTCAAAGGATCAAAAGTTGAACAAAGTGATCAAGTGACAAGGAGGAGTCTTTGGCAAAGAAGAGCACCTGATAGGTTTGGCTATGAACCAAGTGATTTTAGTTATTTTGCATTGTCTTCCATGTGTGAAGAGCCAAGAAGTGTGAAAGAGGCTCTTAATAGTGATGAAGCTATTCATTGGAAAAGGGCTATGGAAGAAGAAATGAGGTCACTTGAACAAAATCAGACTTGGGATTTACAACCATTACCTAAGGATAGGAAAACAGTTGGTTGTAAATGGATTTTTAAGAGGAAGTACAAAGCTGATGGTTCAATAGAAAGATATAAGGCAAGGCTGGTGGCAAAAGGATATACTCAAGTAGAGGGTATAGACTTTAATGAAACCTTCTCTCCTATGGCAAAACTTGCTTCAATCAGATTATTATTGTCAATGGCAGCAACCTATGATTGGGAAATTGAGCAAATGGATGTGAAGACAACCTTTCTTCATGGAGAGCTCAATGAGGACATTTATATGCAACAACCAGAAGGGTTTGTAGCAAGTGGGAGTAGCAACTTGGTGTGCAAATTGAAGAAAGCACTCTATGGCTTGAAGCAATCCCCAAGACAATGGTACCACAAGTTTGACAAGCATGTGATTGAGCATGGTTTCACAAGAAGTGATGGAGATCATTGCATCTACTTCATGCAAAAGGTAAATCACTTCATTATTTTGGTCTTGTATGTTGATGATATTCTTTTGCTTAGTGACTCAAAGGAGTTGGTAAAAAGGACAAAATCTGAATTGTCAAGGAAATTTGACATGAAAGACTTGGGTCCATTGCATTATTTTTTGGGTATTGAAGTCAAGAGAGATCGCATGACAAGAAGGCTTTGGATCAGCCAAAGAAAGTACATAGCGGATCTCCTTGAACTCTTTAGCATGGATAAGAGCACTCCTGTGAACACTCCATCTCAAGTGGGAGTGGCATTGTCAAATGAAATGAGTCCAAAGAACAAGAAAGAAGAGGATGAAATGACACATGTACCATATGCAAGTGCAGTTGGAAAGCTCATGTATGCAATGGTGTGTACAAGACCTGATTTAGCCCATGCAGTGGGTGTTGTAAGTAGATTCATGTCCAATCCGTGTAAGCAACATTGGGTTGTTGTTAAGAGGATAATGAGGTATCTACAAGGGACAAAAGACTATGCAATATGTTATGGTGCAGCAGGAAACAAACAATTACAGGGTTTTGTTGATTCAGATTTTGGAGGAGATGTGGATAAGGGCAAGTCCACAAGTGCATATATATTCATGTTGTTTGGTGGTGCAGTTAGTTGGAGAAGTAAGAAGCAAGAAGTGGTTGCCCAATCTACAACAGAAGCTGAGTACATTGCTGCTGCAGAGGCATCCAAAGAAGCTATATGGCTGCATTTATTATGTGAGGATGTGGGATTTGAGCAAGGACCAATACCTCTTTGGTGTGACAACCAAAGTGCAATTGATCTTGCAATGAATCCCAAGTTTCACTCTAGGACTAAACACATTAGAGTGAGGTTTCACTTCATTAGAGAAGTGGTAGAAACTAGAGAGGTGGAGCTACTCAAGGTGAGGACAGAAAGAAATGTTGCAGATGCATTAACCAAGTCTTTGGCTGCACAAAAATTCACTTGGTGTCAAGGTAAGGTAGGCTTACAACCTTGGCCAGAGTAGTTGCCAAGTGGGAGATTGTTTGGTCAGTGGCCACTACTCTGTCCCCATCCCCAACACTGACACCATTAGACTGCCAGCACTGACACCAACACTAGGCTGCAGTGGCAGAAGTCAGAGCCCATATTTGCAGGCTGCAATGGCAGAGGTTTCAGGCTGCAGTGGCAGAAGTCAGAGCCCACATTTGCAGGCTGCAATGACAGAGGTTGTTACTCCAGAGAAGGTAGGCTGGAAGGTATGCAGCAGAAATCCAGTTTTTCTTGGTAGTGCTCTGTTGTTGGTCTGAAACAGAGGGCAGAAAGAGGGAATGCAGAGAGGGCTATTGCTTTGTTGAATAACAGGTTGCAAAACCAGGTTTGAGCATTGTACTATAACAACCATTGTTGGCTGGGTATTACACTATAACAACCATTAGCTGTAGATTGCAAAATAAACAATCCCTGCTGTTATTTTCTTTAGTGTCATTATTTTTTTGTTGTCTCCTGCTATTATTTTCTTTAGTGTCATTATTTTTCTGTTGTCTGTCTTTTATTTTTTATTTGTGCTCCTGCTGTATTTCACACGTGCATAGGCATATTATCATGGGTACGTAGTATGAACTGTTCTATTTAATGCATGACAAAGAGAAGCAGATGCTTTATGAGCCAATCAATCATCAAACAGTTTAAATCATGTTTAAAAGTGGTACGATTCTTTACATCTATCAAAATGGTGGGTGATCGGTTAGGCCTAAAACACAAACAGAAGGGCAGTATTAGGGACAATATCTCGTGCTTAATGAAGATCAAACAAGCAATTAGTTCGTTGTCAACGAAACTAGACGATTCTTCTTAGTTTCAGAATTGAATATCTGCAAAAGCTCATAGTTCAGACTTATTTATTTGCAACGAAGTTGACTCTTGCATATTATATGGTATAGTATCATCACCGACAACCGACCTCAATTAATGCCTTGTATACAATCTCATTACTTGTCTGATTTGTATTCGTCTGTGGTTGCTGTTATTATGAAACTAATCCTTTGATTTTTTTTACTTCAGCCTTGAATTGGTCTGGTTTTGTAATAGGAAAATACTACACCGATAAGCCATGAGCTATGAATGAAAAGGACACTAGAAATAGCAAGAGAAATCATAGTTATGTTCCACGTGAGGACTATTATTTTATGCATTCATCCAACACTGAAGCATCTATAAAATATTTCATTAATATTATAATATATTAAATACAGTAGTGATGCACCTTTTAGGTGACTTGAGTATTTCCCAAGCAACTGAATGCGCATGGTCATTATTGGTAATATTTTAGACTTCAATGTCTGTGTTCTGATTTCTATATAAGTTTCTTTTAGGCGCCCAACTTTCGTCTTAACGATCAAAGATAAGGTTAGATTTTCAAGAAGAGGGAATCAAAACTATCACTGCATTTGCTTGAAAGCTTTGCATGACAAACCTTCCGCTACTTCGCCTGCGCATCCTATGGAAGTGGAGTGAATATGTGATTCAGACGATGTTTTCAAACTGGCCAGAATTCTTTCTGAAAGATCCTTTTTAATATATTATAAGCAGAGAATGGTCCTCCGTCCTCACTACGCTCTTAATTTTTAATGATGCTCTTTTTTATATAAATTGTTGTTTCTGGTATTACAATGTTATTTAAATTTGATTTACGGAAAGGTGAGAAGGTAACCTCCTATCCTCCTATATACCGAGTTATATACTTTAACTGTTACTATATATTAAAAAAACAAACTAATGTAACAAGCTATTTGTTTCAAATGACTAGGAAGCACAATCTTTCCCCATCTGTTTTTTTTTCTTTTTGTCCTTTTAGGTATTATGTGCTCTGACAGATAATTTAAATGCCCATTCTCTATTCAGAAGAGAGCCCATTCTCTATTCAGAAGAGAGCCCATTCTCAACTCTACTCCCCATGCCTGCAAGAGATAAACATTAAGCAAAGCTGAAAAGAGAAATCTTGTCTAGATTACATCGCCATTATATAAAAGGTCTCTTTCGATTTCTGTGGCTTTCTTCCGAGACTCTTGTGCAGCTGTTGGGATTGCCATGAGATAAAGTGGGACAGCTTAAAGCGCCAGCCTAGTGAGCTGAACCTTTCTGGCTGGTTCATACTAAGAGGGTCAAGGTTAAATAAGGTGAGAAGAAACAACAATGCATGTGACTCTTTGTTCACTTTTCTTTTCACTTTAATACCTGTGGAGTGAAAGATTAGTAAATGTAAGGTGTAATATACTATTTCTGGACCTTTTCTCATCAAAATATATGAAAATAGAGCATACTTGTTAAAATAATATATTCTAGGTTCGAGTAGACCAATTGGTTCGATCAATCTTGTAAAGGGGCAAAGGTTCAAGGTTCAAATCTCGAGTTTCTTTGGATCGACTTTTTCCTCCGTGCTTTCACCCACGTAAAAGGTTTAAAAAATGGTTGTGGCATGATGGTTATAAGGGCCTACTGCACGGAAAACTCTGCACAAAAAATTGTGTGCCGGCTTCTGCACAAAAAAATATGTGGCTGCCCCGTAAAAGGTTTTAAAAATGGTTGTGGCATGATGGTTATAAGGGCCTAATGCACGGAAAACTCTGCACAAAAAATTGTGTGCCGGCTTCTGCACAAAAAAATATGTGGCTGCCCCGTAAAAGGTTTTAAAAATGGTTGTGGCATGATGGTTATAAGGGCCTACTACACGAAGAACTCTGCACAAAAAATTGTGTGCCGGCTTCTACACGAAAAAATATGTGGTTGCTTCGGAGGTGGGCAGCCACAGAATACTGTGACAGCCATAAAGACCCAACAGCTTTCCGGTTTCCTATCCTACCAATTCCACCATATAAATTAAAAAAATAACATTTTTTTTAAATAAACTTTATAGATAATATTTTAGTATAATTTATAATGCATTTCAAAATATGTATTGATAAGATCTTACTCTCTAAACTTTTCACAGCTGCAAAAGGGGAAAATAATCCTTTACAATTAAGTCCTTAATTGTCCGTTATAATTTATTATATTTTATTAATAAATATATATTTATTTAATTATTTTTAAAAATTTATTATTAAAATAATTAATATAATAAATAAATATTTTATAAATTTATTTTATATTTGTATTGATTATGTATGCTTATAGTAGTTTACATATCTAACAGTCTTTTGTATATTTAAAATTTAGGTATAATTGAGTACCATAGAACTTGAAAGAGTGAAAGCCATCTGGAAGAGAATTTAATTTTAAATTTTTTTTTTTAATAATTGAGACCTTTATTAGATATAAAGAAAATTTAGTTAAGATTTTATTGGTATAAAATAAATATGTTTTAGAATGGGAATCACACCAACCGTAAGGGCGTTCATGTTCACCTTTCTATTATACAAATTGACTGCTTTAACCTTAGGCTATATTAGGCTATATTTTATATAATCTCTAATGAATATATAAACATTTTAAGGGAATCTCCCAACTTTAAGGAAGTTCATGTGCACCTTTTTATTATACAACTTTGTTGCTTTAATTTATAGTGATAATATTTTGGGGTCTTGAGAAGGAGATAGTATATGGTTAATAGTTAGGCAGGTTTATCAATAAACTTAGCCATTGGTTAATTTACACAATCAATTTAAATATATAACTTTTAATATTTAATTTTAATATAATTTTTTTTAATAATATAATAAAATAGTTAATTTTTAAAATCTTAAACTTTTAAAATAAACAAATTCTCTTACTAATTAAAACAAAAATACATTTCAAACTTATAAATAATTTTTTTATATATTTTTTTTTAAATTTAAAATATATATATATATATATATATATATATATAATCTTAAAAAAATAAATAAATATTGTTTTTTTAGAACGTCCACTCTGTCATCCATGAGAGGGTGTTACTAAGTCTAGTGCAGCCACATCCGTCACACCTGATCCGAAGAAGTGTGAATGCCAGAATCATTGAGCAGGCAATCAGCTCACTTTCTATCTATGAATTTATCTGATAAGCTGCATATTATTTATATTAAAAAAGAAAGGTCGGCAATCAGCTCACCTTCTATCTATGAATTTTTTAAGCACAACTAAATGGTTCTTTAATGAACCGAGCCATGGACCAGGAGAAATTGTAAAATACTAAAATCAAGAGTGAATACAAATTCCAGTAAACTATTAACAGAACTCTACACGACAATATTTAATAAATTTCCACATCAGTTTCCTCACATCCAAGACTTATTTCGCCACCTAAAATTGCCGTTATCAGAATATATGTTCAATAAGGATCGAGCAACATAAAAATTTAAAATATTTCGTACCATAACAATTCATTAAATCGCATTATTTTAGTTATGTCAGTTTGAATCACAAAGAATCAAAGAAAAGAGCCTTTCATTACTATTTTTTTTAAATTTAGTCGTTTGGTTTAAGAAACTACGATTAGAGGTTTTACACCATCAAAATGATTTGGGAGTCGCGTTTGATTCTGATAGCACCAACATAATCAACTGGATTTTCGATACGATTAGGGGTTCTACACCATCAAAATGATTCTCCCACTTGACACTGACAGCACCAATATAATCAACTGGATTTTACCTACCCAATACCTTTTGTAGGGTAAAAATTCGAACCACGAACCACCCTTTCCAACTCACCTTAGACTTCCATTAATATACTCTTAATCCAATATATCACCAATTATACTTTACAATTTTTTTTTATCTATCATTCTTAAAACGCTTATTTCCAAGGACCCATCTCTAAACCTCAACGGGATCGCATTAAGATCTGATATTGCACTCTGCTCGATAGCAAATTCCATTATTTTAATCCCTTCAGCGATCCGTTGAGCGACGTTTGGGGAGTTTCTGAGATATTGTTTGGGGCTCATACAAATGGTCGTACGTTATTTTGATCTGGGCCTAACGGACGTCACACGGCTTTGGGATAAAGGAAAGCAAAATTTTGGAAGAATCCCACGAGCTCCTAGACGTGCGGGAGGCAGCCATTAACGGCGAGTCTAACGCATATTTGATTACTACCTCCAGCTCACCCTCTCCAGGCATTGCACGCCCTTGTCTCCAAATCATTAGTGGCTTCTGGCCCCCTTCAAAAGCCCTAATCTTTCATAGAATCCACATCCCTTAGTTATCCTGTTTCAGATTTATCGAAGCTTCTTTATCGGTCACTGGAATGTTCGGGGAAATTAAGAATTCAGTGTGATTATTAAGCTCAAATGAAGTTCGTTGTTTTCCAGACGATGGAAAGTCAAGTGCGTGGATCGTAGACGAGACGTAACTAACGAGCGACGGCACTCACATTCAGGTACACGGAATTTCATCGACATTGTTATTTACGCACAGGACTCGAGGCTTGAGAGTTTGTTTTAGTTTTCGCCCTGGCTCGCCTTTTTCCATGTGTTTCACATAGCTGGAGCCGTGGTAATTCAACACCTAGATTTCATCGATCCGAAGCCTTGGTAGTCAAGATTAGAAGAACTATGCCTCGCCTCTTGGTGTGTGATGTGCCTTTGAAGTTACTCTCACGGTAATATTCGCCCAAAAAAAACAAATAGGCTAAGTTTTGTGTGGAAAGTAGATTGAGTAGGACGTACAGTAAAATAATGAAGATCGGTTCGTATTCATATGAGTAGCGGTGGATTTGAGCCTGCGATTCACGGCACTTTTGGCGCTCTATTGTCCAACCATGTGGGACTATAATTGATTTTGAATAAATGAAACGATTTCTTATATGGCCCTTGAGATAGTTAACGATTTGAAGAAGCACGAATTCTAGTTCAATCGGTGGTTTTTTAGTGAGTAAGTGATCAATCAAAATAAGAAAACGATTGAAGTTCCTTAATTTCTATTCTATATTCGCTGTCTATGTAAGAACTTGTCAAGAACAAATGTTAGACAGCATAGAGTGGTCATAGGGATCAAAATTATTGACTGATCTGTAAATAGGTTTCGTATTTTTTCCAGGTGGCCTTCTTGCGAAGGAAGAAGAGTTACAGTCACATATTCACATCAGAATTACATGACAGGTTCTATTTCAGCATAAATTCTGAGCAATTCTGCAGGGATATCTGCTGTATGTTCAATTAAGCTCGTCCTAGCTGCAGCATCTTGGGTGCTAGGAAGAGCAGTTGGAACATGAGTCCAGAAAACTGGCAAAGAAGGCCTGCATCCACCACCTCAGATTTGACATTGCATGCAGGACCGATGGCGAGTTCGTTGATATCAGCATACTCGGGAGTCTCTCTGAACGAGCTGGTGATGCAATCAGAATCTCCAGCTTTTACCAGCATTCCAGCCGTAAATTCACCAGGGGACGTGGGACCTGTCAACATTTGCCACCCAAATATTATGCATATGGAAGAAGGCTCATCAGCTATCAGATCTGAGTTCAGTACTGCAGCTGGAAATTATTTCTCCGCTTTAATTTCTAATCTCTCTTCCATGGATTCACAGAAATCTCAAACAGGTTTTCTTTCCACCAGTTCCATGGCAGGGAAGCAGGACCAGGGAACTCTATCTCCCTATAATCAGTTACAAGCTCACAGTGGGTGTAATTATCCGTCCAGCAGTTCCAATCATGTGTTCCATGAGCAATCTCAAGGCTTAGTGCACGGCTCAGTAGACTGTTTTTCAAATGCGCAGATTGCAGAGCAGATATACCCATTTCATGGCCACATTAATCCTTCACTATTGCAGTCCTTGATATCCAGTAATGGCGACATAGCCTCTCCTTCAACTCAGGAAGATATGCACAGCGCAGGGATACTAGAGACTCCGTTGAAGACGCCTGCAGCTTCAACGGCGGGAATCAGCTTCGACGTCCTGGATAACAGATTTTCTCCAGCAGATCACATGCCAGGATCAGCAAAGAATTTGTATGCCAACATGAACTATTGTGATGATTTTGGCTCCGAGAGTTTGCTAGCTCAGGTTCAAGATTCGGACAGCTGCCCCAATATGGCAATGGGGTTCCCTTCCGGGAGCTACAAAGAAAACAATTCTCAGACACTCGGTTGGCAATCCCAATCCTCCATTACAGACCCCAACAGTTCTGCGCAGATGCAATTTTCAGAAGCCTCTATCAGAAGCCACAATTCAAAGGACGGACTGGAGTTGCCCATCGCCCAGAACTCACTTAAGCGGGCTTTTACGGTATGAATACAATTATATCCTTAGGTATTATGTTCATAATATTTCGATAGGTTTCCGCTAGCCTAAAGACCCCTAACAGTTGAGGTCTGTGTGAATTGTGCAGATTAATATAGGGGATGACATGCAACCTCCCACGAAGAAATTGATTTCATGGTCTTCTCAGAGCAACGATTGCAGTACAGTCCAATCCAAGTCTCCAAAACTAAAGTCTAGAGCCAAGCAGGGCAGCGCGACGGACCCCCAAAGCGTCGCTGCCAGGGTAAGCATATTATTTCAGAGACCTTCAATGATTACCCTTCAACAATGATAATTCCCACTTGATTTTATTACGGACTTATTAAGCAAACATTTTGTGTTTCATTTTGATAGTTCCATGCATGAATCTTTTTAAAATCATCACTATTTTCTGTACAATTCTCTTCATGTTTAGTTGTAAAGTAGCAATGTGCCTCGTTCTCAACTACAATTTTACTATATATTTCTTTTCCCCCTTCGTTTTCAGCTTCGAAGGGAGCGCATAAGTGAAAGGCTCAAAATTTTGCAGGATCTTGTCCCAAACGGATCCAAGGTAATTCTCTTTAAGTATTGTGAAATTGTTAGGGGACATGGCCCCAGTTTTATTAAAGCACACAAATATGTTACACTGTTCTTCATGAACCGAATATGTCTGATATTCATTTTTGCAGGTCGATTTGGTTACCATGTTGGAGAAGGCTATAAATTATGTCAAGTTTCTGCAGCTTCAAGTCAAGGTATTTTGTTCTTCGATAAATTTGAATCAAATTCTAAAAACAGTCTCGAAAAATAAATAAAAAATAAAAAAGGGATTATGGCTATGATACTAATCATTGCATAAGCTCATTAATTTCATTGATGCACAGGTCCTGACAACAGATGAATATTGGCCCCAGAAGGATAGCACTAGCGCTGCCATAGTGAAAGTGCAGGATGTTCTTCAAGAGATTGCTTCCAACAAATCATTGACAGACCCAGAACGAACATCCTCCGCCAGGGAAATGGAGAAAAGATCAGGCGAAAATTTTGAGAATTAGTCATAACAATCCTTACAATTTAAGAAGGCAATCAGCTCAGATAGACATTCATACTCATTTGGGCAATCCCTGTGATGAGAAAGGATGTCTCCCAGCTTGCAGATAAGCTATAAATGTTCTAAAAAAATGAAAAAAAAAAAAACAAAAATGTTTAACCTATCAAAAAATAGGCAAGTCCACCATACTAGAGCCGTGGATTGATGTCTTTGGACAGGTTGTCTTACACCAAAATCTTCAAGTTGAAATTGGGTGGCCAGATTCATCTTCAAATTTAACATTATTTTTTTTTATTGATAATGTAAAATCTTGCAACAACCCACTTAAAATCGCTTTCAAAACCTGTAACTTTCCAGTTCAAGATGATTACAGAACCCCCAAAAGGGCGCATGGGCAGATCCAATGCTGACGTGAGCAAAAATTGGGAAGAATGATTTTGACAGTTATCTGCAGTTAAATAAGTTGAATAAACTTGAAGCATGGCGGCCGACGAGAGCATGTGTTGTTGAGTTGGCCAACTGAGGCGTAATTAATATTACAAATTACACGGCGCGCGGTCTCATAATTTGGGCACAATGCATTAACGGCGGCCTACGTTGGTGCCGCGTTAATAAAGGAAACAATGGGTTGGTAAAGGGCAGGTGGATGTGCAGGTATTTACTGCCGCACATGCAAGCGCACATGCAGAATGTAATAATCTCGGCTCTAAGTCTACGGCCCCGCTCCCTCTTGAGGAGGCGGGTGAGACGGGCTCCATGACTTTGGACTTATTGCAAGCACGAGTAAGAAAGTTTCCCACTGTTTCCTTTCACATGTTTATCTGTCATGATAAGCATCTTGACTTCTTTAATCTCCATTGTCATTATCTTTTCCGAATGAATTGACTGTAACTTATAAAATTCAAATTTTATCTAAAACGATGGAGTCTCATCTTCTCGAGGCTAAATGTTTCTATTTCCTTTTATTGTTGAAACAAACCTAAACCTAATGCCGAATAGTTTTTTTATAATAAACCTTTATAATTTTTTTGATAATGTCAAAAATTATATTAAAATAATATACTTATAAACATTTCATAATTAAAAACAATATATTTATAAATATTTTACAACTACCAACCAATCTTAATCTTATTTCTTATCGTTTCTACCTGTTCGATGATATGTGCTTCTCAATTATGTCAACGGCCATAAGCCACTTGGGACGTTTCTTGAATTTTTTTGCATCAACTTTTACTTGGCTTCTAACATAGTGAACTACGTTGCTCACTACGCCAAGTTAGCTAATGGGGATCGGTCAACGACATTGCTCACTGAGCCAAGTTAGCTCATGTGAAGCAGCGATCCCTCTCCTGTTCCCACACGTTTAACTTGGTTTTGAACCATTCTTCTGGACTTCGTAGAGCTCTTCCAGCCAAAGAGTTCAAGTTAATAGGATGCAGTGCAATTGTAGCTAATGGAAGACGATCAAATATCATTAATAAGTAAAAGGGTAAAGCATTTTTTAATCATGGCTTAGGTATGAGATCTTTCACCCTACCTCACAGCATAAGTGATCCAATTCGATATTTACTACTACCTGGCCAACTTATAAATGAAATTCGTGGGAAGGAGGACTAAGGAAGTTGAGGTTGGTACTTAATGCAGTTTGTTCACGTTTCCCACGAGGACTAAGGGAGTTGAGGTTGGTACTTAATGCAGTTTGTTCACGTTTTAAAAATTTAGATTATTATTTTAATTTTTTTTGGTTAATACTAATTATTAAAAGATATTAGTTTAATTTTTTTGTAATTTAAGGGTTTAATTTTTTGAGGGGTTACATAGAGAGCTGGTTACAACCATACTATTTTTAGTAACTGATAAGCGTAGGGTTCAAACTACATGGGCTGCTCTCACCAAACCTATTATGCCTTGTTATTGTTGATCCGGCGTATTCAAACCACATGGGCTTCTCCCACCAAACCTATTCCGCCTCGTTATTGTTGATCTGACGTATTCAAACCACATGGGCTGCTCCCACCAAACCTATTCCGCCTCGTTATTGTTGATCCGTTGTATTCAAATCACATGGGCTGCTCCCACCAAACTTATTTTACCTCGTTATTGTTGACCCGGTGTGAAAGGGACCACCGATCGCTTGTCAGTCTAGCATGCACTCTAAAGGATTTAGATCAGACTACTACCTTTGCAAACAAACTAGCCCGAGATTTGAACCTAGGTGTCTTCTTGGTAAGTGTTTGGCCAAACAAGCACTTATCAATCCACCTAGCCCTCGAGGACTTAAGGGT
The DNA here is from genome assembly GCA_028583015.1 of Wollemia nobilis. Classification (NCBI taxonomy): domain Eukaryota; kingdom Viridiplantae; phylum Streptophyta; class Pinopsida; order Araucariales; family Araucariaceae; genus Wollemia; species Wollemia nobilis. Next base: position 271,436 of record JAQPPZ010002969.1, read on the forward strand.
TTAATTTTGTCAAGCATATATAATATTAATATATTATTATGATGTAAACAAGTAGAACCTAATTAGTTATTATTAATCTATAAACTTAGAATCAAACACTTAACATTATAATCTAATCATTATAATATATAAACAATAAGTTTTTGTAAAATATTTTATTTAATTGTTATATATGTGAAAGTTAATATTTTTTTATTTTAATAGTTATAAGATATTTTTGTATTTTTAAAAATTAGATGCCATTTGACCATGTGACCAGTTGTTCAAATATATATATAGATTGCATTAATAAATAAATAAACAAAAATTCAATGTTTTATAGGTAATTTTTTTGATGAAAAAAAATAAATTTACATTAAATTAAGATAAAAGCCTTTACAATAAAAAAAAGTGGGTGGGTTAACACACCCCATGGGGAATCAAACTAATCCTCATTGACAAGGGTTAGGAAACAAAGTTGCCAATAAAACACAAGTTTACCAATCATGATCATTGATGATCATTACATCAAAGAAAGCATATCATATGGAGTAATGTGCCTTGGCGTGTTGTCCTGCATAAACTGCTAGTGATTATGGGATAGGAATCCACCCCTTTGCATCATGATTAAGGCCTTCAGTACCCGCATCGCTCCAACCAACAATTGGCCTAGGTGAAGCTAGTTGAACATCATCCCACTCCTCAACCTGGTGAGACGAACAAGTAATATCAACATTAGATCGCTTCCTGACTGGCAAGAACTGGTACCAAAGTCTATTTGCGAGAGCACTTCTTACAAATGACTGAGGTCGATGATGAGAGCGGGATCAAAAATACTCTGAGAAGAGCACTCTAGGGGGATATGGTTGACTATACACTGAGCATTGGCCCAATGTGCCAGAAGAACTTACATGTGATCCAAATTCATAGCAACTTTGTTGGCTTGAGTATATATATGTAGCCACATGTCATTAAAAACTTCTAATTTGTCAACATGAGTAAATGTGACATAAGGTGTATACTATTTAAAAACAATTCTATTACGGGTCTTCCAAATATGAAAGAGCAGGCTAATCCTGAAAACCTATCACACTTCAAAAAATGAGAGAGACAAAGTAAAAGAGTCCCCAAGAAGAGCTTGGGGCCAAGAAACTCTTGCAGTTGTAAATGGGAAAATAAGAAAAGAGCTCATTTCCAAGCTTACCTAGATCTTCTGCAATTTCAAAAGAGGTGATTACAAGACTCAAGTACACCATAAAAAGTGAATTTCTTTTATAGTTAATTTTTATAGTTTATTGATTGCATTAATAAATAAAAGTTTTTTTAATCGTTTTTAAAATATTTTATTAAAAATAAGTTGAATTATTATAAATTTAAAAACATTAAAATATTATGAGTGATATAGTAGTAACTATGTGACATTACGATTGGATCTTGATGTAGTAGTGACTACCTGATATTATGATTATGATTGGACCATTATAATGTATGTAGAATTATTATATATTTTATTTTGTGTATAATATTGTGTTTATTTACATATATGTGTAGACACGAAAAATTGACCCACTTGAGTGAGTCATTTTCCCTAGACCCTTAGGGAGACCCTCCAACTTGCCCTAAACAAATTTGGACCTCCCTTTCCCTTTTTTTCCCTTTTTTCCCTCTTTATGCGAAATCGTGATTGGCCTTTGCGGGGTACGATTTTGCATAGCTAGGGTTTTCTCCTAGGAAACCCTAATTTTTAAAGTTGATCTCTCTTGAGGTCAGCTTTCTTGGTTTTTTCCACCCATTTTTTATTTCAAATCCCTTATAAATAGAGGGTTTGAAGTCTTCTTTTCCCCAAGCTCCCCAATGAATCCAAGCAATCTATCAATTTTTAAAAAGCAAGCAAGCTAACTCACAAATTGATAAGTGATCAACCAAGGCTGAAAGTGCTCATTGTGCAAGTGTTAATATAGTTTGTTGAAGCTCTATTTTGGAATTACATTCTACTACATTTGATTGTGTGTTGTTGCTCTTGGTGGACAAGTGTTGAAGCCCTAAGGAGGAATATGCTACTTGGAGGTCTCCATCCTTTGGTCTGCTTTTTCGCTATCGCTAGGTTATTTTCGCTCATTTACATTTTGCATATTAGTTAGATTTTTGTTTCGCATCATTTCATCTGCATTATTTGAGGGTTTTCTTCTTCTATTGCAAAATCATGCCTGGCAATTTTGGGGTACGATTTCATCATTCTACGAAATCATGGCTACTTTGTATGGAGCATGATTTCACTCAAGCTAGGATTGGGGGTAATATGTTATCTCCAAACCCTAGGCTTGCATTTCATGTTGCATTCTGATCATAATAGCATATTCTGTATTTTGTTTATCATATTGTTCTACTGCATTTTATTTTGCTTGTCCATCTTCCAAAGGTCAACTTTTGCTTTTATATTTCAAAGGTTAGCTAAAAGGACCTAGGGGGTTTGACTATTGCACCTTCGAGCATTGTCATACAATGGCCCAAGTAGGCCCCCTAACGCTAATCATATTTTTCAAGTGTTTGTGAAGCTATTTTGCAGGAATAGGAATCGTGGGATATTGTTGGATGAAAGATAAAGCTTGGATCAACCACCGGATGAGATAAGTGCCTTGTTAAATCTTTAGGTTGTTTGTTGGGTGATTTTTATTTTTGTCAAAACCCTAGATCAGATATAAAAAGAAAATATTTAATTAATTTTCTAGGCATTTGAAAGAACAAATAGCATATAGTGTGCATTTAGGGTTTAATATTATTTGTGCATTTTCTCTTGAACCCTTGCTCAAATATTTCATTTTGCAATCTTAGGGTTAGAGATCATTCAAACAAAGAATCATTCTAGGGTTAGCTCTTGTCTTCTTGCATCTTGTTTCTTGCATTGTTCTTTCATTTCATAGCTTAGCTATAGAAAGGCCAAACATAGGTGATTGTCCTAAATTGAACACATCAAAACATATTCCACCCCGAACTTGGAGCGAGTCCTAAAACTATTCTTGGTGAACCCTTCCTCCCCCCACATCGAGTGTAGAGTTATAACATACCCTATGGTTCACCTCGGCTTCTTGCGGATCCAATCGAGAATTATACATGATAGGGTAGTTTTCCCCCTCTACATATTTGGTGAACACAATGTGAAAACATGTCTTAGTGGCCAAATTAGGAAGCTTCTTCCTTGTTTGCTTTTCTTTTGAAAACTTTTAACAAGACCACTAATTTGTTTGCTTAGAATTAGAAGAACATTAATAAATATATTAAAATCTTCTTGTGTACCTTTTACTGATTTTCTCTTCTATCCTTTCACTTCTTCTAATGGCTCCAGTCCTTAGAAGTTAGTGAAGACAGCTAGAGTTTGATCATGTTCCCCAAGAAGATGATCAAATTGATAGAGAAAACCATAACCTTGATACAAAAGAGCAAGAAGATATGGAAACTAAAACAAATTTTGATCCCCTTGAAGCACCTGATGGATGCTTCATATTTAAATCCTTTGAGCATGTTTGGGGTTTTATGAAATGCTATAAGGAAGACTTGCTTGTAGCTATGGAATAAGAGGCTCGACTCGAAAGAGGTGAGACTCCCCCTCCTCCAATAGTCTCTCCTAAACATGTTCATAATAACCTTTTATCTAAATTGTTGAATCATGGTAATCATGTCCATCAACCAACTTGTGCTACTACTATAACCACCAACATTGGAGGGAGTTCACAAATCCCTCCAACTAGTAGTATCACTCAAAATTATTTTCAATTTCCTCCTCAATCTACTCATCTCAATAATTTTTCTTCTATTCCACCAATTTTTAGTTATCCTCTCCAACAAGATACCACATATCACAATAGTATCAATACCTCCAACATAGGCCAAGTACCCATTCAACAACTTACCTATCCCTTAGGGAATCTAGGGGTCTTGCACAACAACAATCCAGAGGTGCAAAGTTTAACAAATATGGTGAAATAATTAGTTTCAAAAGTGGAGATGATTCAACCCTCTAGTTTCACCTACAACTATAAAGAGATGTGCAATCAACCCCTAGACCCTATTATTGCTTCTAGACCTTATCCTAAGCATTTTTCCATGTTGGTTTTACCTATATACAAGGGAACAGAAGATCCAATTGAGCATTTAAGAAGATTCAGAATAACTTGCCATGATATCATCTTTGATGATATGTTATTACTAAAAATATTTCCTAAGAGTCTTGTGGGCATGGCATTAGAATGGTATTATCAGTTGCCTAGTCATTCCTTGAGAAATTTTGAAGAGATAGCTGAATTATTTGTGCAACAATTTGGTGCCTATGTTGAGAAGAATGTAACCATGAAAGATGTCTACAATCTAAAACAAGGTAAAGAGGAAAGTTTTTAGAGTTCCTATCTCATTGGAGGAGTTTAGTTGGATGCTTGAGATATACTTTACCTCCTTGAGACATGCTTGAAATATTTATTGGAAATTTGCAAGAACAATTATCTTATGCATTAGAAACTAACAACTATCACATCCTTTGATCAAGCAATTGAGTTAGCAAGGAAAGTGGAACAAGCTCTTATCAGAAGAGGACAACTCAAAGTGAAAGAAGATAAAACCACTAAGTCACAACATAAGAATAAGTAGGTGGTAGGTGATGGTGCAATGGATAGTAGGCCTATTAACAATATTGTTAACAACCTACAAAAGATGATACTTCAAAAACCTCCACAAAGGAATTTCACAAAACTTAATATACCTATGGAAGTGGTTTTAAAGCAGATTTTGGAAACTAATATGATTGAATTACCTTCCATAAGGTAACCAGATACTACAACTAATTGGTATAAGGTAGGTCAACATTGTGCATATCATAGAGTGGAAGGACATTGGAAAAATTCTTGTAAGAGGTTAAAACATGTGGTTCAGGATTTGATCGATGTAGGATGACTTGTTGTAGATAGCTCTCAACCATAAAATAATCAACCTGCTACTCAACAAGAGACTACGACTAATCAAGATATGGGGATCTTTAGAGATCCATTACCTAAGCATAGATAACAAGCAACTAATCAAGTATCTTATCAGAATGAGCCACCTTCCTATGGTAATATGGTTGGCATGGTTGGAGCAACTACAAGGAAATAGGCTCAAGCTCAATCAACACAACACCCTCAGCAAGAGAAGAGTTCTTCATCATAGCCCATCTTGGTTTTAAGGAATAATCAAAGAAAGAGTATAGGAACAAGGAATCCACCCTTAGTATTAAAACCTCAAGTCTCCTTTGACCTTCAACAATAGTTAGCTAGTACCCTGACCAAGATTTCTATCTTAGAACTCTTGCAAACTTCTCCTAATCATAGGGAAGCCTTGCTAGAACTTCTAAGACAACAATTTGTCCCTCCAGATATTTCTCCTAATATCATGGTTAATGTTGTAGGTTCTCTTGGGATACATCATATCTCATTCTCGGATGATGATAAGCCTTCCTCAGACCTACGAGGGGATTCTTCCCTTTACATCACAACATTTATTAGGGAAAATTTTGTCAAACGCATCTTGATTGACAATGGTTCTTCCCTTAATTTATGCACTTATCAAATTTTCCAAAATTTTGGATTAAAAGAGGAAGACTTAACTAAATCTGATATTATCATCAAAGCTTTCAACAACGAGTCCCAAGAAGCCTATGGTGTTATATCCCTCCCTCTTAAGGTTGGACCCAAGATCTTAGATACCTTGTTCTATGTGGTACCTTGCCCTACATATTTTAATCTTCTTCTTGGATGCCCTTGGATTCATGCGATGAGGGTGGTCCCTTCTACTTTTCATCAGTGTTTGAAGTTTGAGTATAAAGATCAAATTATCACCATTTCGAGTGACCCTCAACCATTTGAATATTGTTCGATGGTTGAGCAAGCTCAATCTAATATTAATATTTATCCTTCAATTTCATCATTTGTTTCTCCAAGTTCCTCATCTCAAATATCTAAGCAACTTGAAAATCTAAAAGTGAGTGAGGAACCCCAAATCAATGTTTCATCATGGGATCAAGATAATCAGTTTCTTCAAGAACCTCTTCTGGATCTAGCCAAGCTACCACCTTCACCTCGAACTATGGGTATACCCCGTAAGAAGGGTGAAGTTGTACACATTGGCACGTGTACCTTTGTCTTCACAGGAACAACCTTTGAAGACAAAGTTTGTGGTAGCAACCCCTCTCCCATTGAGCATTCTTTCACTCATTGCTACTTATCCAATGATTACCCACTCCCTAAACAGATCCTATCTAGTATGGGATATGTCGGTAAAGGTTTGGGGCCACAGTAGAAGGGCATTCAAGAACCCTTGGATGTTGAGATTTGGCCTGGGAGATGTGGCATAGGCTACATACCCAACAAAAACCAACCTTTACCATTTGATAATGATGATCATCTTATGACTTATGCTGAATATCTAGATCATCAAAAATTGAAGCGGTGTGATGAGGATGAGGACCCCCTTATTCTTCTAACATATTGTTTTGTAATGTGATAGGTTTTGTGCGCTCTAAAGGTAAATTATCTACTTCTAAAGGGAACCCTACTTTGCTATCTTATAGGGATCTTGCAAAATTAGGGATTGCTCCTCCTTTTGTTAAGAAAAGTGGTTTTGTTTGAGAGTATATAGATTTTCATGCAAAGGCTACCAGAGACAACATCATGAAGGAGCCTCTTCATGATTTTGATCATCAAGAAGGTCCACCTTCTAGGTTTTTCTTTGGTGGATCAGTCCCTTGTATGGATGTTATTTTTTTTAAGATAGAAGGTATAATCAGAATGTGTGTTGACTATTACTTTGTCTACTTGCATTAAATAAAATAAAATTAATCATTAATTAGGCATGCATTTGCATTATCATTCCATTGCATCTGCTTGCTTGCTCATATTGCATGATTGCCTATCATACTTTGCATGATTTGCAAAACATTTTGCTTTTCATAATTGCATTGTTGTTTGCTCATGATTGCTTGCTCATATATATTTTTTGGAGATTTCATGACAATGGCATGTGATGATACCTAGTTAGGTCATAGCTCACATGCATTACACTTTCACTAGGGTTCTAATGCCTAGAAAAGTCCCCAACCTAGGGTTCTTCCTTCTTTTCTTTTCTTTTCTTTCCTCTCTATTTTTTCTTCTTCTCCTTTTGCTCTCCCATCTTCCTTGACCTTAAAAGTTTTTAAAATGACCATAAATTTCCTCTAGGTCAAGGAGTGTGGCTTCCTTTGGTATATCCTTATCCTTTTGTTGGTTTGTTTTTCTTTTACCTTTTTCCTAGACAAGGATATACATTCTTTTATTTTTCCTTACCTTCTCCACTACATTGCACACACACACTTTTCTTTTCTCCTTGCCTTCTTCCTCTCTTTCTTCTAACACCTGCACACACTCACATATTGCTTTGCTCAACTTGCTTTGTTCACTCACTTTATTGCACACATCACACCCCTATCGGGGTAGTACTCGCTAATTCATCATGCACATATAACACACCCCACATGGGATAGCTTCATGGCCACATGTGAGGAATAACCTCCATCTCGATCATTTGTGAGCATACATCCTAACGGGTATCTCTTGATCATCTATCCATCTTAGCGAGCATTGCACCCATAGTGGGTCACACTCCATAATTTGTCCATCTTAGCGAGTACTACACCCATAGCGGGTATAGCTCCACCTATCCATATTCATGTTTGATTTTAGTTGTTTGGTCACATTGATCTAGTATGATCTACGTTGACTCAAACATAGAGTTTCAAACCCTTCTTTTTCTTCTATTGGTTCTTCTTCTTCTTCTTCCTCTTCTTCCTTTTTCTTCTTTCTTTTTTTTCTTCTTTTATTTTCAAAATTGTACCTCATATTTTTAGGTCATGATTTTGCTCTATAGCATTATCGTGGTCCTAAGTTATAGGGTGTGATTTCGCTTAGAGTTGCTTTTTCTTCCTTTTTCTTTTTGGTTTCTCTTTTCTTCTTCTTCTTTTCTTCCTCTATTCTTCTTATTTTTGTGCCTTCTCATGTTTTGCATCCACCTCATTTCCTTTGCATTTAGTTAGTTAGTGCATTCATAGTAAGTTCATGTTAGATTCATTGCATGCATCATCATCATAAAAACATAATAAAATCATCATAAAAAGAAAACAATCACATAAATACACAAGCACACACATTGCACTAATAAAAGTAACATGGTATTACTCAAGATAAAAAGAGAGATACATAGGTCCACCCAATCGATGTACCACAATCTAACCTTAGTACACTTGACCATCCCTAGGGATGCATGCCACACTACAAAATTGGCATGTCATCCCGATCCCCTCCCTAGCTCTGGGAGCCTATCTCCTCGGCTCTATCCATTGGAGGTGGTCCTGGTGGAGGTATATTCATAGACCGTGAAATCATTCATGACCTAGATTGAGTCCAACTCGATGTCTGTAGGGATGAAGGTGGTGGCACTCGCTGCTCCACTAGAACTACCTAGTAGTACATCATCTGGTAGAAGGTCACCCTCTGCACGACTACCTCCAACCTCTCCCCTACCCTCTATAGTTTCACCTAGAGTAGGTAGATCCCATCGCTCGAATGGTTGTTGTTGACCATAGCCATCCCCTCTACTCAAGCCTATTGATGCTCCTCATCTAGCCAACTCATCTCTCCCTAGATATGGTCAACCTCTACTCATGTCGCATCCCTCTCCACCTTCGTAGTACCAAGGCACTCCTCAGCCCCTCCATCCTCTTGGCCCTATCCTCTTAGATCAAGTCCATCTCCCTTCATAGAGATGCTACCTATGCTTGTAGCACCTCTATCTCCCTCCTTGGATCTCCTTGATCCATGGCCCTACTTGGATCGACCACTGCTGATGTGGAGGTCTCTCCCATCCCTCCACTCGATAGTGTCCTAGCCACCATGGGGGCAACTCCAGCTACCCTTACCTCCTCGATCCTAGTCGAGATAGTGGTAGCCATCACTATCTCCACTCGAACCTAAGCATATCTTTATCGAGGCTTCTTAGCCCTACCACTCTCACTTCATGACCCATCGAGTGACCTCTCAGAATACCCACTACATGCCCAAGCTCATCACATGACCTCTCTATATCAGTACTAGAGGGGAGATCCTCTAAGGCATGATACCCCTATACCACCTTCGATATCCAAAGGCCACCCTAGGATCCACATAGGGTGGATCATCCAGGTCCTCCTCCATCCACCTCACCACATCAAGATCTCCTCTAACTCTCGATGGGTCCTAATACACTCTCCTATACTAGTAGTCACCCAAGTATGAGATCCCCTACAAGATCTTGAACTACCATTGGATCCTATCAAATTTGTACAACTCTAGCTCCCCCTTCTTCATAGAGAGCCATCTGATCCTCTAAACCTGAGCTAGCTCCACCACATCCTCAACCCATCCAAGGTGTAGATGCCAGGGTCACCAGATGATCTTTACCTCCCTCAACTTGTCTATCACCCACCTCCCTAGTGGTAGGATCTTAACATATGTCCTCTAGACCCGCTCGTGTGATATGGCCCACCTATATATTGCTAGTCACTCCAAGTTAGGCAATGGTCCTAGAAGTGCAGAAGGTCTCTAGATTGCTATGTGCTCCTAGCACCACACCTGGAGCAAAGTTGTGCACACTATCCTTGTATATTATTTGTACATGATATTGTACAATATCATGTACAAACAGACCAACACATATGGGCCCCATGCAAATCACACCTATTAATCTTACATGTCTGCTACTACACCCACCATCACCCATGATAGATATCACCTACTGGTATGGCACATCAGTAGTCCTACCACCACCCCATAGAGCATAATCATCAATGGATCAGCCCCATAGCACCCCACCATCTCATCGATCAAGATGATACTCTCTCAGACCTAGTGGGTCCAACCTCCTGATAATCTCTACAAGGTGGTTGACCACCCATGTGCTCTATAAACTACCCTCCCCTTATGGGGATGCATAAGATGCACCACACATCCTCCAATATGATCGTCATCTCCCCTATGGGTAACTGAAAGGTCGATGACTCCAGGTACCACCTCTCTACCAATGCTGTTAGTAGCACTCTATCTACCTCAACCTGGGGTATCTCTACCAAGTGGTGAAGCCCCACTACCCCTAGGGTATCTCTCTCAACCTATGCAAGTTCCCATAGCTCCACCTCCAAGGAGGTTGGTCTCCACTCGTGGCTCTCTAGTACATCATGTTGCATCCACAAACATAATAAAATTTTAATCAGTCTCTTGTGCTCATTAAATATTTAAAATTAAATAAAAATAATTTTCTTTTCTTTGTTTGCTTGCTTCTCTTATTTTCTCTCTCTTCAATGAAATCGTACTCATATAGCCTCGGGCATGATTTCATATTTTTCCTCTTTCTACAAAAATGTGCCCCCTTCTTGTGGGGTGCAATTTCGTGAAATCGTACCCCATGTTTTTAGGGCATGATTTTGCTTGCTACCACAAACCAAGGCAAAATCATGATTGAGCCACAAAATTGTGCTCGAGTTGTGTATAGCATTTTTGGTAGTGACAGAAAAATTAAATCAAAATATGCAATAAAATCTACCCTAATCCTAATCTAAAAGGTGGATTTTAGTCCTTACCTATGCTCGCTCTACTGTGGTGCCGACCTCGCCCCTCACCATGGTTGAATGGTGCACAGGAAGTATCATTTTTGCATTTTCTCTAGAGCTCCCTTTCTCCTCTTTTGCATGGTGAAAATGAATTAGGGTTTTCACCCTTTTGCCCTTTTTGTGCCTATTTTTGTTGCTTTTCTCTCTCCTCTTTTTCTTTCTAGTTTTGCTCTTCTTTCTTCTGAGTCTGCCATTTCGAGTTTCATTAGGAATTTAATATTCCTTCTAAAACTCGAGGGGGCACCCTAGCTTGAGAGGCATTAATGTCCCTAATACCTCGATTTACATGTAAAACAAGAAAGTGTCCGAAATGACACCATTTTTGCACCACCCCTTTCTTCTAACCTAGCCACTCCTTTTTTGCTTGTCATCCTCCATCCATAGGCATCTACACCTTTCTTTGATGCATTTATTAGGCCATAAATGCATCAAAGAGGGGGCAAAATGTAGACACAAAAAATTGACCCACTTGAGTGAGTCATTTTCCCTAGACCCTTAGGGAGACCCTCCAACTTGCCCTAAACAAGTTTGGACCTCCCTTTCCCCATTTTCCCTCTTTTTTTCCTCTTTATGCGAAATCGTGGTCGGCCTTTGTAGGGCACGATTTCGCATAGCTAGGGTTTTCTCCTAGGAAACCCTAATTTTCAAAGTTGATCTCTCCTGAGGTCGACTTTCTTGGTTTTTCCCACCCATTTTTTATTTCAAATCCCTTATAAATAGAGGGTTTGAAGTCTTCTTTTCCCCTAGCTCCCAACGAATCCAAGCAATCTATCAATTTTTGAAAAAGCAAGCAAGCTAACTTGCAAATTGATAAGTGATCAACCAAGGTTGAAAGTGCTCATTGTGCAAGTGTCAATATAGTTTGTTGAAGCTCTATTTTAGAATTACATTCTGCTACATTTGATTGTGTGTTGTTGCTCTTGGTGGACAAGTGTTGAAGCCCTAAGGAGGAATCTGCTACTTGGAGGTCTCCATCCTTTGGTCTACTTTTTTGCTACTACCAGGTTGTTTTCGCTCATCTGCATTTTGCATATTAGTTAGATTTTTATTTCACATCATTTCATCTACATTATTTGAGGGTTTTCTTCTTCTATTGTGAAATCATGCCTAGTAATTTTGGGGTGTGATTTCGTCATTCTACGAAATCATGGCTGCTCCATATGGAGCATGATTTTACTCAGGCTAGGATTGGGGGCAATCTTCTATCTCCAAACCCTAGGCTTGCATTTCATGTTGCATACTGATCATAATAGCATATTCTGCATTTTATTTATCATATTGTTCTACTACATTTTATTCTGCTTGTCCATCTTCCAAAGGTTAAATTTTACTTTTATATTTCAAAGGTCAGCTAAAAGGACCTAGGGGGCTTGACTATTGCGCCTTCGAGCATTGTCATACAATGGCCTAAGTAGGCCCCCTAATGCTGATCATATTTTTCAAGTGTTTGTGAAGCTATTTTGCAGGAATAAGAATTGTGGGATATTGTTGGATGAAAGATAAAGCTTGGATCAACCATCGGATGAGATAAGTGCCTTGATAAATATTTAGGTTGTTTGTTGGGTGATTTCTATTTTTATCAAAACCCTAGATCATATATAAAAAGAAAATATTTAATTAATTTTCTAGGCATTTGAAAGAACAAACAGCATATAGTGTGCATTTAGGGTTTAATATTGTTTGTGCATTTTCTCTTGAACCCTTGCTCAAAGATTTTATTTTGCAATCTTAGGGTTAGAGATCATTCAAATAAAGAATCATTCTAGGGTTAGCTCTTGTCTTCTTGCATCTTGCTTCTTGCATTGTTCTTTCATTTCATAGCTTAGCTATAGAAAGGCCAAACATAGGTGATTATCCTAAATTGAACACATTAAACATATTCCACCCCGGACTTGGAGCGAGTCCTAAAACCATTCCTGGTGAACCCTTTCCTCCCCCACACTGAGTGTAGAGTTATAACATACCCCCACGGTTCACCCCGGCTCCTTGTGGATCCAACCCATAATTATACGCCATAGGGAAATTTTCTCCCTCTACAATATGAATGTGTTTTTATTTTTTTGAAAAAATACTTCTTATTCATAACAAATAAAAGAGTATAATGAAATCATTACATAAACTTGCGCAACAACAACAAGTAGTATGATCTCAGATATTTTTCTATTCTAATGCAATCTTTAAGAATACTATTTCTAAAGACTCTTAGCTGATCAGAGACCAGCCTACAAGCAGAACTGACAGTATGGTCAACCCCAATACCGTCCTGCTAAAAAACAATATAACATCTATCTTTCCATAGAGCAAACAACACACTAATTCTAATAACATGCCAAAAATTCAATATATGACGCGGGCCCTTGGGAGAATCTCCCAACAAAACAAGTTGCCACCAAAGGGGACCTAAAATAATAGGAGAAGAAAAGGTTTCGATAGACTTCCAAACACTCCTGGCTCTTGGGCAGTCCCAAAATATATGCTTGATGGTCTCACTCCTACCACACACTGAGCGACTATCTGAAGCTAACATCCATTTAGCAAGTCACGCCTTGCTCTGAAGACCCAGCATCAAGCCTAGCCAAGCAAAAACTTTTAGCTGCATGGAGATTCGAAGCTACCACACTCTACCAAGCCTCTTTTGCCATTTGCCAACAAAATAATTGATGCCCCATCTAGCATTCAGAATATCCCCAAAATGAATATAAGGGATCAACTACTGATAAATCTTAGAGGACTTAAAACATCAAATTTATTTATCATAAGTCCACCTCTAATCCTCCAAACAGACCCTGGAAGCCCATTGGTCAACTTGTAGCACTGCTCATCAGGTAGAAGTCCCTGAATTTGCTGGATAGCAAATCTGTCTGAAGCATTGAGTTTGAATTTAGCCAATAAATGCTGCTAAGGAATCCACCATTCCAAATTCCCATCCCACAAATCAACCCAACAAAAAATACCTTTTTTGACAGTCGACGACACTGAAAAATAGGAATATCATAGACATAGATACCATCTTCCTTCCATAAGCAAATAGCTCTAGAAGCTAAATTCCAGCCTCTTCTATTGTCAAGATATGTCCATTGAAGAAGGCCAACCACATCCTTCCAAGCTTCCTAAATTATTTTGATAAGAATACAACCCCTGATCTTGAACTTATCAGGATGACCAACAATATCTTCCAAAGTAAAAGGGCCACGAAAACCATCAATTTATTGGGAGGTAATAATACGTTGTTTAAGAAGACGTTGTCAAGCAAGATTCTCATCCAAACATCAAACCACCCACTTAAGCGCCAACATCTTACCCTGAGTAAGAATATCCAGCAATCCCAAACCACCCTGAGATCTAGGAGCAAAACAATAACGCCAAGCAACTAAAGGGACCCTCCTAGAACCATCAACATTAGACCACAAAAAACTTCTGATGCAAGTCTCCAAACGCCTAAAATGAGAAGTATTATGCAACCAACAGGAAGAATAATACATGTGACAGGCTTGGAGGATCTTACTAACAACCGTAAGCTTACCAGCAAATGAGATGAATTTGCTTATCCAACTTTGAATATTTCTTTCAAATATTTTCATGCACCAATCCCACATGGTCTTCAAGGAGACATGTCTTCCAAAAGGAATCCCAAGATATCGAACAATTTTCCCATCCTAAATTTTCCTCCACTCAACATGAAGATCAACAGGAAGATATGGGGCCCCCACTAACCAATAATCGGACTTAGACTCACTGATCACAGCTCCAGAGGCAGCACAAAACTGAGAAAGGTAATCCTTCATGTGCAAAATAGAACCCATATCAAGCTAAACAAAGAAAAATGAATCATCAGCAAAGTGATTATTAAGCAAAGAACCATCAAGAATAGAAACACCCTGAATCAAGCCCTATCTCATATGATACCAATAAATAACCAAGAGCATCTGCAGACAACACAAACAAGAGAGGGGCCACTGGACAACCCTAACGAATGGATCTAAAGAGCTGGATAGAGTCTGAAAGTCGACCATTAACCATGACCTTAGCAGAGGCCATAGAAAAGAGAGTTCCAATCTTGGCAACCGCCGAACTACTAAAGCCAAGAGAACCCAACATCTGAAGGACAAAATCCCAATCAACACGGTCATAGGCCTTATCAAAATTAATTTTCAAAAAGAGATCCTGTTGCCTAGTCTCCTTTGCCCACTCCATAGCCTCAGTATCTAAAATGAACCTTCCCTTGACAAAACCAGTCTGCTACTCACACACAATCCTAGAAGTGATCTATTGAAGTCTCAAGGCAAGGGCTTTAGCAACAATCTTATAAGAAACATTCAGTAGGGTAATCGGCCTCCAACCTCCAATCTTGTCTTTGTTGCTATACCTTTAGGAATGAGTTTAATAATGCCTTGATTCATCCATTCAGAAAAACCAGCACCATCGAACACCTCCTTGATCATGCGACAGTAATCATCACCAATGACCTCCCACATGACCTTGTAGAACTCAATTGGTAATCCATTCGGGTAGGGGTGATGTCATTCCTCATCCTTGATAAAGCACAAAAGAGCCCATCTTTAGAAAAATCAGTCGTAATACAACCACTCTCATAAAAACTGATTTTTTTAGGGACACAATACTGGATTCCTCTTTCTAGCTTGTTGGACCTCTAGAGTATGCTCATAAGCAGATAAAATTGTACAAAAATGGCCTTCAAATAGACCTCTAATCTCCTCCTCATCTTTAGTATGAGACAAATTAGCCCTTTGAAGAGACAAGATCCTTTTCGAATCATTCTTCTTCTTGATATAATTAAAGAAAAACTGAGTAGGGGCATCACCCTCCTGCATCCAGTGAAGCCTACTATGAACCTTGGCACCTCTACCAATGTAATCCTCAAGACTATGAATAGCCCCTTCCTAAGAAGCCACTCTCTCCTGCAAAATATTATTGAAGGGTTCAAGCTCCAAATTTCTCCTATCCTCCTCCACAGTCAATCTCAGAGATTTCAACTTATGTTTGCGGCCCCTATCCGTAAACCTGCCCCAATATTGCAAAAATTTGACAACCCTGCATATGGCAGCATCCCACCAAGCAATCTAGCCAACCGAGAAGGGTTTGGGCTCAAGATTCCAAATGCGCTTGATGAGCTCATGACAATCAAGAGAATTCAGGTGTGAAACATTAATTTTAAATGACATATCCCTCTTTCCCATATCAACTACACCAAAATGAGCGCAAGTAAAAATAGGCAAATGATCCAAACCAATAGCCGTAAGATCAACATCAACCACCCTCCTGCCTTTCCCAACACAAGTAAATAAATTATCCGCATAGAACCTGTTTAGTCTAGCATAAATTCTATCACTACCAGCTCTCCTGTTAGACTACATGAACCACCCTCCAGAGTCAAGATGTTTTTTTTTAAGTTAATGTCTAAAAATTTGAAGATAAGCTTTGAGTTTAGACCATGCATATTTTTCTGAACCATGAAGACAACTACCCAAACCCCCTTCACGATCTCCCTCCCACTCGACCATGTTGAAGTCACCCCCTTAACTAATTGGCATTTGGTGTAATGGCAGTTGCCTAGTTATTATCATCCATGTGGTTGTGAAGTCAATTCCTCTTGTGTTTGCTCGAACAAGCGCTAATATTTGTAAATATTTATAATCCATGTTCAATATAAAAAAAAATAAAAGGGATCCCTTAGATGGTAAAGGATAATTAAAGAATGTATCTCATATATATGTAAAAAGCCTCGTGATATCAACATTGATGGTATAATGTTCTAATATAGAAACAATTGATAAAGATAAAGTCCATGTGGTTGTGAAGTCAATTCCTCTTGTGTTTTCTCGAACGAGCGCTAATATTTGTAAATATTTATAATCTATGTTCAATATAAAAAAAAATAAAAGGGATCCCTTAGATGGTAAAGGATAATTAAAGAATGTATCTCATATATGTAAAAATCCTCATGATATCAACATTGATGGTATAATGTTCTAATATAGAAACAATTGATAAAGATAAAGATTTGAGTATCACACGTATCAAAGCAGGGTTTTTGAGTATCACACATATCAAAGCAAGGTTGTTAAAAATGAGGAATAAATTGATGATATTAATTCATCCAACTAAATTCATAATCACATAAAAATAGATTTGATAAATTCAATCGAGGGTAATAAAGCAAATTTCTAGGATAAAAGATTACTTTTAAAATTAAAATAATATAGCATAACAAACTAGTTTGAAAATTAAAAAAATATCTCTTAATATGATAGAACTCTCATGATAATAAAAAAATACAATATAAACAGTTTTTAAAAATTATTATTTTTTAATCAAATGTTACATTACTTGAAAGCATGATTTCATACAAAAGATTATCAAAAAAAATAATGCAACTGAAGATAAGTCCAAACAATATAGTATTTCACATCAAAAGAGTATGAAAAGGGGGAATGTTTATTTTGATAGCCTTTATACCCAAGATTTCTCTTTGGATATACTTAAAAGAACAATTGTTTATGTCCTAGCATTAATGGTTTAGGCACATCAAAAGAGTACAAAAAGGGAGAATGTTTATTTTGATCCCCTTTCTACCCAAGACCTATCTTTGCATGTACTTAAATAGAATACTTTATATTGTAGCATTAATAGTTTAGGCACATCAAATTTGTTTATATAAAAGCATGGTTTGTGTAGAAACCAAAATAGCACCAATCCGATTATGTGACTACAAACACTGATTGCATTGACACACACGACCCCAAGGGTAGCCCCCAGAGGTTAAACAGTGGTCCTAACCACTCTCACAACAGTTTTGGGAGGTCAGAGATCAATTTGGCACCTTCTAGGCACTTTGCTCAAAATCCGTCCCTCCCTAAGATGAATTCAAAATGGGATCCGTCCTCCCCTGGGACGAATACAAAATCCTCTCTAGGGTGGGAAAAATTCCAGGTTTGACGGAAAAAAAGTCAAATTTTGACAAATGGCAGCTCAGATCCATCACTTAACACTTCCTTCATAGCATGGGAGTGTGGGTGAGCGTTTTCGAGTGTTAAAGGCTGTTACAAGGGCAGTCATGAAGTCCCTATTCAGGGAGGAATCTCCCTCCCCCTGGGAAGGCATGATTGCCAAGTGGCACCTCTGCATGCCCAATTCAAGAGACCTCTAGGTCTATATATTGGTGAGTTTCCTCACCCTAAGATATACAGAGAAGGAGCATTTTGGAGCAACGAAGTGCTGTCGTTTTGATTTCACACCTATTCCCCTTTTGAATTGTGCCTTTCACATCCTTGATCTCTTTTGGAGAAGAGGTCATTGGGTGGTCATTGGAAGCACAAATCCGGAACCAAACCCGACATTTGGCCATAGTATCCCACCCAATTTGCCGACAACACATTACAAGATATTTTGGGACCCATCCCAAGTGGGTTGGTGCCGAAATCAGGTTCTAATGGTGGGCGGCCCGCCCGAGCGCCCCGACTGCTGCGAGCCTAATCTTCCTTTTTAGGAACGATTGGGGATTCATGGCAGATTGTTCTTTTTGTCATTTGTTTATTTTGCATTCCATCTTATGCTACTTAAATAGCTTGTAATTTTGATTTCATAATGCTTTGATCAAATCTTATCATGTTTTATCGCTTTTGTTGTCCTCACTAACTTGTGGGTAGTAGCATCAAATTCCTGTTGATGGAGGCCAAATTGGGGAAATCTGACCATCTGGGTCTTCCCAAAATGCCTCCAATTAGCTAACCCCAAGTTTGTAGGTCTTTTGGAGCTCCCTAGGTGCAACATTTGGGGCAGTATCACTTCGACACTTTGTTGCAGGTGAATTCGTCCTACCCTGGAGAGAATTACAGTCGAATTCGTCCCGCTCCAGAGCGAATTCAAATCGATGAGGAATTTCTCGACTGTTCCTTTTGCAATGCCTTCTTGGTGATGTTTCTATGTCTTTGCCAAGTTTTCATGTCATTTGGATAATTTTTAGTTACAGTTTAATTCATTTTCTCATCCGCTTATTGTAGGTTTGAGGATCGCATGCTTTGTCTTATTCGTAGGTGCTACTAACGGTTTCTTGTTCCTTTGAACGTAGGGTCTAAACATCGGAGGAGCAGCAAGGAATCAACACTCATATACACAAGCGGCGACGACGTTTGGTCCGCCCATCTTACATGTGGGCACGCGAAAGAGGGACAGCTTTCCATTGATGTGACCAAGAGACAAGTTTGATGCTCCTCGCCCCTAAAAAGGGAGGAAGAGGAAGCGAATTGTAACCAAATTTGAAATACATTAATAAAAGAAGAGGGTTGTTTCGTTCCATTTGGGTTCCAATTTGTCTATGCTTTCTCCATTTTATGCATTTTTAATTTGTAGCATCAAGTTTAGTTTCGTTCTTGCATCGTACTTGGAGTTTTTCCCTTTTTGTTTCCGTATCCTCGTGCTTTCAGTTTGAGCATAATATGGTCCATATGTTATCATTCATCTAAAATACATTAAAAAATGTTTAAATTATGCTTTTGATAAGCAAGAAATATTAAAATTTAAAATTGAAAGTAGAAAAGAGTGATTATAGTTCTAAACATAGTTATGGTAATCTGTGAGGACTACTTGTGGAATCAAGTATTTTTTTTTTTTTTATTGATTGATTTTTTATAAAAAATTTATAAATGTTTTTAGTAAAGAATTAAGTCTAAAATTTTTATCATTTCAAAAGATAAAAATAATAATAAAAAAAATAAATTCGATATAGTATTAATATTATATAGATTAAGTCCTTAGGGAGAAAGTTGTGTCAATATATTTTAATAATTTTCATTTCACTCAATAAATAAAAAAATTCTTTATACTTCATACTGTAATGAAGTAGAAGAAAGGAAGAATAAAATTATTTAAGAGATAATAAGATGAATGGTAAAGAATATACATATAAATAAATGATATTAAATTGAGGTAACAAAAACAACTATATATTTATTTAATCAAGCAACCAAAAAAACCTTTGAAAAGCGGGATTTTTATTGATTTATAACTTTAAAATATACATAATAAACAATCTGATGATAAAATCAAATATTGAATAATGTCTTTGGTAAAACCAATTAAGAAGGAGAAAAGAAAAAAATTAATGTTGATTTATCAAAAAAATGTAAACAATAAATATGAAGGAAATGTGAAAATAACTAATAAACCCTTCTATTAAACATGTTAAATAGTAAATACGTGAATAGTAAATACGTGAATACCAATTGAGAATATAATTTAAAATTTTAAATATGATAAAAAAAAAATTGTTTTTTTTTTTTGTTATACAAGAGATAAGAAGGAAATGTGAAAATAACTAATAAACCCTTCTATTAAACATGTTAAATAGTAAATACGTGAATACCAATTGAGAATATAATTTAAAATTTTAAATATGATAAAAAAAAAATTGTTTTTTTTTTGTTATATAAGAGATAACCAACCACTAAACTTATTTGTGTTGACCTGGCGTGAGATGGGGACCGTGGTCGCTTGGGGTTCATACCATTGTCGTCAATCTGGCGCGCACTCAAAGGATTCAGAGTAAACTACTACCTTTGCAAACTGGCACCACCAAGATTTGAACCCAGATCTCTTCAGCAAGTGCCCATCCAAATTAGCACTTACCAATCCACCTAACCCTTAAAACTAAAATATGATAATTCTTAACACTAATATATAAAGTGTATTATAATAAAATAAATGTACAATAAGCTTATATAAAATTTGATTTGAAAAGTTATGCACATAGTTATTTTTTATTATTTTTTGATGCAACTAAAAAGAATTGAATTCTTACAAATATATATTTGTGAATAAACATCCTTAACAAATTACCCAAAATAAGTGCTACGGTAATATATATTTATTTGTCGATAAAGTTATTTAACACATTACCCAAAATGAGTGTCATGGTAAGGTGCTCACTTTATATGAAAAAATCTTAGCAAATTAACAAATATTAGAGACTAATTATATGCTTTCCTACGGTCAAAATATTTTAAAATCATTAAAAACTAAAGTAAAATTTTATTAGGCCAATAGCGTTCTACAATGGCAGCCTAGGAAGGTCAGTCACACCTTAAATAATATTAAGGTTTTATTAAAAAAGTCGACATTAAAAAAATTATCCACTGATATTAAAGGTTACGGTGGATTTAAAATATTTAAAAAATATTTAAACTAAAATGATGCTCAAACTTTGATAGACACTCAATTGATAACTCTCAACATTTATAAATATATATATTATATATTATATATGCAAATCATGGAAAACAAGGAAAAATTATTATCATATGAAGTTTGGAAAAAAAAGTTCAGTAAAACTACATTTAAAATTTTGCATGTATAAATTTTGCATGTATAAAGCTTAATAAGACAATTAGGAAAACAAAGCGACCTAGAAATAAAAACGAAAATTTATTATTATGCGAATCATGGAAAACGAAAGCTACCTAAGAATAAAAAGGAAAATTTATTGTCATATGAAGTTTGGAAAAAAGTTCATGCGAGTAAAACTACATTTAAAATTTTGCATTTATATAAAGCTTAATAAGATAATTAGGAAAACAAAGAGTATGTGAAGTTTAAAAAAAAAAAAATCTTGAGTAAAATTACATTTATTAAGAAGAGATTTAGGTTCAAATTTTAGGAAAAGTCAATCTTTTGCAAAGGTAATAGTCTAATAGTCTACTTGGAATCCTTGAGTGCGCGTCAGACCGACGATATGAACCCTGAGCGACCAGTGGTCCCATCTCACGTCAGATCATCAAGAACAAGACGAATAAGTTTGTTGGGAGTAGTCCTGTGGTTTGAACCCTGAGCTGATTAGTTACTAAAAATAATGGTTGTAACCAACTCTCCTATAAAAAAACTATATTTAAAATTTTGCATGTATCTTAAGCTTAATAAGACAATTAGGTGACTCTTGAAATATTGAAAGTTATAAAACTTATTTAAAAAAAACATAAAGATTACGAGACATTCATATAATTTAAGAAAAATATATATTAAATAAAAATAATATATTTAATATTTTTTTTATAGAAAATTTTTATAGTCTTTAGTTTATTGAATAAAGATAAAATCAATGGAACTTCAACCTTTTAAAGAGTTGAACTACGGTAGTTCATCGACAAGCATTCAACTACTACCAATCAACCTATCCCTTTTTGGATAAAAATGTTAATCAACGTATCCTTTTTTGGATAAAAATGTTAGGATAAAGCACATGTTTTTATGAGTATTGGTAACTTGGATCTCCTAGATTGAAACCCAAGGACTTTCCACTATGATATCCCTCCCAAGACGAAAAAAAAAAAAAGTATAGCGTGGGTTGTCATCAGAGGTTTCAATCCCCTCAAAAAAATTTAAGTTAAAAATATAGGATTTTGTGAGGAGTCGGGGTTTGAACTTGGGTCTCTAAATGTAAACCCAATGATATACCACTACAATATCTCATGGGACAAAAAAAAATAGGATAAATCATAGGTTGTTGAAAGGGGTCCAGTCCCTTGTACTAAGGTTTAAACATAAGTCCCCTAAATGAAAGCCTAAAGACATACCACTACAATATCCCTTAAGAGATAAATTTTAGGGTAAAGCATGGGTTTTTGAAAGGGACCCTAATCCCCTTGTATCAAGGTTTGAACTTGGATCTTTCGATGAAAACCCAAAGACATACATCTACAATATCCCTCATAGGACTTGATATACTTAAATTTTACACATTTAAGTACAAATAAAATAAGTTTTGATAAATATTTATTTATAGTGAAATGTTAATAATATGATATTAATCCAATGGTATTAGCTTAACCGATTAGATTCCTTGTTTTTCAACGAGGAGACTGTGAATCTTGTCAAAATATACATGTTTAAATAGCCAACTTGTTGTAATACCACTCTATGGTGATGATGTAATACAAGTGAGGTTCGTTTCAATCCCAGTTATATATATAGAGAGAGAGGAGCATAGGTGGTGTCAAAAAATAGTACTAATTTATGGAAACAAGGATGGCTCACAGCAAAAGAACTAACATTGGGAGGAAATGATGCATATATTTGGCATGACTATACAAAGGAACTAGAAAGAGTAAATATAAGACTAAATTAGCAAAGAGACTGTCTAATATAGTCCAAGAATCTAGCAAGTGGGAAGTACACAGTTAGAGAAGGGTATAAGGCAAGCTTTGATAACAACAATGAGGAAAAACTTTGGTGCTAGAGTAGAATATGGAAGGTAAAAGATCCTCTAAAAACTAGAATCTTTGCCTAGTTAGTTATATCCAAAATCTTTGCCTAGTTAGTTATAGCCAAAAAATCACTAGCATTGGATGTTCTTCAAATGAGGTCTTGATAGGGACCAATTCAATGTGTCATGTGTAGAAAAGAAGAAGAAATAATGGACCATCTTTTGGTTCTTTGTCCTTTCACAAGAGAAGTGTGGAATTCAATTCTTCCTATGACTCAAGGGAAAAGACAATAGCCTACTAAGAATCTTTTAAATAACATGCAACAATGGTTCAAAGAAATAGGATTAAAGGAGTATATGTGTGTCCCTTTGATAGTGAAATGGAGCTTATGGTTGGCTATAAATGTTAGACTATTTGAAGGTAAGGAAATTCTAGTGATTTAGGTACAAATGCAGATTAAATCTATTGTTAAAAGTCTAAAAATCTCCTCAAAACTAAAATTGAGTACGCATATAGAAACACTAATAGTGGATCCTATGAAACCATGGGCCTTATTTGATGGAGCTTACCAAGGTAGCCCAGATAGGTGTGGGGTAGGAGGAGCACTTTATTTAAATAAAAATCATAAGATCACTTTCAAGGTAGGTTTAGGTGAAGGAACAAATAATATGCCAGAATGGAAAGCATTGATCCTCTTGATGAGAATAGTAATGGAGCAAGGAATTATAACTTTACATATTTTTGGAGATTCAAAATTAGTGATAAGTTGGGTTGTAAATCATGTTGAGATGAAAAACTTGCTCCTAAGTCCTTTATATGAGCAAAAAATTAGTACAACCTTCTATAACATAAATTTCATACAAGTATATTTATAGGGAACTAAATGTAGAAGCATAGGATCTTTCAAAAGATGGTTTAAACCTTCCAACATGAACTTGGTAGAGAGAAGAAGTGGTTAAGAGGACTTAGGGTTTCCTCACAATCATCATGAGTCCTCAACTTTAATCCTCAAGTAAAATTCACTTGAGAATTGTGATTGATCAAGAAGTTATTTTCCTTTCCACATGTCAATCATGTTATTAGGATTTTGTTTTGGATTGTGAATTAACTATAACATATTATAGCAAAGAGGCCAATATTCCTTTCAATGTAGTTTAGACCAACTCCTAAATAATTTGTAATTAAAATTCTTAAAAATACTTTATACAAATTTTTTTCAAACTCAAAAATAAACATTACAAATTTTTTTCAAAAATATATATATATATATATATTTAAATATTTAATTATAAATAAATTATTTTTAAAATTATTTATTTAAATTTAAAATTCTTTCACTTTTATCAAAACCTAATTTAAAGTATATCATAGTACTTATTTAAAATATAACATATTTTTTATTTTCAAATCCATAAGCCAGAGGTCCTCAAAACCATGAAAAGACCAACTCAAAGTTTATAAATAATATTGCAAGTTGCATTTAATAATCATCTACTCTAAAGATTAGCCACAAAATTAAAATGGTAACATGTTTTGTAATTTGTCCTTGGCCTTATTTGAGCTTTAGCCTCTAGGCTGGGACCAGGCGTAATGGTACAGCTTACAAAGTTGACCTTTTAAAAGTGTCCTACTTTGTCTGATGGCAACCCTTACAGCTCCACTAAAGTCTCGGAGAAGCCACCCAAATCAGACCTTTCATATAATGGTAATATAAGATTTCTCCTGTTAGCTTTGTTAAGGTGTATATCTTTCAGGCGAGCTCTCTTCTGTATAAAGCATTAGAGTTTTTTTAACACGGGGAAAACATAATTTATAATCTTTCTACCTTTTCGATCTTATATTTAAATCTCATTGCAATAAACCATTTTTGGTAGTAAATGGGGTGACCGGTTGTTTTTTAAATAGAAACTTATATAATTCTAAGCTTTTTAGTAAAATCAAGTCAACTTAGAAAGAATCAAACAACACAGAGATATAAGTATTTGGCTGGCCTATTCCTTTCGAGCTCAGTTTTTATACAAGGTGCGTGGACTACCTATCCTTGACTGATCAACACTCAAACTACTTGTAATCAGTTTATTCTATCCTCATGGTTGTAATCTATTGGTAAGTACATTATTTATATTATTGACGATATCTAAGATTCCGGTTACTGCCACCTACAAACTTGGAGCAACAGTGACAACTATCAGTGTAATTAAAAAACAAAAAATAAACATAATTAAAAACTAATAAACATTAGCATATGAGATATAATGTAAAAATTCAGGACCTATTGTGGTTCTCAATCCTAGGAGCAAATATCTTGATGCCTCAGATTACAATTATATTTAGTTTTCGACAGATTGGTTTCAAGGTTGGGTCTAATTGTACTCATGTTCATGGTAATCATAAAGTCAAAATGTATTATTTTTATTATTATATTATTTATATTTAAATAATTTCTAATAAATTTTAAAAATAAATTTATTTTTAAATTAAAAGTTTGGTATATAGGTTATTGACCCCATCGATTCTCATGGTCACTTTTAAGTGAACACTTTTTTTTTTTAAATAAAATTGGGAATTTATTATTAGGTAAAGTTAAAGTTAATAAGACTTGATCATTCAGTTGGTATATTTCATTTGAATAAAAAAATTTAAGGTAAAGCATGATTTTTTTAAAAGGGTCTTGGTGTCCTTATACTAAGGTTTGAATTTGTATTTTTTTAACAAAAATTTAAAGACATATTAATGGAGTATGTCTCTACAAGACTAAACTTTTTAAGGCAAAGCACGGGTGTTTGAAATGGCCCCATACCCTTTGTATCAAGGTTTAAATTTAGGTTTTGTAGATGAAAACCCAAAGATATTTTGTATATGAAAACCCAAAGACACACAAAGAAAATTTTAGGATAAAGCACGAGTTTTTTTAAAAGGGTTTAGTCCTCTTTTATCAGGGTTTAAACTTGGATCTTTTAAATCAAAACTCAAAGGCATATCACTACAATATCCCTCACAAGACTAAAATTTCAGGGTTAAAAACATAGATTTTTTAAAGGGATTCTAATCCTCTTATACCAAGGTTTGAACTTGGGTTTTCTAGATGAAAACCCAAAGATATACCACTATAGTATCCATCAAGCACAGGTTTTTCAAAGGAGTTCTAGTCCATTTGTACCGGGGTTTGAACTTGGTCTTCTTTATGAGGACCCAAAGACGTACAATTACGGTTTCTCCATGGAACAAAAAAATGTAGAGTAAAACATGAATTTTTGAAAGTGATCCTAATTTTTTTTAAATAGAATAAAACACGGGTTTTTGAAAGGGGTTCCGTTTTCTTATACTAAGAATTTGAACTTGGGTCTCTTACATAAAAACTCAAAAATATTCCAAAATTGCATGTATTTTTTATAATTAATTTTTTTTTAAATTAAAACATTTCAATTATGAATAGTAAATTAGTTTAAAACTTAGTTTAAAACTCTCACGATTAAAAATTTGTAAAATATTCAACTCATTGAGGATGGCTTTGGATTTTGAGGAGGAGGTGGCGCAGATGGCTGGTGGTATCATTGTAGAGTCTGAAGGTGTGCTTTAGAACTAACCCGGTTCTTCCTTAGCCTTCATCTATCATATTATGTTGTTCGTCTATTTTGGTTTGGTTGGTGCGTAGCTACCTAGCTTGTTTTTGTGTAGTTGCACTTCGTGCCTTCGTTGTTTGTTTGTACTGTCTGTACGATTTCCTGTGTTTAGTTTAGTTTCGCGTTGTAAAAGGTTTTAGGGGCCCTTTCAAAACCATCCTTTCTTAATAGTACCAAAAAAATGATAAACTATAAAGAGACCATGAAGGATACCATAGTGATAAGTCCTTGGGTTTTCATCTAAGAGACCCAAGTTCAAACCTTAGTAAGAGGGGACCAAGACCTCTCATAAACACCCATGTAAACTTGATTTTTAAAGTACGAGTCAATCAGGTTGCTAAGGAATCGAAGACAAGATTGCTTCCCTATGAGGGCCCAATGGGGATGCCTCTAGATCCTCTTTTACATAGACAGAATTCATTTTTAGAATTGTTGAAGGAAAAATATTCAACAAATACTGAAGAAGCACAAACAATTATACTAAAAATGCTCTTTGTGATTGTTGGAAAAAAAATCAACATCTCAAAGATTCAATGGATGCTTGCCACAGTTGGAATCAAGACCAAATATTATCATTAAGTAGAGGATAGTATAAGAAGCATATTTATATAAATTCAATCATGACTTGATCTGTAAATTCATGGATATTCACCCTACCTTAATTTTTTTGCATTTATGGGTTTGACAAAACTAGGAGCCTCTTGGTGAGTATTTTTTTTTGGTAAATTTAGTATATTAACAGTAGGTTTTTATAGAGGATCCCAAAACCTTATGTACAAAATCAGCCTTACTTCTAATGATGCATCATGCCTCCTGGCTGGATATATAAGCCTGATTGCAGAGATAGCAAAACCTAGTCTAATTGCCCGGAGGCTACAGAGAAGGCATATATGCCTGAATAATGAGATAACAAAACGTAATTTAACCGAGGTAACAAAATATAATAGCCAAAGAAACTAAAACATTTAGAGAACAAAAACAAATAGCCATTCACCAGTCATATCACAACTACTCTGGATCCTCCTGATCCTTCGAGTTCTGATCCTCCTGGGTCTGCTTCAAAATTTTGATCAGGGAGTTAACAGAAGTGAGAATGGTAGATGACAGGCCCAGGAGGGGCTGTCCGGGAGGGATCTCCCTGTCACTCTCAGTGTCTTATGGAATCTGCTATGGGAGGACGTCCTTCTCCTTCCTAATTTTCTTCAGGCACTGGGAGGATCTGTCGAGGGTGGAGGACTCACCGCCAATGCTCCGTTTCGGCCGAATTCGAATGATGCTCCTATATGGGGAAGGCCTGTCAGTGCTAGGAGGGCAGGTTCTAGGGGGTCTAGAGCCTTGGCCCTCCGTAGGGGTGGACACACTGCCAGGGGCCTAGGAATTTAAAGGGTTGACAACTTGCGAGGGAGGGTGCATGGCCAGAGAATGCCTGTAAATGACTGCCATGAGGCCTTGATGGGTGGGTGGGTTTGGAGGATGATTTCCTACTCTTATCAATGGCAAGGGCAAGGGAATTCGTTAGGTAATCAGGGAAGCTCACTTACTTGGCGTCACGGAGGTGATTGTAAAAACTAATGTGGAAGCTGCGGAGTGGCTTCTCCGGATCATCACAAGTGATATATTGCATGCTGGGAATCATGGCGGACCTGTATGGTTCAGGGAGGGATAACCGAAGGAGGCAAGTCTTGTCCTAGCTGAGGTTTTTCCCTTTATCAGGGAACTGCTCCATCTCCTCGACCCAATTGTGGCTATCTCTTCTGATGTTTCGCCCAAAGAGGGGCAGACCAGAGACCACCGCCATGAATTCGATAGAAACTTGAATGTTTATCCCTTTAATGAACACATCGCCCTGGGTCCAAGTATCAACAAAGGCTTGCATGATTTCCTGGTTGGGACCAACAAACTTTTCCAGAAAGGGCAACAGCTTCTTGGCTTTCATAAACATTCTCGTCTCATCGCACAGGGATAGAGTAGAGGGCTCGATAAAGGGACCAACCATGGTTAATACTACCTGTAGAATGCTCCAAAGATAGAGGTTGGAACTAACCACCAAAATATATAAGAAAGAGAGGGGTGGATAAACCTGGCCGAGAATCGCCATTCACAATCGTCCCGAAGTGACTGTCGCAAGCCTAGGGCCAAATAGGGAAAGGCCTAGTAGTGGCAAGCAGATTAAGAGCCCGCTCATCCCCTGATAGTAGGTACCATGTTGCCTTTCCACATGCCTTACCATAAAACCTCCATCATCCTTCCATGCACGGGAGTCAGTTCGATAGAGGCACAGAACAATGGAAGGACTGCAAAGATAATGCCAAATCTGAGGCAAGGATTTGGCGAGAGCCTTGCCCAAACATTCTAGCAATTCACCATTGTCCCATCCACACATGGTCACCATTGGGAAGGGGCATTTTGGACTTCCATCATCGAACATAATTGGAATCTGCAACGTGAGGGAAAATCCAGCTAGACCGCCTCGATGGAAAAGGGTGCGTTGATTACCACCAGAGCACCATGTCTTGTATGCCTTGGAAACGTGAAAGCTTCTAGCTTTGGAGAAATGACTGCACTTTGCGTGACTTGTGTGGGCGCTAACACACAGGGGATTGGAGAGAGCTACCACCCCAACTCGACACACATTGAGAACGACCTTTCAAAATCTATGTGGAGAAGACATCATGATGGGATATCTGCTTTGGCTAATCTTTCCACCTTGGATGGGAAACATGATCGCCACACGACCGGACACGTTGTCGTGAGCCCTTTGTTTGCCATGTGGTCTACCACATGATTGCCTTCTTTGAGGATATGACCTGCTTTCCACCTGCCTCATTGGGATAGGAGCGTTCTTGCCTCGAGAACAATGTTAAATACCCTCCAAGATGGGTCCTTGGTGCCTAGAAGGTAGTTTACAATGTGGAACGAATATCCTTCTATTATTAAATGCCGAGGATCCTTTGAGAGGATTTGGATTCCTCTGAGGACGCCTCTGGCTTCGACAAAGTGATTCGACTGGGAGCCCAACTCTTCATAGCATGCCAACACTAGGTTCCCATCATGATCTCTAACTACTCCGCCTGATCCAACGGGCCCTGGATTACCCTTAGCCACTCTGTCAAAATTCAATTTAATCCACCCCACGGGAGGCTTGGTCCAAAATGACACTTCTTCGATAGGGTCTTGTGTCAGCTTTTGATGACGGGTAGAGATCCATCCTTTTGAAAATCACTTCTTCGCTCGAAATGTGGGGACGACGACCGGGAGTGGCTTTAGAGTTCTCGATGGCGTAGGATAAGGCCCTTTGAGCGATGAAAGGAGGTATTTTCGGGGCTCTACCAAAGACTCTGGCATTCCTTTCTAGCCAGATTTGCCATATGGAGAGGTGGAAGGAGGCCTCAAGAAGGAAGTAGAGTTTTGGATTCTTGAAAGGATTGGGTCATTGATGGAAAGCATATCTAAGGGATCGGGGGGAGCACCAAAGGATTTGGAAGGAGGATAGTACAATGCTAAGGACATAGTGGGAAAAGGGGTAGTGCAGGAATAAATGATCCATCATCTCGCACTCAGCTAAGCACATGTAGCACCTATTGAGGAAGGCAAAGCCCATCTTGTGAAGGTTTTCAATGGTTAAAGCTTTGTTGTGGAAAGCAATCCAAGCAAAAAAATTCACTTTAGGGATGACCCCTTTCCTCGAGACAACTTTCCATCGATGTTCCAGTGCAGTCTCGCTAGTTAGAAAATCATAGGCATATTTGACAGAGAATAGACCATCCTTCGTGCCTCACAAAATGATTATGTCTGTCCTCCTAACATATGGGATGATAATCGATTGGAGGATGTTTGACAGATAAGTCACTTCATTATTGAACCCATCCACAACTGGTAACTTCCATCGAGGGGGGAAGGTACTCCGGTCTATGAAATCCATCACCTTGAGTTGGGAATTTGGGTCGGTCTGAGCTCTCAGGCCAGCCAGGTCCGCCCTCAAACCAAGGGCCTCTTCAGAAGCCCACCTGTCCTTCCAAAAGAGGATGAGATTGCCATCTCCCAAAATCCAGTGGGCTCCCAAGCTGATCAAATGATGGGCTTGGAGTACAGATTTCCAAAAAGCTAAAGCTTCGGAGGGAGCCTCGGCATCAAGGAAATAATTGGAACCTAGATATTTCCTTTTGACCAACTTGACCCACTCAACAGAGTCATTTGCTAGGATACTCCATGCATGCTTAGCGATCAAAGTTGTGTTCATAAGCCCTGATCTCCTCATCCCCAAGCCGCCTTGGTCTTTCCTCGAGCAGACCTTATCCCAAGCAATGAGGGGGATTCTGAATTTTTCTTCATTTCCAGACCACAAAAATGTCCTCTGGATCTTCTCAATTTTGTAGTGGACAGAATCTGGAAGCAAGAACACTGACATAAAGTAGGTTGGTATCCCCTGAAGACAAGCTTTGGTAAGGGTGGCTTTCCTAGCTTATGATAGGAGTTTGCCTTTCCAAGTGCCCAGGTTCTTATGAAGGCACTCCAGGATCATGTTCCACATACTTCCTCTGGCACGGCCATTGCAAGATAGGGGCAGCCCCAGATAAGAAGTAGGCAGGGAGTTAATGGTGCACTCCAAAATTTTGGCAATCCTGAGTTGCCTTCGCAAGGGAGTGTTAATAAAGTAGATTTTGCTCTTAATGTAATTGACCTTTTGCCCGGTAGCCTGTTCATAACGGGAGAGGATCCACTTGAGGGATTTGGCTTGGGCTACCGATGCCCCAATGGAGATGAGGGTGTCATCCATGAATTGCTAGTGAGTGATGGGGTCAACTCTTGTAGTGGGAAGAATGCCAAAAATCTTGTTCTGTCGAAGAGCCTCTTTCAAAGACAAGCTTAGAACCTTCGCCAGGATGATGAAGAGGATAGGTGACAAAGGGTCGCCTTGTTTGAGGCCTCTGGCGCTTTGGAAGTACCCATCAGGGGATCCGTTGATTAGGATAGAGAAGAAGGGAGTGGATATGCAGCTAAAGACAAGGTTGATCCAGTGAGGATGGAAACCAAACTTGAGGAGGACTGCACACAAGAACCCTCTATCAACTCTGTAAAAGGCTTTGTTCATGTCTAATTTGAGAAAGAGTGCAGCATTCTTGGAGTGGTAAGCAGAGTGAAGAGTTTCATGGATAGTGATGATGCCATCAAGAATTTTTCTACCTTTAACAGTGCTTCCCTGGCAAGGATCAATCATGAGAGGGAGGACGGGCTTCAGTCTGTTTGCTATAGACTTGGTGAGGATCTTGTAAAAACATTGCACAGGCTTATGGTTCGGTAATCAGAGAAGATTTTGTAGGTAGGGGACTTTGGGATGAGAGTAATAAAGGTGGAATTAAGCCCCGGGTGAATGGATCTGGAAGCTTGAATATCTCGAATAGCTTTGCACACATCCGAACCCACAACATCCCACATGACTTGAAAAAAGTAGGGGGGAAAATCATCAAGGTCAGGGGCCTTGTCAGGTTGCATAGAGAACAAGGCTTCTTTAATCTCAGACGAGGAAAAAGGGTCCAACAGCTTGATGCTTATCTCATGGGGGACTTTAGTCAAAAAGTTGACAAGCAAAGATTTTTGGACCTGGAGGTCATTGTCGAGAGGATCGCCAAGCAAGTCCTGAAAAAAATCAACAACTTCATTTCTAATTTCCTCTATTTCTCTTGTTATGCGCCCATCCTTGCAGGACACTTCCTTGATCTTGTTGGCCCCTCTATGCCTCATGGTTGACGCATGGAAGAACCTCGTGTTGGAGTCTCTATTCTTCAACCATAGGTCTCTAGATTTCTAGCGCCAGAAGGTTTCCTCCCTTGCTAGAATAGAATTGTAGCCCACCAAGAGGCTCTGTTCTTCCTCCCTGAGGGACTCGATGTAAACTTCGAGCTCCATTCTCTCCTCCAAAATTTTTAGGTTCTTTGAAATGGACTTCTTGGAATCGAATATGTTGCCAAAGACCTCTTTATTCCATATTTTCAACTTCTCTTTGACCATCTTGAGTTTTATAGCCACTCTCTTTGAAGCGGATCCTCTCACCTCTTGTTGCCACCAAGTTGATACCAATCCTTTGAAATATTTATGAGAAGTCCACATGGATTCAAATCTGAAGGGGGTATTAAAGGCAGGCCCATCGCTCATCTCAAGAATAATAGGGTTGTGATCAGATCCAATCCTTGGTAAGGTTGAGAGAGTTGCACCTCCAAGGATGGGAATAGCTTCTTGGGATATGAAAAATCTGTCGAGCTTGACTTGAATAAGGCTGCTCCCGATCCTCCTGTTGCTCCATGTGAAGGATGCCCCTTTGAGGTTGATGTCAAGCAAGCTGTTAGTAGAGACAAAATCTTTGAAGTCCTCTAGGCTATGGCTGGAATGGTCGGATCCTCCTTTATTTTCATATGGGTGTAGAGGACAGTTGAAGTCTCCCCCTATGACCCAAGGAAAGTTACTAAAATTATCCCGCATCTGGGATATAGCCTTCCACATTTTTGCTCTCTCCGTGGCAGAATTCGAAGCATAAACATTGGACAGGATCTAGGAAAAATTGATGGTTTTGGAGTGGAACAACACATTGATAATCCTATTGGAGGTTAATAGCAAGTTGCCCTCGACACTCTCTAGATCCCAAAGTACCATGAGACCGCCTGTTGTTCCCACTGTAGGACTAGAGAGAAATTTTTCCTTGGCCCAAATGGCCTTAGCATCTTTATCAGAGGAGACTGCATCGGTCTTGGTCTCCTACAAAATTAGGATGGAGGGGTTGGTCCTCTTTCGGAGATCAACCACTAACCTCCATTTGGTTGCTCCGTTCAGTACTCTCACATTCCATGAGAGAACTTTCATCTGGATAGTTTGAGGTTCTTCTTGCCTCCCTTTCCTTGTTGGAAGGGAGGTTTAGGTACATGCATTTCGCCCATCTGAGTATCGGAGTCATCTAGAAACAGCAGACGTTGGGTGCCATTTGTGACGTCTATCGTCGTCTCTTTGTCTCTTTTGTCTTTTTTGGGAGGTCAGCCTTGCTTCCTCTCACTTCCATAATCCACGCTTTGCTTTTGGCTCCTAGTATTTCGAGGGCTTATATGTCAGGTTTGTTTGTCGGCCCTCCTTCCTAGGAGGTAATATTCTAGCAAGGTTTGGGAATGGTTGAAATCGAAAGGGCCCTGGTCCTGGATCTTGGGTGGATCTGAATGAGTGGTGTTTTTTTTGGTGGGGGGTACTGTTGATAAGCAACACACCCCCACTGAAAAATGAGATTCCATCCTTAGAAAATTCTGAACTTTCATTTTTTGCAGCAGGGACCCTCTTGATCTTTTCAGGTTTTAAATCCAAATTTGCTTGCCTCCTTTTTAAAGTTGTGCTTTTTCTTGCATTATAGCTGTTTTATCCAAGAATTCACTTTTTACATGCTAGAATCATTCATGCACAAGCAAAATCTTGCACCGGTACCGAGAAAATCCGGAAGCCAGTTGCATAATTCATCGAAAAATCAAACTTTCCATTTTTGGTAGTGTCGCGATATCGCGACACTTCCATTTTCGAAAATGTCGCGATATCGCGACAGGTAAGTCAAAATGCGGCTAAGTGCCAGAAAGGTCGCGATTTCGCGACATGTCGCGAAATCGCGACAGTTTTTTGACGAGAGAAGCAAGCTGTACGGAGGTCGCGATTTTGCGACATGTCGCGAAATCGCGACATGTCGTATTTCAGCGGCAGGAGAGAGAAAATGGGCTGCAGGATGAAAAATCGGTTAAGTCGGAAACATGTTCCAAAATCGCGGTCAACGCGGTCAACGCATGCAGGTAGGGGAACTGTCGCGATATCGCGACGTGTTCTAGAATCGCGGCTGAAAATCAAGAAGTGTACGGAGGCCAGGAAGGGTCGCGATTTCGCGACATGTCGCGAAATCGCGACATGTCGCGTTTTCGCGGCCGACGAGGGAGGAAGTTGCCGATGCTGCTGGCGGGGTCGCGATTTCGCGACATGTTGCGAAATCGCGACATGTCGCGGAATCGCGGCGGAGAGAGAAAGTCATAGTTGACCTGAAAGTGCATTCCGGCGGGAAATAGAAGGCTTCCGGGGTAGCGACACATGTCAAAGCGTGAATGGGACAAACGAAGCCGACATGCAAGCTTATTTTGCGGATTTAATCTGTTTTTAATGTTTTAAGCTTCGATTTAATTAAAATGCTAATCTAATGCATCTTTTTGTCTTTCATGCAGGATTCCACCGGGCACTTACGGGACAACCGGGAAAGACCATAAAGGCGAAGATAAAGTGCGGATTTAGTCAAGGACCGCCATGCTAGGAGAGAAGGCTGCCGGTGAGAGCATTCAACAACAAATTTATTGCGAGACTTGATAGCATGAAGACCATTTCAACTTCGGGATGGATTTGCGGAGATCGAATTGATGGAGAAGTGGTGACTCATCCGGCTCACCAGCGAAAATTAATGAAAGCATTTATTTGTAGTTGCGAATGAATGCAAGTTGCATTTTATTTTATCTTCTCCATTTATGGCAGCTGACTGCATAGATTTTCCGAAGGGTTAAGTTCTATCCGGACTTTGATTTTTAAATGGATTTTTATTGTAAAACCCGGGTCCTAGGGTTTAAGTGCGATAAGATTTAGGGTTTGAGCAAGATATTTTGGAAAAGATCAAGGTCTGTCCTGAGTCTATAAATACAAATTCTAAATGTAATCGCAGGAGGCGGAGACTTAGAAATAAAAGGCTTATAAGCAATTTCTTGCAAATTTTGTGAAATCCTTTGTTTCGGGACTTGGAGTTGATGTGCTTTATCTTTTACTCGTGATAGCATGGCCAGGAGCCTAATCTTTTGCAGAGTGTGATAAGTGTATTTTCTCTTGTTATCCGTTCCATTTAAAGTTTGTTAGATATATGTCAGTAAATCTGCCATTGTCAAGATTAAATATCGTTGTTAGGCTTCGGTTGTTCTATTGTCTCGCTAGGGGAAATTACAGATTTGAGGTTAAGTTTGTTCTAATTGCTCTGTCTTCATCTGTGCGAGCTAGGCTGCAGGTGAAAGATACCGATTTTAATCGATTGCCCTTGGATTTATAATTTTCTTCTAGATCTGTTTCACTCGCCTTGTGCTCTTAGTTGAAAGTGATCTTAGACTGATTGGACACTTTCTTACGGGATTTGTTCTGTTGTGAAGTCGATAGCATAGATAAGATTGACAGTTTGGATTTACAATTGATGTTTGATAAACTTCTCTTTTCTGCCTTACCCTACCCTCTCTTTGCTTTCCGTGAATGATCCATTTTTATTTTCTTTGTTTGCCTTTTATTTAAATCTGCTGACCCATGAGAGCTAGATCAAAGAATTCAAGTCAAATCTGATTTTCAACAACTTTTGCAACTACCGAACAAGTTCGGGAACCCCCCGTAAGGTAACGAGAGCGATCCATATCGAAATCTATTCCGGAAGTGGAAAATAGTGAATTTCCATTCGACCCAACTCGTAACTCGCACCTTGGATAACCGACTAGATCCTAAAGATGAGTGGGATCAGTCCCGTGGGTGTCTCCGGAGCTTTCCTTGCCTTCATCCTTTTTCCCGGGGTGTGCATGAAAGCCGGACCAACAGGTACATTCCTTCTCATCCTGTGGATGACTCTCCTGGTGGGAGTTTCCTCCTTGCTGTGTGTTCGCTCTAAACTGCTCTGGTTCCGGTTGGTGGGTGTTATCCTCCTCTGGCTGGGATACTTCATCATGGTCCTTGGTGGGGCTTGGAGAACCTTGGGCATCCGCATTTGGAGGACTAGGCCCTTTCTCCTAGCCTTCTCCATGTTCCATGGGGTTAAAGCTCTCGTGCTTCTTCTCGCCCGATTTTTGAGAAGGACAGTTGGATTGAAGGTGGCCTTGTGAACGACATTGGGGGCAAAAATTTGGTCTATTCTCATAGACTATAGCTTGTTTGTGGAGGATAGTGCCTCCAGACCGGAGGGTGATATAAGATGGGAAGTCCGCCTCCAGATCTATCAAAACACAAAATCAGGCCTAGACGAACCTGGTTTGGGCTCGGGTGGGAGGGTCAATAGTGACCAACTCTCCTATAGAGTGAGCAATGACTCTTATTACATTTTTATGCCATCCAAAGAGAGGGAGACTTAGGATTCTAACCCATATTGGAGCAATGTTGATGTTCTGGGTGTCTGGGTTGAAGTCCATGCCCCACTTCCTAAGAAATAGGCTCTTACGACCCAGGAACCATGGGCCTCCAGCCAAGATTTTGCAGTAGTCCTCCTTGTTGTTCAGGCTAATAGCAAAAAAGCCTCGGGTTAGGGCCGCCAACTCCATGTGCCCAAAGGTCCTCCATTTTTTTGTCGCCCATCTATGGATGGTCTCCATGTCAGGCCAACCATCGATGAACTTACCAATGAGGGTATATTTCTCGTACTCCATGAAGCTTGAGAGGACATCCATCGGGATGTCCAGCTCATCCCCAGCCGAGAAACAACTCCTTGGTGAAGTGACCGCTTAGGGTTTCTAAAGCAGTTGCCTGGGCATAGGACTTATGAGACCCTCCTCCCCTTTTTTCTGGTGGTTCCTTACCTTGACTATCTTCATCGTCATTCCGTAATCCCTCTATTGATAAGGATGCCTCAGTACCCCTAGGACCCGGTTGCCCTCCGTTCGCTCTGTTGTGCCCTAGGTTTGAAGCGTTGCCACTTTCGTGCTCTACCGCAGAGGAATCCCCGCCCTCCGTCCCACTCTCCAAATTATCAATTGATCACCGCTCTTTTTTCATCCCTTGGTGAGTATTTTAATGGTTTATTATTAATGGATATTTTATTGTTAGTTTTTCCTAACTTGTAGATAGAAATAGGGCTTTTGAATTTAGAAAAGAGGAATCATGGTCCAACAAGATGAATTCAACCCTAGAGAGTGAGATTTGATCCTCGAATTGAACCCATTGTTGTCTCTATTTGGATATTTATGTATGCACTCCCAATGGAGTTCTGGAGTGAGCAGGTATTGGAAATCATCGGTAATTCCCTTGGAATGTATTTGGGTGTTTCTAGAGACACAATGGAAGGAAACATAGTTGTTTATGCTAGATTATGTATGGAAATGGGTCTTAACCAGCCTTTGTTGGAAGAGTTAGAAATCAAACCTGTAGGACTATCTTAGATTTAACAACTGGATTAGAAGGTATTTCCCTTCAAGTGTAGAGTTTGCCACAAATATGAGCATTTGATCCAGTCTTGCCCAAACAATATGAAAACAAAAATGGAGGCTCCTCTAGGAATATTTAATATTCCTAAAAATGGTAATTCAACAATCAAAAAAGAAGCAACCAACATTTCTCAGGGTAGAGAAGCACAGGGAGATGGTTTTGAATAGCCCAAAATAAAGAGAAGACAAAAGAAAAAGGATGGTAAAGAGCAAACCTAGCTCAAGTCCTTAAATAAGTACGAGATCTTCAAGACACTAGTGGAGCAAGAAGAAGAACAATTCATCGAAGGAGTAGATGAGAATAATGAAAACAATAAAAACCATGTTCAAGCCCCTCTTTTGGCTCCTCTTATCCTAGAGCAAGTAATAGAGTGCAGTGAGTTACCACAATCAAATATCGTAGGGGTATTGATAGTACATAACCAAAATAAGTTGATAATAAATGATGTCATCATGGGTGTCGCATAAAATAATAGAGAAAACCTAACTCTAGGGATAAGCCAAGTGGAGAAGATATAAAATAATATTGGCTCAAGGAGTGGGTAAAAAATTAAATAAGGAATTGATAGCACCTCAAGAAGATAAACTAATCACTTAGGGATTGGTGATACCAATAGACTCTTACTGGTTTTAAGGTAACCAATGATTATACAATCATGGAATATTAGGATTTTTAAACAGTAGAACCCATCAATCTATTGTTTAAAGACTCTTAGAAAAAAGTAAAACAAAGTTTTTTCTTATCCATGAGACAAAAATGTCACTGGATATTATGTGTAAAACAATAAATAGACTTTGGAGGGGTGTTGGTCATATGGAAGTGGATACCTAAGGGACCTTAGGGGGATAGTTACCTTTTGGAAATCTATTGAATGGATGGAAATAGAATATATAGCTTGGAGGGGTTTCCTCACATTGAATTTTATGAACAATGTGACAACAAAGCAGGTTTTAATCATAAGTTTTTATGGGGCTCAACACCTAGTTGGTCAAATTTGTCAATGGAAAGCAGTGCATAATATGAGTCTCAAGGGAGGAGTTAGATTGGATTGTTGATGGGAATTTTAATGTTAAATTATCATCCAAATATCAATAAGGGGGAACCCCAATTTTAGATCCAAGCGATCAACTTATGATTGCTCAGGTCCATGCATTACACTTGGTGAATATTAATTTCCTTGAACCAACTATACTTGAACTAATAAGAGGAGGGATCCACATAGCAAGAAGGTGAAGTTAGACCATTTTTTGGTTTCAGAGGAGGCATTTGTGAAATGGAATCTAAAATTTAGATTTTGGAGGGTCCAATTTTGGATCACTTTAGAAGGGGGATCAAGATAGGGTAACATTTCAAACCATTTAGATTTGAAAAATTTTGGTTATAAAAGAGGAACTCTGAAATATAATCTCATATTGGTGGGAAGAGGGATGTCCGACATATGGAATACCAATATTTAGATTCCACAAGCAGCTTCATTATGTCAAGGATCAACTGAAACAATGAAGGTAAGATAACAAGATAAACTTCTATGTCCAAAGAGCTCCATTAGTGGCTAGATGGGATGAGGTGAAAAAACACTTTAGGGAAGAAATAATTACAAAGAAACTTGAATAAGAGGATGATGTATTGCGTAAAGTGGTTGAGGACATTGACAACCAAGAGGAGGTCTATTGGAAATAGAGAGCAAGAGCCACTTGGTTATTGGAAGGTGATAGAAGCACCAAATTTTTCCATTGGGTTGCTTATGCTATGATATAAATGAACAAGATGGAAGCTCTTCAAGATGAGAACGGGCACTCCTTTGATACAATCCCAAGTATGCATTTCCATTCAATCAATTATTTTTCTAAATTTTTGAAGGAAAGTATGGTCCAAGACGAAGAAGATCATAAATAATTTCATGTGGTTATACCCTCTATTATCTTTTAAGAATAAAATTAGGTCTTGCTTAAACCCATTTATAGAGAGGAATTTAAAAAGGTAGTATTTGGAATGAGTATGGTAAAAATATCAGTTTCATATGGCTTCCCAATTGAGTTTTTTCAAACCCTCTAGGATAACTTGGAGGAGGATGTAATGGATATTATAAAGGAGTCAATAGGTAGTTAAATAATGTTTAAAACATTAAATCATACATTCATTGCCTTAATTCTAAAAATGGAGGAGTGGTGCATATTTCATATTATATACCTATTATGCAATGTCATAAATAAAATAATCATGAATATTAATGGATGAGTTGCTAAAACCTTTATTTCATAGCAGTATCTCCTTGGAGAAAAAGGGTTTTATAGAGGGCAAGAAGATCTTGGATGATGTGGTTCTAGCTCAGGAGGTAATTCACTCAATGCAAAAATCTAGCAATAGAGAAATGTTCATAAAATTCAATATGTCAAAGGCTTATGATAGTTGGAGTAGAGATTCTTGTCAAGGATGATGGTAGCCTTTGGTTTCTCTTAGGATTGGATAGAATGGGTCATAATTTGTGTTTCTACTCCAACATACTCAGTGGTAATCAAAGACCTATCTTCGCAATCCTTTGGTACCACTCAAAGCCTTCATTAGGGAGATCCTTGTTTCTCTTATATTTTTCTCATATTAGATGAAGGATTGGATCGAATCATCTTGAGGAGAAGATAACAAGGTTTACTAATAAGTATCAAGGTGGGTGAGGAGCTTTGACTCACCTATGGTTTTTGTATGACACAAGATTGGTGGGAGTGGCCAACATCAAGGAAGCAAGAATGATAAAAGATACTTTAAAATTTACCTTAGGGCCACAAACAAAGTCATCAATGATAAGAAATCCAAAGTGGTCTCCTTCAATATTGATCGAAGGCTTTAGGAAAAAATTTAGAGATCTTTGGATTCATAAGGACTTCTCTCCTGGTGGTATATTTGGGGGTCCCTTTGTATTTTAAATAATTAAATATGGCTATCTGAAGTAATATTTTAGATTATATCAAATAAAGAATTAACCATCGGTCTCACAAATGGTTAAACTTTGGGGTTAGATTAATGTTTTTACAGTTAATCATTCATGCCATACTAATTTATAAGTTTGATATCCTTACTATCTCACATACCATATGGAAAGAGTTAGACAAGATGGCTAGAAAATGTTTATGGGGAGGAGTAAAAGGAGAGAGAAAATATGCCTTAGTAGGTTGGGAGAAAGTAAGTTAGCCCAAGGTAAAGGGAGGTTTGGGACTGAGAATATTAGAGTTAACTAATAAATATTTGGCTAGAAATATTTACTAGAGGTGGATATCCTTGCCAAGTTCTTTATTCAATAGAGTTTTAACAAGTATAAATTTGAGATAGGTGAACCTGAATGAGGTGAGTCATTTCCCTTTGTATGGTAATGGATCCTTAGTATGGCATGGTCTAAATTTAGTATCTCAAGTATAAAAATATGGATTATTTTAGAAAATAGGGATAAGGGAGAAGGCATAATTTTGGATAGATTCATGGGATCAACACCCACCTATCATTGTTGAATTCCCAAAACTACGACCAATAAAAACAACCATGGAAAGTAGGGGTTTCCTCCAGATTGAAAGTTATTTCAATCCTATTTAGGTTTAGGATTATAGGTTTATGCAATTTAAGAAGTTAGATGAATGGCCAATTCCAATCCCTCCGGAATTGACACCCATCATGACTAAAATCTTGGTAAAAATATTTCTCACAAGTAAATATGAGGAGGATGAATTAGCTTGGGGCTATGGGAGCCTTGGATTCTATAGATTGAAGGATGGATATGATAAGATACTTCTAGAGCATCCTCCTCATGCATATTAGGTTGAGGATTGGAGAAAGACTTGAAAATCAAAGGGTTGGTCGAAAGTAAACTTCTTTGCATGGTAGTTCATGCACAATGGAATTCTTACTTTTGATAATATAAGATGCAGGGGAATTTTTGGTTCATCCCAATGTGTTTTATGCTACCAAAATGAGGAAACATATGACCATTTGATGTTTGAGTGTCTGTTCACGTGCCAAATCTAGGATCAATGGTTTTTTAGATTATAAAATCTAATCCAATGGTGATTTGAATCATATTAATATTTGGAAAATATTGAAGAGGGATATATTTAAATTTAAAACTCTTTGTATCGGGTGGAAGCTTGGATTAAACTTTATTTGGTGGCTAGTGTGGTTGGAGAGAAATGGTAGAATTTTTAAATAAATATTTTTATCCTTGGATGGCGTTTGGCAGGTCATTTGGAGAAAATTCATAGTAACTATGGTGGTGTATGCTAAAGAGGAAACTTAGGATGATATAGGGACAATAGAGAAGGAAGCCAAAGTGCAAGAGGGGGGAAGTATAGAGCTATGTGGAAACTGATGCGTAGTCGTTATACCATCATTAATTCTCAATGAATCTATCAATCCAGGGCAGTGTACAAGGCTATCTATGGGAGAAGAAGTGAAACAGCTATAACTTAGGTCAATCTAGGGCAACAAGTCTTATTGGTGGAACCGATTGTGTGGGGGGTTTTGGAACATTCCTATCTCTAAATTGCATAAATTAAATCTTAATCTAAGTTGCAGAATTGGAAACTAATCATTAACTACATAAATGAAGTCCTAATTACAATTGCAGAATGAGACCTAATTATATTGCAGAATTAACAGTTGCAGAATTGAAAGTCTGATCCTAATTGCAGAAAGGAAATCTAATTACTTTTGTAGTAATGAAAGTTTAGATCTAATGTGGAAATAAAAACTATCAAAGTTCTGTAACAGAAGGTTGTCAATCTTCTGTTCAGATTTTGACAGCAAAACATAAAATGCAGGAAATTGCTGAAAAATAGTAAATTCTGGAAATAACAATCTGAAAATAAAGTGGAAACTTTGCTGAAAGTAAGATTGCAACTAAAACTTTAAGCACAAGATTAATCTAAGCATAAATAAACTAATACTGCAAATATTGTCAACTATTTACAAGCAATTGAAATAACAAGTTCTACAACTCATTCTGATTGCAAGAAAATCGTAATAAAAACCTGCTTTGTTAGTCCTCCTCCTAGGTCTGGAAGTGGCCAACCTCTTTGTCCGTAAGAAGGTGTAAGTCTCTCTCTTTTTCTAAATCTTAATCACACTCATTTACAAGTAATTTGAAATAGAACTGGTGCACTTTATTGATCAAAAGACATGATTACAAGAATTCTGCTAAAAAACTGTTACAGGACTGTAACAGTCAATTTCTAGTTATACTCTGTATTTTCTGCTAGCTTCCTTACTCTATTTTCTACCTCCTTTTCTATCTACCTCGCTCAACCTGAATGGGAGCAATATTTATAGCTATCCTATGATCTGATTACAAACAAAGAATATCAAAAAGATCTAATCCTACAATGCTGCAACAAATTCTGGTTTTATCCTAGAAGAGGACTAAAACTTGATCTTTTCCTTAATGATGGCTTTGGTCGGCAATGACGGCAAAGACAGATGGAAGATATTTCTCTTTACTTTTTCCAACCTTTATTTCCCTTTTTCGGCTTCAAAAATCGGTCAAAAGGTCAAAAACACATTCTGTTCTTCATTCCGAAGATAAGTGGCTTCATTCCGAAGACAATGCAGTTTTCATTCCGAAGATCGCTCATTTCCAAGATACTGCATTCTCATTCTGAAGATCGCTCATTCTGAAGATACTGCATGCTTCATTCCAAAGATCCGCTCATTTCGAAGACGCTGCATTCTTCATTCCGAAGATCCGCTCATTTCGAAGATGTTGTGTTCCTTCATTCCGAAGATATCTGTTCATTTCGAAGATATCTTGGTATGAACAAATATATGCTTTTCCATTGATTTCTTCTACATATCTCAGGTGGGTTATCTCCTAAGATCAAATTCTAATGGTCTTCATCCCTTTCCTCATGTGAATTCCATGCCTTGCTATTTATGGACAACTGGCTAGAATTTACATGGGAAAGACCAATTTTGCTGCACAACGAATAGTTTGCTTGCAATCAGATGCTGATTTAGGTGAAGTAAATGCTTTTGTCAAATCAAAACAAGATTAGTGAAATGCTGCTATTATTCTAAGCATATCCCATTGTAGCAAATCATAGCAAAAAGAACACAAAACTATGCAAAAAGCTGTAAAATCAACATATAATATTTCAAATACATTGATCATGCAAAATGGTTAATATACAACATATTGAATCAACTTAACTAACATATCAGATAAAACATAAGAGTTTATAGGCATTTTTAGTGTACAAAACATGTTATGATTGAGGCATTTCCAGGCCTCATCATTTTCCCCCAACTTATATTAATGCATGCCCTCATGCATTCTTTGGGCTATGGAATCA
Source organism: Wollemia nobilis (assembly GCA_028583015.1). NCBI lineage: Eukaryota > Viridiplantae > Streptophyta > Pinopsida > Araucariales > Araucariaceae > Wollemia > Wollemia nobilis. The sequence goes on from JAQPPZ010002969.1 coordinate 315,489, forward strand.
CATATGTCCATGTTTAGATTCCATGACCTGTAGAATAACTTCTTGCCTATGTAATACCCCCTATTTTCCTGAATGTTTCTGAGCCAATCTTCAAATTGTTCATCAGGCTGGGCATCTTCCTCAAAGTAGAATGGAACTGGAGTAATGATGGTTGGAGGCCTGAACCTGAGACCTATCCAGTTATGTTGCATGATCTGGATCGCTTGGACTACACCTTCCGCTCTTCTTCTGGACCATTCTAAATTGATGGGGGAGATAGGTTCTCTTTTCCTCAAAGACATGGAAAGTTCATTCCATCTGTCTCGCATACCGACAATGCGGAAGAAATTGTGATCACAAAATTGTTAAATCCTGCCACACAGTCCCTCAAATTGTTCAAGTACATTCTCTTAATATCATCCCTGTTCATCATTGAGAAGTGTTGCTGAGTGATATTTAGGTGATTTGGCTGGATTGCTCTGACTAACAACTCAGCCCTTGTTTCAATCACTTTATTCTGCCTTTTCTCGTGATCCCAATAAAGCTGATTTTGCAAAGTAGACATAAATGCTCTCAACTGAACATCTCCAATGTAGATTTGAGGATGAGAGTCAACTTCCTCTGGAATGAAGAAACTGTGTAAAAATAGTTCACACAGGAGATTTTTCTGCTCAAAAGGACTGTTAAAATATGCTTCCAGAAAATCTTCAATAGTGTCCAATTTATAGGGAAGATTTGAAGTAATCCTCATGACCTGCCATCTGAGGTACTTTTCCTTCAAAATAAGGTTGTAAAACCTGGCTGGTCGTCTAAATTGGACTAAAAATTCAGCAATTTGGCATAAGTCGGACACCTTTTCTTTCAATGCCTGAATTTTTGTGTCCTTGGCTTCTAGCTGTTTTGCTTCCAATTTGAATTTTTTAGTTTTATTGGCAAGTTGTTCATATCTAAGCATCCAGCTAGCTATGTCTGCATTGTACTGCTCTAGAGACACAGTATTAGGTGGTCTTACTATAGGGGGGATCCTAGGCAACAGATTTATCTGAACTCCTTTTTCTCGCCACTTCCACTGGCCGTTCATCCGTCAATAACTCTACTTGCACCCCCTTATTTGCTATTTCTATGGGGTTGTCATCGGATAGTATTTCTACTTGTACCCCTTATCTCTGTTTCTACTGGAAGTGTAGCAAGTTGAAATGCAGGGACCTCATTAGGAGTACTTACTTGAACATTTTCTTGCTGTTGGGACTGTTTCGTGTTGGTGGCTCATTTTCAACATCCTCTAATATTCCTCACCATTTCTGAAGCATCTTCGGAACAAGAAGGCAATGCTTCGTAATAAGATGGTGTCGCTTCGAATGAACAGCACTTCTTCGAATGAAGGAGTGCTATTTTAGGATGGACTCCCATGTCTGCTTCATCAAAATCATCTGCTCCTAAAAAACCCAGAAGCAATTGAGCCAAATTATCTTCATCATGGGATATAGTCAGTATTTTTTAGATTGTGACAACAATTTTTTTAGTTCCGCCACTCCGCTGAAGTTCTACAATTTTTCTTTCTTGCATCTCAATGATGCTTTCTTTCTCTGTGATCCATTTGGTCTATGTTTTGACAACACTTCTTGCTGCCCTCAGCTGCTCGTGATGTCTTCCACTTCTATTTCGCTTCAGCCGATACACAAATCGTTAGTTGGTCGCTCAACCAATATTCCTCTTCTTCTGCAATAGGTTGTTCTTGTTCGAGAGGCTCGTGAGACTGTCTATAAGGATATCTACCATATCTGTAGCCTGTTGAACTGTAGCCTCTTCCAAACCAACTTGCTCAGTTTCTGCCTCAGCTATCTGTTCAGGGAATTCTGGAAAGTTGTCAGATGCTGGTTGTATCTCTGTGACATCTGGGCTACTTGGTCTATCTTCTTCCTCCATGACCCGTTCTCAGTTTCTTTCAAATGGATTCTTGTAGACCTCCTAGTTCCAGATGCAAACTTCTTCTTTTTGCTCTATTTTCTGGTGACAGAAGGGGTCATGGGGTCAGTTTTAGATGCCTCTGTTTCCCTTGTTTCACTTCTCTGTTCTGACAAGTTAGTTGCAGCTTCAGCAAACCAAACTTTCTTTTGTTTTTTTGCTCGTCGCTAGTTCCAGTATCCTCTTTCTCTTTGTCTCTTAGCTTGTGAAGTTGAGGGTTCAGGAGCAAGGTTTTCTCCTTGTATGGGGTGTAGTTTTGTAATAGCTTTAGGGGCACCTTCTGTAGCTTCTTCTATAGCATCCTCTGCAACATTTTCTATAGCAGCTTCTCAATACTTTCTAATTGTTTCCTCTTCTCAAAGCAACATCAACAGTATTTGGTTCTTCTTCTTCCTCACTTTCATCCCCAAAAATGACATCATTTAGGTTAGAGTAAAATCTATCAAAACTCCTAGGGTTTCCTCTAAAATGGTGTTGGCAAACTAATTTGATGAGGCCATGATGGCGAAGGCTTCCTTTACCCTCCTGATATCTTTTTGCCATGTTCTTTAACTCTTGATACAGATACAGGGGAAGATTTACCCTAACTTCTGGTTGTTGTCTACCATGTCTGAGATGGTTTAAAATTCGTAGATGATGCCCTGACAACAACACATACTGCCCTTCACAGGTCAAAAACTTAATCACCGTGTGGCTACTTCATCCTAGGGTTCCCGCAGGTCGGCCCTTTTAACCCTTTGCATGTGTTGTTATGGGTTAAGTATCTCGTGTTCTCTATCATTTTCTTCTACAAACTGATTAACTACATTTGCCAATGTGTTCTTGCCAGATCTAGTAATTGAAATCCCTTCTAATGGCAGCTCTGTAATCTGACTTAAAATTTTAGGGCTTACCTCAATAGACATGTCGTTGACATGTGCTCGGTTGTTTCTGAACGTATGGGCGAACATGCCAGCTAAATCTTCAGAAGACCCATTGAATTTATCCAAAATGTCATAAACCCTCCATCTTCAAAAATTTGCACAACTGCCAGATTTTCTCGGAGGTAATTGGTATCTGTAGGCTCTGTTCTGATCTTTCGCCCCATTTTTCTTTGTTTAAAAATTGTACACTACGGCTGCTGTTCTACTACAGGATTTTTGGCTATTTTCTATTGCAAATTTGTAGAGTTTTAAGTTAAAACCCTCGTTGCCCTGTTTCTCGTCTTCTTCTTCGAAATGAACCGTATCCTGTGCACTGTACCTCGCAACACGTCTTCGAAAAGAAAGATGGCACACATTTCTACTTTTGCACTGTACACCTGTTTGTTGATAATTGCATGGATGTCCTTGCCGTCAGATCCACCTCATTAGTTTTGTAGATTCTCACGTGCATGTTAATTGACATTAAAAACTGGTGGCATATGGTTGGTCATGTTCTCCGTATTTCCAATGAGTGCAAAAACAAACCATGTGCTGATTGACACGTGTCCCTTCCTCGCATGCAACTAAGAAAAATCTTGATTTTGTCGTATCTTACCTTCTTGGATGCCACGTGGAAATGCTCTTTCCGAAGATTATAACTTATTGCGCAAACAAAATTTCATTTCCAAGATTATGACCTCATTCCAAGACAAGTCTTCATTTCAAGACAAATCCTCATTCCAAGATTATGACCTCATTTCAAGACAGTCTTCATTCCAAGACAAATCTTCTTTGCAAAATTTTCATTCCGAAGATAGATCTTCATTTCGAGATCAATCCTCATTTCGAAGATTAATCCTCATTTCAAAGATCAGGCTGTACTGTGAAAGTAAATCGTCATTCCGAAGACAGACCCCATTCCTCAAGACAGATCTTCATTTCGAAGACATATCTTCATTCTGAAGATGATGCAGCAAGTCGTCATTCTGAAGACCAAGTTTCATTCTGAAGACAAATTGTCATTCCAAAGACAAAGTTTCTTTCTCAAGACAAAGTGCAACATTCATTTTGTCTTCATTCTCAAGACAATTTCATTTCAAGATAATACAAAGTATTGTTTTTGGCATTCTTGTTCCAAAGATTAGGCAGAAATCAATATTTTCATTCTCAAAACATGTTTTTAAGTATGCCAACTCTTATGAATACCTTTTATGCTAATGGTTAATTGTCACATACTATATACCAATCATTTTACAATGAAGAAATGTAAGAAATATATACCCGATAAAAATAGTTAATGCCGCTTTTGAAGAATGATCGCTTTTGTTGATATTCTCACGAGATTTTCTGCAACATTTCAAAACAAGTGCACTAGGTGAATTTGTACAATGATGGTTCAGAAATTTCTCAAGGTTATGCATGCCGAAAACTGGTTTTCATGCACACCAACTCAGTAGTGCCTTAAGAAAAGGTTTTCACTGCTGGGTTATTCATTTTTTTTTTTTTTTTTTTTTTTCTTCATTTTTTTATTTTTACCTCTCCTTTTCTCTTTTTTTTTTTTTTTTTCTTGATCCTGACTATGCCCATGAAGGAATTTCATGATTTCCCCTGAAACCATGCCCATGAAGGAATTCATACTCATAATTTATTCATCTTTTTGTTTTCTATTTTTCTGATTTTTTTATTTTCTATTTTTTCTTGAAATCCACTGATCATGTTGATTGTTTTGAAGTGGAAGAAGGAATCTCTTCCACCTGCTGTGTATCCAAACTATCAAGTTGTTGCAAGAATTCTTCTTTAGTCAGAGGTGTATGGTATACCCTGAGGCGATGTCCATTCACTACCAACTTTCTTCGTGACCCATCAATGGGGGATAAACGAGCTGCTCCGTTGTTAAATACCTCTTCAATCCAGTAAGGTCCCAACCATCTAGTTCTCAGTTTTCCAGGGAAGTCTTCATATTGAGAATCGAACAATAAAGCCCAATCTCCTTGTTGAAGTTTCCTCCACTGAATGTGACTGTCATGCCACAGCTTCCTCTGCTCCTGAATTACCTCAATTTGGTGCAGAGCATCCAATCTAAGTTCATCCAATGCATTCAGCTTAGAATCCTGTCTGTCCGTGCCTCGACAATTCAATTCCAATTTCCAGTGTTGTGCGTAATGTTAGTAGCTCAAATTCAATAGGTAAGAGAGGCTTTTTACCAAAGACTAGTTCATAAGGTGTGAATCCAATAGTGGACTTCCAAGTAGTATTGTAGGCCCAAACTCGCTTCTGTAATTTGTCTAGCCAATTTCTCCTATGAAAAGCTACTATTTTTGTCAAGATGCGTTCTAGTTCCCTCGTTTGTTACTTCAACTCGGCCATTTGCTTGTGGGTGGTAAGGTGATGATTTCCTATGTTTGATTTCATACAATTCTGTAAATGCTTTTATGACTTTGGATGCAAATTGGGGTCCTTGGTCTGTGGTGATAGACCGTGGAGCTCCAAATCTCTAAAAATCTGAGTATACAAGAAATCAACGACCTTCTCTTCACGAGCATGTTTGAAAGCACGCACCTCTACCCACTTTGTCAAGTAATCACTGCATACTAGAATATGCACCTTTCCTTGAGAAGGTGGATCAATAGGTCCTACAAAATCAAGCTCCCCACCTCTCAAATGGTTCTAAAACCATTTGAGGCTGCAGTGGCATCTCATTTGTATGAGTGGGTTTCCCCATTCTTTGGCATGCATCACAATGCCTGATGTACTTTTTCACATCCTTGTGAAGAGATGGCCAATAATATCCTATCCCCAAGATTTTTCTAACTGTGCTTTTTACGGAATAGTGTCCACCTGAGGGTTCATCATGACAAGCTCTAAGGATATCATACACTTCATCCTTTCGGATGCACCTACGTAACACATGGTCAGGACCGCACTTAAAAAGCATACCCTTAATCCATTCGAAAGAAGAACTCTGTTTGATCAATTGTTTTTTCTGTTTTGAAGTAAAATGTGGAGGAAATTTTCCTGTGACCAAATAATTGGCTATATCTCGCAAACCAAGGTGATTGAACCGATATAGCAAATAGTTTTTCATCAGGAAAAGTTTCATCAACGAATTCCCCTTCATCTGTGTTCTGCAACCTAGACAAGAAATCTGTCACAACATTAGCTTTTCCTGGTTTGTTGATTATGGTGATATCAAATTCTTGCAGGAACAACAACCAACAAATAATTCTTGCACTTACCATAGGTTTATTCATAAAATACTTAATGGTTGTATGATCTCATGTGAATAAATATTTGATAACCCGTGATATAATGCCCGAATTTGTTGATGGCATAAATTACTGCTAGGAATTCTTTCTCGGTTGTTGTATAATTTTTCTCTGCTCTTGTCAAGTTCTTGCTAATGTTGTAGATGGTATAATGTTCACCATTATCAATTTGTCCTAATGCTGCTCCAATTGCTGTATTGGAGGCATCATTCTGAATGTGAAATGGTAATGTCCAATTAGGTCCTCTGAGCACAGGTGGAGTTATCAATTTCTCTTTCAAAGCTTCAAATGCTTCCCCGACACTTTGCAGTCCAGGAGAATTCAGAATCTTTAGTCAATAAGGCAAACATAGGACCGGCTATTGTACTAAAGTTGGGAATAAACCTCGATAAAAACCAATGTGTCCTAGGAAGCTTCCGACATTAGTCTGAGTTTTAGGAGGAAGGAGATTCTTGATAATTTCAACTTTCTTTGGATCAACTTGGATCCCTTCAGGAGAGATGTGATGACCAAGAACTATCCCTTCCTTCATCATCATGAAGCATTATCCTTTATAAGTGGTATGTTTCACAGCGAGTTAAGACTTTGTCAAGATTTTCCAATGTAAAATCAAAAGTTTGTCCACATACCGTGAAATCATCCATGTAAATTTCAACACTTTTGGTGGTCGATCAGCAAAATTGCTAGGACTCGCTCCTAAAAGTTGTTGGGGCATTACACAAACCAAAAGGTAAAACCCTATAGGCAAATGTTCCCCATGGACATGTAAAAGTTGTCTTTTCTTGATCTTCAGGTGCAATAATTTGATTATATCCACTAAATCCATCAAGAAAACAAAAGTATCTTTTTCCAAGAAGAGTATCTAACACTTGATCTATGAAAGGTAATGGAAAATGGTCTTTGTATGTCACCTTATTCAATTCTCTATAGTCTACACATACTCTCATTTTTCCATTTTTCTTAGGAACTATTACCAATGGAGAAACCCATTGGCTATCATAAATTGGGTAAATGAATCCTACTTCCAGGAGTTTTTCAATTTCTTCTTTCACAATATCTCTTAAGGCAGGATTCAATCTTCTTTGAGGTTGTCCGACCGGCTTGACTTCTTCAAGATAGATTCTATGGGTACATATATCGTGATGAACTCCCGACATATCTTTGTAGTTCCAAGCAAAAGCATGAACATGCTTCCGCAAAACAACTATCAATTTTTCTTCCTCTTCCCTAGTAAGTCGGCGTAGATGTTCAAAAATTTGCCTGGCTGGACTTCTATTTGTTTTGTATTTAGAAGGACTGAATTCACTCCTTCATACTTGGTGTTTAAGGGATTAAGAGGACATTGCTGAGATGGGAGAAAAGAAGCAGTTTCTGTTTTATTGCTGCTTGAGGGAAGCATATCTTGTATGGAACAGTGAGAAGGAAAAATCAGATGATGGTGCCATCCATGTGGTAGTGAAACAGAGTTTCCCTGTGATAGCATAGATGATTCATCTTCAGATTTTTGATTCTCCTCATTACTTATCAATTGTTGGATATTTGTTGCTTCCCCTTCTAAACCTTGTTCATGCGGAACATTCATCAGGATTGTTTCATTTTCTAAGTTTTCTCGTGTCACCGAGGTCTTCTCGTGTGTTCTCTTACTACTAAGGTAGCTAGTGTAGAAATGACCTCTTCTCGGTTCCTCATCTGAGTCAGAAAACCATAACTGACCTAAAAATTTGCTAGATGGTTTTGGCAGGAGGATATAAAGAAATTTGTTTCAGCTCAATACCATTTGAAATAGTCATATTTCCAGATCTCAGCCTATGAAGGTCGTCTAGCTTGCAAGCCAAGGTCTTCCCAAAATAATGGGATATCCATGTGCTGAATTTCTTGGTCTGTAAAACCAGAAAATCTGTAGGGAATTCCCAAGAAGAAACTTCTATAGGGACATCTTCAATGATTCCTTCAGGTTTTGCAACTGACCTATCACCATTTCTAAAACTCGTAAATGTGGGGCCGAGATGTTTGAGCTGTAATTGTTCCATTGTATCTTTAGTCATGACATTTATTGCAGCTCCTAGATCCACTAAAACATTTGATATTGGTACCGAACCTATGGTGACTGTGGATAACTGGGCTTCCCGGATCACTATACTTTGGAGGTAGTAGTTTTCCGATAAGAGATCAGCTATCTTCCCTTCAACCCACACAGTCTTGGGGAATGCTTTCTTCTTTCTTCCTCGCTCTTTTAATGCACAAATTTTGGACAAGATCATTAATTTTTGGTATTTCCTTAATGGCTTGCAATAAGGGCAATGAGATAGTCAACTTTTTGAGTTCTTTGACCAATTCTGACTCAAAATTTTTGGTATTGCATTAAGTCTTTAAGGATATGGAACTATCCTTGGTAATTGTTCTGCTTGTATCTCTTTTTCTATTATTGGATCCAATTTTTTTGTTTCTATTTTTGGTTGGATTCTCTCTGGTTCCGATGATTCTTGCTTTTCATTATCTTTGATTTCCATTAAAACTGTTTCAGGTACAACTTTCCCTGAACGGAGTTGGATATCACTACAATCAAGAACATTAATTTCAATATTTTCTTAACTTCAACCACATAGACAGGAGGTGTCTGTCTTACACTATTTGGATTAGTGACTGGCCGAGCTGGCAATTGAGGTTGTTTCACTTGTCGTGTTTGCCATTGTTTTTCTTGAAAATTTTGATTAGGTGCAGCAACAAATGCCGAGTTTGACCTTGATTCCTTTGCTGCCTTGGATAGGACTGTATTGCTGATTCCACTATGGTTGGTTTTGCACCCAATGTGGATTAGTCCGATTTCTGATTCCAAGTCGGATTGTTTTGATTCCATGAGGGGTTGTTTTGATTCCGATTCCAGGTCAAGTTACTCCAATTTGATTGTGGCCATTCTTGGGAATTTGTCCATTGAGGATAATTCCAAGGACGTTGGGGTGGTTCTCATTGTCCCCAAGGCATAGTACCAGGATTATGCCCCCAATTTGTAGGAAAACGAGGGGGATTTTGATATTGAGAGAAATTCCCCTTGTTTTGGTCCAATATAGTTGAGTTCCTCATCTGGTTTTCTAACACAGCTTTGAGTTGTGGTAGCAGTGGCATTGATCACTTGAATGCCTTTTTGAACAGATACTACAAATGGCTGAGATAGATGTTTTATTCAAAGGACATTCCCACAAAGCATGTTTACTTCTACATCTTGGGCAATAAATTGCCAAAGGTTCTATGTTTTTAGCTTTTGCAGAGATTTCCCCTAAAGTAGTGTTTAGATGCACTAGGATATCGGTTTTGAAATTTGCAAGTTCCTCTATCGTGTCCTTTACATCGATGCCATTTGTGCGGCTTTTTCTTCTTCTCTCGCTTAGTGCGAGAGTAATTCCTGTAGAGATCCATAATTTCCTCATTACTGAGAGTGGTTACATCCCCTTTTCCCATCAAATCCAGAACTTCTCTGGATTCATCTTGCAATCCTCTCAAAAAGATAGTTTTACATAATTCTGGTTCTACTAGTCCACATCTCCTTTGAACAAAGGAGAACCTATCAAGGTAATCTTCCAAGGTCTCATCATCTTCCTCGCTTGATTCTAAATAACTCATCTTTTCTATTCCTTACACGGCAGTATTCCCGATATTTGTCTAAAAAGACAGTCTTCCATTTGATCCCGTGTTCTTATGGAATTTGGCTCTAAGCTCATGAACCAACGTAATGCTCAATCCTTGAGAGTTGAGGGAAAACCTTAAGTTTTTGAATGTCATTTATATAATCATAGGTCTGACACACTACCTTGAATTCAAACAAACACTGATCAGGATCTTCAGATACAACACCTCGGAAGGTTGGAAGTACCGAAGGTGAAATGGTCTTCATGGGAGAGTTTTGTGTTGGATTCAGATGAATAGGATATTCAAATGTTCTGGATGGTTGGAGTATATCCTGATCATCCCCTTCATTATGAACATAGCCATGCTGGCCATCTGCATTGCCTCCTTCTGCCATAGTTTCTTGTTTCCTAGGAGAAGTTAAAGCTTTCCAAATTGTTCTCTCAAGAGGTCCAAGCTTCTCTGTTGATGAGTCCGATGAATTATCTTCCTTAAGATATTCTGTTGATAAAATTGGTGATTTTCCTTTCTCAAAATGTTCTACCGATGGTGAGATCTGGTGATTTTTCTATCAATCTTTAGGTAGTTCAAACACAGTGATTCATCCCTTAGGCATGAAGATCTCCTTAATGGGACAAGCCAGGGATCCTTTGGAGTATCCCTAGACTTACTCATTCATGTTTACTCCTAAATGACATAAATTAAGTCAATAGTTGTTATCTTACTCTGTTGTTATATTCAGATTTTAACCTGAATGTTCACAGTTTAGTCTGATTACAGCTATTGGACTATTTGTTTTCTTCTGACAACACTATTCCTCGACAACGGTGCCAAAATGATGCGTAGTCATTATACCATCATTAATTCTCAATGAATCTATCAATCCAGGGCAGTGTACAAGGCTATCTGATGGAGAAGAAGTGAAACAGCTATAACTTAGGTCAATCTAGGGCAACAAGTCTTATTGGTGGAACCGATTGTGTGGGGGGTTTTGGAACATTCCTATCTCTAAATTGCATAAATTAAATCTGAATCTAAGTTGCATAATTGGAAACTAATCATTAACTCAGAAATGAAGTCCTAATTACAATTGCAGAATGAGACCTAATTATATTGCAGAATTAACAGTTGTAATTGAAAGTCTGATCCTAATTGCAGAAAGGAAATCTAATTACTTTTGTAGTAATGAAAGTTTAGATCTAATGTGGAAATAAAAACTATCAAAGTTCTGTAAGTAAGGTTGTCAATCTTCTGTTCAGATTTTGACAGCAAAACATAAAATGCAAGAAATTGCTAAAAAAGTAAATTCTGAAAATAACAATCTGAAAATAAAGTGGAAACTTTGCTCAAAGTAAGATTGCAACTAAAAATTTAAGCACAAGATTAATCTAAGCATAAATAAACTAATACTGCAAATATTGTCAACTATTTACAAGCAATTGAAATAACAAGTTCTACAACTCATTCTGACAAAAAATCGTAATAAAACCTGCTTTGTTAGTCCTCCTCCTAGGTCTGGAAGTGGCCAGCCTCTTTGTCCAGAAGAAGGTGTAAGTCTCTCTCTTTTTCTAAATCTTAATCACACTCATTTACAAGTAATTTGAAATAGAACTGTGCACTTTATTGATCAAAAGACATGATTACAAGAATTCTCACAAAATCGTACAGGATCGTAATAATCAATTTCTAGTTATACTCGTATTTTTCTGCTAGCTTCCTTACTCTATTTTCTACCTCCTTTTCTATCTACCTGGCTCAACCTGAATGGGAGCAATATTTATAGCTATCCTATGATCTGATTACAAACAAAGAATATCTCAAAAGATCTAATCCTACAATGTTGCAACAAATTCTGGTTTTATCCTAGAAGAGGACTAAAACTTGATCTTTTCCTTAATGATGGCTTTGGTCGGCAATGACGGCAAAGACAGATGGAAGATATTTCTCTTTACTTTTTCCAACCTTTATTTCCCTTTTTCGGCTTCAGAAATTGGTCAAAAGGTCAAAAACACATTCTGTTCTTCATTCCGAAGATAAGTGGCTTCATTCCGAAGACAATGCGCTTTCATTCCAAGATCGCTCATTTTGAAGATACCGCATTCTCATTCCGAAGATCGCTCATTCCGAAGATACTGCATGCTTCATTCCGAAGATCCGCTCATTCCGAAGACGCTGCATTCTTCATTCGAAGATCCGCTCATTTCGAAGATGCTGTGTTCCTTCATTCCGAAGATATCTGTTCATTCCGAAGATATCTTGGAATGAACAAATGTATGCTTTTCCATTGATTTCTTCTGCATCTCTCAGGTGGGTTATCTCCTAAGATCAAATTCTAATGGTCTTCATCCCTTTCCTCATGTGAATTCCATGCCTTGCTATTTATGGACAGCTGGCTGGAATTTACATGGGAAAGACCAGTTTTTGCTGCACAGCAACAGTTTGCTTGCACTGTTGCCAGATTTAGGTGAAGTAAATGCTTGAGACAAATCAAAATATGATTAGTGAAATGCTGCTATTATTCTAAGCATATCCCATTGTAGCAAATCATAGCAAAAAGAACACAAAACTATGCAAAAAGCTGTAAAATCAACATATAATATTTCAAATACATTGATCATGCAAAATGGTTAATATACAACATATTGAATCAACTTAACTAACATATCAGATAAAACATAAGAGTTTATAGGCATTTTTAGTATACAAAACATGTTATGATTGAGGCATTTCCAGGCCTCATCGGAAACCACCCTAGAAGGTTGGATTAAAATTAATATTGATGGAGCTACAAAAGGTAATCCAAGTAGAGCTATAATTGGAGTGGTCTATAGGAATTATGTTGGGACAGTTCTCTATTGGGAGTTATAGGGCCTAGGTAGGGCCATGAACAATGAAGCAGAAACCTTAGCTATCAAATATGCTTCTATCTAGGTAGTAAGACAAGTTTATAGGAGCATGATCGTAGAATCAAATTCTCAAATCTTGGAAGGAGCTTTGGATTGCATGAGGAAATTTGCTTTGGAGGAATGGAGGTTAAATATTCTTGTCACCCAAATTAAGGAATTATGGATGGAATTAAAGGATGATATTCTTATTTATGTGGGTATATCTCTAAATAAAGTGGTAGACTTCATGGCTAATATGGGTACCAAGAAGGAGTTAAGGGTTCAATGGCACAATGACATGGCTATTGAGGATGAAAATATTAGGCAGGTTGGTAAGCAAATCCAATGTTTATCTAATTTGGACAACCATTGTAGACATATGGTTTAGGATATTTGACTCCAATGCAGATCTCCTTTTACTATTGTAAACAAGTGTTCTTGTTGGTTAAGGTTGGGAGGAGTCTCATCCCAACTTGTAAATATAATCTTGTTTTTGTTGGCTAAGGTAATTTCTTTGTAAAAGTATCCTTGCACTTTATGGTTTCCAGGGCAATATAAATAATAATGTGCTTTTAATGTTATTCCTTGCTCTACAAATCTTGCACAACAAGACAAACCTATAGATTATAAGTATTACTTTGAGCAATGTGAGAAGATTGAAGAGATGGATGAAAATGAAAGTATTAGTGGAAATGAAAAAAAATAGAGGAAGATCTAAGAAGCAAAAACAAAGAGAAAAATAAACCCAGAGGAATATTGATATGGAAAAACAAAAGCAAATATCACAAGTGTTAACAAGAAGTGGGGCTAAACCCATAAATAAAAATAAAAAATGGTAATGAAAATAATATTTTGGAATATTAAGGCATGAATAAGAAAATATCATATTGTTATATAATGGCTTTATAAGCCTTATACTACCACAAAAAATATCACAGGTTATATATCACAAGACCCAAATATAAAATAGCCACAATATAATAAAGGTCAAGATAATAATATAAATAGAATAATATGAGCAAATTAATATGTATATCAAGGCTTATAATAAATCAAATAACATTTGATAATATGCTAAAATATAAATGTAAATAGCCTAAATCATACATGTACTATGCATATAGAACAACTTACAATATTAATTGCTCAAAATGTATACAAGTTTTATTGCTCCTCTTTCTGTTACAACAATGAATACTTGAATTGCTTTCCTATGGAGCATTGTCTTCATCATATAGCAATAGTAATGTGACTCTTTGGATACTTGACTATTGTTCTTCATATGTCAAGTATCATGACTCTTGGCTTATCAACTTGCCACTTGCATACTTGATGAACACTTGACTCTATAACATATGCATACATGTACGTGACACTTATACTTCTTACTTGAACTCTCTAATCTAGGATACTTGTGTGTAGCTTTACATATTTTCTCTCATACATACAAGACACTTGTGCACATTTACTCAGCTTACACTTGCATAGTAACTCACATGACACTTGTGCATTTCCTACACATTACAACTTTACATGACACTTGTGCATTTCTTGCACATTTACACTTATATAAAAGGGGAAATATAAATCATACTCTAAACTATAGACTCAATTTTAATCTACTATTTACAAATGTACCTTAAAGGTACCATGGGGGTAAATTATCAGGTATCAAATAATGTTATATTCTCCAACATTCTAGACAAAATTTAGCCATAGGGTAGTAGTATTTATGTATATGAAAAATGGGTGGCAAATATTTTAGCCATAGGGTTAAATTTTATCTTGATAAAATTTCAATTTTGGAAGGAATATGTATTTATCAAGAGACCAACTGAAAGGTCATCTACAAGAAGTGTGGAAAGAGCTCCAAATAAAATCCTTGCTTCGAATAAATTAACACTTGTTGAAATAGAGTATGGAGGATAAATGCAGTAAGGTCTGTGTTTTTAAATTCTAAGAAAAATTCATGGAAGTTGAGTGAATTTGGATGGCTCCATGACGTGTGTCTTGGAAAGATATTTCTAACACTTTTTGAATCACTCAAAACGGACAACCGAGGCCAAAGTTATGGTCAAATTACTAAACCACGAAGTCCTAGAATGTATGGGTTGACATGTTCAAAACTGCTTATAGGGGTATCTTTAAAAGGTCGTAATTTCTTTGTTACTTGGTCAAATTGGATGAAACTAGTACTGTTAGGAAGCTGGTTTCAAGGAACATATTTCTAGAGTGGTTTCTAAAAAAATGGAGGTCAACACATAAAGTTATGATAGTCAAAAAAGGGTTATTCATAATGATAGAAATTTTTTTTGTAACTTCCAAAATTCAATGAATGGTTATAAATACCAAAATTCATTTAATAAAAAGGGTTGGTTTAAAATACCAATACTCATTTAATAAAAGGAGATGATTTTAAATATCAACACTCATTTAAGAAAATGGGCTACACTCATTTAATAAAAGTGGTATTTATCCACATAACATATTGTGATAGAGTTTTGCACAACACATTGTGAAGTCTTTTTGTATAACATATTGTGATGGTTTTTTGCAAATAAACACATTACAAACATATTGTGAGGGTTTTTTGCACAACACATCATGAGGAATTTTCAGACAAACACATTGTGAGGGTTTGATTACCACATCTACAATGGGAGAACTGAGGGATAGAGGAGGACGAGGCCAGAGCAGAGATTAGGGAGAAAAAGCTAAATAATATAGCCAGTTGAATAATAATAAGGATTTGTATTAGCTTTGAATTCCAATAACAATCTATCCAATTTATTTGGGTTGTGGTTTTACCATTTTGGGTTTCATGTTAAAAAAATCTTGTGTTCTCTTGCAGTTTATATTTGTGTGTGTGATTTCTTTTTTGTAATATCTAAGTATTAATTTCAATTTGATAAGTAGATCAGATATCACATACAATATAAAGCATACAGTCTAAGCATGGATATATTTTACTAACCTAAATTAAATAATTAAGAAAAATATATAATCTGTTTGAGGAAAGAGTGAAGTTTTGACTCTTTACAGATCAAGTTTTGTATCATGGCATATTTTCCTGAAGAACTGTGTATGCAAGGTAGAAGATCTCAAGGAAATGACTTAGCCCCATTGAACCCAAATATTTGGATAAGAAGTATCAGATATATGAAAATCGTAGATCAATCAGAACCTAACTCTCCAACAATGTTCGAAAAGGAATTCAAGAGAAGATTTCTTGAATTGAAAAACATTCTCCAAAGCTTGATGGAGATGGTGCTTTCTCAAGAAGAAAGGATATCAAGAAAGGGAAAGAATAAATTATATTTTGAATCTGAGATTGAGTCTAGTGCTTCCAATGGTGATAAAATGGAGGTTGAAGGATCCCACTCCAAATAGCCTAAGAATGTCTCATCACAACCCTTGACTACATATCTGTTTAAAATGGAGGTCAAAATTGATATTCCAACTTATGAAGGGGAGTTAGATCCTAAAAAATTAGATGGGTTATTGAAGAAATTGGAGGTTTACTTTAGTACTAAGTCTTATACAAATTTACAATAGATTAGCTTTGCTATATTGAAATAGGGTGGTCATGCTCTCACATAGTGGGAGGCATACTCAACTGGATTGGCAAGAAATCAATAGTCAATTGTGGAAACATGGGCAGAATTTGTGAAGGTTATAAGAGCTTAATATTATCCTATTTGCTATCAAGAGAATATGCAGGAGAGATGGCTATTTTTGAGATATATGCAGGACCAAACATTCCAAGAATACACCATGGAATTCAAAAAACAAGTCATGTTAATGGGTGTTAATCTTTGAGATCTTCAAATTTTTAAGAAATATAAGTGTGGCTTGTCTTATCAGATCAAGATAGAACTAGCATTATTTGATGCCAAGGACATTGATGAGGCATGCATTAAATCCATATATCTATAAATAAGGGTCAGAAATCCAATAAAGGATAATAAAGCATCAACTTCACCTAAACTCTCTAAGCTTATAGAAAAAGCCAAGGATTATAGCTGTAAAGGAAAGAAGAAATTAGGGTCTATAACCACCAAATCATAAAAGGGTGAAAAGTATTGAAAGTAATGTAATTTTGACACTCATTCAAGTGAGGACTG
Source organism: Wollemia nobilis (assembly GCA_028583015.1). Taxonomy (NCBI): domain Eukaryota; kingdom Viridiplantae; phylum Streptophyta; class Pinopsida; order Araucariales; family Araucariaceae; genus Wollemia; species Wollemia nobilis. The sequence goes on from JAQPPZ010002969.1 coordinate 332,231, forward strand.
TTTGAAGCTACACCTTGAAAAGAGGCCAAATTGGTGGAACAAGGAAAAAAAAAATTTGCTAATTCTACCAAAAAGGTTGAGCAGGAGGAAGAAGGGTGTTTTGAGGAAGAGGATGAAGGAAAGGTAATGTGTGCTACCAGAATTAAGCCTTTAAGGTAGGATTAAACCTCTAAGAATGAGGAACAAGCTTTAGAGGCCAAGAAAAAGAATTATTTTGGGTCTACATACAAGTGCAAAGGATGAAAGTTATAGCATTGTTTGACAATGGATCTCAACAAAATTTAATTTCTAAGGATCTAGTGAAGAAGTTAGGATTGAAGAATGTAAATCATCTACAACCATACCCATTAGGATGGATGCAAAAGGATGTGGAGCTACAAGTAACCAAGCAATGTACTTTATAGTTTTCTATCAAAAATAAATTTCATGATGTAATTACTTGTGATGTAGTACCTCTTGATATTTTCCAAGTAATTTTTGGTAGCCCATATTTATGGGAAAGAGATACTTTGTTTAAGTGGAGGCACAATGTTTGGGAGTTGAAGAAAGGTGGAATCACATATGTGATTAATCCCAGTAGGTTGGAAAATAAGTTCCAACTTGTGATAGCGCAAAAGGCCAAGCATTTGGTGAATGTAAGCAAGAGATTCATACTATTGATGATAAGGGGTACAGATAGTAATGTGTAGTTCAATAAGGAGGTGGAAGCAGCCAATTGTACTCCCCAATAAAATAAGGAATTGGAGGGATTGCTACAAACATTTAGCCGACTGATGGAAGAACCAAAAGGCTTACCACCAAAGAGAGAAGTGGAGCATGAAATTCAAATCTTACCTGATTCACCTATACCTAATATTGGGTTGTATAGGTAGTTTGTAATTGAGTCATATGAGGTGAAGAAACAAGTTCAAGAGTTACTAGATAAGGGTTTGATTCATCCTAGTGCATCCCCAGCTGGGTCCCCAATTTTTTTAGTCTTGAAGAAGGATGAAACATGGAGGATGTGCATAGATTATAGGACACTCAATAAGATAACTATTAATAATTGGTACCCACTGCCATGAATTAATGATCTACTAGACAAGCTAAAGCATGTAAAGTATTTTTCTAAGCGGGATCTAAAATCATATTATCATCAAATTTGAATGAAAATAGAGGACATCTAGAAGACTACATTCAAGACCAAGCAAGATCTGCTTGAACGGTTTATGATGTCATTCAGATTAACAAACATCCCAACTACCTTCATTAGGTTGATGAATGACATTTTAAGACCTTTCCTAGATAGGTATATCATTGTATTTCTTGATGATATATTAGTTTTTAGTCCAACATGGGAAGAGAATATTCATAATTTAAAATCAGTTTTTGAAGTGTCAGCAAGGGAAGATTTAAATTTGAATCTTAAAAGTGTGAGTTTGGAAAGAAGTATTTAGTTTATTTGGGTCATGTAATTGGGAATGGAGAACTCAAAATAGATCCTTCCAAGGTGGTTGCCATAAGGAATTGGCCAACACCAAAGACCCAAACTGAACTGAGAAGTTTTATTGGGGTAGCCCAATGCTTTAGAAATTTTATTAAGGATTTCTCACATATAGCAAGACCTCTATTACAGCAACTATAAAAGAATAGAAATATTGTTTGGAAAAAAAGAAGAGAAAAGCCTTTATGTTGATAAAGGATAAGGTATGCAACGCACCTATATTTGTTATGCTAGACAAGAGGATATATTTTGAGATTGATATGGATGTGTTAGGCCATGTTATCTAGGGAAGTTTTATTCTAGCAAGGTAAACTTTTATGTTATCATTCTAAATTATTTTTAGGGGTTGTTCTTAACTATCCTACATATGACAAAGAGTTGTTTGCACTTGTCTAAGTAGTGAAGAAATGGAGACATTATTTATTTGGTAAAGAAACCATTATGCATATGGATAATGAGCCATTAAAGTACTTGCAAACTCAAAGCACGTTATAGCAATTTGGGCATTTTAAATGGATGGGTTTCCTACAACATATTAATCTCCTAATCAAATATAATAAAGAGAAGACAAATAAGTTGGCTCATATGATATCTCATCCTCCCATAAAGGTTTCTTTAGTTGTAATGAAATTAGAGCCTTTTATTTCGAAGAGTACAAGGGGAAGTATGAAGATGTTGAACCTAGGAAGAAGTACAAGGAGTTGAAAAGTAGAGTGCAAGGCAAATCCAATGAGGTTTTTCCTTTTAAAATTGACTTTCTATTCAAAGAGGGAAAACTTTGTGTGCCCAAGGGATACAAACACTTACATCTGATAAGGGAAGCTCATACATCACTAGTTGCTGGTCATTTTGGTGTGCACAAAATAGTATCTAATATACAATGATATGTCTATTGGCCCAATATGCAAAATGATGCATCTAAATTTATTTGTGGATGTGCAAATTACAGCACAAGCAAACCCAACAACCACAAATTGGGACTATACACACCTTTACCAATTCCTAATAGACCATGGGAGTGTTAGAATAAGAGAATATTCTCTTAAGTTCCACTAGGATAGACACTTGAGTTTCCACTCCTCCATGTGTCAGGAGAACTCTCAGTGGTGTCTTCATCAGGTCTGATGAGTTGTTGTAATCCAATGGCTCTCAATGATCAACTCTGCTATTTATACAGAGTTGATCCTTGGAATAAATCAATCAGTTCCACTCTTCTCTTCATATTTTGTGTAATGCTTTGCATATCTATTATTGTGAAATTCTAACATGGTACCAGAGCAGGATAGATTTTGCTAGCATTCTCTCTTGAAGGTTCTAAGGATTTGGTTCACTTGTTTGGATTTTTATTTGACTAACTTGCTTGATTATAATGCAATAAGTCAGTTTTTTATCCATATTTTTTCTTAGCAAAATCTTCATTGTTAAAATATATGAATTGAAATTGTTTCATGCTTGAGAATTTTTTTCTTCAAAAAATATATTTCTCATTCCTCGTTTCGATTCATTTACTATTTTTCGTGGTCCAAAATAAAATTTTAAGCTGCATTTTATTTAAATTTCGTAGACCAAATCTCCTTTTGGCGCTACGTTTCTTTTTTTGAGGCCCAAATTTTTATTTGGCGCTGCCTCCATATACGTGGCTCCTCCTTTTTTTTGGCCCATAGATTGCAATTAGATTTTATGGTTTTAGATTGCAATTAATATAGCTAAATCATGAATCCATTTTGTCTATTAACCAGATACATTTTTTTATTCAGCTTCAAGTGTGATTTCTTTGGGTACGTTAGGCTTGGCATGCCACCCACACGTGGCTCTCGGTGTCCTCCTTCGTAGCTTCGAATCTTCTCACTAGGTGTATCTAGATACGACGCTCTCTAACATGTCGCTCCTTATATTCTTCTCACCTGGTGGAAGAACAACTCACATCTCTATTGTTTTAACGTCTCTGGTTCCTAGCACTTACTTGTTTCAAAGTATAGTTTTTTTCTAAAATATTCTACAGGGAAATCAATTTTTTTAATTCAGCTTCAAGTGTGTTTTCTTCGGGAACGTTAGGCTTGGTGCACCACCCACACGTGGCTCTCGGTGTCCTCCTTCATAGCTTCGAATCTTCTCACTAGGTGTATCTGGATACGATGCTCTCTTTCACATCGCTCCTTATATTCTTCTCACCTGGTGGAAGAACAACTCACATCTCTATTGTTTTATCATCTCTCATTCCTTGCACTTGCCTGATTCAAAGTTTAGAATTATTTTTATCTCTAATTTCTTCTACAGGGAAGGTTCTTAAAAACTCAACGTTTTCACACAAACCTCTATGAAAACCGAGCTCTCATCTCAAAATTTGTAGATAACTAAAGGTATATTTATATATATATACTTTATATTTTTTTGGGTCTATTGATTTCATATGCATAGGTAACGACTTCAATTTCAATCATCCTCGCATCCTCGATTCCTCAAAATCAAGGTAATATATTTTATATATTTCTATAGTCCCTTTGGTTCATCTACGTAGGTGGTGTCATTTCATTCTCGGTGTCCTCGGCTCTCAGGTTAGCTCCACCTGGATCGAACCAACGTCGCTACAGAGAAGGAAATATTTTTTTGAAGCCTATTCTAGAGGGAGTTTTCATCTCCCTGAGTGCCTCTTCTGATCCGATAAACCTGTATCTTTTTTTACCGCTCTCCTTTCTATTGAGCATGTCTCCTCTACTCCGAATAGGCTACCTCTTTGTTTTTCACCTATCTTTTCTCAGGTCCCAAAAGGCATTGTTTAAATTTATTTTTTTCCTCCAAATATATTTTTTAAAAGGGTTATTAAAAACTTCGATTTCGAAGTATAAATTGGACTCCTCTTCAAAGAGCCTTTTAAAGGGCCTTTGAAAAGTCGTAGTCAATTGTAACCAATAAATAATAAAATTTTGGGGGGGTTTATGTGCAATTTAATGCACATTTGTGTCTCTTTAGGGGGGTTGTATAATTTTTCCTATCTTCTCCTCATTTTTTTCCCTTTTAGGCATATTTATTTAGAGGTGTAATTAATAGATATAAAATTGCATATGCTTACACTCTCTAAAATAATTCTCCTATTTTGATTATCTTTTTAAGGGAATAACTAATTTTTTTTAATAAGTAGATATTGTTATAACAATTTTTATCAAAAGGAGTTCTAGTTTTTTTTTTAAATTCATTTCTCTTCTTTAATGTTAACATATTTATTTCAAATAAATATTGTAAGGAAGAGATTTTAACATTTTTTCACTAAGGTGTTATTGTTGAAATATTAAAACACTCAACTTCTTTTCATATTTGTTATGTTAACATATTTCAAATTAATATTGTAAGGAAGAGATATTAAATTTTTTCTCACTAAGGTGTTATTGTTGAAATATTAAAAACAATCAACTTATTTTTATATTTGTTATTTATCTAAACAAACATATAATTGTGTTTAAAATTAATATCTTCATCCTCAAAATATATTTGCCTACGTTCCATGTATCATTACCACTAAAAACTTATAGTTTCCCTCACGTAAGGGCGGGTTTTTGGAGGCACTTGGTATAAAGGCCTAGCATATATTTTTCATTCATCCATTATTTCTTTTGGATATCTCTCTCACTTATAGTTTCCCTCTAGTAAGGGCAAGTTTTGAGAAAATCCAAAGAAAAAATAGGTTGAATTCTCTGCATTTCAAGCCTACACCCCTTGACAAACTCTTCTCTATACTTATAGTTTCCCTCAAGTAAGGGCGAGTATTGAGAGGAACTAAGAGGAATTGGCAATTCAAAAGCAAACAATACTCAAAAATCATTATACTTATAGTTTCCCTCTCGTTAGGGTGGGTATATTGAGTTCTTTTAATATTGAAAAGCTTCATCAACCTTAACCTTTTGCATTAATCTAATTTTTGAAGTTCTAAGGGGGGATATATTGGTTAATTAAAACTTCAAACCTTTTAAGATGATGAATTCAATTGAACCTCTCACCCCTCATAACTTTCACACTTGGAAACCTAAAATCTTAAATCTTATATCTCAAAAAGGCCTTACTCATTTGTTAGAAGAAAAGCAACCAAAATTTGAGAAAGAATATGAAATTTTTGTTCATAAAGGAAAAATGCATGAAACTATGGGTATTATTAGCTCTAATGTTCATGAAAGTTTGTGGTTTCACATTACAGATTGCAAAACTCCTCATGAAAGTTGGGAGAAACTAAAGACCTTGTTTGGGAAAGTAGATCAGATGAGATCAATGCAACTAGAAGCAGAACTAACATCTTTGTCTCCTGAAGATTTTAGTAGTATTGTTGACTTCCTCACTAAGTTCAAAGAAATCCTCACTCAATACAAAGGTAGTGGGAAGACTAAGACTGAAGAGGAATGCATTTATCTAATCCTTTCTAAGCTAAATGGTGTTTTTCAAATATTTGCTACCACATTTATATCTACCAAAGACGCTCTTGGTACAACCTTTAAAATACCTTCTTTAGAAGAATTTTGTGATAGATTAACTAGGGAAGAAACCAAACTTGCTAGATATGAAATCTCTTCTTCTTCCTCTTCCTCTAAAGCCTTAGTAGCCTCCACCTCTTCTAAAGAAAAATTCAAAAATAAGGAAAAGACCCCCATAACATGTACTCACTGTAAAAATAATGGTCACTCTGCAAACAAATGCTGGAAAAGATTACAACAACTAGAGGCAGCTATAAAAGATCAAAATATAGACAATAAAAAGCAAATAGGAAAAGCCCTTAATGTTCAAGGAAAAACCTCCAATTCTTCCTCTAATTTTTGGGTCCTAGATTCTGGAGCTACTCATCACATGACTGCTTTAGATAAGTCTTTTTCTTCTATCTCCTCTAGCTCTACTTGTAGCATAGAAGTGGGTGACTCTTCCTTTATCCCTGTCAAAGGAAAAGGGGACATAACCATTGATGGTGGCTCTATAAACAATGTTCTCTATGTTCCAAACATTACCACCAATCTCCTCTTCATCTATCAGATTTGTACTTCTGGAAAGGGGAAAATTGTTCTCTTCTCCCCAACAGGAGTTGAGATAAGAGACTTCCAAGATCCCCATTCTCTTATAGCCAAAGGAAATATCGATCATAACTCTCATCTATTTCACTTCAAAGGCTTCCAAAATATAGAAGGAGCCTCCTATTTTGTGGCTCATGGAGATCTTGAAAGTCAAATTTGGCATGAAAGGTTTGGTCATCTTAGTTACAACTACCTAAAGGATTTGAGCACCCATGATATGGTAACAGGTTTACCCCAAGTCTCTTCTAGTAATGGAGTTTGTCCTGGATGTGCTCTTGGAAAGCAACATCAAGATCCTTTCCACCCAAGTAGTTCTCCAAAAACCTCATCCCCTCTAGATTTAATCCATAGTGACTTAATGACCTTTCCTGAACCATATTTCAAAGGAGAAAAGTATGCTCTAACATTTATTGATGATTTTTCTAGAAGGTCCTGGGTCTACTTTCTAAAATATAAAAGTGATGTTTTATCCCACTTTAAAGTTTTTAAAGCCTTAGTTGAAAATCAGGCATCTTGCAAAATCAAGAAGATTCACACTGATAATGGGGGGAATACTGCAGTAATGAGTTCTCCATATTTCTTTCAAGTCATGGTATCATTCATCAACATTATGTCTCCCATAATCCTCAGAAAAATGGCATTGCAGAAAGGAAAAACTGAACCCTAAAAGAGATGGCAAATTGTATGCTCCATTCAAGAGATCTTCCAAAAATATTTTGGGCAGAAGCTGTTAACTGTGCAAATTATATTCAAAATCGCACACCTCATAAAGCTCTTGACCATTTAACTCCTGAAGAAGCATGGTCTGGCTCAAAACCAGATGTTTCCTACTTCAAGATTTTTGGGTGTACTGCTTGGGCTCACATCCCAAAGAAGAAAAGGAAGGCTCTTGATAAGAAAAGCAAAAAGCTCATCTTTATCGATTATTGTGAAGAATTGAAAGCATACAGGCTTCTTGATCCCTCAACTCATGAGGTTTTATTTCATAGGAATGTCCAATTTGATGAAACATTCCCTCAAAAATATCCTCAAAAGCCCTCTTCCTCCATTGAGCCTTCTCCTATAGTAGAACCTCAATATTATGAAGAGCCAACTCTTGAAGTTAACTTGGTCATTGATAATCAAGATGAAGAACCTGTAACTCCATCTCAATGTCTTTCAACTCCTTCAACTCCTTCCTCTATGCCAAAATGGGCCCGCACCATTGTTAAAGAAGCTACTCCTTACATCCAAAATCTTCCTTCAACTAGATCATCCAACCCCATAGGCATTGGTCTTGTATGTCAATCTATTTCCTCTGATCCTCAATCCTTCAAAGAAGCCTCAGGTATTAAGGAATGGGATGATGCCATGGAAAATGAATTTTCTTCCTTGATAAAAAACAAGACTTGGGATTTAGTTCCCTTACCTAAAGGAAGGAAATTAGTTCATTGTAAATGGATCTTCAAAACCAAATATGGGCCTAATGGAGAAATAGACAAACACAAGGCTCATCTTGTAGTGAAATGTTTTTCTCAAATTGAAGGTATTGATTATGCAGAAACCTTTGCTCCAGTTGCTAAAATGGATTCTGTTAGATTGGTTCTTGCTCTGGCTGCTTCCCATAAATGGCCAGTCTATCAAATGGATGTAAAAAGTGCTTTCTTACATGGAGATTTAAAGGAAGAGATATTCATGGAACAACCTGTTGGTTTCACTCAAGACTCCTCTCTTGTTTGTAGGCTTAAAAAGTCTCTCTATGGCCTCAAACAAGCCCCTAGAGCTTGGTATGAAAATATGGACTCCTTCCTTCTTTCAGCAGGTTTTTCTCATTGTGAGTCTGATAACACAGTTTACATTTGGAGAAATGAAGGCAAAATCACCATTCTTGTCCTATATGTTGATGACCTTCTTCTCACTGGTAGTAACTTGACTCACATTCAGACTATAAAAGACTCCCTCTCTAAAAAATTTGAAATGGTTGATCTAGGTAAAGCTCATTACTTCCTTGGGATCCAAATAAGTCAAATAGATGAAGGTATTTCTTTGTGCCAACAAAAGTACACTCTAGATCTTCTACAAAGATTCAAAATGATAGATTGCAAACCCTCTCCTACCCCCTTTCAATCTGGCATTAATCTTAGTACTTCCTGCTCATCCCCTCTTTGTGATGCCACTCTATACCATCAGCTTGTAGGAAGTTTGCTATACCTTACTCATACTCGCCCAGACATCTCATATGTTGTTGGCCTCATATCCAGATTCTCTCATCAGCCTCACTTCAGTCATTGGCAAGCAGCAAAAAGAATCCTCCATTACTTGCAGGGCACTACTCACTTTGGGCTCTTCTACAAGGGAAAATCCATGGATATAATTGGCTACACAGATTCAGATTGGGCAGGTTCAGTAGAAGATAGATGTTCCACCTCAGGCTATGTATTTTGCCTTGGTTCCTCACCAATAGCCTAGTTATGCAAGAAACAACAAGCAATAGCCCTATCTTCTATAGAGGTAGAATACAGGGCAACAGTTTTGGCTAGTCAGGAAGCTCTTTGGCTTCATCAAATTCTGAGAGAATTTGGTTTCACCCATGAACATCCTATAACTCTTTGGTGTGAAAATCAGAGCACAATTCATATTGCATGTAATCCAGTTGAACATCAGTGAACCAAGCACATTGAGATACACATGCACTTCATAAGGCAGCATATTCAGAGCGGGGACATACACTTGGAATATATTCCAACTGAGGCACAAATTGCAGATATCTTCACCAAGTCATTTCCTTCTCCACATTACCTTCAGTTGCGAGATAAGCTTGGAGTTATACAACTGCATTGATTGGAATTATGATGACAATCTTCTTCTAATAGTTGGTTTTTCCCCACAGGGGTTTTTTCACCAACTATTTATTGTATATGAGTACCTAATCAGGCCTAGTTGTCGGGCCTCATATTTATTTCTTGTATAAAGAGGACAATATTCACCATACAAAGACAAGCCTCACATTGTTGGTTTTTCCCCAGGGTTTTTCACCAACAATATTATGTAAATGAGTACCTAATCAGGCCAAGTTGTCGGGACTCATCTTTCTTTCTTGTTAAAGAGGACAATCTTCGCCATACGAAGACATGCCTCTCTTCTTCTCATAGTTTTTTTTCCACAGGGTTTTTTACCAACTATCTATTGTATTAGGAGGACAATATTCGCCATACGAAGACAAGCCTCACATTGTTGGTTTTTTCCCACAGGGGTTTTTCACCAACAATATTATGTAAATGAGTACCTAATCAGGCCAAGTTGTCGGGACTCATATTTCTTTCTTGTTAAAGAGGACAATCTTCACCATACGAAGACATGCCTCTCTTCTTCTCATAGTTGGTTTTTCCCCATAGGGGTTTTTACCAACTATCTATTGTATTAGGAGGACAATCTTCGCCATACGAAGACAAGCCTCTAACTTCCTTTTGATTGATGGTTTTTTCCCATTGGGTTTTACCATCTCTTCAAAAGAAGTCATTGTACATGAGTACCTCATCAGGCCTTGTTTCCAGGACTCATTTGTACAATTCACCCCTAGTATCACTTAAGGGGGGTGTTAGAATAAGAGAATATTCTCTTAAGTTCCACTAGGATAGACACTTGAGTTTCCACTCCTCCATGTGTCAGGAGAACTCTCAGTGGTGTCTTCATCAGGTCTGATGAGTTGTAATGTCCCCATCCTAGTCAGGTAACAGAGCGTAATATGGACTTGCCTATTCATAAGGTTTCGTAGGCAATGTCGAGTGTTTAGGAACCACTAGGTGTTATGGAGATATTTTTGGACGATCTGCATTCATAGTTGTCAGCTTTTAGGACCGTTTTTGGCAGTATTTTCAAAGACTTACTATTTTTAGTAAGTCAGTTAGGGTTGGATCCTCGAGAAACGAAAAGTACGACTGGCATCTTCGACTTAATGGGTATCCGTTTTCGTAATTCGTTTGGTGGTTGGATGTTGGGAGAGCAATAATTTTAATACCCGAAGATTTATAATGTTATATTTAAATATAAAAGTTAAATATATTAATTTTGGGCATTATTTAATCTTAAAAGGGGTCATGTAACCACTTGAATTAAAGGGGATTTTACAAAGTTCATATTTCTAATGTCATAAAAGTTGTATGGTCTCCTTGGGAAGTAATAAGTGAAATATATTACAATTTATGGTAAAAAGAATGCCTTCAAGGTGCAACGTAGCATTTGGAAAGACAAATTATCTCACATTCAAGAAGTGAATGGATCAACCAGCTTTGGGAAAGGATAAAAGTGGTATTGAAGAGTTTATTGTGACATCTTTTGGTTATTACATTTCATGTTTGGAGAAAGGAGCTTGCTTGCAACAGAGTTTGCAGGAAGATATCCAGTTTGTTTGTGACGAAAAACCACAAGCAAGGGCAGATTTGGCTTGTTTGGAGACGAAACCCTCCAGTAGGAACATCACTTTTGGGATTGCAAGATATCCTTGGAGTGATTGTGGCATTTCCGTGACGGGAAATGATTTGAGCTTCAAAGTGGTAGGTTGTTGATGAGTTTTGGGGTGCACTTGGTGCCATTTTTAGAGTTACTTCAGATTGCATATGTTTCCAGTGAGGCCAAACCATTAGAGGTTATTTTGAATTAGATTTCTTGGGTTTTGAATAATCTTGTATTGCTGATTATTCATAGTTTTTTATCAGCTTATCAGTCGTACACTTCAGCATTTTGGAAGGGATCTGTCATTTGTGAAGGGTTTTTAACATGTCGTACCAGGTGCAGTGAAGGGCTTGCACTTATTGAGGCCAAACGCCTCCCATTTGGAGTATTCATTGTGTTGTATGAGGTCTTCTCTTTGTTGGATAGTCAAACAACAATTAGTATGATGGAGAAATTGTATTACAAGCATATTTAATGAATATATAAGTTTGTTGTTGCTGGTGTTAACTTCCAGAATTATATCAGGCCTTTAGATCTTCGGATACACTTATCCTTGTACAATTTCCTTCATTGGGTTTGCTTAATATCATTAGAAGAAGTTTGTGCTTAAATTTCGTAGTCATTGGAGGAGTAGTTTTTAAGATACAAGCATTTCTAGTTTGCTGCTATTTTTATTTCTAGAATTTTTATTATTGCAAAAAGTATAAAAAATTCATATTTGCATAAATCACATGATATCAAAGCAATCAACAAACAAGACATTCAAGTTTTCAGTTTGGAACCCAAGATCGAAACCTGGCTCTTTGGGTGGCAAATTTATTTGCCTTCGAAAGGGGTAGGACATTACATGATTTTTAATCCAACAACTCTCAATGATCAACTTTGTTATTTATACAGAGTTGATCCTTGGAATAAATCAATCAGTTCCACTCTTTTCTTCATCTTTCGTGTAATGCTTTGCATATCTATTATTGTGAAATTCTAATAGAGAGAGCATTTCAATGGACTTATTGGGTGGATTGTCAACCACTTGGAGAGGTTATGATTATCTATTTGTTATAGTGGACAAATTTAGTAAAATGGTAATTGTTGTACCTTGTAAGAAAAATTTTACAGCAGAAGGTACAGCCAAACTTTTTTTAACATATTTTTATTCATTTTGGATTACCTAAGAGTATCATTTCATATAGAGATACTTGCTTTCTCAATAATTTGGCTTGCATTATGGGAAATATTGGACACTAAGTTGAAGATATCAATAGCATTTCATACATAAATGGATAGACAAACAGAAGTGGTCAACAAGACAATTGTGCACTTGTTGAGGGTCTATAATCAACCATTTGAGGTGTGTTACGGGTATCTACCTCATTCACCTTTTTATGGAGCCTTTGAAAGTGTGCAAGATCCAAGTAGCTCAAAATTGGAAGGAGAGAAAGCATTGAAGTTCATTTAACGTATTTAATTGATCCAACAAAAAATAGAGGAGAAATTGAAGCAAACTTAGTAGCACTATAAGGAACACCATGAAAAATATAGGGTAGCTCATGATTTCTAAGTGGAAGATATTGTATGGTTGCATTTAAAAATAAGGAATTACTGAAGGGAGAAGGTAAGAAATTGAAGCCTATTAGATATGGACCATTTAGAATTTTAGAGCAGATTGGTCCAAATACCTTCCAACTCGAATTGCCAAGTTATATGTAAATGTACTCTATTGTCAATGTGGAAAACCTGAAGTTGTTTGAACCCTCTTTGTTGGATGAGATATAAGATGCTCCAATATTGCCTAAGTTGGATGATTTAGTCTCATTTGAGTTTGAGGAGGTAGTAATAGATTTAATTCTAGAAATAAAAATGTGAACAACACACCAAGGGTAGGAAGAATTATGGTTGGTCTATCCAAAGGAAAAAATGCTAAGCAAGGTAAAGTGGATCTCCAAGAAGCAAGCAAAGAAACAATATCCCCATTTGAATAAAGATGATCTTGAGGGACCAAAATCCTCCAATGGGCGAGGTCTTGATCAAGAGATAAACTGAAAGGTCATCTTAAGAAGTGTGGAAGGAGCTCTGGATAAAATCCTCATTTTAGAGCAATCAACATTTGCTGGAATAGAGTATGGAGGATCTGTGTTTTATATTCTAGGAAAAATTTATGGAAGTTTGGTGAATTTCGATGGCTCCATGAAATGCATCTTGGAAAAAAAAATTTAACAGTTTTTGAATCTCTCAAAATGAACAACCAAGGCTAAAGTTATGGTCAAATTAATGAACCACAAAGTCCTAGAATGTATGGGTCGACGTGTTCAAAACTACTTACAAGGATATCTTTAAAATACCATAATTTCTTCATTACTAGATCAAATTGGATGAAACTAGTACCGTTAGAAAGTTGGTTTCAAGGAGCATATTTCTAGAGTGGTTTCTTAGAAAATAAAGGTCGGGATAGAAAGTTATGGCAGTCATAAAAAGGTTGTTCATAAATGGGCTGTTCAATGAGTGGGTTTTAAATACTAAAATTCATTTAATAAAAGGAGCTGGTTTAAAATACCAACACTCATTTAATAAAAAGTGCTGATTTTAAATATCAACACTCATTTAATAAAAGGGGCTACACTCATTTAAGAAAAGTAGCATTTATCCACATAACATATTGTGATAAATTTTTGCACAACACATTGTGAGGTCTTTTTGCAGACAAACACATTACAAACACATTGTGAGGGATTTTTGCACAACACATTATGAGGGTTTTTCAAACAACCATGTTGTGAGGGTTTGATTGCCACATCTGCAGTGGGAGAACCAAGAGGTAGAGAAGGAAGAGGCCAGAGTAGATATTGGGGAGAACAAGTTGAAGAATACAGCCAGCTAAATATCAGTAAGAATTTGTATCAGCTTTGAATTCCAATAACAATCTGTCCAATTTATTTGGGTCGTGGTTTTTACCATTTTGGGTTTCCATGTTAAAAAAATATTGTGTTCTCTTGCAGTTTATAATTGTGTGTGATTTATTTTCTGTAATATTTGAGTATTAATTTCAATTTGATAAGTAGATCAGATATCACATACAATATAAAGCATACAATCTAAGCATGGATATATTTTACTAACCTAAGCTGAAGGATTAAGTAAAATTTGTGATCTGTTTGAGGAAAGAGTCAAGTTTTAACTCTTTATCGATCATGTATGAAATGATAAAAATGAGTTGATTGCAAAAACATGAATGGCAAAAAGGAGTTGATCACAAAAACTTATCAATAAAAGATGACAAATCTAGTTGATAAGAAAAATAAAAAATATTTTTGATGAAAAAATAGATTACATATGATTTAATTAATTTGATAAAAATATAATGAAAACAATACAATATTTTGATTCTAATAAAATTGGCCCCAATAAAAACCACACATAACTTATTCAAAAAATAATAATAATAAATTATAAAGTAATATTAGTAATCCAATAAATCACTTTTCCATGAGATCTACTTCTAAAACAAACCACACATAACTTATTCAAAAAATAATAATAATAAATTATAAAGTAATATTAGTAATCCAATCAACCACTTTTCAATGAGATCTACTTTTAAAACAAAGATCTTCATAATATTTTTTTAATGAATGTGTGACTGTGAAGTCTTTGATATTCTAAATTCAGATAACAAGTGTAAGATAAAGAACTAAATATATATGTTTAATATACTCATAATAAAATACAAAATATATTGTATTAATTGATTCTTCAAATCTATTCAAAAATGATATTATTATATAATGATAATATAATACAAATAATATTTAAATTGTATAAATAATTATTAACAAGGTGATGTGTAATAACTAATTAAAATATATATAATACATCTTTTATACAAATTTAAAAATAATAAAAAAATTAAAATTAAAAAATATAAAAATTAAATTAAATTAATTAATATATAATACTCTTGTACCTTAAAAAAAAATGTTCACTCTATTTTATTTTTCCCATAGCATCAAGCCCATTTTGAGGAAATAATACCATTCTAGGTTCAAAGACTTTACACACTGATTGCTTTGCTTTATATTTATAAAAATATGGTAAGGACCACTCTAGGCCTCTAAAAAAAATTGAAAAAGCCTCGCAGAAAACTTCTGGCAGGAATATTCCAGTTTAAAGACACATTTTGGATTAGATATTGACTCCACTTCCATAGCATGCGCAGGAGAAGGAGAAGGTTTGTCTTGCAAAGTCATGAAAGTTTTGACTGTCTATCCTCGAAAATCTGACCCTCTTTGATAATTCATGACAACTAGCTGCCTTGAAGTAAACTTGTAGAACAAACAGAGATGATGCTGATATAGGAGGAAGTCTCTCTTAATCACCATGTGCATTCAATTGCTTGGAAATACTGAGGTTGATCTAAAGTTCATCAGTCATTAATGCATCAAGTATATTATCGTTGTACTGATACGTTTGGAGATGCATCAGTGTTATAAAATAATAGCTCTCACATGGAACATAATTATGATTTCTCTTGCTATTTCTATCGTCAGTGTCCTTTTCGTTCACAAAGTCGTGACTCATCTATGCAGTATTTTCTTATTGCAGAACCAGACCATTTCAAAGTTGATTTAAAAAAAGAAAAAACATAGGATTAGTTTGACAATAACAGCAAACCACAGACGAATAAAAAGCAGACAAGTAATGAGATTGAATACAAGGAATTAATAACAGTAACAGCTCTCACACGGAACATAATTATGATTTCTTTTGCTATTTCCATCGTCAGTGTCCCTGTCGTTCGTAAGTCGTGACTCATCTATGCAGTATTTGCTTATTGCAGAACCAGACCATTTCAAAGCTGATTTGAAAAAAAAAAAAAAAAAATAGTTTGACAATAACAACAAACCACAGACGAATGCAGAGCAGACAAGTAATGAGATTGAATACAAGGCATTAATTACAGTCAGTTGGAGGTGTGGGTTGTTTGATCTCAGAGGAGATCGTTATTCCCTATTCCCTATATAATAAAGAGCAATGACACATTAGTCAAACTTTGCTGTAAATGAATAACCCTAAACTATAGGCTTTGCAGATATTCAATTCTTAAACGGAGAAAGAAACTATGAAAACGAAAACATGTGTTTGACACAACTGTAGTGATTGTCTAGTTCAGTTGACACCGAACTAATGTTGGAAACAGTAATGCTTTAATGTAGAAAAGCATATGCAAAGTTGTCTTTAGCTTTTTTTAAAAGAAGTCTTTTGTAACAAACCTAGTTCTGATATTAATTATTAGTTTATAAATAAGTATATATATAGAATAAACATAATAGAAAACATAAATTGCTAATATAAATTATTGTTGTAATATATAAAAATTTATTGATTGATTTGTTGTCTTCCAATATAATATTTTTTTATATATTTTGAATGATTATTGTTATTATTTTTTGATATTGTTATACTATTATGAAATCCATAATCACTAATCCATATAATTTAATTTAATTATGCATAGGGTGGATGATCCATCTATGGATAGATCAACTAATGTTGAATATAAGAATATATAGACTTATTCCAAATGGTTTTTTTTAAATAATAGATTATGTTTTTTATCTTTAGATCTATCTTTTTATCTTTGCACTCATTTTTTTGTTTTGCCATCTATCTTTCTATATCACAATTGCTTTTCTATTTTTTCACTTTAATTTCTTTTTTAAGGAAAGCACTTTTGTGTGCTTTTTCTCTTTAAGCATTATTTTTTTCAACATTCTCCCTTTAAATTCTCCCTTTAATGTTTAATTTTTAAATCTTCAATGTCTTGAAAAAAACTTATCTTCAACTTGCTATTGCACATACACCTACACGCTTGAGCATTCACATTCACATAACATCTTGTCGGTGACTTTATTTTCTTCTTTACCATGGGTTTTATCTCATTCCTCAACCAGAAGTGTCCTTATGGTAATCTTCTCATCCTACTAGACTCTATGGATAACTAGTCACTACAACCACCAAATGTAATAAAATAGATTATTTCTTATGAGGTCACTTTGTTGTTTCTACATCAAACCTTTATCTTTCTTCTCTCATGTGTGGGATCTTGCTTCTACCACACATAATCTTTATCAAATGGTTCTCATCACTCCCATTTTCTCCTTTGAAGATACTCTTGTTTTTGCAATTTCTCTTCTATGGATTCTTTTACTCCTCTTATATCTTTCATTGGCTCTCATATTGTGCTAAGAAATGGACCAGTTAGGACTTGAATCTATGACCTCCATGCACTGAGGTTGCTCCACCAATAAGCTTTTGGATTCTTCTTGAACCAACCTATGATTTGGATTTAGGATTGCTTCTACTCATTGCTCTAACATCCCCCCTAAGCCACTCTACAAGTGCTTGGTACTCCTAACTTTAACACCAATTATGAGCTTTAACATTGGATCTAAACTTCAGTAAAGCATGATCTCCCACAATATGGATGCACCCAAGTTTGGATCGAACAAGCTCTACTATAAAAAACATAAATATCTCTCTCAAATGCTCAAGTTTGTGTCTTCTCTTTTTTATTCTGCATACTTTTTCCTTCTTTGTAAATGAACAATGAATAATTGATCCATCCATACTCGAGTGGATCATCCAACCTATGCATAGTTGGATTAGAACGTATGGATTTAATTATGGTTTTTAGAGTGGTGCAATTGCATTTTTGAGGGGCCTCTAGAGCAATTTTTCCATAAAGTTGATGACAACTCTATCATAGACAGAATTGCTTGTTGAAATTTGTGTTCTCTTTCTAATATTTTCAATGCTTTTCTTGATTAAAAAAAAGTCCCAAGCACAAAGTTATGATCCTAACACTGTGGTTAATATTAAAAAAAATAGATTTAAGGCATTTTTTAGCATAAAGCCATGCTCCAAAAAGGTCACGTACCTGGATCATTTGTCCCCCTTGAAAAAAAATGGTCCCCATTGTATCACCTTTTAACATTAGGTGTGGAAATTATTTCTTTATCTAATTTTTTTGAGCCACTATCCTTGGTGACCAAGTTGTCCTGCCTTGACCACTTTGTATATCTCAATGGACTACCTTCTAGTGGCCCTAGTCCATGTATCAACGATATGATCCTCCTCCACTAGAGCTAAATTGCCAAGATTGATTTTTTCAATGCCCAATTGTTTTACTACTACATAAGTGTCCAACATAGGTGTATGATGGGGCCTAACAAGTTCAACATTGAATATTATATGCAAACCAAGATAATATTAAAAATTCAATTCAAAGGTATTTTATCCCACCTTCTTGGTGATGGTGTGTGGTCCATAACAAAGAGGTATGATCTTCCTATGGGGTCCTATAAGTATCTCTTTCTGAAGACTTAACCATACTTTATCTCCAGCCTCGAATTGATGTGGGACCTGATGTTCATCATGGAATTGCTTGTATTTTTTATTTATCATTTTCAAGAGGTCATGGTCCTATTGCTAGATGTATTGAATTTATTCCATAAATCATGCTACCTTTTTTCTTCTTTTTGTCCATGAGGTTAGTACTCCATGGATTGCACACATAAAGCTACATTAGTGGGTTATATGTTGAAATTGTAATATATTTCATGGCTAAGAGTCGATATTGTGCAATGTTTTGGATAGGCCTAAGGGCATTTTATTGTATAATTTATTTTTTCTTTATAATATTTTATTATGTAAACCCAATGGGCCTTGGTTAACCTTGTTATGGTTAAAACCTATTTATTATTTGTAATTAACCTAAAGCCCACTTATTATATCAACTTAGGTTAAACTCTATGATGTAATTAGGGTTTTGGTATTGCTATAAATACCCTCTTTACACTCCTCTTTTAATCATCAAAGTGTTGTGCAATATTATCTACAGATAGTGATTATTTATGGTGCTTACAGGTGCCCCAAATCTCTTTCATCCTTCTTTTGCTTTCTAGATAAGTGTTGAGTAAACATTATCTTATGTTCACTTTTTAAAAGTATTATGAAACCCAACATGTTATCAAAGTGGGTATGGAGTATCACTACTTGGTCATGCAAAGAACCTTCTCTATGCCTTTGATTTTTCTTTCAATATTTGGGACCATTTTCTCTTCTTCAATTCCTCATAAGTAGGCTCAACGCAAGAGGTGGTATCATCCTTTTTTTCATATTTTATCTACTTTTTTAGCATGCTTCAAGACTTTGAAATATCTCCTATTTCATCTTTGTCAAGGTTTCCATACCATTCTTTGGTTGTGCTGCAAAGTGATCTCAACAACATGATTTTAAACTTAAATTTTGCACCCTCTTCTTTCTTGCATGTGTTTTATTCTAAGCACATGTACATTTTGTTGATCAAGAAGACACACACTATCTCTCTCTACGAAGAGGATGTGGACCCCGTGGCATCTTTATGGGGTGTTCCAAAGTGGTTAATAGAGCTCAACAAAGGCACTTTGCTCATGTTCAACCCAAGCTCAATTTGTGTGGTTAATTATATCTTATCACTTTGATTAGAGAGAATAAAATGGGGATGTTATGCTCTTGTATACATAGGAAGACTATGCAGCATCTTCGTCAGGAGGGCCTTGGTTGTGGTTTAAGGGGAGAAGGTTTTAGCTTCAAGTTGCTTCATTTGCTAGCATGCTCACTTTAGGAGCTCTAGGTCTCAAGTTCTAGACCAATATGCTTTATTTTGCTACTGAAGAAAATGATTACAAATCCTTGAAATTAAAGTGGCCATTAGTCACTACTATACACATTAGTTGGTTGGTTAGCGCAATGGTCTTTAGTCATAGTCAACCCAAGGTCAAATCCCACTGGGCTTATTGCATTACATTGATAAATAAATATTTGGTCGACATTGCATTGTTATATGCCACAACAATATATTTTTTAATATTTATGTGTTCCTCTAATTAGAAAAGGGCATCTAGCAAAATTGCACTATAAAATAAACATTGAAGTGGCAAAATGTAAGTGGAAAGCACCAACAAATTAGAGCATGATAGGTGGCAACAATCAATTAGATGACTCAATTCTAAGGATAAAGCAGTTGTTCTTGATGATGAATCTTGACACCAAAATAAAGAAGAGGCTTTGGCTTTATTTTCCTTGTTGATTGAACTAGAGGTACTTTTCCATATCAAAGAGGGGAGTGGCCCTATCTGGGTATGGTCAAAACTACATGAACTTTTTGGAAAGGTTAATCCTACTAAAATGAATTGCTTGGAATTGGAGTTTTTTTCTCTTAAATTAGCTTATTTTGATAATGTTAAGGACTCTATTATGATATTCAAGGATTTGAGGGC
Source organism: Wollemia nobilis (assembly GCA_028583015.1). Classification (NCBI taxonomy): domain Eukaryota; kingdom Viridiplantae; phylum Streptophyta; class Pinopsida; order Araucariales; family Araucariaceae; genus Wollemia; species Wollemia nobilis. The sequence goes on from JAQPPZ010002969.1 coordinate 352,504, forward strand.
AAATATTGCATCTATTGAAGGAAAAAAGAAAGATGATGTAGAACGTGTTAAGACTATCCTTGCTAATTTATCTCCCTCCTTTCACTAATTTCTCTCCCTCATTTCAAATATTGAGCCTAATGATTCATATAATTCCAATGTTTTTAGAATCTCGAAATAGCCTTGCTCTTGATCATTTATTTTTTGTCCTAGTTCATTTTTAGGTGGCAATGCAAAATTATGGTGGAACTCCATAAATACAGACTCATGCAAATGAATTCAAGTCTAATAAGGCTAAGATCCAGGGGCCCAAGGGAAAGGTTAAGTCTTCAAAGAAAATGAAGATTACTTGTGGATTCTATAAAAGGGAGGGACATCCAACAAAGAATTACTTGTCGAAGCAGCGAAGGATCAAAGTTGAATTCTTGAAGTTAGGTGGATGTCTTCTAGATTATAGAGATTCGGATGAATCTACCTCAACTATAGAGATCCATTATATCATCCATTATGAGGAATAATATATCTCTATCACTAATGTCTTTTCTCCTTGGCCCCTCAATTCAAATTTTTTATGGGTGTTGAAATTATAATCTGCTTCATGTCCAAGAGCCGATATTATGTAATGTATTGTATATGCCTAACAACATTTCATTGTAAAATATAAATATTTTTTATAATATTTTATTATGTAAAACCAATGGGCCTTGGTTAACCTTTTCATTATTAAACCATATTTATTATTTGTAATTAACCTAAAGCCCACTTATTATATCAGCTTAAGTTAAACTCTATGATACAATTGGGGTTTTCGTATTGCTATAAATACACCCCTTACACTTCTCTTTTAATCATTAGAGTGTTGTGCCCCAAATATCTTTTGTCCTTTTGTTTTCTATATAAGATTTGAGTAAATGTTTTGCTTCTATTCATTTCTAGAAAGTATTGTAAAGTATGACACACTAAGGGTTGAAACCCAAAATAGACATGAAATGGGTTGTGTTTGGTAGATCTATACAGAGCTTGATTGTACCCATTTTGATTGTAAGGGAGGTTGTCATCCCATGTATGTGGATGCTTGGAATTATACATTCAAAGAAGATGTACGATCAATTGATTCACAACTTCTATCTACCCATTAGTCTGAGGGTGGAAAGTTGTGGACATGGTCAACATGGTCTCCATCATGCTTTATAGGATGGTCCAAAAAATGCTTAGAAATCTACTATCCCTATCATATACAATGGACTTTGGTAAGCCAAAGTTGATCCATACATGACTAAAATAAAGCTTAGCAATCTTCTTAGCTAAAATGGATTTCTTACAAGGAATCATAATAGCTATTTTAAAAAATGATCACCTAGTACAAAAACACAATCATTACAATGCTTAGATGTGGGTAAACTTGAGAGGAAATCCATGGAGACAAATTCCTAAGGCTATGATGGCACTGGCAATGGTATATACAGTCCCTTCTTCTTTTTGGTTAGTTTGACAACATTGTAAGAGGTACCTGACTTAATGCACCTCTCGACATCATTCCTCATTTTGGATTAATAGAAGTACTTTTGAAGTATTGCCAACAAATTTTCCATCCCAAAGTGGCCTACTACTTTATTGAAGTGTGCTTTCTAAATCATATTTGAGCACTCGCTAGTTGGTACACAAATATATCCCATGTACTAGAGGATGTTATCTCGCAAGTAAAAATAAAAACATGCTTACCAACACAAAGAGCTTCATATGCATTTGCAAAATCATAATCTACTTTATATAAGGTTGATCAATTGGAAGTATCCTGCCCACGAGAATCAAGAATGGTGGTGAGTTCTATGATTGGATGTCATCTCAAATAATATTTTGTTGAATTGGCATTCCTTTTCTTATGCTTGATGATAAATGAAACTGCTATAAATATAAGGCCCACTTTTGATGTCTTTTATTCCTTAGATTATGTTGTGTTTGAATGAACTGTATAGGTCTATGGTCTGTATGGATGATAGTTTCCTTGCCCAAGATGTTGTGCTTCCACTATTTACATGCTTGGATAGTGGCATAGAGCTCTTTGTTATATGTAGGGTATTTTCAAACTACCTCATTGAATGTTTCATTGTGATGGGTAATTGGTTACCCATGTTGTATGAGGACAACTCCTAATGCATACTCTAATGCATCAATTATTACCTCAAAAGGTTAATGTAGATTAGATAGAAAAAGTGTAGGAGATTAACATATTTGGTTCTTCAACCTCTCAAATTCCATTTGTTATGTATCTCCCTAATGAAACTTGGATTTGGAACCTCCTTTGGTTACTTGATGTAGTGGCCAAGCAACTTATGAGAACCCCAATACAAATCTTCAATAGAAATTGGAAAGTCCAAAAGCTATGAAGCTTTGTTAAAGTCTTTGGGGCAGGGAAATATCTAATTACTTGAATCTTCTCAAGATCAACATGGACTTCATCTTTGTCAACAATATGCCCAAGGAACTAAATCTTTGTCATGCCAAATGAACACTTCTCTACATTAGCATATAGCTTGTGCCTTTAAAGAATCTAAAGCATCTATCAAACATGTTGTAAATTTTCCTCCCATGTTTTACTATAGATAAGAATGTCATCCAAGTAAACCATCATAGATGATTTTGTGCAGAGACGTAGGATGCCATGCATCATCCTCATAAATGTGGCAAGTGCATTTATCAAGCCAGGAGGCATAACTAGCCATTTTATTAAACCCCCCTTGGATTTGAATGCAGTATTATATATGTTAGTGGGATCTATGGGTATTTGAGGATAGTCACATTCGAGATCAAGTTTGGTGAAGAGCTTTGCACCACAAAGTTGGTCCAACAAGTCATCTATTTGAGGGAGTGGATAACAGTTCTTCATAGTGATTTTATTCAAATCTTTATAGTCAATATAGAGTCTCCGCATTCCATATTTCTTTGAAGTCAAGACAACTAGACTGCCATATGGTGAAGCACTTGGTTTGATGTGCCATTTTTAATCAATTCTTAGATTTACCTTTTGATTTCATCATTTTCAAATGCTAGTGTATGATAAGTAAACACATTAGATAAAGAACTAAGAACTAAATCAATGGAATTCTTTACCTCACAATGAAGTGGAACCCCAGTTGGTGGCTTGAACAAGTCATATTCCACTATAATCTAGTCCATCTACTTTTATTGTGCGGAGACTATAATAGATGTAGCAACAGTCCTTTAGTTTTATGGCTTGATTATCAACAAAATGAATTTCATTATATTGTCTATTATCCTCCTAAATTGTTGAGCATTGATTAAGGAAAAATAGGTGGGAGGAAATACCTCTAGCAACCTTTAAAACTGACCTCTGACAATGATGGTGACATTTTGGGACCTAGATTCATAAACACCATACCTCTTCCACATAAATGGTTGGTCCAAAATCACATCACAAACATCACACAAAACTTCATCTTTGAAAGGATTGATGTCATAAGAGGAGACGTCATTGAATGACACAAATGTCTCCCCCCTATTGTAACCATTCAACATTATATGGTTTTGGGTGTAGTGTGACAAGCAGATTCAAATCCTTCACCATCTAAGTAAAAATCAAATTCTTTTAACCCCCATGATCAACAATGAAATGCAATGTCTTACCCATAATCCACATTTGTGAGTGAAACATTCATTCCTTGTATTATGACTCTCCTTGTGACTCCTTTGGTACAACATGTGTGATGGCAATGCTCACATTTCATTTGGCTTCCACAATTTGCTTACCTCTATCCTCATCTTATGGATGTGGACATGGTGGTGCAGTGGATGTAGAGGGTTGTGACTCGACAAACAATTACTTAATTGATCAACACTCCTCCCTTGAATGTCGGTTGCTCTTGTGATAATCACACCATTTGTCAGTCTTGACCTTTGGGGGATTCCTTTCTTAGGATTTTTTTTGCTTCCAATTTTGATTTTGAGGATGACCCCCTTTGTCTTGATTCTTTGGAGAGTTACTTTTGTCTTTTATTGGTTGGTATTTAGTGTTCTAGTTTTTATTATTTGCTATTCCTCCTTTTCTATTTTCTTTTTGGTGCATCTTGCTTCGATTGGACAAGTCCATATGCCTCTACCAATGTCTTGAATTCAAAGAGGTCCATGTCTTCTTGAATGTAACCATTGCAACCCGCTATGGTACTTAAGGATTATGTCTTTCGATATCTTGATTACCTAGTTTTGCTATCATGGAATGAAAAGAATCAATATAATCATGAATAGATTGGTTTTTACCTTGACATAATTGTTACCCTTGCATATATTGGTCTTCATAGGCTTTCGAGGGATAGTATTCTTCCTTGATGACCTCCATGAAATAATCCCATGTGAATTCTTTCTCTTCTGTAACCCTATTACAATATGCTTCCCACCAATTTTGAACAAGCGATGAAGTTTTTAAGAGTGCAAAGGTGATTTTCTCAATGTCAATGAATTTATGTAAAGAGAGTATGAAGATAATTGATCCAACCAATTTTCTAGGGCATCAACATTAGTTTTTCCTTCAAAAGTAGGAATATCAAAATTCACTTACACCTTAAAAGGTGTGGAAGCACTGAATGGTGCTAGGGCAATGGGAGGTGTGTAGAGGAGGTTGAAGAGTTTACAATAGGGAACCATTGAATAATTTGAGCAAATTGATCCATTATTTATTCCTCTAATTCAAGAAGGCTTTGTTCAACATCTCCTTGAAAGGATTGACTATATTGATGTTGTCCCTTCTAGTTCTCATCTAAGATCATTTGTAATGACAATGGAGTTAATCGGAGGGATCTTGCATCTAATAGCCAAACTTTTGATATCCTAATCTCATGTTTATGGAGATACACTCAAAAGACAAGTCGTTTTAATACCACTTATCATAAACTTAGAATTTTGATTGATCCAAAACTCAAAATTTTGAGTTAAGGAAGATCATGAAAGAGTGCAATTCATAAATAAGAGTATAACAAGTCAAAACGCAAATATATAGCACCTGGGGGTGCAGTGCAATGGTTCGAGCTTTGGCTCTTCTTCGAGAGGTCCAAGGTTCAAACCGCGGCGTGGGCAAGTGTGTGAGGGGGTGGGTGTGTGGTGGCTTTGTCTTAAATTCCCTATTGATAAGTATAGCTCTCAACTTTAGGAGGGGTCATGGTTGGGAGGAGATTGCTCAGCCCTGTATGTCGGTCATAGGGGTTTCTCACAATAACCAAATCCAAAAAAAAAAAACGTAAGTATATAAATAAAATAACATAATGATTTTATTGCTTAAAAAATACAATACAATGCAAAGAATCTTTGAGAATAGATGTGAGACTATAACATTACATCCATTACTATTATTTTTACATTCAAGGGTGTATCTCTCTTTATACAAGAATTGGTATGTTGGAAATCCACCGTATTGAATATGGAAGGTCACCCATATAAAAATGTGGTGATTCACATTCAACAATTTACAAAGTGCATATTAAATGAAAATTACATACATACGACTTGTCTTTTTATATTTTGTCTTCTATTCATTTGTCAACATATCTAGATATTGTCTTTTGGCTATAAAAATCTAAAAATAAAAAATTACTATTTTTAGTAAGTAATTTGTTTTTTATTTTTTAGGGGCTTTCGAAGCATTTTTTTTTTTATTTGTAACTCCTGTACATAGCATATCCACAGCATGTGAGGGGAGAGATTTGAACCTGGGGCCTCTCGATTTCAACTGGAGAGTTTTAACTACCCACTTGCTCTCCAACTCCTCTACATGAGCGGATTCGAAGCATTTTGCCCACAAAGTTATCCCCAACTCTATCTACGACAAGTTGCCTACTAAAATTGTTGTTCTCTCTAATATTTCCAACACTTCTTGAATGGATTGAAACAGAGTCCCGAGCACAAAGTTATGCCCCTAACGTTGCAATTAGGATTTTGAAAATAGATTTTCAGACATTTTTTAACATAAAGCCATGCCCCAAAAAGGTTACATACCTAGATCACTAATAACTAAACTTAGATGGCATGTGGTGTGTGGTTGAATATTTGGCAACTAGCTTGATCTCAAATTGTCAAAAAATTATGATATTGTGATGCTCACAATTATGTAGACATGAACTACCCCATTTGCACTTAGATCACCATTAATTAGAGATGCCAAAATGTTGAATAATATCCTTCAATGATGTCTATTCATCTTTGCATGTGAGTTGCAATGATGTATATATCAACAAAAACCTTGAAGCCTTTTTAAGGTAACAATGTTAGTATACATTCACCCACTAATGCACCATCCACTTTGAACCACAAGCAACTTGCTCTAGTTGATGATCAATTTTTTTTTACCTTAAACAATTCTTCTCAAATACACCATGCAAAGGATCGACTATCTCGATGTTGTCCCTCCTAGTTCTAATCTAAGATCATTTGGAATGACAAGGGAATTAATCATTTTTTTGACCTCAAACGATTCCTCCCAAATACACCATGCAAAGGATCGACTATCTCAATGTTGTCCCTTCTAGTTCTAATCTAAGATCATTTGGAATGACAAGGAAGTTAATCAAAGGGATCTCGCGTCTGATAGCCAAACTTTTGATATCATAATCTCATGTTTATGGGCATACTCTCAAAAGACAAACCACTTTAATACCACTAATCTTAATCTTAGAGTTTTGATTGATCCAAAACTCAAAATTTTGAATTAAGGAAGATCATGAAAGAGTGCAATTCAAAAATAACAAAATATAACAAATAAAAACACAAATATATAAACAAAATAACATAATGATTTATTGCTCAAAAAATACAGTACAATGCAAAGGATCTCTGAGAAAAGATGTGAGGCTATAACATTGCATCCATTACTATTTTTTTTTACATTCAAGGGTGTATCTCTCTTTGTATAAGAATTGGTGTGTTGGAAATCCACTGTATTGAATATGGAAGGTGACTCATATAAAAATGTGGTGATTCGCCTTCAACAAGTTACAAAGTGCATATTAAATGAAAATTACATTCATGACTCGTCCTATTGTATTTTGTCTTCTATTCATTTGTCAACATAGCTATAAAAAATCTAAAAATAAAAAATTACTATTTTTAGTGAGTGTTTTGTTATGTAATTTTGAATGGCTTTCAAGTATTTTTTCCACAAAATTATCTGCAACTCTATCTACGACAAGTTGCCTACTAAAATTTGTTGTTCTCTCTAATCTTTTCAACAATTCTTGAATGGATTGAAACAAAGTCCCAAGCACAAAGTTATGCCCCTAGCATTGCAGTTAGGATTTTAAAAATAGATTTTCAAGCATTTTTGAACATAAAGTCATGCCCCAAAAAGGTTACATACCTAGATCAGAAATAGCTAAACTTAGATGTCGTGGCGTGTGGTTCAAGATTTGGCAACTAGCTTGATCTCAAATTGTCGACAAATTATGTTATTGTGATGCTCACAATTATGTAGGCATGAACTACCCCATTCGCAATTAGATCACCATTAATGCACCATCCACTTTGAACCGCAAGAAGCTTGCTCTAGTTGATGATCTATCAATTTTTTTTTGACCTCAAACAATTCTTCCCATACACCATGCCATGTATCATCAATGTGCAAGGAGTTTACCTGCTCCTAGAAAATAAAAGGAAAACAAATAAACCTTACCGCGATAAACCCATTTTTTCTATAAAACTTGAATGTAATTTAGATATTTTGTGATTTTTCAGTGTATGTTGTCATATCCTTGGGTGGTTCTAATTAAAACTATTCGTCATGATCATCAACAGGAAAGCTACATAGCTTTCGTTATTGCTTGCACTGCCTTGAAGTGAGTCAACAACTCTCCTTAAAAGTCCTAAATTTTATGTCCCTATTTTCCACGAGAAAAGTAAGAGCTGCATAGCTTTCGTTATTTGCTTGCACTCCCTTTAAGTGAGTCAACAACACTCCTTAAGAGTCTTAAGCTTTATATCTCTATTTTCCACAAAGCAGTCTACTAGTTGTTTCTTTTATTTACTTTTAGCTTATTTCTATTCAGACCTTTCTTCCTTATGATTAGGAAACAGTAGTTGATTATAGCTACTAGCTATCTCAATGCAGAACCGAAGTCATTCATCAATAAATAAAGAAAAAATGTTACAATCTTAAAAAATTTATAAGTCACCTTATTTATGTCTTCAAGGATTCTTATTCTTTAATATCTTGATGCATAACTCAAGTAATATCACTTTATTCTCGCTCTTAATTGCCATTAATTATGTTCTCCAATTACTCTTTTACGGACAAGAATTTTTCATATTAAAAGGAATAGGAGTTCCACTACTGCATTCTAAATTTAGAGGCATATGAAAGCTGAGGATTGCATGTAAAGATGGACTGAAAGAAGTGAAAAAAAAAAAAAAAAGATATTTTATTGCAGAATACATACCTCCTACATGTAAGCACAATGAATGCTGAATATGCAATGCCTTAGCATCCCAGTTGCAAAATTGTCCATAAAACCACATCCGTAAGTTATATTCATTTTAGTTTAATTCCATGACATAATAATGAATACTCAGTAATTGTATTAGATTTAATCTATTCTAGTATTCATCCCTTGTTTTATTGAGTAATTCTTTATCTTTATGAGTTGATAGATTATGCCACAGAAATGCAATTTAGGAGCAACTCAAGTTTAGAAGGAAAATATCTGTGCTAAATATCAGCCTTCAAAATTGCAGTACAGGATGAAAAAGACCTGTTCTTATGTGGTGTGATCAATTGCATTGCTTGGAAAAGACAAAATGGGCTATCTCATCTACTAGTAATGTGCAAAAGTCAGAGAGGGTGGGGATTGTGGAAGTATAAAAATAGAATGTTCTACTTTAATTCTCCCCGTCAAATTGTATTGCACCAGAGTATAGCAAAATAGAAAAGCTCTGAACTGTCAATGCAATGAGGTTACCATCAGATATTTTATATGTATATAAAATGAGGGATTTTTCTAGAAGAGATTGCTATACCCCACTAAGTAGTGGACTTCCCCACATAAGGCAATTGAAAAGACTAGCATTTGCAGCTAAAATCATGTCTATCTATAAATTTTTAAACAACTTTCTTTTCATATTTCCAGCTCCATTAACACATGCCTGTAAGAGCTAATGGAGCCATCTAAAAAGAAACATGGAATAATTATCATTTCCTATAAAAATATGAAGGGTGGCAAGGAAAAGCACTTCACCTAACTTGCGTGCCTAAACAATTAATCCGAGGTCCTCAACACATCACCTTGCTTGAAAACATCAGCTTTACCTATAGTTGGTGATACTGTTGCTAAAATTACACAACCACCAAGCATAGCCAATACAAGTCCTAAGCAATTTACCACTATGGCCTCTGATGAGTATCTGGCAATTGTATTACTCCCTTGCAGAAAAGTAAGCTTCTCTAAAAGCCCTGTTTCAGCAGTTGCAACAGCTAATCCATAAATGTAAAGCCCTAAAAATACATGCCATGGTAACAAAGTAGCTCTTGCACTTCTACCACCACCAGGATACCAAAATGTTGCAAAGCCAACAGCCCACTGCAAAAGGTAACATATGAACAAAGTAGAAAGAAAGCATATATATATCTCTACAAGTTTGAAATACAATAACACAATAATTTACAAATAAATAACATAGATAAAGTAAAAACTTGCACAATATAAGAAATATTCACATACTTGGATTCCAAATAATGTGACACAGACCAACCCAAGCCATGAATGCAAACTGTAAAAGTTGTCAATCCCCTTGTCAACATGAAATTTATAGGCTGCCCAAATTCCTATAATGGCCAGGATAAATGAAAGGGCTTGCAGCACTAGGTGCACAGCTTTTTTATAATTTTTGGTTCCAGGAACTGTCTTGTATGCTAACATGGCTGAAATACACACAAAACATAAAAAAGGTCAAAAAGGTCATTGAAACTGCCTGTTACCACCCCCAACCCTAATCTGTTGAAGTCCATAATACAAACATGAATCACCTGGAAAACCTGTAAATTGGTATTACAATATAGTTCTTATGAATCCAAATAAACTGCCTTGAGGTTGACTTGGATCCTTGAAATGAAATGAAATGAGCACAACTTACCTTCACCACTGAGCAATATGAATCCAATGAGCATCAATGTTGGGTGAACCTACAGAAAATAATAAGTTCATCAGCTTTAGATTGTGTACTGAAGATAAACATCAATCACCACCACAATTCCACAAAATATTGTTCCCCGCAAGTTCCAGAACCAATGCACAAGGAATTTGTTCAAAGCAGGTGGTACAAAATTGTTGGTAAGGATATATGAGTTATGAAAGAACAACATAATCAGTTTTCAAGTTATCATCACTCACAACCTCTAAGTAGCCAACGCTTAATTATTCCTATATCACCACAGTGGTGCACAGTTCCTAATGAACTGCAGATTTTGTTGGTGGTATTGTTGGACAGAAATTTGAGAGGATGGTATGTGTCCCAATCCAACAGAAGTGGCCCTAAAACTAGATGTATTTCTTCAGATTCACCTTAACAACAGAGAAAAAAAAAGAAGACTGAGGATCTTACAACCAAAGAGAAAGACAAACTACAATCAGAAAATCATCTAACTGAACTACCTCTAACACTGAAACCTAAAAGATGATGGTGTCATTGAAGAGGACAAAGCAAGAAATCACACTCTTCAACGAAGTGATCGAGCCACGAAAGAGAGTTAATCTAACACTAGCTAAATACTGTTAGAAAACAACTATTACGAGCAAGCAAAAACAATATCACAAAAACAAAACAGTAACACAGATTTTGCGTGGAAACCCTGCAGTGTGTAGGTAAAACCACGGGGCAATGGCAGCTTCGTTATTTTATTGATTTCGGCAAACTTTTACATTCGCTAAAACTATTACATGCAAGGGGTCATTTCGCTTTATAGAAAAACAAAGGAAAACTCCAAAAAACTGTTCGTTTCCTCTCCTGAAGGAAGACTCCAAAAAATTGTTCATTTCTTCTTTGAAAGGAAGACTCCAAAAAACTGTCCGTTTCCTCTCCCAAAGTACGGTTGTACAGACGGCCAAAATTTCGGGTTGGGGGCGGAGCCCCCAAACCCCCAGGCAGGGGGAACCTGGCCGGTTCCCCCTTGCGACCCCCCTTGGCACACCTGGCGCATACGAGCAGCACATGGGGTTGGGTTACTATAAGCTGCACCACCATGCTCCACTCTGCTGAAGAACATCGGAGATCTGGATATTGACTTCACCTCCTAACAAATACTACTCCACTAGTAGTCTAATAAATGCTTACTAAATGGGAGGAAATATTGGAGAAGAAATCATCCTTCGACCCAATAAATGATACAAGTCTATTCAGTCTGCCCTTGTTTACCCCATCTACCACACACAGTTCCAAAAAGTTTATGAAATGCTGCCACATCTGAAACCAGCATCAAGTCACACTTAGCACAGACAGTTTTCAAAAGAAGACACAATTTTTCTCTAGTGCATAAAAAAATATTTACCAAATATTGCTTTGCCTTCCTTCAAGCTGGCCTCAAGCTGTGCTTAACACAGATTAACTCAGTAAATAAAGGTAACCATCCTTAAGCTCATACAATAGAAGCATGAAGATGCATCTCCCCTCTTCTCACACGTGTTTTTGACAAATAGATGTATTTCAAAAACATCAGAATAAATCAATAGATGCCAACTAACCTCTGCTCGCATTTCTTGCCCTTTTTTTATATGCCTTACAATGTTCAGTTGCTACTATACATATATATTCTAAATTAATGTTCAATTCTAATAAACTAATGACCTATTTTTTTGCATATGCATTAATTTCTCAACTTTTGACATATCATAATAAAGAATGATGCAAGATTCGACATAAGTCATATACTTGTGTGCTGTAGCTTGAGAGTTTATGAGTCTCAGCTTGAATCTAAGTATAGTATCATAGTGCTTGTTAACATGAAAGATTAAAGAAGTTTCAGAGCAGCAATGTTGGTAGTGAACTTTCATATTGCTGTGTCAAAGCTATTGGTTGAAATTTAAGACATTCTGATACTTAGTTTTTTTTTGCCATTAGTTTGGATCTTAAAACTCCATTGCATGTTCCTCTTACAACAGAGATATCTTAAAACATTTATATGCAACTTCGTCTCTGTTGTATCTATGTTTTCGGGACGACACAGATAATTCAAAATCAAAGCAATTTCTTGTAATATTTTTTCTATTATTTATATTATATAATCATATAATTTTTCTATTTTTGGCATCTCCCTGTACTGCCATCTCTTTTTGTGAAATATACAAACCCATGTCCATATCGTCTCCTTGAACTTAACCTGCATCTTAGCTAGTACAGTGCATACTCAGTCAAATGAACCTCTAGCCACATGTAAAATAGGTCAACTTGTAAAAGAATTGAAATACAAACAATAACAAAATTACTATATTGGTTCCCTCTAGAGAATAGATTAAGCATAAAATTTGTGAATCATTCTAATTAGTATTTCCCCAGTTCATAGTGAAGTTGCTTTAAAAATCAAATAAAACAAAAACCACATCACATGAGGCAACCTAGAAAATGGAACAAAATGTAGAAGCCAGGAATTCTCCAACTTTATTTATTTGAGATGACTGCATACAGCGGATTCTCTAAAAGTGGGGTAGTCTTTAAAATGTATCCTCTGGCTACACTGAAATGCCTATGCTAGACGAGAAATAAAGTATCTTCCTTTACAGGCTTCCACAAACCAAGAAATTGAGTATATTCCTTTACAAGCTTTCATAAACCAAGAAATTAAGTATCTCCCCATTTACAAGCTTCTGCAAAGAATTATTAAACTCAAGTTGGGTGGCTAAAAAGAACAGGCCAAAAGCTATTTCGTTCATTTTTAAACTGAGAAGCGATACTTCCTAATAGTCAATCTGAATCTAAAGAAGCATTGCCATTGAAGAAAGACCAGCAACTCAATACCAATCAAGCCACTAAATGGGTTCCATTGGGTGCCACACATCTTGCCACTAGGCACACCTCTGATAGTCTCTCTTAACAGTTTCTGAGGATGGTGAGAACTGACTTTCATTATCAGTAAAATTGATTGGCAGGATCACCTAGATGCGTGTCAGATTCTTTAAGCTGACATGTTCTTCCCTTTTTCTTTTCCACAAAATCCAACCTGACCATATCCAAGAATCTGTACAAAGTGAGTTGGAACTTTAAAAATCTTATTTGCTTTCTTTGCCATCAAAAAACAAGCAATCAGAGGTCTATCTTCAACAAGTATCACTATTTGCTGCAACTGAGATTTCCTGCCATCCTACTAAATTTTTTAATATTTCACTCAGGAACTTTTCGGTTTATTTTGATCTAATATTTCACTGGTAGAATCTCATTTGTTCAGGTGAGTTCTCTTTAACTATTTTCAAAATTTTGCACCTTTCCTTTCAAGTAGGAAGGCATATTTCTGTCATGGCTGGAAAGGCTTTTGGAAACTAGTCCCTCTTCTATCTAGTGTGACCTCCTTTTCCATTGCATTTCAAGCCTCAATTCCATGAGCCCTTCAAGAAAGGGGACCACCTCCTCCTAGATAAATGTTGTTAAGTTGGTAGAACTTGTCACAATCAACAACTAATTGCTAAGTAAACTCCTTTTTATTTTTCATTATTGTTGACCACTGTCATGCAGAGAGTGGATATTCTTTCCAGAATGAAGATGATTTGAAACTCAGAATTTTGAGTAAAGGAAGATCAACAAAAAGAGCAATTCAGAAAAAACAGAGTATAACAAATCAGAACACAGATATATAAGCAAAATAACAGAATGATTAGTGCTCAGAAAACAGGATACAATGCAAGCAATCTCTGAGAACAGATGTGAGGCTATAACTTTGCACCCATTGCTCAATCTTTTTACAATCGGATGCATCTCTCTTTATACAATATTTTTGATGTGTTGGAAATCCACCGTATTGAATATGGAAATGTGGTAGTTCACTTTCCATGAGTTAGAAGGTCACCCATATGAAAATGCGGTGATTCACCTTCCATGAATTACGAAGTGCCTATTAAATGAAAATTACATACATGTGACTTGTTCTTTTGTGTTTTGTCTTCTATTGATGTGTCAAAATGGCAAGAGATGCATTTTGGCTATAATAGTCTAAAGATAGAAAATTACTATTTTTACTGAATATTTTGTTTTGCATTTTTTAGGGCTTTCAAAGCTTTCTTTTTTCTTTTTTTTTCTGTGCAATTGCTGACAACCCTGTTTGTGACAGGGTTGCCTGCTGAAATTATTGTTCTCCCTCTTTCCAACGCTTCTTGAATGGATTAAAACAGAGTCCCAAGCACAAAGTTATGCCCATGACAGTGTGGTTAGGATTAAAATATAAATTTTTGGGCATAAAGCCATGCCCCAAAAAGGTCACATGCCTAGATCATTCATCCCCCCTTGGAAAACAATGGTCCCCATTGCATCAACTTTTTACATAAGGTGTGGAAAGTGTTTCTTTTTCTGACTTTTTAAGAGCCATTCCCCTTGGTGACCATGTTGTCCTCCCTTGACCACTCTGTGTATCTGAATGGACTACCTTCTGGTGGTTTTAGTCCATGTATCGACAGTCTGATCCTCCTCCACTGGTGCTAAACTATTTGGATTGAGTTCTTCAATGTCTAGTTGTTCTGCTATTGTGGTAGCGTTCAACAAAGGTGGATGATAGGGCCTAAGAAGTTCAACATTGAAGATGGGATGCAAACAAAGATAAGATGAAAGATATAATTCGTATGTGGGCATATTATTATGCATTCATGTAAAGAACAAAGTCCATCAGGACATAATGGTCCCAAATAAATTTTAGGGGAGGTAGAATTAGCAAAGAGGTCTTGGTTTGAATCCAATCTTTCTCCCACTTTCTTGGTGATGATGTATGGTCCATAGCAAAGAGGTCTAATCTTCCTATGGGGTCCAAGAAGTCGCTCTTCCTGAACACAAAACCACACCTTATCTCCAACCTTGAATTAAATGTTAGGAGGTGAAGTCAATATCCAAATCTCCGATGTTCTTCAGCAGAGTGGAGCATGGTGGTGCAGCTTATAGTAACCGAACTCCATGTGCTGCTCGTATGCGTCGGGCGCGCCAAGGGGGGTTGCAAGGGGGAACCGACCAGGTTCCCTCCTGCCCAAAGGTTCGGGGGCTTTGCCCCCGACCCGAAAATTTACGTTCGTACATCTGTACGATGTGGGACCCATGCGATTACTAAAATGCAGTAAAGCACGTTTGTTATAAAACACATTTAATAAAGCATGTTTTTAATAAAGCGCTTTTATCTGGAATATGCCACGGTTTTTTTAATCTTCCTTTGTATTTCTATAAAAAAGGGGAATGCCCCTTGCATTTGATAGTGTGAATGTATGAAAGCTTGTTGAGAATAATAAAAGAGAAAAGTTGCCATTGCCCCGTGGTTTTACCTGCACACTGCAAGGTTTCCACATAAAATCTCGTGTATTGTATACAATTGTTTTAGCTTGCTTGTTTTTAATATCCTAACATTAATGTGGGACTTAACGTTGGTCATGGCATTGGCTGTATTTCTTATTTGTCTTCTCCAAAAGGTCATGGACCTATCGCTAGATATGTTGAATATGTTCCACAAACCATGTTGCCTTTTCTGCTTATGTCTATTCATGAGGTAAGTACTCCATGGGTTGCACAAGGAGAGCTACATCAATGGGTGCCAAGGGTTGGAACATGACACAGACATGAAATGGGTCGTGTTTGGTAGAGTTGTGCGCAACTCAATTGTACTCATGCAAAATGTAGGGGAGGCTCTCAATAGAAGCGAATGATAAGGCCTAAGAAGTTCAACATTGAAGACTGGAAGCAAACCAAGACAATATGGAAGATTCAATTCAAAATCATTATTTCCCCCTTTCTTGGTGATGGTGTATGGTCCATAGCAAAGAGGTCTAATCTTCCTATGGGGTCCTACAAGTCACTCTTTCTAAACATGTAACCACACCTTATCTACAACCTTCTTGGGGATGGTGTATGGTCCATAGCAAAGAGGTCTAATCTTCCTATGGGGTCCTACATGTCACTCTTTCTAAACATGTAACCACACCTTATCTACAACCTTGAATTAATGTGGGACCTGATGCTGATCATGGCACTAGTATTTTTCATTTGTCTTCTCCAAGAGGTCATAGACATGTTGCTAGATATGTTGAATCTATTCCACAAACCATGCTGCCCTTTCTACTTTTGTCTATCCATGAGTTGCACAAGGAGAGGTACATCAGTGGGTGCCACATGAAATGGGTTGTGTTCGAAAGAGTTGTGCACAACTCAATTGTACCCATGTTGAATGTAGGGGAGGCTCTCAACATTTGAATATGTACAATCAGTTGATTCACAACTTCTGTCTGGCCATCAGTTTGAGGATGGAAGGTTGTGGACATGGTCAACTTGGTGTCCATCATGCTCCATAGGATGGACCAGAAAATGCTCAAAAATCTGCTATCCCTGTCAGAGACAATGGACTTTGGCAAGTGAAAGTTGAGCCACACATGACTAAAATAGAGCTTAGCAGTCTCCTAAGAGAAATTGGATTTCTTACAAGGAATCATGATAGCCATTTTTGAAAAATGATCAATTACTACAAAAACACAATCATTACCATGCTTAGATGTGGGCAAACCTGAGAGGAAATCCATGGAGACAGATTCCCAAGGCTTGGATGGCATTGGCAATGGTGTATACAATCCCTGCTTCTTGTTGGTTGGTTTGGCAACAGCACGTAGGGGTACATGACTTGATGTACCTCTAGACATCATTCCTCATTTTGGGCCAATAGAGTTTTGAAAGTGACATGGTACTTTGCTGAAGTGTGCTTCCCAAATCATCTTTGAGCGCTCACTAGCTGGTACACAAATATGTCCCATGTGATAGAGGAGGTTATCTTGCAAATAAAAATCAAGAACATGCTTACCCACACGAAGAGCTTGGTATGTATCTACAAAATCAGAATCTACTTCATACAAGGTGGACCAATTGGAAGTATCATGCCCACAAGAATCAAGAATGGTGATGAGTGCTATGATTGGAGGTCAGCTCAAACAATTTGTTGCTAAATTGGCACTCTCTTTCTTGTGCTTGATGATCAGATGAAATTGTTGCAGATATGTGGCCCACTTTTGATGTCTTTCATTCCTTAGCTTACTTTGCGTCTAAATGAACTCTAGAGGTTTGTGATTTGTATGGATGATGGTTTCCTTGCCCAAGATGTAGTGCTTCCCCTGTTTACATGCTTGGACAATGGCATAGAGCTCTTTGTCATATGTGGGGTATTTTTGAACTGCTTCATTGAATGTTTCACTGTGATAGGCAATTGGATGCCCATGTTGTGTGAGGACAGCTCCCAATGCGTACTTTGATGCATCAGTCATTACCTCAAAAGGTTGATGTAGATCAGGTAGGGAAAGTGTAGGAGTTGAACACAATTGGTCCTTCAACCTCTCAAATGCTCTCTATTATGTATCTCCCCAATGGAACTTGGATTTGGCACCTCCTTTGGTCACTTGGTGTAGTGGCCAAGCAATGTGTGAGAACCCCAATACAAATCTTCGATAGAAATTGGCAAGACCCAAAAAGCTGCGAAGCTCTATCAGAGTCTTTGGGGTAGGCCAATCTCTAATTACCTGAATCTTCTCAGGATCAACATGGACTCCTCTTTGTCAACAATGTACCCAAGGTATTGAATCTTCGTCATGCCAAATGAGCACTTCTCCAAATTAGCATATAGCTTGTGTCTTCAAAGAGTCTGAAGTACCTATCGAACATGTTGCAGATGCTCCTCCCATGTCTTACTATAGATGAGAATGTCATCTAAGTAGACTACCACAAATGAGTTGGTGTAGGGACACAGGATGTCATCCATCATCCTCATGAATGTGGCAAGTGCATTGGTCAAGCCAAAAGGCATAACCAACCACTCAAATAAACCCTCCTTGGATTTGAATGTAGTCTTCCATACATCAGTGGGCTCTATGGGTATTTGATGATAGCCAGATTTGAGATCAATTTTGGTGAAGAACTTTGCACCATGGAGCTAGTCTAGCAAGTCATCTATCCAAGGGAGTGGATAGTGGTTCTTCATAGTGATTTTATTCAAAGCTCTATAGTCAATACAGAGTCTCCACATTCCATCTTTCTTTGGAGCCAAGACAATTGGACTGCCACATGGTGAAGCACTTGGTCTGATGTGCCCCTTTTGAATCAATTCTTGGATCTGCCTCCTGATTTCATCATTTTCAAGGACTGATCTATGATAAATAGGTGCATTAGGCAAAGGAGAACCAAGAACTAAATCAATGGAATGCTTTACCTCACAATGAAGTGGAACCCTAGTTGGTGACTTGAACAAGTCATCATATTCTACTACAATATAGTCCATTTGCTTCTATTGTGCAGAGCCTATGATTGATGTAGCAATGATCCTCCTTTTGCTTTGTGGCTTGATCATCAATAGAATGAATTTCCTTGTTTTGGCTATCATCTTCCTGCATTGTTTGGCACTGATTAAGGAAATAGAGGTAGGAGGAGATACCTCTGGTATCCTAAAGCATTGACCTTTGACAATGATGATGACACTTTGGGGCCTAGACTCATACACACCATGCCTCTTCCACATGAATGGTTGGCCCAAAATCACATCACAAACATCCAAGGGCACAACATCACACAAAACTTCATCTTTGAAGGGTTTGATGGCATAAGAGAGGAGACATTGTTGAGTGACACGAATGTCTCTCCCTTATTGTAACCATCCAACATTATATGGTTGTGGGTGTGGTGTGACAGATATATTCAAATCCTTCACAATCTGAGCAGAAATCAGATTCTTTTGACTCCCACTATCAACAATGAAATGTAATGGCTTACCCTTGACCCACATTTATGAGTGAAACAAGCATTCCTCCTCTTGTGACTCTTCTTGTGACCCCTCTAGTGTAGCATGTGTGGTGGCAATGGTCACATTTGGTTTAGCTTCCATGATTTGCTTCCCTCTATCCTTAGCCTATGGATGTGGAGGTGGTGGTGCAGTGGATGTAGAGGGTTGCGACTCAGCAAACAATGACTGAATTGCTCGACACTCCTCCCTTGAATGTTGGTTGCTCTTGTGATAATCATACCATTTGCTAGTCTTGGCCTTTGAGGATTCTTTTCTTGGGAGTCTTTTTTTACTTCCAATTCTGATTTTGGGGCTGACCCCCTTTGTCTTGATTCTTTGGAGTGTCACTCTTGCCTTTCTTTGGTTGGTACTTAGTGTTTTGGTTCTTGTTATTTGCTCCTTTTTTTTTTTGTTTTTGTGCTTCTGCTCCAATTTGATAGCAAGTTTGTATGCCTCTCCCAATGTCTTGAATTCAAAGAGGTCCATGTCCTCTCGAATGTACCATTGTAGCCCATTATAGTACTTGAGGATTCAATGCCTTTTTGTATCTTGAATACCTAGTTTTGCTGCCATGGAATGGAAAGCATCAGTATAATCTTGAACAGATTGGTCTTTACCTTGACACAATTGTTGCCATCACATGTATTGGTCTTCATAGGCTCCCACGGGATAATATTCTTCCTTGACAACCTCCATGAAATAATCCCATGTGAACACTACTTCATCTTCATTCTCCTCCTTGACCTTATTACAATATGCTTCCCACCAATTTTGAATAGGTAATGAAGCTTTCAAGAGTGCAAAAGTGATCTTCTCATCATGAATTTATTTACAGAGAAGTATGAAGATAATTGATCCAACCAATTTTCTAGGGCATCAACATTAATTTTTCCTTCAAAAGTAGGAATATCAAAATTCACCTGCACCTTAAAAGGTGTGGGAGCATTGAATGGTGCTAGGGCAGTGAGAGGTTGTGTAGAGGAGGTTGCAGAATTTGCAGCAAGGAGTCGTTGAAGAATTTGAGCAAATTGATCCATCATCTCATTCCTCTATTTCACGAGGGCTTCATTCAACATCTCCTTGAAAGGATCGACTGTCTCAATGTTGTCCATTCTAGTTCCCATCTAAGATCGTTTGGAATGACAAGGGAGGTAATCAGAGGGATCTCGCATCTGATACCCAAACTTTCGATATCCTGATCTCGTGTTTATGGACATACACTCAAAAGACAGACTACTCTGATACCATTGATCCAAAACTCAGAATTTTGAGTTAAGGAAGATCAAGAAAGAGTGCAATTTAGAAATAATAGAGTATAACAAATTAGAACACAAATATATAAGCAAAATAACATAATGATTTTATTGCTCAAAAAACAGAGTACAATGCAAGCAATCTTTGAGAAGAGATGTGAGGCTATAACATTGCATCCATTACTCATCTTTTTACAGTCAAGGGTGCATCTCTCTTTATACAATATTTTTGGTGTGTTGGAAATCCACCATATTGAATATGGAAGGTCACCCACATGGAAATGTGGTGGTTCACCTTCCATGAGTTAGAAGGTCACCCATATGAAAATGTGGTGATTCACCTTCCATGAGTTACAAAGTGCATATTAAATGAAAATTACATACATATGACTTGTCCTTTTGTGTTTTGTCTTCTATTGATGTGTCAACATGGCTAGAGATGCATTTTGGCTACAAAAATCTAAAAATAGAAAATTACTATTTTTAGTAAATATTTTGTTTTGCATTTTTTAGGGCCTTCGAAGCATTTTTTCCATGTAGTTGTTGGCAACCATGTCTATGGCAGGGTTGCCTACTGAAATTGTTGTTCTCCCTCTAAGCTTTCCAATGCTTCTTGAATGGATCAAAACGGAGTCTCAAGCACAAAGTTATGCCCCTAACAATGTGGTTAGGATCAAAAAATAGGTTTCAAGCATTTTTAGGCACAAAGCCATATGCCCCAAAAAGGTCACATGCCAAGATCAGAAGAGGAGTTTCAAGCTAGACCATGCCTTATTGGCCTCAATCACTTAGTTTCTAGCATTGTGAGAATAATCAGCTTCTTTTGTTAGAGACAACAGCCTCTTTATTAGGCAATATGCATATAGTTTCTTTAGCCTTTTATCAGGCAAGTGCAGAAATAACCTTTTACAAGGTTACCCATGTGCATTGCCCTAAGACAAGCCTTTGCTATACTGCCTTAGGCACTTTATCCTCAGCATGTGTGGACTTAAATGGGTTAAGTTGGAAAGGCATCACTGCACTTTTTCAAAAAGGAACTAATTGGACACCAAAGACCATCCAAAGATTTGCAAACCACTCCTATGTCAAAGCTCATCAAGAAACTCTCCAATAAACCTTTCAGTTGGACAAGAAAGAGCTAAGTATGGCCTACAAAGTCTAAATCAACACAAGAAGTTAATACCCTATGGCTACTCTAACCTTTTAGGCAGATGTGACTTCCCATATATGGGACACATCGCTTTGTACTCTTCTCAATGAGTGATGAAAGGGTAGTAAAGGTGCTTTCATGAATTTTCTCCATGTCTAATGTCTAAAATCACCAAGAGAGGTTGTTGAGTCATTTTGGCAGTCAACCATAGCTATGTGACTAGCCCTAACAAGGAGACTTTGACCTGCATAGGTGGATCAAATATTGTATGATTGTACAGTTTCTTTCTTAGCACTTTAAGATCATAAGCAAATCTTAAACCCAACTAATCTCTCTACACAAATTGACCCAATGTGTAATCCAATTCATTAACATTCCAACCATTCAACACAATTTCTCTTGGGGTGTAGACAGCAACTTTGCAGATTCTAACAAGGGAGATGCCAGATTTGATGCTCATCTCAATGGTCGATCAACAAGCCTTAATAAATTTGCTTCTCTAGGGTTTGTGCTATTGTCATGTTCCAACCCAATTAAAGGGCTTGCTCTTCTTGAGTCAGATTAGCCAAAGGGAATTTATCTGGTCATTTTCCCAGAAGATGCTAGCTCACTACTATGCAAAGAGTTCTCCTGATAGTTTGCCCATCTCAGTTAGCCAGTACATTGATGGACATTTTGGTCAGAATACAAACAGATTCTTTTGGTCACCTTGAATCTTGTCTCATCTCTGCACTGAGTTGAGCTGGTGTCTCATGTTCTCAAATGGCGATCCCTGCCAACAAAGGAACCAAATGGTAAACACATTTCCATGGAGGATTGCATCATTTTCACATGGAAAGCATATTGCAATCATTCCAGGACTTACAAGCATATTTCACTATACAGAGGGCATCACCTCAAATAGCCCTCAGCTGAGAACTCCAATACTTTATGCCACATTACATTGTGGAGCGTTCTGCTATGGATAGAAAACGTTCACCATTCAATGCAAAACAAACCGAGGAAGATATATATGACAGATGGGCAGAGACTTCCAGAGGACTCTGCAACGTAGTGGATAAATGGGGTATACAGGAAGGGAAGCAAAACAGACACCAAACCGATGGAGATATCTCCAGTGGCCATGCATTCTCAGCGTTACAAGCGACTTATGAGGACCCACAACCCACCAAATGAAGCTCATATACTGACAAAGATATCATGCTTCACCTTCCCCTCAGATCGGAAGTAATTAAGAGGCTGCCTTCAACAGTAGAAGAAACAAGGAAAGTACAGTGCTCCAATTTCAGAGTCCTATCTATCTAGTTAACACTGTATCAAACAATAAACCCAAATCTCAGAAGATATTGTAGGAGTGAAGGTAATACAATTACTGGAAAACAAGCGTACTTATCTGCTACTATTCATAGCAAAACATAGGATTCACTTGCCAATTAGTATGACATAGTTGACTTGCTTACAATTGATCCCATGGGATCATGTCTTACTTTTATTCTTTAAAAAATTGCACAATTTTCATGTAATCCGTGTACATATTGATTTATCACTTAGAAGGCAGCAATGTGTTCATAACAGTAAATCTAAGACCAGTAAAGTGCAATTGTCAATTACGATTGGCTCACCCTACATTGAGCATGTGGGTGTGATCCTGATTGAATCAGAATCATCTTAAGCTACAACTATATTTTTTTAAATAGGTTATTGTAGATTGTGTTTATAATAAGGTTAAGAAAATTTACTTGGAGTGCAAGCACCGTCATTCATATATTTCCATACTTGATATTTGACCGTGAACATTCTCAGTGGTGAAAGATCGGAGAAATCAAGCACTCTAGTTCAACTAGCTGAATATATATATACCTAATTATTACCTCGAAATTATAATTCCCAATCCGCGGGTCATCAAATCAGATAAAAACCATTAGGGTTTAATAAAAACAAAACCGAATGAAATAAGAAAGGCAAAGGTTATAGAAAATTACATTGAAAATGAGATCTTTGTTGTCGGATATGAGCGCCATTCCTCCGCGGAAGTGCAGAACCCAGATGAGCACCAGCAACGCCACCATTAATCCGGCGAATCGTACCATTAACACCGACGGAAACGAGACAACTGGCGCCGCCATTTTTTCCCCTGGAAAACGTTCTGTCCTGCGCCCCTGGATCTTATGGACAGACGCGACAAGAATTACGTTTATAGCAGGGGCAACCACGAGTAGGAGGAGATGCCTCCCTACATGAAAGAAAAATTCTTTTTGCTGACCTGGCGCCGACGTGGCTAGAGCTCTCCTCCAAGTTTCATCGGAAATTGCGTGGATCCCCGCTGTCGAGTCTGATTTCACACCAACATGTCTTCGAGGCGGAATGTGATTTGCAGTTTGACTTTTATTCCTTCTCTTTCTATTAAGTTTGCGTTTGTATTTTTACAGCTGTTTCCCAGACCACCGTGGACTAGCGGACAGTTCGTTTATTTTCATTTTAATTCAGAAAAAGGATAGATCAGATAATGGCTGCTGCAAGTGTTTTAGCAAATTATTTATTATTATTATTATTAATTTATTTTATTTTTTTGGCCTTTGATAGGGATTGATTATTATATTTTGTCTGTTTGTTTTTTATAAATTAACTATTATATTTAGGTTTTAAAATGGTTGTTCTTTTCTTTTTAAATTAACTTAATTACATTGATTTATACAATTTATTAACATCAAGATTTAAAATTTGATATGGATTCCATCATCCATACCTTTAAGTATTGAAAAGGGTTAGTATTCTGCTCCCAACCATGACCCTCTTATTAATAGGGAATTTAACATCCTCACACCCCCCTCACACACTCATTCACACTGCAGTTTGAACCTTGGACCTCTTGAAGGGCCAAAGCCCGAACCATTGTGTTGAAAAAAATTGTTGGTATCAATTTACACGAAAAAAAATAGATGATAGGATTAAAATGTGAAAGGAAAGCTCCCAAGAGCTAGGTGGATTGGCAAACACTTGATTAGCCAAATACTTGTCAAGAAAAGACCTAGGTTCAAACCTTAGGGGCGCATTGCCAACTTTAGCAAAGGTAGTAGTCTGAGCTGAATTCTTTGAGTGCGTGTTAGATCGATGACAACAGTACAAACCTCAAACGATTGATGGTCTCCATCTCACGTCGGGTCAAGAACAACGAGAGAAATAGACTATTGGAAACAATCTTTGTGGTTTGAAGCATGTGCTTGCCAATTACTAAAAATAGTAGTTGTAACCAAACTCCCCTATGTAACAACAAAAAAAAAATGAAAGGAAAGAATGAGTATTTTTTTAAAATTAGTTATGTGTGGTTTTTATTGAGGATCACTTTCATTAGAAAAACAAAACATTTTATTTGCTCTCATTGTATTTCTATGAAATTAATTACACCATTTACATTTTTATCAAAGTTAATTACACCATATCCAATTTGTCTTTCTATCAAATATATTATTTATTACATTAATTAAACCATATCTAACTTGTCTTTCTATCAAAGATATTATTTATTTATCTTGATTTCTATTAAAGATATTCCCATCATCCCCAAACTGCTAAGTTTCCAATTTCCATATCTATAAATATCTTGTTTATAACAAGTTTCCTTATATATAATGGCTAAAATGTTTGTTGTCCAATTTTCATATCTATAAATATCTTGTTTATAACTAAACTTGACAAGTTTCCTTGTATATAAATATCCTTTGAAATAACTTGACAATTTTTTAAAACCTTTTTTCAAGGTTCTTATTATTGCCTCTAATAATCTAAGATATTATTTTTATTGTTATTTTTTTATTTGTGGGTTTAGCCAGTTTTTTCAAGGTTTTTATTCTTGCCTCTAATAATCTAAGATATTATTTTTATTGTTATTTTTTTTTATGTGTGGGTCTAGTCCCACTTTTGGTTAATACTTACTATACTTGTTTAGCTAACACTTATGATATTTGCTTTGGTTTTTTCATGTCAATATATCTTTGGTTTTTTTTTCTTTGTTTTTGCTTCTTGGGTTTTCCTTTTTTTTTCATTTCCATTTATTCTTTCCATCTTTATCAATCTCTTCAATATTCTCACATTGTTGGTAATAAGACTGGACTTGTCATATGTATTCACTCTTATGTTCATCTCCAACTTGGACCTTCACACTTTTATATATGACATCCTAATTTCTAGTTAGGGCATTGACTTCTCATATCAAGGCTTTCAAATATGAGATTTTTTTTATACTATCTAGTGGGACTCGCTCCTAACTTGCACTGGTTCCCGGCTCACACTCCCTCGCCCCCAACTTGCTCTCATTTCTGGCTCACACTCACTCCCAACTTGTTCTCCCTACGAGTTTGCACTCATTTCTATCTCTTCTTTCTCTTGACAATCCTTTGCTACGACAATTTAAAAAAAAAAAAGGTTTAATACATTTGTGGTAAAGGTTTAGAACATTGATGCACTCCAAATAAATTCGTTGCTCTTTTGCCATGACTGAATCCGAGTTTGCACTCCACCCTCCCTTGCTAGCATTCAATATATTTTTTAAATAAATTGTTAAAAAATTAAAAAATATGTACTTTGTACATAACCATAATAAAAATTAAAAAAATTTACATATGTTAATAGTTCAAAAATAAACTTTTTATGTAAATTATTTTAAAAATTACAAATGCAAGGTAGATAGTTTACCATTTTAACAAGTAATAAAAAATAAAACTGTTGTTATTATAGTGGTAAGGGTTTTGACCTCTCTTTGAAAGGTCAAGGTTCAAACCTTACTCAACACGAGGGGATGATATTCCTCGTAAAATCATGTGTAAACTCATTGAAAGAAAAAAATAATAAAAAAACACAAAAAATGATGGCTTAAATATCAATTGATAATATTGAATGGTGTTTGGGGTTGTGTGTTAATGCCCTATTATTGATCGGTCATTGTTGAGAGGGACTACTCAGCCCTATGTGTTATGTTGATTCTAATACAATGTAAATAAATTTATTAAGAAACTTTTAATTTTAGAAAAGTTTTAAATGATAATTATAATTTATTAATATTTTAAAAAATTAATTTAATTTTTATTATAAATTTAAAAAGTAGTATTTAAGTTATTTTATTATCTATTCGGTCATGGTTGAGAGGGACTACTCAGCCTTATGTGTTATGTTGATTCTAATACAATGTAAAAAATTTATTAAGAAATTCTAAAATTTAAAATTATAATTATAATTTATTAATATTTAAAAAAAACAATTTAATTTTTATTAAAAATTAAAAATTAGTATTTAAGTTATTTTATTATCTGTTAACATTGAGTTGCGGCATGTGTGTGGGGATAGTTGACCCTGTTGCTTTCTAACCTGTTCATGTGATGTTGTTCCCATACAAGCTCTAATACAATGTAAATAAATTTTTATTAAGAAACTTTGAATTTTAGAAAAGTTTTAAATGATAATTATAATTTATTAATATTTTAAAAAAAATTAAATTAACTTTTATTATAAACAAAAAAAAAATTAGTATTTAAGTTATTTTATTATTTATTAACGTTGAGTTGGGGGTAGTTGGCCCTCTTGCTTTCTAATGTGATGTTGTTCATATAATAAGTGTGACAACAACTAAGACTATAATATGAAAAATTTAATATTTTTAGTATTGATTTTTATTTTTTTACGTAATACTTTTTATACACATCCACCATGGGATTGAACCACATCACCCATAATGCAAGTGACATCCTTACCTATAGTGTTAAACAAATTTTATTATATATATATATTTAGTTTCAATTGATTATGTGAAATTGATTTGATTCTATTTATATTCCATAGGGGTCATAAAGTGAATATTACAACAACTTGGTATCTATGTTTATATAGGGCAACAAGATTTAATATAAAGGAGAGATTTATGTGATTAAACTTAAGCAATTAGATAGGTAGTTTAAAATTAATTATGAATTTAATTTTTTGTATAATATAATTTAATGCAACATTTTGATTGATTAATGAAAATTATATTTAATTTTAATTTAAATTTAGTATTATGATTGTTTTTAGTATTAGTTAAATCATTTCATTCGGGGTGAAACTCCTAACTTCTTACAACTTGCATCAAATTCATTGGATTTCAATGATAAGGTTCACTTATTGCTTAGTTAACCCCGTCAGTTGCCTCAACTTCCTACAACTTGCATCAAATTCATTGGATTTCAATGGTAAGGTTCACTTATTGCTTAGTTAACCCCATCAATTGTCCCAAAACCATAGACTTTTTTTTGGTTGCATAAACAACCTCTATAAATCCCTAAGTAAAGACAAAGTCAACCAAATCTTATTTAAGATGTGAAACTCCTCACTCCCCATCAATCAATTGTTTCAAAGCCATAAGCTTTGTTTTTTTTGTTGCATAAACAACCTTTATAAACCCTAGGTTAATAAAGACAATGTCAACCAACCCTTGTACGGCTAGGAACTCAAACTTATTCTTTCAAGTAAACATTTTAGGGTAAAATACAAGTTTTTTAAAGGGATCTTGGTCCTGTTGTACCAGGGTTTGAATTTAGGTCTCCTGAATGAAAATCCAAAAGACACACCATTACAGTATCCCGGATAGGACCAAAAAAGTAGGGTAAAATGCGTGGGTTTTTGAAAAGGATCTTGGTCCTCTAGTACCAAGGTTTGAACGTGGGTCTCTTGGATGAAAAACTTAAAGACATACCATTACAATATCCCTCAGGTGACAAAAAAAATTTAGGGTAAAGCATAGGTTTTTAAAAGAGTCCTAGTTTCTGGTCCCTTGTATACTGGTTTGAACCTAGATCTCTTGCATGAAAACCTAAACCATACTACTATGCATGAGAACCTAAACCATACTACTATACTATCCAACAGAAACTTTAAATTTTTGAAATAAAACAGGATTTTAGAAAACGGTCATGTCCTAGAGACTTACTATAATATTATTTGCAGTGAATTTGTGGACGATTTGCTACATTAGATGTTCTCTAGCAAATCTAGTTTTGATAGACTACAATGCATAAGTAAGTACTTTGCTAGCTCCTTCCAATGGCTAAACATAGAAAAGTATATTTGATTATTTACTTGAAAAAGCCTAGTTTTTCGCAAACGTGTCAGTGATTTTCTCATCAACGACTCGCCAAAACTCGAAAGCGATCCTATAGACAATTTTCGGAAATCTTGTGAATTTTGTGATTTCTCCTGATTAATCTTGTGGTTTTTCGAATTTATCGATTGAAGCGGTAGACTCATCCTATTTTTTTTTTTTAATTTAGTAAAACACTTCTGGGATTTTTACACTCCCAAAATTATTTGGGAGTGGTGTCTTACCTTGACCGTACCAACATTATCAACTGGATTTTGAGTACCCAATATACGTTTGATGGAGTTTCCAACCCTACTCTCCAACTCACCACGACGTGGTATAGACTTCCTATTTGCTGCCAAATTAAACAATTGTTGCTTTTTGAAGTGAAATTACCAATAAGGCAATAACATAGAATTTAGGATGTTGATTGCAATTACAAACACTTGTTCTTTAATTGCTTCTCAATACATACCGATTTAGGCCCTCACATATGATGCATAAAAAATGATGTTATAGATCAGTCGGTAAGCCAATAGGAAAGAACAAAAAATTGAGGTGGTATATATCTTTGAGCTTTCAAAGGAGACGACAATAAAAGGAATCCTTTAACCAGCAAATGTTGAAAATCTTTTAATTGCCATCAAATATATACATGAAAAGTAGAGACACCCAGCACTTGAAAGCTAGCACAATCAAGTACTGTCGAGCACAACCCCACCTGTGCGCTTGACAGGATAAACTGCGAATGGATTGCCCCTTCTGTCATCTTGATTCTGGTAAATAAAAATGCATAATAGAAACACTTCCACCAACTACATCATGTATTGCCTTATTCCACTGTAAAAATTTTGAAATTACAGAAATACATTTATCAGGATAAGGAGTTCAGAGGTCCTTCCAGAAATGGAAACTATGCACACTTCCCGAATATGTGGGAACAAACTTCTATGTTATGGTTTTTAAACTTAGTCTATTTTGCCAGTTTTAGTGGGCTTAATAAAAATTCAATGATGTCTCCTTGGGCTTCCAAAAATAGTTGAGAGCAATTCTGGTCGTTCAGTTAGGGACTCTGGTGATGTGTAAGCTCTGTGAGGCTGAAGAAGAAAGTATTAGTACAGTAGTTTAATGTAAAAAATAAATTAACAAAAATCTAACAGTATAGAAAATATGTAGATATAGAAATTTCATGGATAATAGCATGTCACATCCTCACTCACAAAAGCTTTACCTATACTGCACAATTTGAATCTCAGAGACCATTGTAGCATGCTTAGAAACTCGTGTCTGTGCATCTTTGTTATGCTTAACTGCAAGAACTCGACAATCTGCATTCTCCATACAGTAATTTGATGTACCCTTTTTTCCAAGGAACCTAAAAAATGTAAAACAGCAAAAAATTCACGCATAAGAAAGTACTATGTTCAAATCCACTAAAACTTAAAACTACTAAAAGTTCCTGTTCTCAACAAATAGATAAAATCAAGTTAGTAGTTTAAGGCTACTACTGACCTGCAAAGAAAACTCTGATTATGCAAACCCAATATAAGAGCAGATGCTCTAACTTTCTTCACTAAAGAAACTATGGTTGGCCCTTCCTCCCCCTCTGTCACCACTATATCTACTTTAACCTGCAAGAAGTGTTACTCATCCATCCCTAGAGTGATACAATGATTCTAACACAAATGAAATCCATAAAAGTGAACAGCAGTACACCTATATCAAAATAAAGTACATCATTTCTATCAAATGGTTGTCAATGCAGCAATGCTTTGAATTTTGGCATCCTCTTCTAATCTATAATGACATCAAATCTCTCTAAAATAGCAGATCGATCTGGACGTTCAACAGCTTATTGTTCCAACTTCCAAATATGTTGCAGTTTTGAAAGGATGCAAATTAAATAACATTATAAATTTATTAGCAGGCAAGCATTAAGCAGTCCAACAGCTTATTGCTCCAAATATGTTGCAGTTTTGAAAGGATGCAAAATAGAGAACACTATAAGCAGGCAAGCATTAAGCAATTCAAAATATGGCACCATTTGACCCTTCCATTTCCCCTACTTCACTGTATTTAATAGTTTTACTGCAACAAATGGTGAGGTGTGGTAACACAAAGGGTCTACAGTACCCTATTTTGAAGACCCAGACTAGCAAAGGAAAAAAAACGAGAAATCCATAGTTGCAGGGGTGTAGTTACATGCACTTGAAAGGTGTCAAATTCTATCTTCAATTCTTCAGAAAGCTAAAATATGCTTAATACAGATGAGAGTGCATCTGGTGGATAGAACAACCTGTGCAGATATTGAAGAAGGTAGTCTCTAATATCTATACACATGTTTTGTTCAAACAAAGGAAAATGAAGCATATACAAAACGATGTGAAATGTAAGTTCTGTACACCAAAGTTGATGACTTAGTACAAGAAATACTTTAACCGATTGTCTGCTTGTACACAGTTGAAAAGGGAATACATTTGAATGGAGAAGCTAGTGCAAGACCAAATACAACATTGTTTTCCACAATCTGAATGACAAAGTGAGAAGGAGGTATTTAAGTGCTTACATCTGGCATATGGTCACAAAGATCTTTAAAAGAAAGAGCTAAATGAAATCCCTTTTGCCGCAAGATCCTTCGATCTGTCTTTTTTGGAGTTGAATGTTTCATTTTCTTACAACCTAATCACATGAAAGCAATGACACAGTCAAAACAGGCGAAGCAAGAAAGACACAGCTCTTTAAATGCCTATGAAGGCAGATCCATAATACTTCACAATAGAAATTTACTCTATATAAATGAACTTCAAATGCTTTGGTCTATCGAAAATAAGTCGCTTAAGTGCTTCAAACATTTATCTACAATCATTTATTTCAAACATGAAGCCATTTTTTCCCATGATGAACTGAAGGCATCTACTATCCAATCAATGTCTTTTGCAATATAACGAGGTTATATAGGTATTGTTTCATATACAAAGAATTTATATTTAAATAACTATTACAACAGTGCAGCACCAGGCCAGCTTACGAACATTTGGATCAACTATGATTGACAGGATAGGATTAGAATGACCATCAATGTTAGTTGAGACACATAATATGTGGGACAAAATCATAATGAATTTTAATTAAGACATGATTGTCGTAGGGAAGAGTCCCGTGGAGGGCGCTATTGGTATTATGTTTCCTTTGAAGGGCCCATGGAATGAAATTCATACCAATATAGCAAAAAACAGAATCGTCTCTTGGAAAATAAGAGGGAGTATGGGAAATCTGAGGATGGGGGCTAAACATTTCCTGCGTCTGTTTAACAAATTTATTAATGGGTGTCAATGTCACTGAAATTTCAAATCACTTGAAAGTGTTGACTGAAACTTTAACATAGACTAACCTAAATAAATGGAGCAGAAAAAAAAAAAATTCTGGAACATGGGACAAAATTCTTGCAAAAACATGCCTCTATTTTTTCAGTGGTAACTGAGATGTTTGAGATAGCCCCTCTTCATGTGACTACATTTTTATAAACTAAACACAAGTCCTCTTTTCTTCCCCATGCCAAAAAGAAAAGTTTTAGTTTACTTAAAGTCACATGACCTCTAAACCACATAACTCCCTCCCATATATGCTTTTTTTATTTTCAATTTACAACGATTTGCATCCTCCTCTATGACTACTTTTCAGTTCTCCACACAAGCATCTTCTCTATTCTTCTTCCTAGTATCTCTATTGTATGTCATAATGTCCTTTATTGTATCTGTAGCTATCACTGTCATTCCTCCCATTTATGTTTTCCTATTTCTCTTTTAAAATGATTTTGCATCCTTTTCTATGACTAGTTTTCAATTCTTCCTCCGATGCATTTTCCTATTTTTCTCCCTAAAATTTATCTTGTCAATTTGTGATGCAATCTAGATGAGGGGTTTAATGGGAGACAGCCTCTTATAGCAGCTTGAATATCCCACAAGAAGTTCACAAACCAAGAAATGAACAATAACAAATTACTTGCATTAAAAAAAATTCTAGGAGATCTTGCAGCCAACACATCTGCAGAGAGCTCTTCAATTTGCCTAGAGATGTCTCAAATGGTTACAAGATCATCTTTATACAGACTCGATAAAACTACTATAGAATCAAACCCAGATAAAATAATATAAAATCAGATCCAAATTAAAAATTATTTTTTCAACATGCATTGCAATCCAAATAAAATATTATAAAACTGAGTCAGGATAAAATATTATTTTTTTTACATCATTGCAATCTAGAAAAAATATTATAAAATCAGACCTGGATAAAATATTATAAAATCAAATCCAGATAAAATATTATTTTTTTAACATGCATTGCAATTCGAATAAAATCATAAATTCTTTTTCAACTGCAAAATTCTCTTCTTTTGTTTTTTGGGGGTGCGATTGAAGATTGCTCGTGAACCCAAATGCTCCTGCATCATACATGCTGCGTAAGAGAAATGTATCATGAGCTCTAGCTCATGAACATTTCATGAACTCTATTTCATGAACTCTAAAACTAAAGCTCCATACTTAGCAACTTCGGATGCACTCATCCATGTTGCTTCTTCAGCTGTTTTATTCTTCCATTTCACCAAGTATTCATTGTACTCTTTGCCTCTTGTCTTCTTAATCACTCGTGAGTCTATCACCACTTCTACCTCATCCTGTTCTTTCTCTGGCAACTGTTGTACCTACTCTTCCATTGAATTATTTAAAGCTATACTATCTTTTCCACTTGTTGATCCCTCGTAATAAGGGTGCAAACCTGCCACATTGAAAATTGGAGATATATCTACACATTCTGGAAGTTCTATCTCATAAGCATTTGTTGCAAAATTCTTCAAGACCTTTCAAGGCCCAATCGTTTTCCATTTCAGTTTGTTATAAGTTCCTCGTGGGAACCTTTCCTTCCTCAAATGAGCTAAAACTAGTTCTCCAACTTTAAATTCTTGTTCTCTCCTCTTGAGATCAGCTTGTTGTTTGTATCTCATTGTACTCCTTTCCAAGTTTCCTTTCACCTCCTAATGTAACTCATGCATGTACTCAGCAAAATCCTCTACTATAGCACTTGGTCTTCCTAAATCAGTTGTACTTCTCAACTCATCAACCCCTCTAGGATTGTATCCATACACAATCTGAAAAGGACTCTTTGTTGTACTCCTATTAACTGAGTTGTTGTAAGCAAACTCAGCTTGTGCCAATGTAGTATCCCATAGTCTTGGCTTCTTTCCAACCAAACATCTTAGCAAGTTTTCGAGGCTCCTATTGACAACCTCCATTTGCCCATCAATTTGTGGATGATAGGCTGAACTGAAACTCAACTTAGTGTCCAAATTTTTCCACAAGGTATGCCAAAAATGGCCCACAAATTTTGTATCTCTATCTAAAACAATGCTTTTTGGCAACCCATGCAATCTTACCACTTCTCTAAAGAATAGTGTAGCAATGTGAGTGGCATCACTTGACTTCTTGCAAGGTATAAAGTGTGCCATTTTTGAAAATCTATCTACAACAACAAAAATAGAGTCATTACCTCATTGAGTTCTTGGTAGCCCAAGTACGAAATCCATACTCACATCTTCCCAAGGTCTCTCTAGTATAGGCAATGGCTGATATAAACCTGTATTTTGGCTCTTTCCCTTGGCATGTTGGCAAACTCTACAACCCTGTACAAATTTCTTCACATTTGCACTCATCCTTGGCCAATAATAACTCTCACATAGTTGTGCCAATGTTTTGTCCACCCCAAAATGTTTGGCTAGGCCTCCACTATGCTTCTCTCTCACCAAGTTCTCCCTCATTGAACTACGAGGTATGCACAAACGTTGCCCCTTGAACAACAACCATCTTGAATGAGATAATCTAACCATGGAGTTCTATCCCTTTTAGTTGGGTTATTACATGCTGCCCAAGCCTCCTTAAAATCCACATCATCCTCATATAACTCTCTCATGGAGTCAAATCCAACAACCTCCATTCGCATTTCATTCAACAAGAGACATCTTCTACTCAATGCATTGGCTACCCTATTCGATCTACCACTCCTATGCTTCAAAACAAATGAATAACTCTGAAGAAACTCAACCCACTTCATATGCCTTTGGCTTAACTTACCTTGGTTGCTAATAAACTGAAGTGCTTGATGATACGTGAACAAGACAATTCTTTTGGTAGCAAATAATGTTTCTACTAATTGAGTACTTGAACAATCGCATAAAACTCTTGGTCATAGACCAAATATTTCTTCTTAGCTTCACTTAACTTCTCACTGAAGTATACAATGGGCTTACCTTCTTGACTCAAAACTCCACCTATCGCTGTCCCACTTGCATCACAATCCACTTGAAAGACCTTGTTGAAATCTGACAATGCTAGAACCGGTTGCTCTATCACTTTTTCCTTCAAAAGCTGAAAACTCTTCTCTGCTGCAACTATCCAATTGAATTCATTTCTACCACCCTTCATTGTTTCCATGATAGGTGCACAAATGCCACTAAAATTTTTGATGAATTTCCTATAAAAACTTGCTAGGCCATGGAAACTCCTTACCTCAAACATGCTTTTTGGTGATGGCCACTCCACAATGGCTTTCACTTTTTTGGGATCCATCCACAAACCTTCTTGGGAAATTACAAAACCCAAGTACACTAATTCCCTCTTCATAAAACTGCACTTTTTCAAATTAACCAGCAACTTTTCCTCCCTTAATCTTTGCAAAACAAGCCTCAGATGCATCAAATGTTCCTCTTTACTTTTGCTAAATATCAAAATATCATCCAAGTAAACAATTACAAACTTACCAAGAAATGGCTTCAACACTTCATTCATCAATCTCATGAATGTGCTTGGTGCATTTGTCAATCCAAATGGCATAACAAGCCACTCATACAACCCATCCTTTGTCTTGAATGCGGTCTTCCACTCATCCCCTTCTTTGATCCGGATTTGGTGATATCCGCTCTTCAAATCTATCTTCGTGAAATACTCAACTCCACTCAAGCAATCCATCAAGTCATCCATTTATGGCAATGGAAATCTGTATTTTATGGTTATCTTGTTAATGGCTCATGAATCCATGCACATACACCATTCTCCATCCTTCTTGGGTGTTAGTATGGTTGGTACTGCACATGGGCTCAAACTCTCTCTAATCAAACCCTTGTCCAACAGCTCTTGGACTTGCCTCTTCATCTCCTCATTCTCCATAGGTGTCATCCTATATGCTGCCTTGTTTGGTAAACTTGATCTAGGAATGAAATCCATATGGTGGTTGATGCTTCTCATGGGTGGCAACCCATCCGACAACTCCTTTGATAGGATATCAACATACTCCTCCAACATACTTTTCACTTCATGTGGAATTTCATCCACTTTATCCACTGCCCCAACTTTCATGGGTTTAGCTATGAAAGCAAAGCAAGCTTCCTTTTTGTTCATCCCTCCTAGAAACTATTTTCCTGAAATTAAACACACTTTAGGACTGTTGTCCACTTCTTCCCCTTTGTCTTTCAATGGACTCAATGTATATTTCTTTCCATCCTTCACAATAGTGTAAGTATTCATTCTACCATCATGCACAACCTTTCTATCAAATTGCCAAGGCCTTCCCAACAAAACGTGACAGGCATCCATGGGCATAATATCACATAAAATCTCATCTTTGTATGAACCAATCTGAATATTTACCAAACATTGCTCACTTACCAAGATTTGATGTCCCTTTTGTAACCATGAAACTTTGTATGGATTTGGGTGTTCAATCCTCTTCAGTCCAAGCTTCTCTACCATCTCATTAGACACCAAATTATTTGTACTTCCATTGTCAACAATGACCTTGCAACATTTACCTCTTGATTTACATATAGTTCTAAACAAGCTCTTTCTTTGTATTGGCTCATGCTCCACCTTGGCTGGTTTCAACAACACTCTCTTCATCATGAGAGATTCTCCTTGCTCTAGTTCCTCCATGTGTTTTGGTGAAGCAACACTCTCTTCCTCCACTTGAGCAATGTGATTTCTCACTTCATTTCCTCTACCACTATCCTGTTGTACTTGTGGACACTCAAATGCCCTATGACCAACTTCTCCACACCTATAACAAGCTCTGGTGAATCCTCTACCTCTTCCTCTACTATAGTAGCCTCTTCCTCTTGAGGAATTTCCTCTCCCTCTTGTATTTTGACTGAAATTATTATTTTGAGAAGTGTTGGCTTCTCCTTCTTGCATATGTTGCCCTCTACCACTATTTGATTGTCCTCTTCCTCTAGAGAACCATCCTCTTCCTTTGGAATTATTTTGTTCGTAGTTGAGAAAATCTGCAAAAATCCCGATTTTGCCAATTTTTTCCCGATTCACAGGCTAGCCGATTTTCTCCTGATCTTGCCGATTTTTTCCCAAAAATTCTGATATGCATGAAAAAAGTTTTTTTCAATGAAAAATTGCATTTTCTTCGGTTTTTTCAATAAAAATGTCGATTTTTAAACCTGCCGATTTACTACCTGATTCCAATTTTCTCAACTATGATTTTGTTGCCTTCGAGACAACTTCTCCTCCGTCGTTAGGAACCTAAGGATATAAATATGGGGATATAATATAATATTGTATTATGGCATGGGTCACACATAAAATTGTAAATATAACATAGTGCCATATTATAATATTATGCACTTTGTAACTCATGGAAGGTGAACCACCACATGGGTGACCATCTAACTCATGGAAGGTGAACCATCACATTCTTGTATAAAGAGAGATGTACCCTCAATTGTAAAAAAAGTCATATTAACTATGAAGTATTCTTTGTAAGAGTTTTAAAGAGATCTTGTGGAGTGATTCCTTAAAGGGTATTCTTGGTGTTGCCCTACTTCAAGGATATTATCTATCTCTATTTTCTTGTTTGGATTGTTTTTTTTTTTTTTAAGAACAAGATTATTTACAAGTTGGAACAGGACTCCTTCCAATCTTAGCCAACAAGAGCACCCTTTTCCTCATTTTAACTTTCCAAAAAACTGCCCATAGCTCTAAAGCCCAAGATCCTAAGAACTAACCACCTTTGGTTACAACACTAAAAGGAGATCTACATTGGAGCCAAATCTCCTACACCATATGTCTGAATTGGCTGTCCAAATTAGCCAAACACTGGATTTGCTCACCAACCTGCCCAATCTTCTCATCCTTAGTATCCATGCCATTGTGCCACTGAACCTTTACCTCCTTCTTAGTACCCATCTTAGCCAGGAATACCTCCACTATATTCATAGCTCTACCCACATAAATCGGGATCACATCATCCAATTCCCTCCACAACTTCTTAATTTGGGTGACAAGAATCCTCAACCTCCACATTGTTAGGACCCCATCCTAACATTATTTTTGTAATTCTCAATTGCTTATGTAATGACCCACGTCCAACGTGGGAACCCACTTATAATGTTATTTTGTAATACTTTTGTAATGGTATGTGGCAAGTAAGGTGCCTAGACAAGTGGGGCCATTTCATGTAACCGTTATCAAGAATGTAACCGATGTTTGGTAGAAGATTCTAGCTCGAGTGGCATTTTGCATGTAAGCCAACTCTTGAGCTTAGGGTTAGGGTTGCATGAAGTCTTTTCTTTAAAAGAGATGGAGCCATGTACGAATGTATCTTTTTGCAAGTTAATGAAATATTGAAGGAGGTTGCCCCCTCGAAGAGGCCCGCGATATTGAGTTATCTTGTGAGATTGTTTCAATTTTGCAATTACTTTCTGCATAGTGTTATTCTATTATTTGATGCATTTCTGTTTATTTACAGTATTTTGTGTGAGTGAGCTTATTTTTAATAGTAGGTTCCTAACAAGTGGTATCAGAGCACTTTCCAGCGCCCCATCCATTCCACCTGTTAGGTATAAATTTCTTGTGTTTTTCATTTTTTGTTTGTCCTTTATTTAAAAAAAAAAAACAAAAAAAAAATACAAGCCTTTT
Source organism: Wollemia nobilis (assembly GCA_028583015.1). NCBI lineage: Eukaryota > Viridiplantae > Streptophyta > Pinopsida > Araucariales > Araucariaceae > Wollemia > Wollemia nobilis. The sequence goes on from JAQPPZ010002969.1 coordinate 390,938, forward strand.
TTTTTACACAGTAGTTGAGTAGGTTAGAAACCCTGTGCTGGGGGTTTTAAAATATCGTGGAGGAGTTATCATTATTGGCTAAGCTAGATAGCCCATAAAGCGTCTAGTGAAGTGAGGGGCGATCAGGCTCCAATACCCAGGCCTTAGACAACACCCGCGCACGGAATCGAGCTCCCACGTATCTTTGGGTATTTAGGGAGACCATCTAGGGTTAAACAAACTTTTATCCAGTAGGAAGCTTTTTGGCCTTGTATTGTCCATAGTGCACGGGACACAACATCCCAAAATATTACCCTCCCGTACTGTTAGAGAGGTAGATAGTGTGCTCAAGGGTATGTGTGGAATCCTCCTTGGGTAGTGGCTTGAAATATTGGTCCGAGCACTATTGTTCTTCGGTATAACAAAGGGCCTATGGGTATTACATACTCCTCTGCCTAGCGTACCCTGGTTCTGTCAAAACAAAAAATTTCAACCTGCAAAAAAAGAAGCCTTCCTGTTATGTTAAACTTGCAATTTTTTCCCACAAAAGTGAGCATACGGAGAAAGACTTCCCTATCATGAAAACAAACTGCATGCACCAAACAGTCAAGACAGAGTCTGCAAGTGGTTGTGATAGTCAAGAAATATTTTAGTCAGTGACAGTAATAGTTCGGTCAGTAGCCGTAATAGTCAGGTTGACAGTGGCAGTAACAGTCGTCTGTAATAGTCAGGATTACAAGATTGTCAGTGACAGAGTAGACAATGTCAGTAATTGCATAGTACAGAGAATCCTAGAGTCAGTGATTGAACATTGTCAGTAGCGACAGTACTGGTGACAGGGATAGAGACAAGATAGTGACAGGAGTGGTCAGTAGTCAGAACATACAGGGCAGAGACAGTTGACTCAGTACCCAACTTTTGAATCCAATCTCCGGAAGGAAAACCGACCTCACCAGAAGACTTGTCAAAACAACATAAAAAAAGTCTGGGGTGCCCAAAACCAGTGTTGTGGGATATAGCTCATTGTGACCATATTTCCAAGCTGATCATTTTAAAATTTGATATACAACCCAACTACATTTTTTATTTATTACTAAAGATAATAACCCAAAACTAATGTTGTGGGATATAGCTCATTGTGACCATCTTTTCGAGCTGATCATTTTGATATACAACACCCAAGCACTTTTTTGGACTTATTACTAAAAATAGTAACCCTTGAAATCACACTTCTATTTTTAGTAAGTCACTAGTAGTCATCCAAAACAAACCAAAATGGTTGCTGGTACTCGTGGACACCAGGAAAAGATGGAACAAGCCATAACATTGGACACCATCACAAAACAACTCCAATCCATTCTTCAAGACAATCAATCAATCCGGGCGGATATCCAAAATTTCAGAAAAGACATTTCACACAAAACCGAACTCCATGAACAAATTCTAGAGGTTGAGTCCAAGCTTCAAACCGGTCCTCAAGTTTTTGAGTATCATGAGATTGAACAATCAGGGCGAGGAAAAGGACCCCATAAGGAACAAGACAGTCTTCACCTTAACTTTGATCGCGATCCCACCTTCAAGATGCCTAAATTGGACTTTCCAAAGTTCAATGGGAAAGATGTAGAGGGATGGTTATGTTGTGTTGATCAATTCTTCCAACTCCACAATGTCCCTAAATTTTATTGGATCAAGATGGCTTCTTTCAATCTTGAATCGGAAGCTTTGCAATGGTACCAATGGTTTAGACAAACAATTATTGATCCTTCTTGGGAAGATTTTGAATCACAACTACTTACTCGCTTTGGCCCTAGTGCATATGATGATTTCCAAGGAGCATTGACCAAGTTGCGTCAAACTTCTACAGTTCGAGACTACCAAGCCCAATTTGAAAAATTAGCTAACAGAACCAAGGGGTTGAGTGAAGGGTTTTTTATGAGTTGTTTCATCAGTGGCTTAAGGGATGATCTTCAAGCTGAGGTTAAGATGTTTAATCCAAAAACAATGATGCAGACCATAAGCCTAGCATGGTTGGCCGAATCCAAATTTGCAGCTCAAAGGAGGACATCTAAATTTCAACCAACCAAACCCTCCTTTCCTCCCAAGTTCACAAGCAATCATGAAAATAAATCTATTCCCTCAAAACGCTTGACCACCGAGGAAATGGATGCTCGACGAGCCCAAGGGTTGTGTTATAATTGTGATGAAAAATATGTTAGGGGGCATAGGTGTGCCCAAAAGAAGTTGTTCCTAATAGATGTAGAGGACCCCGCTAGTAGTGACCATAGTGATGATGAAGAGGACACAACCGACGAACAACCTCACAATGAAGAGGACACACATGAAGAACCCTAGGCAAAAATTTTGGTCCACGCTCTTGCAGGGATTACTACTCCACAGACCATGAAAGTTGTGGGTTTCTTCAAAGGCCAACGCCTTACAATCCTTATTGATTCAGGTAGCACACACAACTTTATTGATCCTCGAATTGCCAAGCAGGCCAATTGTTACATACACACATGTAATTCCTTTGAGGTCATGGTGGCAAATGGAGGAACCTTACCTTGCAAAGGTAAATGTCGTAATGTCAAATTGAAAATTGGGGATTATGAGCTCAAACAAGATATGTTTGCCCTTCAATTAGGGGGATGTGATATTGTGTTAGGCGCTCAGTGGTTGGGTACCTTGGGCACCATCTCATGGAACTTTGCAGAACTATGGATGCAATTTTCACAAAATGGATAGTCGTACACCCTTCATGGTTCAAAAGTAGGGCCTCCTCAGATTATCAGTTCCAACCATATGGAGAAGTTGCTAAAAAAATCATCTCGTGGGGTCATTGCACAAATTTTTGCAATCCAACCTCCTACTACCGTAGTGGATCAAATTCCTGATGATTTGCAACTTGTTTTGACAAAGCACAATGCAGTTTTTGTCGAACCAACCGAATTGCCACCACGTCGCTCACATGATCATGCCATTCCATTGGCCCTTGGGGGTGTACCGCCTAACATTAGGCCATACCGATACCCTCATGCCCTTAAGTTAGAGATTGAGAAGCTAGTGCAGGAATTGTTAAAAGCTGGAGTCATTCGCCCCAGTAACAGCCCATACTCTTCGCCTGTCTTATTAGTGAGAAAGAAAGATGGTTCATGGCGATTATGTATTGATTTTCGTGAGCTCAATAAACTCACCATTAAGGATAAGTTTCCTATTCCAGTAGTGGATGAATTGTTGGATGAGTTGCATGGGACTATGTTTTTCTCTAAATTAGATCTTCGCTCTGGGTACCATCAGATCCGGCTCAAGGAAGAAGATATTCCCAAAACCGCATTTCGTACTCATGAGGGCCATTATGAGTTCTTGGTAATGCCATTTGGCTTGACCAATGCACCTTCCACATTTCAAAGTCTCATGAACAACATTTTCCATCCATTTCTTCGTAAATTCATTCTGGTTTTCTTTGATGACATTTTGGTTTATAGTCGCTCTTGGGAAGAGCACCTCGTCCATGTGGATCAGACCCTACAACTGTTGGCACAACATCAACTTTATGCTAAGCGGTCCAAGTGTTCTTTTGGGTTGACGAAAGTGGAATATTTGGGACACATCGTCTCCAAAGATGGCGTTAAAGTTGACCCTAGAAAGATTCAGGCGGTTCAAGAGTGGTCGAAACCTCGCACTCTCAAGGGTCTTCGAGGATTTTTGGGGCTTACTGGCTATTACCGCAAATTTGTCCGCAATTATGGAAAAATTGTCGCTCCCTTAACATCCATGTTAAAAAAGGATTCTTTTACTTGGACGGGTCCAACTGAACATGCCTTCCTAGATTTGAAGCACGCTATGACAACAACTCTGGTCTTAGCAATGCCTGATTTTTCTAAGCCTTTTGTAATTGAAAGTGATGCTTCAGGCAATGGTATTGGCGCGGTATTGATGCAGGAAGGACGACCTTTGGCTTTCACTAGTAAGGCGCTTTCTAGTCGCAATCTAGGCAAATCCACTTATGCTAAGGAAATGCTTGCCATTTTGCATGCGATCACTCATTGGCGACCTTATCTCATTGGGCATCATTTTTCCATTAAAACAGATCATCAAAGTCTCAAATATTTCTTAGAGCAATGAGTTGCCACCCTTGAACAACAGAAGTGGGTCTCTAAGCTTATGGGCTATGATTATGATATTACTTATAAAAAGGGCAAGGAGAACATTGTGGCGGATGCCCTCTCTCGTCAATTTGAGACTCACAGTATGCTATGTGCCATCTCTTCCCCCATTCCCCAGTGGATAACTTCTCTTCGTGAGGAGGTGCTTAAAGATTCAGGCTTGCAAACTTTGGTTGCTTCCCTTCAATCAGATCCTACCTCATGTCCTGGATACACATGGGATGGACAAGATTTACGCTACCATCAACGCCTTGTTGTTCCTCACACATCTCCACTCCGAGAACTTCTTATGAAGGAAATGCATGCCTCTCCCACTGTCGGTCATTCAGGATTCCTTAAAACATATGAAAGGATTAAGCATACCTTTTCTTGGAAGGGTATGAAGAAGGACATACACAATTTTGTGGCAGCATGTGACACCTGTCAACGGATGAAAGGCGAAACAGTGCATTCTCCAAGCACTCTACAACCATTGCCAATTCTCGAACAGGTTTGGACAGATATTTCAATGGATTTCATTGAAGGGTTACCTAAGTCCGGGGGCAAATCAGTTATTTTTGTGGTAGTGGATCGTCTTTCAAAGTATGCTCATTTTTGTTCCCTCTCCCATCCTTACACGACCTCCACCATTGCCCAAATTTTCCTTGATTCTATTTTCCGCCTTCATGGCATGCCTACCTCCATTGTGTCTGATCGTGACCCTACATTCACTAGTAATTTTTGGCAAGAATTGTTTAAGTTGCAGGGAACTCAGCTCAAGATGAGTTCAGCTTACCATCCGCAAACGGATGGCCAGACTGAGATTGTCAACAAATGTTTGGAGACCTACCTTCGTTGCTTTGCCTCTGATCATCCTACACAATGGGCGAAGTGGCTTCCCTTGGCCGAGTGGTGGTATAATACTTCTTATCACACGGTGACCAAGGTCACTCCTTTTGAAGCAGTTTATGGTCGGCCTCCATGCACGCCCTCCTCCTACATTCCAGGCAGCTCTAAGGTCCATGCAGTCGACACTACACTCAGCCAACATGTCGAAGTCCTCCGTCAACTAAAGATGAATTTGGAAGCGACCCAAAACCGGATGCGACAACAAGCTGATCAACATCGTTCTAAGCGTAGTTTTGATGTTGGTGATATGGTCTTCCTTCGCCTGCAACCATACAAACAATCATCCCTCCAGCTTCGCAGGTGCCAGAAACTTGCGGCCAAGTACTATGGGCCCTACCAGGTTTTGCAGCGGATTGGTGCCACGACCTACAAATTGGCCCTCCCATCGACATCCAAGCTCCACCTTGTTTTTCATGTCTCCTCTCTCAAGAAGGTTGTGGGAAATCAGGTACAAGTTCAATCTGCTCTCCCAGAATTGGATGAAGAAGGTTCTATCTTGCTCGAGCCAAAACAATTATTGGATCGTAGGATGCGCACGCTTCGCAACCGAACCATTACTGAGGTCCTTGTTCAGTGGCGTGGTCTACAACCGAAAGATGCTACATGGGAGTCTCTCCACCAGCTCCAACACCAGTTTCCTCATCTACAACTTTGAGGACAAAGCTTTTTGAAGGGGAAGGACATGTTAGGACCCCATCCTAACATTATTTTTGTAATTCTCAATTGCTTATGTAATGACCCATGTCCAACGTGGGAACCCACTTATAATGTTATTTTGTAATACTTTTGTAATGGTATGTGGCAAGTAAGGCGCCTAGACAAGTGGGGCCATTTCATGTAACCGTTATCAAGAATGTAACCGATGTTTGGTAGAAGATTCTAGCTCGAGTGGCATTTTGCATGTAAGCCAACTCTTGAGCTTAGGGTTAGGGTTGCATGAAGTCTTTTCTTTAAAAGATATGGAGCCATGTACGAATGTATCTTTTTGCAAGTTAATGAAATATTGAAGGAGGTTGCCCCCTCGAAGAGGCCCGCGATATTGAGTTATCTTGTGAGATTGTTTCAATTCTGCAATTACTTTTTGCATAGTGTTATTCTGTTATTTGATGCATTTCTGTTTATTTAAAGTATTTTGTGTGCGTGAGCTTATCTTTAATAGTAGGTTCCTAACACACATCTCCAAAGCAAAGTTCCTCATGCAATCCAAAGCTCCTACCAAGATTTGAGAATATGATTCTATGATTATCCTCTTATAACCTTGTCTTACTACCCAAATAGAAGCAAATTTGATAGCTAAGGTTTATGATTCATTGTTCGTGGCCTTGCCTAGGTTCTACAGTTCCCAATAGATCACTATCTTAACATGATTCATGTAGACAACTCTAATTCCAGCTTTACACGGATTACCTTTTGCATCTCCATCAATATTAAATTTAATCCAGCCTTCTCGGGGTGTTTTCCAACTAGCTCTGAACTTTCCCTCCAACACTTCAACTTCCTTCTTCATCAATCCTTATATCAACTTGAGTTTCCTCTTTAGCATACATTGCCACAGTTTCCATGACTTTGCTCTAAATGAACTGCCAAATGCCATCCAAGGATGAAAAGGTTTCTATAAAAATTCTGCCATTTCTGTCCAACCACAATTGCCACCAAATAAATTTTAATCCAAGTTTCCACCCAATACAAAGAGCTTCAAATTTAAATCTACCCCTCTTCCATCTTTCCCAAATATTATAGTTTAGATCATTGTTGGCTCCGATTTTATAAGCTAAAATCCATCTCTCCTAGATTTGGCAAATGAACAGGCACTCAAACATCAAGTGATCAGATGTTTCCTCACTTTTGTAGCATAAAACACACCAAGATGGGCCAACAATTCCCCTACGTCTCAGATTATCAAAGGTAAGAATTCCTTCTAAGGGCAACCATCTTAAAGGGAATGTGAGTATTAGTAAATTGGATAGGAATAGAAATTGGCAACCTCCTCCTAAGGATTTTGGAAAAGTCAATACTGATGGAGCCTCTAGAGGGAACCCTGGAAAAGCCAGTGTGGGAGGAATTGGTAGACTTTCGGATGGCTCCCTGGTTTTTACTTTTGCTTGAGAATTTGGGTATTCTTTCCAATAACCTTGCTGAGGGGTATGGTATCCTCGGAGGTCTTCAGGAGGCTACTAAGGTTGGATGGGAAAAGGTGATAGTTGAGTCTGACTCTCAACTTATGATTAATCTCTTGAAGAATCCTTCTAAGAATCATAAGGTGGATTGGAGAATAAAAAGAATTATTGAGAAGATTCAGCTTAATCCGGATGGGATTTTTGAAAGTTGATTACAATCATGTGGTCGAGAGATCAAAACAAGAGTGGTCGATGCTTTAGCTAATTGGGCTTTGGACAAAGGTGATCTTACTTGTTATGGCCACCCTCCTATATGGTGGGCTTCTCAAATTAGGGAAGCTCTTCTTTCTATCATTTCTTTGGATGGCTCCAGTTCTGAAGGTACCTAGTTTCTTCTTGTTTTTTTTTTTGCTTCTCTTTGGTTCATTCAGTTTTTTTTTAGTTCCCTAGCTCATTCTATTCTTTATTTTGTTTCCTCTTTTGATTCTTGCCTTAATAGTCTTCTGGTCTAGATAGGTCTTTGTTTTGTTCATTTTTTATTTCTTTTTTCCTTTTTGTTTTTTTTGTTTAGTTTTTTAAGGTGGGTGGGTTTTTTTATTTTGTTTTGTTTTTGTGTTCTTTGTGTTGTTTTTTGTTGTTTTGTTTTTTTTTTAATGTTTTTTGTTATTGTTCTTGTGTTTTTTTTCGTTCTTGTTCTTGGGTTTCTCTTTGTTTGTGTTATTTCATGTTTTTATGGGTGAGTGTTTTCTATATTTTTTGTTTTTTTTTTTATTGTCTGTTGTTGGTTGTTTTTTATTTTTATTTTTGTTTTATTTTTTAATTTTTTAGGTTTTGGTTGTGTTTATTTTTCTTGTTTTTTTTTTGGGTTATGTCTTTGTAGTGTTCTGTTGTTTTTGTCTTGTTTGTGTTTTGTTATGTGTTTCTTGTGTTTTTCTATGTGGTTTGTGTTGTGGTTTCTTTTATCTTATTGTGTGTGTTTGGTTGTGCTTTTGTTTTTGACACACTCAAGGAGCATGTTTTTTATTTTATTTTATTATTTTTGTTGTTATCTGCTTATTTTTAATTGGTTTTGTGTGTTTGTTTACTCCTTGAGTGTGTCAAAGGTGGTAGGCCAGGTCCGAGTCCTGGGCGTTTTTGGCGGAATGGATACCCCTGCCTCCTTGGGTCTTACCCGAAAGTGGCATCCCTTTTGGGATGTTTTCCACAAATAATAAAAAAAAAGGTAAGAATTCCATTGTGTAATGAACTGCCAAACAAAGAAATTTACTTTCGACCAACCCTTGGACTGCCAAATCTTTATTTTCTTCAATCCTCAGCCTAATATGCATAAAGAGGAGGTTCTGGAAGGATATTTTCATATCCATCCTTCACCGTGTAGACTCCAAGGCTCCCATTGCCCCAAGCCAATTCATCCTCCTCATCCCTACCTATGAGAAATCTTTCTACCAAGACTTTATATTGTGTGGATTGTTATTGTGGATGCATGTTGTATATTTCAGCATATTGGTGAATGATTTATTGTTGATAATAAAGAGGTTTATAACATCTGCCTTGAAAGCACATTGATAGGCTTCTTCTATTGACCTCAATCTTATCATACTAAACTCATCTTGAATAGATATGTGAAGTCCATTAACATACCTTGAAATTTTCTCTTCATCATCCTCTATATGGCCAACCCAAATAGTGAGCTTGTAAAATTCCTTTGTGTAGTCTTTCACATTCATCTCCTTTCAGGTTTTGCAACTTCTTTTTTTTTTGCTTGGTTATATGGGATTTAAACGGGCCTCACCCGTATTACATCATCACCACCTAGTGGTATTACAACAAAGCTTGGATATTATCCATGTATCGCTTGGCAGGTTTTGCAACTTCTTGAATAGACTCATCTAATAATTTGATGGCAAGAATTTGGCCTTCAATTTAGCAACCATTCTATCCCAAGATTTAATTTTCTCCTTGCCTTTTCTTTGTCTCTTCGTTTGTACATGATCCCACCACACGGATGCATGACCCTTTAGCCTAGTGCAAGCAAACTTCACCTTTTTTGGGTCCTCCATTGACTCATAGTCAAAGTATTTCTCCATGTCCATGACCCAGTCTATAAGATCCTTAGGATTTAGACTTCCACTATAGCAAGGAGTATCCAACTTTGGTTTACTACCCATCTTCGAAATTGCCTTCAAAAATCTACTCTTAGGCTCATCCATCTTCTTTAGGCTCTTGACCTTCAACTTCTTCATCATCACTTACATCCTCAACATGTACTCTTCTTTGTGTTGTCTCTATTGCGTCCAATCTGAATGTAATACCTCTCAACATCTCAGCTAGATTAGAATTTCTAGGTGCCCTCGATCTTCCTCTATGCATCATGTCTTCTCTTTGTTGGGCTCTCATACCAAATGATGTAGTCTAGATGAGAAGGTCTAACAAAAGACAGCCTCTTTAAGCACCCTGAATATCCCACAACAAGTTCACAAACTAGAAAATGAACAATAACAAATTACTGGCATAAAAAAATTCTAGGAGATATCGCAGCCAACACATCTGAAAAGAGGTCTTCAATTTTTTTTTGGTAATTATTATAATATATTAACAGTGGGTTTTTATAGAGGATCCCAAAACCTTATGTACAAAATTAGCCAACTTTCTAATGATGCATCATACCTCTTGGCTGTAACAATAAACCTAAATGAAAATAAAACCATCCTAATGCTGCAGACTTGAAAACAGCAAAAAGGGCTTTTAGGCCTGGAGACCCAACAACAAAAAGAAAACAGGACAGACCCGAGAGAAACCCAAAGAGAGGCCGCAAACAAAGAGACAGACACCATGGACAGCTAATCACGATCCTCCTGTCCTTCCGAATTTGGGCGCTGCTGGTTCTGCTTCAGGATAGAAATCATGGAGTTGACAGAAGTAAGAATGGAAGCAGCCAGGTCCAGGCCTTCCAAAAATGCCACGCCACCCCAAAACACGTCGGAATGGGCCTTCCAAAAACTGCGCAAGGAAAACATCAGGAAGGGATGTCTGCCCTGGCCAACCTTTCCACCTCGGATGGGAAGCGAGACCGCCACACAACCGGGCACGTGGTCGCGAGCCCTTTATTGGCCATGTGGTCAGCCACGCGATTTCCTTCTCTCAAAATATGATTTGCTTTCCATCTACCGCGATAGGAGAGAAGAGATCTAGCCTCGAGGATGATGTTGTAGACTTTCCAAGATGGATTTTTGGTGCCAAGAAGGTAATTCACGATGTTGAGCGAGTCACCCTCAATGATAAGAGGCCGGGGATCCTCAAAGAGAATCCGAATACCATTCAGAGCGCCTCGGGCTTCAGCATAATGATTCGTCTGGGAGCCCAAATCTTCACAATAGGCCATCACAATATTCCCGTCATGATCACGGACAACCCCACCAGGGCCAGCGGGCCCAGGATTCCCCTTAGCCGCTCCATCAAAGTTTAATTTAATCCACCCCACGGGGGTTTGGTCCACACAACATTCCTTCGACAGGGCCCTTTAACAACCTCCAGAAACGGCCAGAGATTCATCATTTTGAGAATAGCTTCTTCGCTCGAAAGATGGGGACGGGGACTGGGAACAACAATAGAATTCTCAATGGCGTAAGATAACGCCCTTTGAGCAATAGAAGGGGGCCCTCTAGGAGCTCTGCCAAAGATTCTGGCATTCCTCTCTAACCAAATTTGCCAAATTAAATGGTGGAAGGAGGCCTCGAGGAGGAAGCGGAGCTTGGGATTCTTGAAAGGATTAGGCCATTGGTGAAAAGCATCTCTAAGGGATCGGGGAGAGCACCAGAGGATCCGGAAGGAGGATAGGACAATGCTCAGTACAAAGTGGGAAAATGGGCAATGCAAGAATAAATGATCCCTCGTCTCACAATCTGCTAAACACAAGTAACACCCTGTTGGGGAAGGCAAAACCTCTCTTGTGAAGGTTGTCAATAGTTAAGGCTTTATTGTGGAAAGCAATCCACGCGAAGAAGTTGATTTTAGGAACAACTCCTTTCCTCCAAACAATATTCCACCCGTAGTCCAGAGCAGTCTTGGTGGTGAGGAGCTCATAAGCTGATTTAACAGAGAAACGCCCATCCTCCGTACCACTCCAGATGATCCTGTCATTTCTCCCGGCAGAAGGAATTAAAACCGATCGAAGGATATTATCGAGGAAGGTAACCTCATTATTAAACCCCTCCACAACAAGGAAGCTTCCACCGAGGGAAACGGGTGCTCCGATCTATGAAACCCGCCACCCCGAGCTGGGCGTTAGGGTCGGTCAAGCTTCTCAGCCCAGCGAGGTCCGCCCTCGACCCAAGGGCTTCTTCAGTCGCCCACCTGTCCTTCCAAAAGGAAATGCAGTTGCCATCACCCAGAATCCAACGGGCTCCCAGACTGATCAAATGCCGGGTTTGGAGCACAGATTTCCAAAAGATCGATGCCACGGAGGATGTTTCAACATCCAAGAAGGGAGTGGGGCCAAGATACTTCATTTTAACCAATGAAACCCACTCCACCGGGTCGTTAGACATAATCCTCCAAGCGTGCTTCGCGATCAGAGCCAAATTCATAAGTCTTGATCTTCTCAACCCCAGGCCGCCTTGATCAATCCTCGAACACACCTTGTCCCAGGCTACAAGGGGAAGTCTAGATTTCTCTTCGTTACTAGACCAAAGAAAGGTCCTCTGAATCTTCTCAATCTTGGAGTGAACTGCACTCGGAAGCATGAACACCGACATGAAGTAGGTCGGGATCCCCTGAAGACAGGCTTTGGTAAGGGTGGCTTTCCCAGCTTGCGATAGGAGTTTGCCCTTCCAAGTGCCGAGTTTCCTGTGAAGGCGCTCAAGAATCGAGTTCCACATGTCCCCACTGGCCCGCCCGCTATAAGATAGAGGCAACCCCAGATAGGACGTAGGCAGGGAATCAATAGTGCACTCGAGAATTCTAGCAATCCGAATTTGTCTGCGCAGAGGAGTGTTAATAAAGTAAATTTTGCTCTTGATGTAATTGACCTTTTGCCCTGCAGCTTGCTCATAACGGAACAGGATCCTCTTGAGCGACTTGGCTTGAGCAACGGACGCCCCAATGGAGATGAGGGTGTCATCCACAAATTGCTGATGAGTGACAGGATTAAATCTAGAAGTCGGCAAGATGCCAAAAATCTTGTTCTGCCGAAGAGCCTCTTTCATGGACCAACTCGAAACCTCCGCCAAAAGAATGAACAGGATGGGAGAAAGAGGATCGCCCCGTCCGAGGCCTCTGGAACTTTGGAAATACCCACTAGGGACCCATTAACCAAGACAGAAAAAAAGGGAGTGGATATACAACTGTAGACAAGGTCAATCCAGTGGGGATGAAAGCCAAACTTGAGGAGGACCGCACACAAAAAATTTTGGTCAACACGGTCGAAGGCTTTGTTCATGTCGAGCTTAAGAAAAAGAGCAACATTCTTAGAGCGGTAAGCGGAATGAAGGGTCTCATGAACAAGTGATAACACCATCAAGAATGTTTCTCGCCTTTGACAGTGCTTCCCTGACAAGGATCAATCAGGAGGGGGAGGACTGTTTTGAGTCTATTGGCTATAGACTTGGTAAGGATCTTGTAAAAAACATTGCACAGGCTAATGGGCCGATAGTCAGAGAAACTTTTGCAGGAAGGAGACTTAGGAATGAGGGCAAGAAAGGTGGAATTGAGTTTCGGGTGGATAGATCTGGACGCTTGGATAACCCGAATAGCATCACACACATCCGGGCCCACGACTTCCCACATGACTTGGAAGAATCGAGGGGGAAACCATCGGGCCCAGGGGCCTTATCTGGTTGCATGGAGAACAATGCTTCCTTAATCTCAGACGAGGAAAAAGGTTCCAAAAGTTTCATGCTTACCTCATGGGGAACTTTAGTCGAAAAGTTGGCGAGCATAGATTTCTGGACCTGGAGGTTGCTATCCGGAGGAGTGCCAAGCAAATCCTGAAAGAAATTAACCGCTTCGCTCCTGATTTCCTCAATCTCCCCGGTAATGTGCCCATCCTTACAAGTCACTTCTCCGATCTTGTTGGCCCCCCTATGCCTCATAGTAGACGCGTGAAAAAATCTCGTGTTGGAGTCTCCATTCTTCAACCACAGGTCACGAGATTTCTGGCGCCGAAACGTTTCCTCCCTAGCGAGAATAGAATGAAAGTCCACCAAAAGGCTCCGCTCTTCCTCCCTGAGACCCTCAGTGTAACCTTCGATAGCCATCCTTTCCTCCACAACCTTCAGGTTCTCAGCGATGGATTTTTTGGACTCAAAAATGTTGCCGAACACCTCTTTGTTCCAAATCTTCAGTTTTTCTTTGACCATTTTGAGCTTTAAAGCCACCCTCTTAGGAGCGCTTCCTTCCACCTTCGATTGCCACCACGCTGAAACCAATCCTTTGAAGTCTTTGTGGGAAATCCACATGGATTCGAATCCGAAAGGGGTCATAAAAATAGGCCCATCGTTCGCCTCCAAGAAAATAGGGTTATGGTCGGACCCAATCCTTGGAAGAGCCGAAAGGATAGCCCCGCCAAGGATGGGAATGGCTTCTGGGGAAATGAAGAATCTGTCAAGTTTGACTTGAATCAAACCGCCCCCAATCCTTCTGTTACTCCATGTGAAGGAAGCCCCTTTGAGTTCGATGTCAAGCGAGGCCATTAGCAGAGACAAAATCTCTCGAAATCTTCCAAGCCGCGGCTGGAGTGGTCCGACCCTCCTTTTTTCTCCTAAGGATGAAGGGGACAATTGAAGTCACCCCCTAAAACCCAAGGAAAGTTGCTAAAATTCTCCCTCATCGGAGAGATAGCTTTCCACATTTCTGCTCTCTGTGGCAGAATTTGAAGCATAAACGTTGGACAGAATCCAAGAAAAATTGGATGTTTTGGACTGGAACAATACATTGATGATTCTGTTGGAAGTTGACAACGAGCTGCCCTCAAACCTCGAAGGGTCCCACGGAACCATGAGTCCTCCCGCTGTTCCCACCTGCAGGTCGGACAGCACAATTTGCCTTGGCCCAAATGGCCTTCGCCACTTTGTCGAGGAGATAGCATCAAGCTTGGTCTCTTGCAAAATAAGGATAGAAGGGTTAATCCTCCTACGGAGATCAACCACTAACCTTCGCTTGGCCGCACTGCTCAGCTCCTCTCACATTCCATGAGAGGACTTTCATCCGGACAGTTTGAAGTTTTTCTTGCCTCCCCTTCCTTGTTGAGGGGGAGGTTTTGATGCATGTGCTTCGTCCGACCGTGAGTCACAGTCATCCGTAACCAGACAAACGTTGGGTTCCATTTGCAACGTCAGTTGCAGTCTCTTTGTCTCGCCTTTCCTTGTTAGGAGGACGGCCCTGCTTCCTCTCACTACCAAAATCCACACTTTGCTTTTGGCTCCTTGTATTTCGGGGGCTAATGTGACCGGACTGTTCACCCCTCCTTCCTAAGAGGTAATCTTCTAGCAGCGTCTGCGACTGACTAAAATCGGGAAGACCCGTATCTTGGAGCAGAGGAACAACCTTAGGCAAAACTTGGGAAGGGGTCCGTTCCATCTCTTCCTCGCGATACACTTTCCAAGTGGGAGTCCGCTCCTCGTTGGTTGTCGACCTCAAGATGCTCGGGGTCCGATTGGAGAGAGGGATTCTCTTCAAGCCGCGAGAGTCCGCCACGCGTCTCTAGAGGGGCCCGGGGATCCATGGCCCTTCACGTCCTGGAAGATTTGGTTGCTTTGCCTGGTCTTCCTTGTGCTCCAGGGGGTTGCCGTTTTCACGTTTCTGTTTTCCCAGTTTTTGAAGAGGACACTGGGACTGGAGGTGCCCTTGGGACCGACACTGGGTGTAGAAAGCCGGTCTATTTTCATAGACAATAGCTTGTTTATGAAGAAAGGTACCTCCAGACCGAAGAGTGATGGAAGTTGGGAGTTCAGCCTCCAAATCTGCCGTAACGCAAAATCGGGCCTGGACGAACCTTGTTCGAGCTCGGGTGGGAGGGTCGATGGTGACCAACTCCCCAATGGAACGCGCAATACCTCTTATGACATTTTCATGCCAGCCAAAGAGGGGAAGATTCGGGAGCCTAACCCATACTAGGGCAATGTTGATGTTCTGGGTCTCAGGACTGAAATCCATGTCCCACCTCCTGAGAAATAAACTTCGCGGCCCAGAAACCATGGCCTGCCAGACCAAAATTTTACAAGTAATCCTCCTTATTGTTCAATCTAATGGCAAAAAAACCCCGGGATAGGGCCGCCAACTCCAAATGGCCAGAAGTCCTCCATTTGCTTGCTGCCCATTTTCGGATAGTTTCCATGTCGGGACGGCCTCCAATGAATTTACCTATTAGGGTAAATTTCTCAAACTCCATGAAGCTTGAAAGAACTTCCGTCGGGATGTCCAGCTCATCCCCAACCGGAAACAATTCTTTGGTAAAAAACCCGTTTAGGGTTTCTGAGGCCGCTGCTTGGGCATAAGACTTTTGAGCCCCACCACCCCCTTTGTCTGGTGGGTCCTTACCTCGACCAATACCGTTGCCAGCCCGGTCATCTTCAATGGGCCCGGGCGTTTCCGCTCCACCGAAATCTTGATGCCCTCCGATTGTTCCGCTGCGTCCAAGGACCGAACCACCGCCGCTCCCGATCTCCCCTGCAGACTTCCCGCCCATCGACATCCTCCTCACAAGCCTTCTCTTTTTAGTTCTCTAGGCATATTTCCAATAAACTACATAGCTTCACTGTAACTATATATATATATCAAAAGAGGTCTTCAATTTGCCTGGACATGTCTCAACTAGTTACAAGGTCATCTTTATATAAACCCAATAAAACAATATAGAATCAAATCCGAATAAAATATTATTTTTTTCCAACATGCATTGCAATCTGGATAAAATATTACAAAATCAGATCCGGGTAAAATATTATTTTTTTCGACCTGCACTGCAATCCGGATAAAATATTATAAAATCAAATGCTGATAAAATAATTTTTTTCCAACATGCATTGAAATCCAGCTAAAATCGGAAATTCTTTTTTAGCTGCAAAATTCATTTTTTTTTTCCCTTTGCGATGCAAGATTGCTCATGAACCCGAATGCACCTGTATCAATTTGACATCTATTTAAACATTGATACCCAAACTAATTAATACCCATTTTTACCCTTTCTAGTCCTACATTCTCAATAATTTCTTCTGGATAGTGCATTTCAGAATCATCAACCTCTTATCAATATATTTATGTTTTGTACTATTCATTCTTGATAAAGGACAACTCAACTGGTAGATAGTTACATGAGGAAAAGGGGAGAAGTATCCACTCAAGTAAAAAGGAAGAAATTTTCAATTAACCTGTTCCTGATTCCTGAATTACTTTAGTAGCATTGGTTTCGCACAGTGGCATTGGTTTTACACAGTACCTGCTCTAGAACAAAAATGTTGTGAATATAGATTCCCTCTCTCAATTCATCAGATTTATATGTATCCTTGCTTCATTCTTCCCTCAACTGAACAAGAATTCCATTTTGAGTTTTCCTGTAGTATTTTGCTTCATTCCATTGATTCTATCATCCATTACCAATTCTTGCTTTGAGATTTTCACTATTCTCTAAAACTTTATAACTGAAATAAAAGTTTGCCTATTTCTCCCTTGCTTTCTAATTGAAAGAGAAGTTTGCCTCTTTTGTAAACATGAATTTTGCATGTGATTTTGCAACTTCTATTCTGTTCAACTTGGAAGATTTTCTTTTGTTAGATTAGTGAAATGATCTATTATATCTCACACTCGAACCATTTTCTAATCTTCCACTGTTGAATTTTGCATTGGTTCTACAATGTGCCTGCTCTAGAACAAAAATAATGTGAATATAGATTTCTTCTCTCTCAATTTATCAATTTTATATCATATCCTTGCTTTGTTCTTCCCTCAATTGAACAAGATTTCCATTTTGAGTTTTCTTGTAGTATTTTGCTCCATTACATTGATACTATCATCCGTTACCAGTTTTTGCTTTCAGATTTTCACTATTCTCTAATTCTTTCTAACTGAAAGATAAGTTTGCCTCTTTCTGTAAACATGAAATTTTGCATGTGATTTTGCAACTTATATTCTGTTCAACTTGGAAGATTTTCTTTTGTTAGATTAGTAACATGTTTTATTACTTCTCAATGTTGAACCATTATGTCATGCTTTCTTCAACAAATATCATTAAGAAAAGAAGTATGAATGGATTGGACTTTGCTTATTCCATTTGGCTTTTCATGTCAATATTTATGGATTAAAAAAAGAGGCCAATCACATCCACCTGCTAGGGACCAATTAGAGATTTCAAAGACTACAATATGATCCTGCCGGCTTAGCAGGCATGAGAAGGTAAACATTTTTGCATGGATAAGGCAGAGATTCTGTTAAAAGTTAAAAAATTTCAAGGGTAGGATGAGTCTTTAGTAGAAGAAGAGGAGGTATTAATGTGGAACTTGATAACCAATAGAGAAATCCTTTGAAATCTGAGGGAGAACACACAACACACCTAAAGAAGGAAAAAGGATGATGAGTAATTTCACCACTTCATGCTGTAGATTCAATCCACACTTCCCCTCCTGAACCTCTCAATGGCAGCTCAGTGAGAAAACACACAGCATTGAAGATAGGGGATCCCGGGATTGAGCCCTGGCTGGTCCAGTTCTTATGAGTTAGAACATGTTTTTTAGTTCTGAGGACTGTTTAAAGAAAAATTTGGCCCTTCTTGATTTCTCGTCTTTGTAGTTAATAAGAATGGTAAACATTTTTGCATTCATGAGGCAGAGATTATGTTGACAGTAAGGAAGCTTCAAGGGTAGGGTTGAGTCTTTAGTAGAAGAAGAGGAGGTATTAATTTGGAACAAAATTTCTTCATAGGAATATGCCACTGGAAATAAACAGCTTGTATAAGAAGAGAATCATGTGAACCTGTTAGAAAGCAAGAGGGTCAACTACCCCCACACACAGTCTTGAAGAGAAAAAGGTATTAATGTGGAACGATATCAAGAGGAATATGCCACTGGAAATAAACAGCTTGTATAAGAAGAACATCACATGAACAGATTAGAAAGCAAGAGGGCCAACTACCCCCAACACACACAGGAATATGCCATTGGAAATAAACAGCTTGTATAAGAAGAGCATCACATGAACAGGTCAGAAAGCAAGAGTGCCAACTACCCCACACAGGGATATGCCATTGGAAATAAACAGCTTGTATAAGAAAAAGCATTACATGAAACTCACTGGCAAAGAATTTGGCAAGTGGTGGGGCTTATAAAGCACTCAAATCCTACAACAAAGTCGAACACACAATATACTATCTCAGTAGAAGAGGTATTAATGTGGAATGATATTGGACTCATAACAACAAACTTTGCACAAAGCCTGGCTCTACTACCATGTTGAAAATCCAGGTACAGAGTTGAAAATTTAGATAGAGTACAATAAACGTTAACAGAAAAAAAAAGAGAGGAAAAACTAGAACATGAGATACGTCTATGAAGGTAAGTGAGACATTCTATGTATGACAGAATGGCTTCCAGAGCACAAACAATGACTGGCTTCAAGGGGCGCACCAATATTTCCTGATTCCTATGCTTCACACCATCTCCTTTATAACTTCCTATACCTCTGGAAATCTTTATACAAGAAACTACCAAGTACCTGTCCATACCAAGATCAATTGAATTTCGTCTATTCATAAAAATAATAACAGACATGTCAGCTGAGAACAATCCAGCTTGCCCACATAATCAAGGTCAATCCCCACCATGATGAACTAAACTAATTTCTCACCCAAAATGCAAAGAGGTCCAAATAGTTTTTTTTTTTGTTTTCAAAGCCTACTGAGAATCCAAATGGGCTGACGCCAAACCAAATAAAATTCTCAAACCCAACTGTTAAACCCATGGACAAACATTAATTATAACTCCAAAGTAGAATCCACGCACCTGAATAAGTTGTTCGATCGAACACATGCAAAAGGGTGATGATGTCACCACTCCGGACAACATTCTGCAGTGCCCACAAAAGAGCAGTCTTGGATGCCTCCACCTCCTCCACCACCACCACCATCCTCTCTCCTGCCATTTACTCACCACTGCATTGACAATGACACCATCACTCACGCAATTCCCTTATTCTCTTCTTTATCACTCACCCAATTCTCATATTCTCTTCTTGATCACTCAGCCGATTCTCTTATTCTGTTCCTTTCCTCTGCCACATGATCTTAGTTGCCATGTGCCACATCATCCTATTTTGATCCTATTTCATTTGGGAACCATTTGACTAGGCTCCATCTCAATGAAATCAATAACGACATCAACAACAAGTAGCAGTAATCCATAAACGGTGGATCCATAGCCAAGTGGAGCGTGAACAAGAATTGTGAATTGATAAAGTAAAGGCCATAAATCAACGATGACACCATCATTCCGTCCTCTGCATGAAACGGTCAAAGAAGGTTAAGAAAACAACAGCACACAGAAGTGGCGTGTCACGATTGGAGACAGGAAGGTGAGGAAAAACAAGAACAAGCACAAAACGGTCAAAGAAGGTTAAGAAAACAACAGCACACAGGAAGTGGCGTGTCACGATTGGAGACAGGAAGGTGAGGAAAAACAAGAACAAGCACAGAAATTGGTGCGTAAAAAGAAACGTTGGTCATAGGAAGAGTTTACCCACCCGTGAATATTCAATCATTTGTCTGAGTGTTCAGGATGTGCATTGTATCCTATAAATTCTTTGGGCAGGAGTTTTCGTGAACTCTGAAAGTGATATCATCGTCTTTGTTTTTTTTAAATAAAGGGTAAAAATTTATTGATAAAAAGTTTGGATTACAAAGTACAGCTAGGCCCCCACCCAGGACTCAAATAAGCAACAAGACAGGCTAAATCATTAAGGTCAACTCCCAAAGAAAACCAAAAAAAACAAACCACATTAAGTCTGAACATCTTTATGGATCAACTCCCGTAGGTGTTGAGAATCCCTAGACAGGAGACTCTCCCAGTTATCAATACTCTGAGTATCCAATAGCTCAGAAGCCCTTTTGGCCAGGTAATCGACAACCCCATTCCATTCCCTTGGAATGTGCACAAAGGATATAAATTCGAACTCTTCACTCATTCCGAGAATCGAATGGTCACGAGGCCAACTCGCCAATTAACATCCTCCACTCTTTTTCTTGTTTAAAAGATTAACCAAAATTTGAGAGTCAGACTCGCAAAGAATCCTGCACCAGTCCAAGAGAAAACCCCCTTTGCAAGGCCTCAAGTATCGCCAGAGCTTCCATAAGATTTTTGGAGTGAACACCTTTATAAATGGAAAAGAAAAAAGCCGACCACGCCAGCAGAATCTCTCCCAACACCACCAATTCCAGCATGTCCAGGATTGCCCCTGGACGACCCATCGGTATTAATTTTTAAAACTCCTCTAGGGGGCAGTCTCCATCTACCCTCTCTCCTAACCTTCTTGCTAAGTCGAGGAATCCTACTAGGGCTAGAAGAATTCACACCAACCCCAAACAAACCAAGGGCCCGTCGTACCTTCTCCTCCCTAGAGTCCAAATGAGGGTCCACATCACATTTACTATGGATAGTTTCTTGAACCATACACAGGATCCTTTGCCGGATCTCGTTGAACAGCCCAAATGACTTTCCTCAAAAATGCGTCGGTTTCGTTTCGAGCCAAATCGCTGCGATGATGCAAGAACTGCCCAAATTCTAAGCAACTTGGAGAAAGGGGGCCTTGGCCAGAGGTCGCCGCGGACTACTCCAAAACTCCACCGGGGATAGCACATGAAAACAAGGATGGTTCCGGGCACTCCACCAACGAGTGCCAAATGTCTCTGGCAAGAGAGCATTGGAAAAATAAATGAGAAGAGTCATCCTCATTCTTACCACAAAGGACACATAAAGAGGGACCCTGAAATCCCCTCTTCCTCAAGTTATCCCAAGTGAGGCATTTATTACGAGCTACCAACCAAAGAAAAAAGTTACATTTCGGCCAATAAAATCTATTCCACACCTTTTTCCACCATGTGACAAGGAGACTCTCGAACTTTTGCTTATCAAGAACTTGATAACCATAGGCTACAGAGTAGGTTCCCTTGGGATTAGGGTTCCAAGCCAGAATGTCTTTATCCCTCAATGAAGAACAGTACCTCCCTGCAAGAATAAGAGCAAGCACCTCTCTATCCTCGGCCAATCCCCCTTGGGGCCAAAGTGATATCATCGTCTTGTATCACTTCCAAAATTTATTTTTTATTTGTGGGCTTGTGTATTTTGGGCGATGAATTCAAATTATTGAGAGGACAGTCTATTTCTCGTAAAATCAATCAATTTATAAACATACCTTGGAAAGATTCTCTTCCATCTTACCGAGGTGCAACTACTCGACCTGAAATTATGGAGATTTTGGATTTATTTTTTTTAAGTAATGTAAAGTATAATTAGGGTTATACGTTAAGTAGAGGTTATAGTAATAGGAGTTTTTTTTAATATTATTTAAAGGTGCACTTAAAATAATTTTTTAAGTTTATTATGTTATAGGTAATATTAAACAATTTTTAAGAAGAATATTGTTTACCTCATATATAGTTATCCAACCATATTTCATAATAATGGGAGAATGGTGGACAACCCTACCCATAAGTTACCCACAAAATTTAAACCTTAAACCTCAGTTTAAAATTCTAAACTTCATCCATGTAGGGACACCTAATTGTATGTCGTCGACGTTTCATCTGAATGATCTCAGAGTTGAATTTTAGACCGATGATGATGGTACGAATTCCAAGTGACCAGTGGTTCCCTTCATGTTGAGTAAACAATAACGAAGCGAAAAAAAAGTTTGGTAGAAGAAGCCCCAATGATTTGAACCCTGCACTTATCAATTACTAAAAATAGTGTGGTGGTGACCAACTCTAAAAAAAAATAGGGGTTATTTTTTTTCATAATTCAATATGAGGTCATTTAGATGGAACGTCAACGACATACAATTAGGTGTCCCCACATGGACAAATTTTAGAATTTTTTTAACAGAGATTTAAGGTTTAAATTTTGTGGGTAGGGTTGTCCACCATTCTCTCGTTATTATGAAGTATGGTTGGATAACTATACATGAGATAAACAACATCCTTTTTAAAAATTGTCTTATACGACCTATAACATAATAAACTTAAAAAAACTAATTTACCTGTGCCTTTAACTGATATCACAAAACCGTAAACATAAAGATAAGATTTTACCCATTTTTCTATTTAACAATTCACTTATAGGAGTAAGCTTTAGTAGCCTTACCCATAATAGAAATCTAAGGTAACCTTTGTTCAACACCTTCAAAACTCTGATATAATGGATGACTACTTGAAGTTACATAATTTGGTTTTAATCCTGAATTTATCAAATTAAAATTTGGTAAGGTACATTTTTTTCCTCAAAAAAATGTAATTTTCATTTTTGAGTTTGAAAAAAAATTACAATGCTATGGGTATGAAGTACCCTCAAGAATTTCAGTTACATCCCATCTAGGAGCTGGTCTAAACTGAACTGAGAGGAGTATTGGCCTCCTTGCTGTAATATGCTACAGTCAGCTTACAATCCAGAAACATAATCCTAATAATAGGACTGACAGGTGGAAAGCAAGAGTAACTTCTTGATCAATCACATTTCTCGAATGAATCTTGCTTGAGTTCCAAAACAAAGGACTCAGGTTTCAATTCTGAAGACTGACGCTATTCTGAAGCCTGTCTTTCTATAAAATAAAGGCAAGGGTCCCTTTCAAAACCTTTTTTTGCTATTAATAGATCTCTGATATGATCCTTAATAAGAGGAGGACTATGAGGAAACCCCAAGTCCTCTAACCACTTCTTCCCTCTACCAAGTGCCTATTGGAAGGTTCAAACCATCTTTTGAAAGACCATCTGCTTCTACATTTAGTTCCCTATAGATGTGCTTGTATGAAATTTCTGTTATAGAAGATTCTAATAATTTCACTTGCTCATAGAAAGGACTGAGGAGCAAGTTTTTCATCTCAACATGATCTGCAACCCAACTTATCACTAATTTTGAATCTCCATAAATCTGTAAAGTTGTAATTCCTTGCTCCATTACTATTCTCATCAAGAGGATCAATGCTTTCCATTCTGCCATATTATTTGTGCCTTCCCCTAAACCTGCCTTGAAAGTGATCTTATGATTTTTATTTAAGTAAAGTGCTCCCCTTGCCCCACACCTACCTAGGCTACCCTAGCAAGCTCCATCAAAGAAGGCCCATGGCTTCATAGGATCCACTATTAGTGTTCCTATATGCCTGCTCAATTTTGGTTTTGGGGAGATTTTTAGACTTTCAAAAATGGATTTAATCTGCATTTGTACCTGAATCACTAGAATTTCCTTACCTTCAAACAACCTAGCATTTCTAGCCAGCCATAAGCCCCATCCCACTATCAAAGGGACACATCTATACTCCTTTAATCCTCTTTCTTTGAACCATTATTGCATGTTATCCAAAATATTCCTAGCAGGCCATTACCCTTTCCCTTGAGTCAAAGGCAGAATTGAATTCCACACTTCTCTTATGAAAGGGCAATGAACCAGAAGATGGTCCATTATTTCTTCTTCCTTTCTGCACATGACACACTGACTTGGTCCTTGCCAAGACCTCCTTTGAAGAACATCCCATGTTAGTGCTTTTTTGGCTAGAGCTAACCAAACAAAGATTCTAGTTTTTAGGGGAGCTTTTACCTTCCATATTCTACTCCACCACCAAAGCTTTTCCTCATTGTTGTTGTCAAAGCTTGCCTTATACCCTTCTCTAACCATGTACTACCCACTTGCTGGATTCTTGGACCATATTAGAAAGTCTCTTTGTTGATTTAGTCTTATATTTGCTCTTTCCAGTTCCTTTGTGTAATCATGCCAAATATGTGCATCATTTCCTCCTAATGTTAGCTCTTCTATTGTGAGCCATCCTTGTTTCCATAAATTAGTACTCTCTATTGATACCACCTATGCCAATACCATCTTTCCTTGTCTATGGAGATGATCTATTATGTTTTGTGGAAGTTGATAGTCTCCTTTGCTTCCTAGCCAAGGATCTTTGCCTATCCTTACTTCCTTTCCATTCCCTATTTTCCAAGCCAAGAAATTCCCAACTAATGGAAAAGCTCTCACTAGTGCTTTCCAAATAATTGTGGCTTTTGAAACTGATTTATTTTGCAGTCTAATCCAATCTACAAAGGACAAGGTGCCTAAATATTTCTCTTGAATTACTTCCTGCCATAATCCTTTGTCGGTTATCAATCTCCATAAACTTTTTGTTGCTAAAGCTTTTCCAAAATTATGTATATTCTTGAGGCCCCATCCTCCATCTGATTTTGGTTTAGCTATTATGTTCCATTTAACTAGTGCCATTGCATCCTTCTATTTGTTCCCTGACCAAAGAAATTGGAAACACTTCTTCCTTATTTTCTCTACTATTGTGATGGGAATGTAAGCCAGGGAGTGCTAGTAGACTAGGGTGGCTTCCAAGATTGATTTCACCAATGTAAGGCGACCCCCCAATGATAGCCACCTAGTGCACCAAGTGGTGATCCTCTTCTCTATTTTGGTGTATAACCAGATCCAATCCTGGTACCCATAGTCATTAGGTTTCAGATGAAAGCCTAAATATTTTATCCCTTTATCAAAGTCTACTTGCTTGAAACCAAAAATTCTCATTACTGCTTCTATTTGCCCTAGCTGAAACCTATTGAAGGCTATATCTATTTTTTGTAGATTTATTTCCATTCTTGTAGCCATACAATATAGGTCCAACACTTCTTTATACTTTAAGGCTTCCTTCAATGTCTCATTTCCAAAAAGTAAAACATCATCTGCAAAGAGCAAATGGGTTACCTTCAAAGAGTTACCAATTTTGATACCCTTGATCATTTCCTATCTTTTCTGTTCCCTGATCAATCTACTCAAACCTTCTGCTACCAAAATAAAAAAGGAGAAAGAGGACACCCTTGTCTCAAACCTCTGGAAGCCTTGAAAAAACTGGAAGTTGAGCCATTGATAAGTACAACAAAAGAGGTTGAATTGATACATCCCATCACCCAATTCACAAAGGGAATGCTACATCCAATTTGAATTAGGCTCAACCTGATATATAACCAATTTACTTTATCAAAAGCTTTTGCTAGATCCAATTTTATTACCATTGCTTGTTGCTTCCTTGTCTTTATTGAATGTAGTCCTTCTTGGGCTACCCCTATTGCTTCATGAATCTACCTTTTACTTAAAAACCTAAACTGTTCTTCTGAAAAATTGTCTGAGAAGATCCCTTTAATTCTCTTAGCTATAATCTTTGAGATGATTTTGTAGAGGGTATTACATAAAGAGATAGGTCTATAATCCCCAAAATATTTTGGATTGTCCTTTTTTGGTATCAAAGCCAAGAAAGTGGAGTTTATGGATCCTAGCAATTGTCCCTTAATCCTTGATTCTTCTACCACTTTTAAAAGATCCTCCTCCAACAATTCATAAAAATCCAAATAAAAATCAATTGTCCATCCATCTAGACCTAGACTTTTCCCTTTTTGGAATGATTTGACTACTGAATGTAACTCCTCCTTGGTGATTTCTGAGAACAAAGCTTCTTTTTGTTCCTCATTGACCATCTTGGGAAAATTAAGAACTAGTTTGATTGTCTTTGCTATATTTGCTCTATTTGGATCTTTATACAAGTCTTTGAAGTAATTTACTACTAATGGTGCCAACTCTTGGAATCTTCTCAAAGTGTTTCCATTCTCCTCTTTCATTTCCCAAATTGTGTTTGTATATTTCCTTTGTTTTGCATAATTTTGAAAATTAATATTTTCATCCCCCTATTCTAGCCATAAAGCCCTACTTTTCATTCTCCATTTTGCCTCCTCCCATTCTAACAATTCTCTTCCTTTTTTCCAATTCTTTGACTTGCATGATTTCATTTTCTGAAAAAACTTTATTACCTCTAGTACTGTAAAGTTGATTTAGAGAAGATTCAATTTCAATAAGTCTTGCCTCCGCTTCCTAGTATTTTTCTTTGGCCCAACCTAATGTGACTGATTTTATTCTCCTAAGATTACTAGTGAACTGAAACATGGTTGTCTCTTCTGAGGTTGGGTCATAATGCCTCCATTATGTTCTTACTAAGTTTTAAAATTCTTCATCCCTCAGCCAAATGGGATTGAATTTGAAAGGGCCTGGTGGTTTATCCTCATCCTTTTCTAGCTATAAAAGGATTGGAGAATGATCTGATCCTCCCCTTGATCTATCCAAGTTCTCATCTTATCAGAGAAAGCTAAGAGCTTCTCTGAAACTAGAAATCTGTCCAATATTTTGGATATCCCATGACTTCTAGATTGATTGTTCCTCCATGTAGGAGCAAGCTTTGTTGGTTCTATATCACATAGTCCAACACTCTAAATTTTGTGAAGGAAAAAATCAGCTAGTGGGTCCATTTTGGCCTCTTCTCCCCATATTTCACTTCTTTTTGTAACAAAGTTTAAATCCCCTCCCACCACTAAATTCTCCTTTTTTAGAAGATCTTGGCCAAAAAATTCCTCCTAGAAAACCTTCCTATCTCCATATGGACCATACATATTTACTATAGTTATAGTTTTCCCTAACTCCTTGGAGTGGAATTTTGATACTACTCTTACTTCTATGAAGGAGTTTTCAATCAATTGGCAAGAATCTTTCCATCCTGAGATAATTCCCCTTGATTTGCCATTTGAGTCTATCCCAATAAACTTCCAGCTTGGTAGGAGTGAAATAAGTATAGTTGTTGCCTTTCCTACCTCTAACATGGTTTCCTGAATCAAGATAATATCAGGCTTCTGAAGTTTAATAAGTCTTTTTAGGGCTATCTTTTTGTGAGGAGCCCCTAATCCTCTAATATTCAAAGAGATTATAATCATGGATTACCTAACTCAAGGGGTTGTCCTACTCTAAGTACCCCATAAATAGATCTTTGTTTACCAGATATAATTTCTTTCTCAACTCTTTTTTGAGCTATTTTTAGATAGGAAATCCTACCTACTGAGGAACCCTGAGTTTGACTAGCTTCAAAGCTCAACCCCCTTTGAATTTTCCCAAAGCTCTTATCTGCTTTGCCTTTTTTTGAGATCTTAAAGCATATCTTCCCACAAGAGGCAAAACTTTACATTGAGATGAGGGACTAGAGGGAGAGGAAATCCTACTAATGGGGGATTTCCTTAGTTTACTTATTTTTCCTCTCTTTATTTTCTAAATTGATCTCAGAGAGAGTCTACCCTCTTCCATCCCAAACTAAATCCTTACTTGATCCCTCTGCCTGTCTATCCTCCATTATCTTCCTACTTTCCCTTGTTGAGGGAGAAACACTCTCTTCTATCCTTCTTCTCTCAGGACTATTCTCTATCTGGTCCTCCAAAACCGATCTCAAGCCAGATTTGTATAGGGAAACAAATTTATTATTTGTATCATTCAAATCATCATGCAGAGATATTATTGGATTACCTGAATCTAGTCCTCCAGGCTCTTTGTCAAAGATTTGCAAAGCCTCCCTCTTCTCTTCTGCAGCTCCCATGAATATTTGTCTAGTTGCCTGGTCATTTTTCTTTCGTTGATTGAGTGATGCCTGTGATTGTTCTTCTGGAGCTCCTAAGGTTGTTGCTTGTCCCTTATCTGCTTGAACTTCTGTTACTATTATCTTCTCTCTGTTACTTGTACCAATGGGAGTTTCAACTTCTATCTGCTCCTTTCTATGTCTATTGCTTCTTCCTGCTCTACATTCTGCTTTGAGATGACCATACTGGTGGTAGAAACTGCATCTATCTACTTCTTTCTACTTCTTTTTGTGTCTATTTTGAAAGTTCTTGAGGTGGAGAGATAAAAAACAACAATAAAGTAATTTTGATCTAAGATAAAAATAACATTAATGGAGCATGCATATCATCCAAAAATGGTCCTTGAGTGTTTAGTGATTAAGATAAACCAAATCTGAATGCCAAATGATGAAATATCCTCAGCCAAAAGATCCAATTTCAGCAAACTATGTTGATGGTCCAAACCAGAAATTTTGATCTAGAATTTAAAAAGCACACAAATATAAACTTTAAAAAAGCTCCACAATTGTGCACACTGAAATATTCTTGTTCTTCTCAGTTTCAAAAAGAGTCCAATTACAAAATATATAATGATCAATCAACCTTGATCATGCAAAAAAACTAAAAAAACTAAAAACTAGATTTTTTATAAAAACCAATTTTTATTATGCCACTTTGCATGTTGTATTTTATTTATTTAAAATTAACTAAAAATATCAATTTGCATGAATAAAGCACTCAATTTAATATATTTTTCATATGCTTTATTTTACAACTTAGATTAATTTAATAATTATGGGTGACTTTTGACATCACCGTCAACAATCCCCCCTTTGATGTTAAAGGAAGAAATGTCAAACATTTCTTTGAGTCTCTCATGAGTCACCTTCAATAGCCCCTTTGTGAGTATATCAACAACTTGTACTCACTCTTAACATACTCAATGACAAAAATTTTGTCATGTACCAAGTCTCTAACAAAATGGTGCTTCAACTCTATGTGTTTGGTCCTTGCATGGAAAATTGGATTTTTGGACAATTGTATTGCCCATTGTTATCACAAAATATTTTGGTAGGCTCATGTTGAGTCTCACCAAAATCCTTCAATGTTCTCCTCAGCTAAATCCCTTGAGTACAAGTTTAATTAAGGGCTGATTATTAAGCTTCAGTGGAAGACAAAGCCACTGTACTTTGCTTCTTGGATGACCAAGAAATCAACCCACTTCCCAAGGTGAAACAATGCCCTATAGTAGATTTTCGGTCATCAATAGAACCTCCCCAATCTAAATCAACATACCCAACCAACCTTGAATATCTTGCTGATCTATAGTGTATGCCATGATCAAATGTTCCCTTCACATATCTAAAGATTTTTTTCATTGCTTGCATATGCCTTTGAGTTGGTAAGCTCATAAATCGGGAAACTATTGAAACTGCATAGGTAATATCAGGTCTTGTGAATGTAAGGTACACCAATCCACCCACCATACTTTTGAAAGTCCTCATAAACAAGAGGATTCCCATCCTATTTCATAAGCTTCTCCCCACTAGCAATAAGAGTATCAACCACCTTGCAGTCTAGAAATGAAAATTTCTTCAACATGTCTTGGGCATACTTGACTTGGCATATGCAGATCTTATATTCCATTTGTTGTACTTCCATGCCAAAAAAGTATTTCATTTTTCCAATATCAAACATCTCAAAATCACTCTTCATGCTCTCCTTGAAGTATTGTATCATAGCTTTGGAATTTTATGTAAAAATGAGATCATCAACATAAAGACAAACATACAACACGTCAATAATTTTTATGTAAAGAGTTGGCTCATTTTTGCTCCTTTCAAAGCCATTTTTAGAGAACCATCCATCTATCTTTGAGTACCAAGCCCTAGGAGCTTGTTTCAGCCCATAAAGTACCTTTTTCAACTTGTATACCCAATGCTCTTTACCCTTTATTTCATAACCTTGTGGCTGCTCCACATATACCTCTTCTTCAATATCACCATTCAAGAATGCACTCTTGACATCCATTTGGTGAACTTATCATCCTTTATGAATAGAAACTAAAATCATCAATCTAATAGTATCATGGCGAGCCACAGGAGCAAAATTATCCTCATAATCTACTCCATATGTTTGTGCATACCCTTTTGCTACTAGTCTAGCTTTGTGTTTGTCTATTGTTCCATCACTATGAAACTTGGTCTTGTAGACCCATTTTTTACCAATGACATCCATGTCACTAGTAGGTTGAATGAGATTCCATGTCTCATTTCTCTCAATGGCCTCCATATCAACATTCATGGCCTCAACCCATTATTTCCTTTGACTAGCCTCTACATAGTTCCTTGGTTCACTAGAAATGCAAGATAAGGCATAGTAAGTCATTTCATCTTCAATATCTTCAAGATTATTACCTGATTGAGCTTGAAGTCTTGTTGTTCTCCTTTGATAGTTTTGATCCAACATATGACATGTTGGATGTGAAAGCAACAACCTTTTGTTTTTGACTTGGATTGAAGTTTATGGTAAACTAGTCTCTTGGGAAGAACTAGTATTGTTGCCATTAACACTAGGAACTAGTGGAGTATCTTGATTGACCTCCATTTATCCATAAAAATGCTACCCCAATTCACTAATAACCTTTGCATTCTTTTGGTTATGATAAAAAAACACATAATTCTCAAAAAATTTACAATCCCTAGAAACAACAATTTTCTTACTAATAGGATTGAAAAACTTGTAAGCTTTACTACCATCACTATAACCTGTAAAAATGTGAGGCTCACTCTTGGGGTCTAATTTTTTATTTTAGCATCATCAATGTGAACAAATTCTAAACAACCAAATACTCTAAGATGAGCCGCCATGGTATTCTTACCATACCATGCTTCATAAGGTGTATTATTTTTCACCGCCATTGTGGGACTTCTATTCAGGATGTAGGTTGTTGTTTGCACTACTTCAGCCCAAAACTTCCTCTCCAACTTCTTGTTCTCCAACATGGTTCTTACTGACTCCATTATTTTTCTATTCTTTCTCTTTGCAACACCATTTTGTTGTGGTGTGTAGGGAGCAATAAAATGCCTTTTTATTCCATGCGAAGAGCAAAAATCTAGAAATTCCTATGAACAAAATTCCCCACCTCTATCAGTTCTTAACACCTTGATAGAACAACCTGATTTTTTTTCAGCCAATGCCTTGAATATATTGAAGGCTGAGAATACCCCATATTTGGTCTTCAAAAATAAAACCCACATTAGTCTGGAAGCATCATCAATAAAGGAAATAAAATACAAATTTGTGCCTATGCTAGTATAAGACATAGGCCCACATTAATTTGAATGTACCACTTCAAATTTCTTGGTAGCTCTCCATTTACTGGTTGGAAAGATTTCTCTATAATTTTTTCCAAGTATACATGCCTTGCATGCTTCCTTAAATTTTGATTCAATCCTTGGAAGACCATCAACCATATTGTTCTTAAAAAGAACATGCAAACTTATGAAATTTAAATGACCATATCTAGAGTGCCACAACATGCTTGATTCCTCAATGGTAGAAAAACAAAAATTATGATTTAACATATTTATTCTCAATGAAAACATTCTATTTTTTGACATAATAGACTTTCCAATCAATTTTTTACCTTGCTTTTTGTCATATATCAAACATTCTCCATTGTCAAAAAGTAGCTTGAATCCTTTCTCTACTAGTTGTCCAACACTCATGAGATTGTGCTTCATGTTTGAAGCCAAATAAATGTTGCTGATATCACCCTTCCCATGATTTTTTGTGATAGGCATACTCCCTTTCCCTTTGACATGAATCACCTTCCCATCTCCTAAGTGAACTTGGATCTTGAATGAACCATCTAGCTTGTCAAAACAATCCTTAAAACATGACATATGGTTAGAAAATCCTGAATAAAGAAACCACATATTCCTTTTATCATCTAAACTTGAATTACATGAAAGAGAATAATTAATTTTATCATCATTATTCTCATCTTGGTAAGCCTTTTTCTCACCCCCATCTTGGTTTGCTTTATTTTTTATTGCTAGATTCCTGCAATCTTTTATCATGTGACCTGGTTTCTTACAATAATGACAAGTGATGACCTTCTTACCCTTCCACTTTGAATTTGATTGGTTCTTCCCTTTTCTGATCTGAACTTTGAGAAAAATTTGCATTATGATTTGTGGATTTTTTTTTTTGTTTTGAAACCCACGCTTTGGACTCTAGTGCATGATTTAATTCATTTGAATAAATTTTCATTTTATCCTCATGGGACAATAAAGAACCCACTAACTCTTCAACCTTGATTTGGTCCATATCTTTACACTTCTCAAGTGTAATGACAATATGCAACCACTTTGGAGTCAGGGATCTCAAAATATTTCTTACTACTACTTTATCTTCCATGACTTCACCATACTCTCATTCTATGCACTATATCATTTACTCTAATACAATAGTCTCCAACATTCTCATCATCATGCATTTTCATATTTTCAAAATTGATTCTTAATGTTGAGAGCTTTGATGCTCTTACCTTTTCTGAGCCTTTATATGATGTATCCAAGTTTTTCCATGCCTCATGTACATTCTTACAACCAACTATCCTTGGGTAGATGCTTGGATCTATCGCACTCTGCAAGTAGAAGAAAGCTTGAGCATCATTCTTTTCTTCTTCTTCTAATGTGTTCTTTTGATATTTTGTAAGAGATTTCTAATCCTTAGGAGGAGTATATGGCTGAACTATACTTTTCCAAACTCCCTTCCATACAAATATCCTCCTCATTTGATCTCTCCAGTACTCAAAGTTGTCTCCTTTGAATGTAGGTATATTTAAGGATGTACTATTCGTTGTCATGATAGAAAATGAATAGCCAAATGTATTTCTGGTCCAAAATATTGTAAAGGATGTTGAGAATAAAAAATATTCACCCTCTCTTGTTGTATCTATACTTGCAAATTCTGAAATTACATACACAACCTTGCTCTAATACCAAATGAAAGTTCTTGAGGTGGAGAGAAAAAACAACAATAAAGTAATTCTGATCTAAGATAAAAATAACATTAATGGAGCATGGATATCATCCAAAAATGGTCTAGGAGTGTTTAGTGATTAAGCTAAACCAAATATGAATGCCAAATTATGAAATATCCTCAGCCAAAAGCTCCAATTTCAGCAAACTATATTGCTGGTCCAAACCATAAATTTGGATCTAGAATTAAAAAAGCACACAAATATAAACTTTAAAAAAACTCCTCAATTGTGCACACTGAAATATTACTATTATTCTCACTTACAAAAAGAGTCCAACTGCAAAATATATAATGATCAATCAACCTTAATCATGCAAAAAAGCTAAAAACTAGCATTTATAAAAAAACAACTTTTATTATGCCACTTTGCATGCAATTTTTTATTTATTTTAAAATTAACTAAAAATATCAATTTGCATGAATAAAGCACTCAATTTAATATATTTTTCATCTGCTTTATTTTACAACTCACATATTAATTTAATTATTATGGGCGACTTTTGACATCACCCTCAACATCTCCTACAATTGTTGCTTGTCCCTTATTTTCTTGAACTTCTGTTACTATTATCTTCTCTCCGTTACTTGTACAATGTGAGTTTCAACTTCTATCTATTTATTTTTGTGTCTATTGTTTATTCTTGCTCTAAATTTTGCTTTGAAACTACCTTATTGGTGGCAGAAACTATATCGAAATGAGATTCTAATGTAATCTAACTTCTGTGTTTGAGACCAACTTCCTATTATAAATTCCATATTATTAGGTAATCCTAGACTTAGGTCCATCTCCACTAATAAACAAGCTATCAATTTCTAAATATCATTTAAATTTTTTGAGACCACTTTGATAGAAAATCCCAAAGAGTTCCCTATCTTCCTTGGCATCTTCTCATTCCAATATTCTAGTGGTAGTGCAGGTAACTGGCTTAAATAGGATGGGTGGTTATCCTCTCTGAGCAAGGATCAAACCTAGGTGCCCAATTTTTTAGAGTAAGGATACTATGATCCCATCTCCATATTTCCTTTTTTATAGTTTTGGCATCTTCTATTTTCTAGAATACAAAAGTTATCCAACCTTTTGTCATTACATGGTATGTTGGGAGATATCTTAACAACTCAAACCATGTTAACTTTATCCAATCATGAGGAGTTTTGTTTTCATCAAGCATCCCATGAACCTTCCCATCAAAGCTTTATCTTTTAATGGTAAAACTTGTTTGAGCATCAAATCTCCCCCCACCACCATTTTAAGTATCTCCTTTCATTTTTTGATACAACGTTTTCTCTTACCTCTTCCCTTATTTAGAAAAGAGGATTTTTTATTTAGATATTTGCTTTTATTTTGCTTCCCTCCACTTATTTGGGGGTATGGTTTATGGAATCCTTTGTCCTTTTATTCTAAAGTTCCATAAGCTCCTCTTAGAAATAAAATATTGGTTCCTTTGAATGTTCATTTGGTCTCTCTATATAATCCATTGCTTCTACTTCTTCATTCCATATTGTTCTTGTTGGTCACGAATCCGCCTAGTCATATAAAATGCGCCCTAGACCCGACCAACATTGAAATGCCGAGAGAAAGAGAAGTCTCCCGGGCCAATCTCTAGAGAGGGCTGGCTCCCAAACTAATCTAAACTAATTTCAAGGTTTAGGGTTAGAAATAATAGAAAGAGATGGAAATATGGCTGAAGCCGACAATTGATAGGGAGAACAACCTCAAATAGCAAATAACCTCAAACTAAATCTTGAAGATAAGCAGCAACTGATTCTTAGAATGCACATATAGAAATTGGATCAAACATTGACCATAAGTTAGCCTTCAATTATACTTCAAATGTTCAAATGAAAACATAGCCAAATTCAGAACAACAAAATTCAACTTATATTTTAGCACTTGACTAAGCAGAAGTGAATTACATAGAAAGCATCACATAAACATCAGTTTGGATCACCAACTCAAAATACTCTAAGAACTAAGCAAAATGGGTTTAGGATTTCTGCTTCAATTTTTGCAAAAAGGTCCTCCCCCTTTCTTGAGATGTACATTAGTATTTATAGAGGTCTTCCCTCTCCCTTTCGAATCGCAGCATTTAAAACATAAAACAGATTTTAAGAGGAGATCCACAAAATATGCACTTGAAAAGAGAAACAATCCCCCTAAATTTGCCTCGAAGAAATCACATTCCCTGCTTTTATGGATCAAGTTTGAAAATCGAACGAAAACAAGGGACCACATTTCTTCATTAAATGATTGTTCTCGGGGCATGCTTGAAGTGTTAGGAGATCACGAACAAGAACTTTTAATACCGGAGGCATCTTTAATTTTGGTGGCTTCAAAAACTGCATGGTTTAACACGTTTTCCCATCTTGCGCACATAGGTAAACAACAAAACATTTAATTTTGGAGCCTCTTTGACCTTGATCTCAAAACCAATTGGAGAGCTTTTAAAACATTACTTCGTTCGATCCTCATTTTTTCCTTACGTTCTCCTATGTAATATGAAGAAAAATGCGGACAAAACTTTATTGGGCCTTTGTTGTCGCTTCTATCGTGAAAATGTGACATGTCACAAAATCACGACATTTTTCCCTCGCTGCTTTCTCCTGTTGCTACCAGTTGCAAAAACGTGACATGTCACGAAATTGTGACATCCTCCTCTCGCTTGGATTTCATCTTCATGCACTTCCATGAAAATGCAACAAGTCACAAAATCACGACAATCTGCCTTCATTTTGTTCCTTCATTGCTCCTTGTTGCGAAAATGTGACAAGTCACGATTTCACGTCATTCCATACTTGGCGCTGTCCTTTTCTGCTTTCTCCCCGTGAAAACGCGACAAGTCACACAATTAGGACATGTCAAAAAATCATGAAAATTTTCTCCTACCTTGTACTTTTCTGCTTTCTCCTCGCGAAAACACGATAAGTCACGAAATCGTGACAATTTTCTCCTGCCTTGTACTTTTCTGCTTTCTTCCCGTGAAAATGCAACATGTCATGAAATTGCGATAACTTTCTGTCTTCTCCTTCGTTGCCACCTCCATTGCAAAAATTTGATGGGTCACGATATCGCGACATTTCATATCATCTTGCTCCTTCCTCGCTTTCCTACCACGAAAATGTGACAGGTCGCGATATCACAACATTCCATATCATCTTGCTCCTTCCTCGCTTTCTTGTTGTGGAAACATGATGGGTCATGATATCATGATATTTCGTATCATCTTGCTCCTTCCTCGCTTTCCTGCCACGAAAACGTGACAGGTCACGATATCATGACATTCCGTATCATCTTGCTCCTTCCTCGCTTTCCTGCCATGAAAATGTGACGGGTCGCGATATCACGATATTCTGTCCTTGGCACTCCCCTTTGCTGCTGTATTGCGCGAAAATGTGACATGCTGCCTATCACTTTGCTTTCTTGCCACTGTCTGCCATGAAAATGTGATAGGTCACGAAAATGCAACATGTCACGATTTCGCGACATTTTTTTGTGCTTAGCTTTTTTCTGCATCGGACGTCGTGAAACCGCAATAGGTTGCGAAAACATGACATGTCATGATTTCACGACATTTTTCACTTACTTTGCTTTGGCACAAAACTTGTAGAAATTTTTGTTTTTTACTAATTATTTCGAGGTGCTTGGAGGGACAAATAGAGGAGTGAGTATCTCTAAAATTTGTGCATTATTTTGCATGAACAGCAACAACAAAAAAAATGTGGCAAAAATGCCAACATTCTTGGCGGATCTCGGGGTATACAGTTTTACTGTATGCACGAACCCTAGGTATTTATTCATTGGGCAACAAAGTCTAGAAGTTGAAGGAGCAGAAGAAGTGAGTGCTAGTTGATGTTGGACGTTTCTGCAGGCTGCTGCAACAAGCTCTTGCTGGCACTCGGCACTTAAAATAGGGCTTTCAGCAAAAATTTGTGAAATAGCAGAACTTCCCTTCTTCCTTTAACTACTGCATTTTTCCTAGCTCGGTTGAGCTGGGTAATCACCAGGTGCTGTGAAAGGGTATCTATGGTAGTGGTGAGAAGCACCTGGGTTGCAAAAACAGGAATGAATGGGGTGATGACTGGCAGATGTGCAGGCCGTGGAATGGGAATGGTGAATGATGGAATGGTGGAAGATGGAGGAGTAGAAGCGGTAGATACAACAACTGAAGAGGGCGCTATTGTGCTACCAACTACTGGGATTCCATAAAAATAGATAATGAAATAGAAGTAGATGGGATGGAGAAAGTGCTCAAAAGACAAAGGATTGGAAGAAAGGGGAAGTGAAGAAATGGGAACATCAGAGAGGGGAGTAGAAACAACAGTAGTGGCTTGATTATGTACAGTGGAAGAAGGAGTGGGAGAGGAAGGGAATGAAAATAAGGAAGTGAAAGAAAGAAGTAGATGGAAGCCACTACCTACTAGGAAGGAAAAGAAAAAGAGAGAGAAATAGACATACCTGCGGGCTCATGTGCAAAAGGAGCCGAAGTTGACGAATTCTGTACAAAGGGGGACTCCTACAAGTGGTGCTTTTTTACTTTTTTCTTTTTCTTTTTTCTTTTACAAAAATTAAAAAAAAGCAAAATAAAATGTACAAGGTAACACTATGTTTTCACATCATGAAATGTAGGCTTTCAAATGAAATTCGTTCACTGAGATAGGAAGTGAATTACCTTCCAAGTCCTCAAGATAAAATGAATTTGCTGCACTTGTACTGGCAATCTGGAATGGACCCTCCCATAGAGCATCAAATTTTTTGTGCATCCCTGGATTGGCATTCTTTTCGTTCCACTTTAAGACTAAATCACCCACTTTGAATGTGTGGTCAGTAGAACCTTTGTGAAACCATTTTGAAATCGCCTGTGAATGCTTAGCAAACTCATCATAGGCCAAAGAACGTTGCTCTTCCAACTGCAACAATTGAGCCAATCGTATGTTCATAGGATCCATATTTTCTTCATCGTCCGGGAATTCCTTCAATTGCTGCAAGGCAGGAAGTTCTAAATGAATAGGCAATCTTGCCTCTTTCTCATATACCAGGGCGTATGGTGAAGTCTTGATAGACTTCTTGATCGAAATTCTATCTACCCATAAGTCTTGATTCAGCAAAAGGTGCCAAGATCTCTTATTATCCCCCAAGGATCTCTTTAAAATCTGCAGCAAGTTCTTGTTTGTAGATTCCGCCAAGCCATTCCCCTGAGGGTAATAATTAGAGGATGTCTTCAAAAAAATACCGTACTTGTTTGCAAATTCTCCTAGCTTGGCTCCAATGAATGGAGTTCCGTTGTCTGTGATAATGGCGTCAGGAATGCTAAAACGCATGATCAGTCCTTCAATGAAAGTGATTACCACATCCTAATTTTTAGCCTTGGTTGGACTGGCCTCAGACCATCTTGTAAAATAATCAGTAGCTGTCAAGATGTACTTGTGTCCAACTGAAGAGTTTGGATCAATGATCCCAATAAAGTCCAGCCCCCACTGCTGAAAAGGTGCTTCTACTTGAATTGGATGTAGGGGCAATGGTGCATTTCTTATCCATCCCATATACCTTTGGCATTTGTTGCAAGCTTGAGCAATCTTGAAAGTATCCGCGAACAAAGTTGGCCAATAGTAACCAACCTGAATAATATTTAAGGCCATAGGCCTACTAGTGTAATGTCCTCCCAACATGCCAAAATGAAACTCCTCTAGGAATCTAGCTTTCTCGGGTTCCTTAACGCACCTTAGGAGAACTCCATCAATGTTTTTGAAGCATAATCCCTCGGGCAACAATACATACCTAAGAGATTGTAGGCGAAACCTTCTCTATTGCGAAGAATTTAATTATGGGGGACATCTACCCGTTGAAAATAATTAACAAGGTCGTCTGCCCAATCTTGGCCTTGTGCAAAGATGTTCACTAGATTCCTTTCTTTAGCAGGGTCGTTCACTTGATGATCAACTATCTCAGAGGCCACAATTTTTGCTAATTTTTGGCATAAGGCCTTACCCCGCACCAACTTGGTTGGATGGATCTCAACATCAAACTCTTGAATTTTGGTGATCCAACCGACATGCTTATCGCCCATATCACCCTGAATGATGAAGTTCCTTACATCGGGGTGGATGACGTAGACGATCGTCTTGCTCTAAGATACGAAGTGCTTGAACTTTTTGAGAGACTTCATGATAGCATAGACCTACTTCTCAATGAAATTGTATCTCTCCTCATGGGGTAAGATAACCTGGCTAAGGAAAGCAATGGGTCTTTCATCCCCATCGTCTCCTTTCTGTGTAAGCATTGCAGCATAGCTTTCATCCTCTCCAACTGCGTATAGAATGAAGTCCTTAGAATAATACGGATTGATCAACACGGGGGCTTGTGCAATTCTATATTTAATCTCCCAAAATGCATATTTCCTCTGAGCTGTCCACTTGAACTCCACATATTTCTTTAATAGCTTAGTCATGGGCTTGACTACTCGGGCAAAGTCGAAAATAAATTTTCTGACAAAATTGATTTTCCCGAAGAAATATTGCAACTCTTTCTTATTGGCAGGGAGCGATAGTTTCTTCAAAGCTTCAGCTCTCAATGGATCAATTGCCAAACCGTTCTCTGAGATAACATGTCCCAAGAGCTTACCTTCCTTTACTACGAAAATGGACTTCTTTGGGTTGATGGAAATGCCAAACTCTTGAAATTTCTCAAATATCTGCCTCAATTGAGAACAATGTTCTTCTCGTTTGTGCGAAAAGATAGTCATATCATCGAGATAGATGACAATGATCTTATTTAAAAGCTCCCCACATGCGATGTCCATGGCCCTTTGAAACGTAGCCATAGCATTGGACAATCCAAAAGGCATGTGCTGATAGGAAAAGGTACCCCACTTGGTTGGGAATGCGATTTTGTGCTGATTCTCATCCCTGACCCAAATTTGATTGTATCCAGAGAATCCATCTAGCAATGAAAAGCGCTAAGCTCCAACAACAACGTGAAGGATCTGATCAATGCGAGACAATGGGTAGTGATCCTTCAAGGATGCTCGGTTCAAGTTTCAAAAATCCACACACAGCCGTATATCTCCATTTTTATTACGGATCAAAACCAAATTAGCAACCCAAGTCGAGTGCTTAATCGGATATATAATCTTGGCCTACAACATCTTCGTAAGTTCGGCCTTCATGAGGGCTTCAATATTTGGGTTCACCGGTCTCTGCTTATGCCTGAAGGGTTTGAATCCTTCTTCTAGCTCAATAGTGTGCTGAATGATCTCTTCATCATATCCCCTCAGATCCTCGTAGCTCCAGATCACGATGTCAAAAAAATCTTGACACAATTGTCTGACTCTTGCAATTCAACGGGAGTAGAATCAGTCCCAATTTTGATGAGCTTATCATCCTCCAACTGAAGCTCCATGTACTCTTTCTCGTCGACCTCGATCCGATGCTTCTTGGACCGATCATTCTAATAAAACAAGATTTCTAGAGTAATGATGCCTTTAGGAATGTGGTTATTCCACAATTGAATCAGGGCTTCAGTTTCTTCATGCTCCAAGGTCCTTCCATTGATGGTGGTAGCTTCTTGAACCAAAAAGTTAAC
Source organism: Wollemia nobilis (assembly GCA_028583015.1). Classification (NCBI taxonomy): domain Eukaryota; kingdom Viridiplantae; phylum Streptophyta; class Pinopsida; order Araucariales; family Araucariaceae; genus Wollemia; species Wollemia nobilis. The sequence continues at coordinate 431,366 of JAQPPZ010002969.1, forward strand.
AATCTGCTCATCACTATCAAATATTTGCCAAAAGGTGTCCTTGTCTGGGATAGAGGGCCTATACACCATTCTCATTATTTTTGGCCTTCTCACCACCTACTCGATTGGTGAAACATTTGCTCCCAAGGAAACCAACAGGTCAGCATGTCTATTTTGTTCTTGTGGAATGAAACACATGCTGAGAGCAGAGAACGATTCGAACAGGTCCCAGACCTTGTTGCGATAGTTCTTGAGATAGTGGTAATTGGACACACACTTATTGGTCACCTAATTGACAATAAGCTCAGAGTCACCAAATATTTGCAACTGTCACGCTCCAAGTTTCTCAGCCTTCTTGAGGCCTAGGCATAAAGCCTCATATTCTGCTGCATTATTTGTGTAGCTCCAGGTCAAACGATATGAATAGGATCATTGAATCCCACAAGGTAATACTAGAACAATCCCAGCTCCAACGCCATTTCTACATCATGCTCCATCAAAATAGAGCTTCCAGAGCTGGTCTTGACTTTCATCATTCTTTTCTTTAGCCTTTTCAGGCTTAAAAATGGAGTAACACCCCAAGTTAGTTTCCATCATGGCATTGAAATTGGCCATGGAAAATTCATTTTCTAGGCGGAGCTCTTCCAAAGATTCTTCCATTAAGTCAAGCTTGCCAAATTCTTCAGACATCATGTGCACCAAATTTGCTAACCTGTCCATTTCATCTATTCTCTCCACATGAAATGTGGAAGGCTTATCATTGAAATTTTCACCTTTTTACCTTTATGGATCACCTCCAAATGAGTAAAATCCAAAGAAAGGTAACCCCCAAGTTTAGCCATGAACTCTTAGGAGAGACACATACCAAAACATGGATCTAGGTCCACTACTATGATCTCCTGGATCACAGTAATCTGAGGCATGGCGTGCAAGGAGATAGGAACATCCTTAATTACACCCATCGTCTTTATTGAGGTACCATCTAGCTGCAAAAATTTCATGCTAGTCCTTGTATATTCCATGCCTATGACATCACATACTGCCTTAGGCATGACAATAGTAGCTGATCCTGAGTCAATGAGGCAATTATGCACCACATGTCCCTCCATTCTCAATGAAAGATAAAAAGGTGGTGGTCTATTTTTTTTAGTGACTAAAGAGGTCAGAGTTTGAGCCATAACTACTTGGGCTAGAGCCTTCCCATTACTTTGTGTGGTCTTTAGGGATTCCTGTAAGATATTCACCTGTCCAGGAAGCTGCAAGGTGTCATACAGACTTACCTTGGCTGGTATCCTTTTGAGTTCTTCGACGATGTTGTATTCCATCGAAATCGACTCTCTCCCTCCACTAGCAGATTCAAATCTACTTCTATATTACTGGGTGGCCTCCACTTGCTGCTATTTATTCAACGATGGATACCGCAATGTCTCTCTAGCTTGTTCCTTCATTTTCGCTTGCAGCTGGGAGGTAGAAGCCTTAGATTGCAACCTCTCTTTTGCTTGTGGTGGAAGCAAATCCTTCGACAAAACAGGTGGGTCTTGTTGCGGGGCTGGAGGATCATGAGTCTTTGCAGGTATTTGTTGCTTTATTGCTTATGCAGGAGGCACTTTCAACGGCTCCATCTTAGCCGGATCTACCAATATTGGTTTCTTGCCACTGCGTGTCAAGACTGCCATGTATTCCTCAGGAGACATCACGAAATTATGATCCACCTCTCGAATCATGTTTATACGGATCCTTGTAAGAACTTGTAAATAATTTTGGTGGACCATGCAAGTGGACTCATCATGTGGGTCGTTGCATGTAGAACACCAGTAAGACGGCTCATGTGAAACTTTAGAGGGGCCAACCTCTTCACTTATTAGGATCGTTGAGTTCCTCTCAGGTATTTTCTCTATAACCTTGCTAGGAGCAACTTGCTCTCTAGTTACTGTCAAAATAAATATTCATGGCTAAAAGTTCCTTTCTGCCTCTCTCCGCTCCATAGATGTCATCTTGTTAGTGAGGGATCTCATGGCTGATTGAATTTCTTGCAAAATAGCCAATTGAGGATCTGGGCTTGAGGACACAGGCGATGTCGGTAGAGGTAATGGAACTGATGGAGAAGGTAATGCAGGAGTTGGAACTGGAGAGGTTAACTGTGGAATGGGAATCATAGGTACCGAAGTTGTGGGAGGATTCCATGAAGATGAAGGGTATATGGATGGAGCAGTGTAAGATGTGGAGGCTGCACCTGTAAGCTGGTATTGCAGAAGCTCGAGAAAAATGGGCATAGTCATTTTCGGAGGCAATTTCCCAATGGCAATCAGATTGGCCTCAGCATTCTATGCCTGAGAATATAGTGCAGGAAAGATTTGAATGTTGGACATCCTAATGTTCATGCTAATATCTGAGTGGAAAGCCCTAAGATAGTAAAATTCCACTTGGTCATTAGTAGGGCGGAGACCATTAGGAACTCTCTGCCAAGTTCGGGCAAACCTAACATTGAAATCCACTATCTCCTCTTGAGGATGCCTCTTGATATTAGTAAATTGATGCAACAAAGAAAATGGGTCCGCTTGCTCATTGAACCCTTTGATTAGCATCTCTGCTAATTGATCCCATGAATTTATGGAGTTGGGAGACAAGGATCTATACCAGCACAATAACTTACCACGGAGTGACAGCACGAGCAATTTTATCATGACATCTTCGTCTGTGATATTATGAATTATAGCCAAGGATGCCACATCTGACACATGCTCATACATGGTATTTCCAGTCCCATCGTATGTAGGCAAAGCCTTTAATGCTATAGCAGGAATTGGATTTTGAAAAGGCAGGTCCAACGCTCCCGAATGGTTCCAAGCAGGAAATTGACATGGAGGAGGTCGTTGACCAACCATTTGCACTAACACAAGCAATTTTATCATGACATATTCATCTATGATATTATGAATTGTAGCCAAGGATGCCACATCTGACACATGCTCATACATGGTCTTTCCAGTCCCATCGTATGTAGGCAAAGCCTTTAATGCTGCAAGTAGGAACTAGATTTTGAAAAGGTAGGTCCAACACTCCCGAATGGTTCCAAGCAGGAAATTGACATGGAGGAGGTTGTTGACCAGCCATTTGCACTATTGGATTTGGATCTACTAGAAAGGTCGTAGCAGTACTGGGAGGAGTCAGATATGGCACAAACTGACCTGTCGCCTGCGAAGAGATAGCAAATGACGGGCTCACAGGACTTACCAATCTTGAGTGCTCCCTCTAGTTTTGAACATCGATCTCGAAGAATTTGACTGGGTCTTTTAATTCTTTGGCTCTTGATCTCATGATCATGAAGAAAATATTTTCACCAGCTTCATAATTGGAGATTTCTAGGTACTATACAGTCGCCCCCAACAGAGTCACCAAATGAACTTAAAATCTCCGCTTTGAGGTCAAGATAGTTCATAAAAATCTTGATTCCTCCAGGTATCAAAATATGGGACTTGTAAGTCCCATCGAGCGTGCCAAAAATTGTTGGTCACGAATCTACCTAGTCATATAAAATGTGCCCTAGACCCGACCAACATTGAAAGGCCGAGAGAAAGAGAAGTCTCCCGGGCCAATCTCCAGAGAGGGCTGGCTCCCAAACTAATCTAAATTGATTTCAAGGTTTAGCGTTAGAAATAATAGAAAACGATGGAAATATGGCTGAAGCCAACATTTGATAGGGAGAACAACCTCAGATAGCAAATAACGTCAAACTAAATCCCAAAGATAAGTAGCAACTGATTCTTAGAATGCACATACAAAAATTGGATCAAACATTGACCATAAGTTTGCCTTCAATTATACTTCAAATGTTCAAATTGAAACATAGCCAAATTCAAAAAAATAGAATTCAACTTATATTTTAGCACTTGACTAAGCATAAGTGAATTACACAGAAAGCATCACATGAACATCAATTTGGATCACCAACTCAAAAGACTCTAAGAACAGAGCAAAATGCGTTTAGGATTTCTGCTTCAATTTTTGCAAAAATGTCCTCCCCCTTTCTTGAGATGTACATTAGTATTTATAGAGGTCTTCCCTCTCCCTTTCGAATCACAGCATTTAAAACATAAAACATATTTTGAAGAGGAGATCCACAAAATATGCACTTGAAAAGATAAACAATCCCCCTAAATTTGCCTCAAAGAAATCACATTCCCTGCTTTTATGGATCAAGTTTGAAAATCGAATGAAAACAAGGGACCACATTTATTCATTAAATGACTGTTCTCGGGGTATGCTTGAAGTGTTAGGAGATCATGAACAAGAGCTTTTAATACCGGAGGCATATTTAATTTTTGTGGCTTCGAAAACTGCATGATTTAACACGTTCTCCCATCTTGCACACATAGGTAAACAACGAAACATTTAATTTTGGAGCCTCTTTGACCTTGATCTCAAAACCAATTGGAGAGATTTTAAAACATTACTTCGTTTGATCCTCATTTTCTCCTTACGTTCTCCTATGCAATATGAATAAAAATGCGGACAAAACTTTATTGGGCCTTTGTTGTCGCTTTTGTCACGAAAATGCGACATGTCACGAAATCTTAACATTTTTACCTCTTTGCTTTCTCTTGTTGCTACCAGTCGTGAAAATGTGACATGTCGCAAAATCATGACATCCTCCTCTCTCTTGGCTTTTGTCTTCATGCACTTTCGCGAAAATGCAACAAGTCATGAAATCACGACAATCTGCCTTCGTTTTGTTCCTTTACTGCTCCTTGTCGCGACAATGTGACAAGTCGTGATTTCGTGTCATTCTGTACTTGGCACTATCCTTTTCTGCTTTCTCCCTACGAAAATGTGACAAGTCATGAAATCGGGACATGTCGTGAAATCACGACAATTTTCTCTCGCCTTGTACTTTTCTGCTTTCTTCCTGTGAAAATGCGACAAGTCGCAAAATCGCGACATGTCACAAAATCGTGACAATTTTCTCTCGCCTTGTACTTTTTTGATTTCTTCCCACAAAAACGTGATAAGTCATGAAATCATGACATGTCGTGAAATCGTGATAATTTTTTGTCTTCTCCTTCGTTGTCGCATTTGTTGCAAAAATTCGATGCGTCACGATATCGTGACATTTCGTATCATCTTGCTCCTTCCTCACTTTCCTACCATGAAAACGTGATAGGTCGCGATATCACGACATTTCGTATCATCTTGCTCCTTCCTCACTTTCTTGCCATGAAAAGTGACGGGTCGCGATATCGCGACATTCCGTATTATCTTGCTCCTTCTTCGCTTTCCTTTTGTGAAAACGTGACAGGTCACGATATCGCGACATTCCGTATCATCTTGCTCCTTCCTCACTTTCTTGCCGCAAAAACATGACGGGTCACGATATCGCAACATTCCGTCCTTAGCGCTCCCCTTTGCTACTTTATTGCGCGAAAATGTGACATGCCGCCTATCACTTTGCTTTCTTGCCACTGTCTGCCACGAAAATACGATAGGTCACGAAAATGCGACATGTCATGATTTCACAACATTTTTTTGTGCTTAGCCTTTTTTTGCATCGGACATCGTGAAACCGCAATAGGTCGCGAAAACGTGACATGTCACGATTTCGTGACATTTTTCACTTACTTTGCTTTGGCATAAAACTTGTAGAGATATTTGTTTTTTTACTAATTATCCCCTTCGAGGTGCTTGGAAGGACAAACAGAGGAGTGAGTATCTCTACAATTTGTGCATTATTTTGCATGAATAGCAACAACAAAAAAAATGTGGCAAAAATGCCAACAGTTCCATACAACATGCCTTTATCCAATATTTCCTGTACTTTACCTTTATTTAGGAGTTCTACTATAGATTTTTTTGAAAAATGTGAATGTTTTATAAGTTTTTTACTATTGGATCCCATATCCATTTTTCTTCTGGCCACCATCTTCACTGCATATCCTTTATTCATCTCATAGATCCTTGCTGTTATTATTCATTCTATTGTTAGCTTTCAACTATTGTTCTATTTTATTCTTGTTAACTATTTTTATGTCCTCTGACTCCCTTATTCATTTAGTCTCTCTATCACCATTTCATTTTGAAACCCTCTTCACCTCTAGTTTTTTCCCATATCTCTTCCACCTATCACTCCCTTCTAATACCCTTGTCCCCTCCATCTAGACTCCTTCAAATCCTCCTTCCAATTTGACACTCTTCAAATTTCAATAAAAACCTATAATATTCAATATCTCAATTTGACAACATATTCTCCAACGATGGATGCTGAAGGCTAAGCCAATATAATAACAATTGTCCTATAGATTGTTTTGGAACAAATTTCTTCAATGCATACACATACTACCCCTCCCCCATCTCCAGATCCTGCATACATATCTCTACAATGAAAACCATCATTGTTCCCCTATTTTCTCTAAGAAAAAAACAAAAAATGGATCCTTCATGCCTTATCTTAAAACTAAAAAAGCATTTCTACGAACTAAATTCTACAAAAAAACCAACACTCAAATCTTGCTCCATCTTCCCAAATCACAAAACAAAAGCGAATCACATCACCCCTAGCTGATCCACCTCTAACCCAATAATCCACAATTTGTACTAAGAGATTTACTTTACCCTCATCGATTTTAATAGAAATATTTTCTAGAAAGTCCACCATTAATTGAATTCCAATTGTTAAACTTCACACAAAAAATAAACCTGATCTACATCAAGTGTTTCACTGTCATCACACTTACTCAAACCACTTTCCACTTACTCAAGCCACTTTCCAGTAAATCCATTGCCAACTTTGTTGAATTCAAGCCTTACTTCAAACCAAAATTATTTAGCCATATCCAACCCTTGAGCCAATACAAACCACATTGAGCATAAAGTATTGCATAGAAATAGACTAAAAACCTGAATTAAAAAAATATATCCAATAGGAAAAAATATGATCCAAACCCCTAATTGCTTAACATGCCCTAGAACGGGTTTGAGGACTCTCAAAGCTTTAGACCTGGGCAATCACGATTAGAATATCATCAAATTTGACCACCAACATAGCAAAAAGACAATGCATTTCCTCATACACTACAAAACTTGGAATGTCCACTCTGGGGGTTTTATCATAGGTCCAAAAAGACATGCAAAAATCCAAATATGGAACCCCCCAAAAAATATCTAAAATATTACAAGAAATTTAACGGTAGAGTAAGGGTGAGGGTTAATTGACGTCTTGCTTAAAGAGGGGCTTGCACTGCATAAACTATTCCATTTGGACATCGAACTTGCCATAGTTGTTGGACAAGACCATAAGCTCCATGCTCATTTTATTCTCTTATAATCTCCCTTGTCTCTTTGTTAAAAGGCTGGTTGGTGGTGTTGTTTCCCATAGTGAGCCAACCTCTGCATTTGTTGTGGTCTTCTCAAAAGAGCTTGATGAATTAACCACCTTAGGCAAAGCACTCTATTATGTCATACAATTATTGTGGCTTTCCCTCTCATACCCAAATTACGTCGAACCTACAGACTACAACTGCAAATCCCTAGGATTTTCATCGAGCAACTTTTTGTTATGGTCACTCAATATACTTCAAGATTTGCCTTTGTTCTCATCCCAATTAGAGTATTTCTTCTCAAAAATGATAAATTTAAGGGTATATGGTTCGCACATGAACCAAAATACAAATAGAATATTAGTTATGAACCTCCTCGCTTTAGAGTCACTCGTCCCTATTGTTGTAGGTCTCCCAACATTTTCAATCATTGGACTAGGGTTCACATTATTCTCAAACACAAATGGGAAGTTTTCTCTTTTCAACCAATAGAGGATTTTTTGATTTGCCCTCCACTCAGAGTGTTGGATTCACCCCAAATGTACAAATTATACAATTATTAAGGTACATACTATTGATGTACATTGTAACAACCCCAATTGTTACTTCATGTCTACTACAATTTTTTTTTTCCATAACCATTGTTCACCTTTCAATGAATCAAGAGTATAATAGTGATCTAAGATGAGAGAATCCCAATAAATAGTAAGTGATCCAAGCACCACAAGATTAATGTAAAGTCATTTTGTGTAGAAGCACCAACTTCTACAATTCATTCAAGCCATTCATACATAGGAGCACCAACTCCTACCATTCCATCATACCATCACCAAATGGTTATGAGGATAATACATTGGCTATGTCCTTCATGAGGATATCTTAATGGTTAAACCATTAATAGGGAAGTTTCACCCCATAGAATTCATACACTCCTCTCCATACCATCCATAAATACTAGTATTAAGGAGAGAGTCATTAATATTGTTATTTCTCATGGAACCTTACATATAACTTAGGATAATGTCTTAAGCACTATTATACAATTTAATCATTTACCAAGTGATATGGTGTTGGTGATTGTTCGACTAATCCGGTTGTATTGAGTATTGGTTTGCTTCAAGTTATCTTAGGTGGATGGTGTGGATATTGTTTTGTTTTATATCATGAAGAAGGTTATCCATATTTATCCTTCTATGTTGTAGTTCATGAGAGAAAGCTTAAATACATCCATCTAATCTACTAGAGCATTACAAACCATACATTTGACAATGCGAAATAACCAAAAGAATTCCATTGCTTGCTCAAATTCTAAATCATAAATCACCTAACATATAATAGAGGTGATTACTTCAATAATAAGACTATAAATCTACTTTTACAAAATCTAGAAATCAAATACATCAAATATTACAAACATGGTTGTCTTTACAACAAATATAGTAGCCATTAGCAAATACAATGGTATTATCTCAATTCAAACTCATACATAATATACATTGCAATAGTCTTCAAAATATTTTTTCGGCTCTTCTTTGAATTATGTAGAGTCTTCATGGTTGGAAGAGATGAATGTGGAGGGATAAGGACAACTCAGATGCAGAGTATGTCAAATGCATTATAGGTAAACCATACTTAAGCAATCATGCAACATATAATTTCCAAATGTATATTGCATTCTATGAAATCACCAAGCATGAAATGATAAATCATTCATATTTTATATACTATCACAATAGGGATCAAATTATAATCCCATCAATCAATTGTTTGTATTATCTCCAAAAATAGGAAGAGTCCCATACCTCTTCCCAAGGAATGGACACCAATCCACCCTTATCAAATTAAAAAGTTTCACAATAATATTTTAAATAGTTCGTCTCATTTATAAACTTCAACATAAGGTTTAAAATAAATTCTTGATCATGATAATTTTCAAACCAAAGGTATTATTCATTATCCGTACTTTACATACCATTCAATTTATGATGATTAAAACTAAATAATAAAATTGAAGCATTCCCATATTTGAACTTCATCCTCTATATTAAGCAAGTCCTATTTATACAGGATATTATTTCACAGTCTTAATACAAAAGCTTTCTATCACAATAAAATAATTTCAATTACAATCATCATATTCTCAAGCAAGGAAATCAACTTTATGTAGCAAAATCATAATATTTTTCCTTAACTTTATAAATCATGCTATTTCATGAAAGCAAATCTATTATTTACAATAGTAGGGATATTTTCTAAATGATAAAACTTCATCTAGAAATCAACTACTAACACCACGAGAGGGTAGGTAATAAATAATTTTCCTTTAAGTCATTGCTTACCTAGATACAAGAGAAAGGTGATTATTCGGTCAATATCCAAACTAATTATCCCCAAACTACCTTTAATCAACCTAACTAAAATTGACAGGCGGTTATAGATATCTATCTGCGATGATAAACTTATACCTTACTTGTCCCATTTCGGAACCCTAGAGATGGCAAAATACAAGTAGGTCCACATGGTCTACGATAGCTACATGTGGCAACTATGGAGACGAGGAAAAACACCAGGCGATTTTAGTTCCAAGACATAACCAACCGATTAAACATCACACTTGTAGGCACCTCAGAGACCATACACAAGTGATCGTCCATCAAAGATCAATTTGAATATAAAGTTAAGTTAGGGGTAGCGATTACCAACATACTACGGTCGGGCCAACAAACCTCACTTGGAGCCATTATGACAAGAGTGTAGCTAAGGTTTCACAAGGAAAATATATTTGATTTTAATTCCTTTTCACTTTTGTCAATGGTGATGACAGTCGAAGAAAATATTATGCCCAAGTATTTCATCTGTGGTAAAACATAGGGTAGATAAACAATTCTATCAGGCCAATCGAAGCCGTTGAACAAAGGTATCCTACTGTAAATGATAAGGGCAAAATTCAAGCTTACTTAGGGACTCCCAGGGGTATTGCATTAATCGAAGCTTGCCACAGGTAGTAGAAGTATTAAAGTGGAACTACAATTTCAACATAGAATAAATTAGAATTGAAAATGGCCATAGTCAGTGGTCTTCTTAGAGCAAAGTTCTCCTTACTACATGAAGACAAGATCAGTCAAATCATTTGGCTAACTGGTTCTTCCCAAGGTTCTAATATTATACCCCATAACACATCATAAGGAGTATTAGCTGTATTCACATTATCAAACTAAATGATCAAACTCATAAACATGAAATTGGATTATAGTCATTCATATTAAACTTGGTAGCATATAACTTATAAACTACTATTCAAATATTAATAGATATCATGGAGTAAACAAATTTAACATACATAAAAAAGCAAGAAGGAAACTTCCACACCTAGAACTTTTGTAAATCCACTAAAGATAGAAGGCCCTTCTCCTACTCTCGATCTAGCCTCCACTATTCTTAACTAAGCATAGCATAGCCTCCTAATATTTGTAAAACGTAGCATACCATTTTTTACAACCTCTATGGGATTTATAGCATTCTTTCTTCCCAAAAAGAAGATGCTTCCTAATATTTTAATTATCTACTTTTCCTTGCTCCATGTGAAGGTTTATCTTATCAAGTATAATTTAATGAAAGGGGATTTCTTAAAGATAAAGCAAGATAGACTATTTTGTCTCGTGTCCCCCCAACTCATAGGGCACTACCATTTTCATAAGCATGGACAATAGATATTGGAGCTATTTAAGATAAGATGAGCATCTCACATTTTATTACAACCAATCCATGGGATACAAGTGTAGGAGAGATGTATTATTTAATCTATAAAGTAGTATTTTCTTATTTTGGTCCAATCAACATTGGACATGTTTATAAAAATATAAAACCTCCTAATTTCACTTCTAACATAGGGTTCACCAGATTAATTAAGCATACTTTAGCATAAGAAGATTCTTGCTTTAAAAATGATCACAAAATTATAATATATTGCATAATATTATTTTCAAAAGTAAATTGTAAAATGCAAAACAATATGTGCATAAAATCCAATTAGCCAGTCTCATGTAAAACCAAATGTGAAATTCATAATCAAATAGCATACAAGCACTCGATGCATATGCTCAATATCTCCCATCACCATTTTTCCTTTTATTGGGTGGGAATTTTCAGAGTTAAACTCAAGTTACACCGTCCTCAGGGAGGTAACTAGTGATGGTAGAGATATGAGCTTTACCTATTGAGTTGTCATAGTCATCAATTCCCTTTTTCATCTCTTGGTGGTCAGTCTTCCACCTGTGAGAATACCTATTCTTGCAATCAAGTAATGCGATGCAACATCATTTTATCTTGACAAAAATAAACTTAATACAAATATATTAAGCATTAAACCAGCCAACATTACAAACATATAATTATATAAGAGTTCTCTAAGGTGGGTCGTGACATACTCCCCCCTTAGATTAAACACAATCCTATTTGTTTTCCTGTAATATTACACAAATCAATAAAATATAGTTTTGGCATAGTTCTTCACTTTGCATAAGTGGTCCATAGTTCAACCTATATTATTACATATCATCATCAAATAAATAAGGAAATTATCTTTTCATATCTTTCACTTTTTACCAAGTGGAATTTATTTCAGAATATTGGTCCCACTGGACCTTGCACTGCTTAATATTTATTTTCCTCATAGTCTTGGAATGAAATTCCAAGATCTTCACAGGTTTCACCTCAAAGGTTGTCATATCTGCCATCTGCAAGTTAGAAACATTTAACACATGATCAAGATCAACAATATACTTCCTAAGTAGAGATACATGAAAAGTGTTATGGGTCTTTGATAGGTTAGGTGGTAATTCAAGCCGATAGGCTACATGACTTATCTTTTCCACAATATCAAATGGTCCTACAAAATTAGGATCCAATTTGGTTGATTTAATTGCACTCTTTTTAGGTTTTACCCTCAAAAACACCCTATCACCCATAGAGAGTTCTCTAGGAGTTCTTTTCAAATCTGCATAACTCTTCTATCTATCCAAGGCTTCCTTGAGCCTTTGTTGGATTAGTGCTAGCTGCTCTTCCATGATCTTGACCATTTTTGGTTCGATGAAAACCTAATCCTCGGGGTTGTCCCATGATAATGGTGTTCTGCATTGTCTGCCATACAAGGCTTCGAAAGGGGCCATTTTAAAAGAAGAATGATAGCTATTATTATAAGAATATTCAACCAGATACAAATAGTTTTCCCAATGATACTTCTGGTCCATGCAATACATGCGTAACATATCTTCTAGAACTTGGTTTACCCTTTCAGTTTGTCCATCCGTTTCTGGATGATACATAGAACTAATATTCAAAGTGGTGCCAATTGCACGATGGAGAGCCAGCCAAAACTCAGAAGTAAATCTAGAGTCCCTATATAAGATTATCACCTTGAGAAATCCATACAACCTAAAAATTTCTTTAGCAAATATGTTGGCAACAACTACAACATCATCTGTAGTACTACCTACTATGAAGTGTGCAACCTTAGTGAGTTTATCTACTACCAAAAAAATTGCATCATGCTGATATTTTGTTTTAGGCAACCCGACAATAAAGTCCATTGAAATCACCTACCATTTTTGAGTAGGGATGTGATGAGAAAAAAACTTTCCTGCTAGATGCTGGTGTTTAGCTTTCACCTTTTGACACTATAGACATTCTGCCACAAAATTGGTGATATATTTCTTCATGCCAGACCAATAGAAGGTATTTTTCATATTTTCTCTCATCTTAGCTCCTCCAGGATGAGCGGAGTAAGGTGAGTTATGAGCTTCTCGCATAATAAATCTTCTTAGATCACCCATTTTAGGAATAACCACACATTCCTTAAAGCATAAAAGTCCATCATTTATGCTATAATCTGGATTCTCATTCAGATTTTGTTCTATTTTAATCTGAATTCCACTACACTCTGGATCCTGGTACTACATTCTCTTGACACAATCCATAAGATCTACATGACTACGAGTCAATGCTGCTATATGTCTTCTCCTACTTAAAGCATCGACAACCTTGTTCTCCTTCCCTTTGATATACTCAATACCAAAGTCATATTCGGCTAAAAATTCTATCCATATTCTTTGTCTAGAATTTAACAATGGTTGAGCGAAAATATATCTTAAACTCTGGTGATTAGTTCTCAACTCAAATGGTCTACCCACCAGATAATATCACCAAATATTCAAAGCATGTACAACTACAACAAGCTCTAGATCATGAGTAGCATAATTGACTTTGTGCTTTTTGAGTTTCCTAGACTCATATGCTACTACGGAGTCATCTTGAGATAAGACTCCCCCAAGTCCTTCTAATGAAGCATCTAGTGAAAACTAAAAATTTCCAGTTGGATCCGGTATCTTTAGAATAGGAGCTGTGGTAAGCTTATGTTTAAGAAAATTAAATGCTGTTCGCATTTGTCACTCCACTTAAAATCTTTTCCCTTCTTTTGAAGGTTGGTTATAGAATAAGCAATTTTGGAGTAATATTTCACAAATATCCTATAATAGCCTAATAAATCCATGAAGCTTCCAAATTTTGACACATTTGTTGGAGGTGGCCAACTCAAAATAACTTCTATTTTATTTGGGTCTACAACAATTCCATATGCTGATATTATGTGCCCCAAATAATGCACTTGAGAAACATAAAACTCACATTTGGACAAATTTTCATATATTTGATTTTCCTTAACAACTCTAATACTATCCTTAAATGTTTATCATGCTCTTCCCGACTATGAGAACAAACCAAAATATCATCCAAGAATATCAACACAAATCAATCCAGCTGATTCCAGAACACACTGTTCATTAGATTCATGAAAGCTGCTGGAGCATTGGTCAAACCGAATGGTAAGACTATGAATTCATAGTGACCATATGTAGTCTTGAATGCGGTTTTGTGTGTGTCTTTCTTAGTTGATGGTACCCTGACTTCAAATCAATTTTGGTAAAAATTGAAGCACCTTTCAACTGATCAAACAGATCTTCAATCCTTGGCAATGGATATACATTTTTTACTATTGCCTTATTCAACATTCTATAATCTATACAAAGCCTCAAATAACCATATTTATTTTTAACAAATAATATGGGTGCTCCCCAAGGTGATACACTTAGTTTTATTAATCCCTTATCAAGCAACTATTGCAATTGCACCTTCAACTCTTGCATATCAATGGGATTCATTCTATAAGGAGCTCCATGGATAGGCTCTGTCATTGGAAATAGTTCTATGGTGAAATAAAACTCTCATTTGGGTGGTAAACTAGGTATCTCATCAACAAAAACATCTTGATATTCTTGCAAAAGTGGAAATTTGTTAAGAATTTCTTCCATTGGAATCTCCTCTTTTTCTTTAATTTTCACTACATAAACCATTCCCCCTTTTCTAGGTGTATTCTTCAATTGCATAGTTGAAGTTAGTGAAGTAGGGAAAAATAGTTCACCAAATTATGTGGAACAATAAGCGCATCTACCCCATCTCGCTAAATGAGCATAAAAAAGGAAGCATGCATGCAAAAGGAAACAATACCAAACAAAAGGAAATGAAGTATTTTTTCATTAATTTGTTGGATTCAATCCAAGGTTACAGTAGTACCCTTGAGGTATCAAAAGGGTGATACAATTGTTACAATATTGGGTGCCCAAAGACCAAGTCTTTCACGAAATCAGGGTGCACATCCAATGTTTCTCCACGTACCCAGAATCGAGGTGGGCGAGCCAATGTCGCCGCTACTTTTATCTAAATTCTATGATGTCTGATATTTCTTCCCAAAGCCTTCTAAGGACCTGCACCTACACAAAAGGAAATAAAAGACGTCAAATAGCAAAGGTGTATGGTGAAAATATGCAATCCCCATAGGGGAAAAATTACATATGAATTAAAAGTGCATCAAATGATATCCAAATGACTTAAAAATTTGTAGAGATGTTAAAGAGGAGGTTTTGGTGATATATCACCCAAAAACGATTGGAAATTGCACCTATAGACCCCTCTATTTAGTGCTGCCCGCCTATAACCTACAAAAAGGAATACAACAAAATATCGAACCTGCACTCATCCAAAACTCATGAAATTTGGTCAGTATGCATAAATAGGCATTTCAAGACAACCCATATGGTCAGAGTTTCCAATTGGATCCACAAAATCCAATATATTTTTGTTACCAAACCATTGGAAGATGTTCCTATACAACCTAAGGTGTGTTCCTAAACAACCTAAGGTGTGTTGTCGTTGAATTTGGTGAAGAAATTCACCCGTATGGAAAAGTTATGCTCGGATTACCTTCTTGAAGTCACCCGATAACCTCCTTGGCAAAAGGGAGATTATGAGGGCAAAAAGGTGCAATAAGGCAAGGGGAAATCTCGACAGCACTCTGTTGCATATCCTAGAACTCCTCTCCATTATTTTGTATGGATATGGAACCCATTTTATAGCCCAAAGGGGCTCTTGTGCAAAAAGGCATGCAAGGGCATGCATGGCAGGAGGTGCCACTTGTCAAATGGGAGGCATGCACAGGGTGTGGAAGATGATATCTCAATTTGGCCCTTATCAAGATGGATGTCATAAGGATTACCTATCCTCTGCATTGCATGCTCTGTTTGGGTGTTCAAATGGCAGTTTATGGGTGCCATTTGGTCAAATTTTGACTTTTTTTGAGTCAAACTTCACCATCGTCCCACCCTGGGATGAGGGCTCACCACCATTCCAGGGTGGGACAAGGGACATTTACCATTGTCCTAGGGTGGGATGATGGTGAAATTTGGGCTAAAGCCTCCAAAAATTGGGCCGATAGCCTCCAAAACCCTTTTCAGAGTAGCTAGAACCACTATGAGCCTCCTGAGGGCTGCCCAAGGGGCCATATTATGTCAATTTGATCACTGCTTATGGATGCTTAATCGGGTTTACCACATTTTAGTGTCTATAGATGCCCCTTTTTTAGATGCATTGTGTGCAGCACAATATTGAACAAAAATAGATGACCAAAATGTAGAATGATTAAGGTTACTCGATAACCTAACCAACTTTAGATGCCCCAATCATGAAAAGGGTGTGTGTTCTTGAATCCTTGCTTTTGATGAATGAGCATGCTTATGCTTGAAAATTGACTATCATGAAGGGTCAGGGGCTATGAATTCATGATGGTAGTAATATCAAGAGTTATAATGTGATTTTGTGTGCTTGTTTGCTGCCCCAAGCAGGAGCGTGATTGTCTTTATTGAAGATTCATTGAACGAACGCCATTCGCATAATTGAGTGTGTGCTTGCTGATTTGGACTGAGTATGACTACCTCCTCAAGCAATGAGTCAATGAGGGAATGACCATTGAGAAAAGCTATGAGTAACTTGACCCAATTAACTTGTGTTATGCTTACCTTCAGCTTTGTCCCTTGAAAAATAGGGCAATTTGGAGAGGATTTTGGTGACTTTGTTGAGTTTTCCTAGAGGAAAGGAGCTAAAAAATGCATGTTTAGGGGGTGTTACGGCCACAATGTCCATATTAGGGCATGAATTAACAAATTTAACATCCCTTATAGGATCCTCAGGGCTGCATTTTGATCTGTGTAAAATTTGGGCCCAATTTGAGCTGTTTTGGTGCAGTTTTGGACATGTTTTGGGTCATTTTGGGCTATTTTGGCCTATTTTTGCTACCACCGTACCAGGGTGGGATGAGGGCATGTTCTACCACTATACCAAGGTGGCACAGTCGGCCAAATGTGTGCTCGTTCCACCCTATTATGGTGGTGACCCCTGCATCTTTATAAAAACTCAAAATATGAAGGTTAGGCTCATTTTTGCATGCTTTCTTTGGCAGTTTGAGAGGTGAGGAGTAGGAGAGTGATTATGAGTAGCAGAGTGCTGTCAAATTCATCCTATAGTCACCATGAATCAGTGGGTAGACTCAGCTAGTATAGGAGCCGATGTGAGACAGGTATGCCAAGTCTCTCTTATTGCATTTTCCTAGGGTTAGGAGTTGATTTTCTTGCTTTTATGGTATGTTTTTGGCTTGGAAGCTTATCACACTAGATTGTAGTTAATTAAACCTAATTTATGAGATATGTACCAACTTTTTGTTTTACCCATGTTTTTATGCAATTAGATTATATTTTGTAGATCAATTTTCCATTGTCTTTGTTATTTTTGATGGCTTGAAAGGCCTTTTTGAGCCCATTTTTTTTGGAGTCATCCCTAGGTGGGATGGCTAGTGTGGGCTGATCATAGGCCATCCCTTGATGGGTTGGCCATAGGGTTGGGGGCCATTCCTGGGAGGAATATCCAAAAATCAGCCTCAAAGAGGGGCCATTTTGAGTATTTTCTTTTGAATTTTTTTGGGGCCATGAGAGGCCATTTTGGTGTTGCATTATTGAGTCGCTTATCCATATCAGGTGGTGAGGAGTCGGTATCAAGTACCTACTCTCTTTGATTCCATTAGGGATGCTTTGACCATAGAGGATTAGGAGTGGCTGGATGCCCTTGACCTCAAGCAGGTGACCCGATTAGAGGCTGTCGTAGGAGACCGTGCATATCTGACTACCCTGATTGATTTGTGGGATCCGTACACCAATACCTTCTACCTACCCATTGGGGAGATGATGATGATGCTGGAGGACATCTATTAGATTATTTGGATTTTGATAGAAGGGCAGCCAATTTGTATGACACCACGAGACTGGAGGCAGGCAGTGCTCGAGCGGTACTTCAGTTATGATCTAGAGATGGTAGAGCTGGACTGCTTGAAGGGTGGTATGCTAGTAGAATTCTAGTATGAGGCTAAGGTATTGGGGGTGAGGCATACACTACTCATGATGCATATATCCAATATGCTACTATCGAATTCTTCTGGAGTGAGGTTCCCGTGGAACCTAGTGGAGATAGTTTTTGTGCTGGTGAGGTCTACTGTGGCACATCCACTGGTGATGGCATGGGGTACTACACTATTGGCACAAATATATGATGATTTGTATGAGATTCGTTACTGCCAATGGAAGGGTATTGGGTATAGCTTTTTGTTGTAGTGTTGGGGATGGCAGCACATAGCTGTAGGGTGACCACATGGGCTACCCTGGATGACTCAAGCACAACTAGCAGAAAGGTAGATAGGATACGTTATCCTATGGTAGAGGGCTCAGGAGAGGGGACAGAGTCGGTGATTCATAGGCGAGGTGGCCTACTATGCAGATCTATTTTCTTGAATCGGGGTAGGTTAGGTATTATGGAGGCCATACAAAGATTTTCCAAAGTGGGCAGACACTATTGTACAAATCCATAGGGTGTGATGAGGCATATGGTTGGTTGGATGGCATGGCACAGAGTAGAAGTACTTACCATTTTCTTAGGTGATGTGATAGCTTGGGCTATGCCAGGGGGTGCCTAGTGAGTCGACACCTTATCGACATCGCAGGGATGAAAGGATATTGGCATGGCCGATGGTAGAGGTAGTGGCATGAGATACAGATCTTGTGGTGGACATTCTGGATGTGGATGATGTCAAGACTATAACAGAGTATGATGCTTGGTGGGTGACAGGCCAAGGGTGTGGAGAGGGGCCATTGAGGAGGGGTGCAACTAGGGAGGCACATCAGGATATTTTTGATGAGGACCTCCTAGAATTAAGAGATCGAGGTGACTTGGGGGATGATGATGTTGGGGATGATGAGGTGTAGGCACCACCGCACTAGGGGATACAGAGGTAGAGCTATGAGAGGAGCTACTCAGGGTGAGGTAGGAGAGAGATCTCCTATGGACACATGTGCATGATGTACCGACAGAGCTAGCAGTCGAGTGAGCTAAGGTACAGGTGGCCTAGGCTGAGATAACATCTCTTTGGGCATAGCTATGATCTCAAAGCCCTACATGGGAGGATTCTCATAGTGGGGAGGTGACTAGGCTACAAGAAGAGGTGACATGACTCCATTCTATGGTGGAGACTTACCAAGCACAATGTCAACAGGGGCAAGCTTATGCAAATGAGTTGGAGACTGAGGTAGTATGCCTTGGTGGGCGTATACAGGATTATGGAGGTGTTAGTGGGTCATACCAGAGTCACCACAGTAGGATGGGGTAGTCCTCCTCTAGGTGGGAGGCACCAGGGTCAAGGCAGAAAGCTGACAAAGCAGGTGGTAGCATATATGGGAGTTCATAGGGGACTCTTACTGTAGGTGGGAGTGTGAATCGTAGTACCAGTCTTGCGTGACCATGGTAGTGGCTCATGTGACTCTTTTTGTGTTTTTTGGATGTTTTAGCAGTGTGAAGTCTAAGGAATCACTTTATTGTAGCCGATGGGAAACATGATGTATCTTTTTGTCCCCCCCCCCCCCACACACACACACATATATATATATATATATGAGCTTTTTATGTGGTTTATCATCATGTGCTTATTATTTTATGAGATGTATGCAAATGTATGTAATTTGATTTGTGTAATGATGATGAATGCCTATGTATGCATATTTTGTAATGTGATTTGATTTTATTGTGTACATGCATGGATGTATATTGAGATGGATGATTTCTTGATCTAGAGGATGCAATGTGTAGACTACATGTATTATGCCAGCACCGTAGATGATGTATTTTGCACCAACTCATATGTAATGTTGTCATGAGACTTTATATAATATATTTATGAATAATGTAATTGAAATTAATTAGGTGAAGTGATATGAATGATATGCTGCTTAGAAAATTTTCATTAGGTTTTCATGAGACTCAAACACTCTAGTCAACTTATCAAAAGTTGTATACGAACCGTGCAAGATTTTTTGACAAGGTATGAATTTGCTAGGAAGACCAAGGTACTTCATATCCCTGTGTGTGCAAGTGAGTTCATGCCTTTGATATGCATAAGGATACCACCAGTGCCAAGTAGGCTCTCAACCAAACCTATACTAAGGAGCACTAAATGAATGCCACCATCGTAGGTTTTGTACTAAGTATGACTAGACCACTAGGCAATCTAGGTTACCAAAGCTAGCTTATCCACATGCAAAAATTGGTCTACACATACACCCAAAATCTAATGTGATAGACATATCGTCATGCATGAGGCTATCACCATTAACGGATAGGCTATCCACAAAACCCGTAATGAGGATCACCTAATGGTTTTCCAAATGCTGAGAGTTCCAGGGATTCAAGCTCAGGTGTTTTCTGGTTATTCACTTTGATTGGGATTACTTGCTCTCATATATAGTGATGAAAATAACTATTTATTTTTCTCTTTTTAGTGACTATAATCATTGTTTATTTTGAGTTTGTTATTTTTTCTCTTAAGCAAGGGTTTTGAGTAGTGGTGATAACCACTGTTATTTTTTATTGTTGCTTTTTGAGGATTTTGAATTCAAAGTTGAACTTGTGGGATTTTTGGCTTGTGGATGGCATTGATCCTTTAGGCCTTGGGTATGACTACCCATCCTTCGTAGGGATGTGTAGTATGAATCCTTATGAATTTAGGGATAAAAGGTGTTTGGAAACGTTTATGGGAAGCTTTTGGAATTTTTTTGTGGAGTGGTGTTGATATTTTAGGCCTTGGGGATGACTACCCATACTTCACAGGGACGTGTAGTATGAATCCTTATGAATTTAGGGATCAAGGGTGTTTGGAAATTTTGATAGTGGTGAAAACCACTATTGATTTTGGGAAATTTGCCAACTCTCAGCATTATTGAACCATTCGCATAGGGGGATGAGCAGGATGACCTTTTCACTTAAGGTAACCTATATGAATTCATGGATTTCATTTGTCTTTGTGCAAAACTTAGATTGTTAATGATTAATTGTGTTAGGGATATGATGTATGCAAGGTATAATCAATGCAAAACTCTACCTCCTAAAAATCAAGCTAACTTGCTACAAAATTTGAGTAGAGACTAGATATGTTTGAGTGATCGAAAACCCTAATGACATTATTTTAAGACAAATGGCTAAGTGAAGGGAATAGACACGATTATGAAAATGTAAAAAATGTGGGTGAAAAATGCTAATTGTGGTATTTGAACTATGAGTATTTTCATAACATTTATTTTGAGCGGTAAGTAATGTACCATCATGGTGCTAGACATGTATGCGCAACTCTAAAATGTAAAGTGCTAATGATGAATATGCCTAGATGCAAGTGATGATAAAATGCAATGTGGTGTGATGCAATATTTTTGAATTTTTGAAACTTTTATGGATATGTATGTATGAAAATGCAATGTGATGCAATGTTTTTGTATTTTGATGTTTTGATGATGTTTTTGAATTTTTGATTGATATGTATACACATGTGACCAACGGGCTTATTTGAGAGCCATTGGGGCATTTGGGGGGGGACCAAAGGGCTTATGGATGCCTTTGGGGCTTTTAGGTTTGACCTAGACGATTGTAGATAGTTCGGGAGCATTTTTACTTGACCTAGATGGTGAAAACCCGCTAGGAGCCTTTTGGGTGACCTAGGCATTTAGCGACACTTAGAAAGTATCTACGACTACCTAGGGGCATTTGTATGTGACCAAAGAGATTAGGGATGCCTTAGGGGATTTTAGGGTTGAGCTAGACGATTGTAGATAGTCTAGGAGAATTTTTACTTGACCTAGATGGTGAGAACCCGCTAGGAGCCTTTTGGGTGACCTAGATGTGCAACGACACTTAAAAAGTGTCTACGACTACCTAGGGGTATTTGGCTATGAAAAAAGGGCTTAGGGATGCCTTTGGGGATTTTAGGATTGACCTAGACAATTTTAGATAGTCTAGGAGCATTTTTACTTGACCTAGACGGTGAGAACCCGCTTGGATCCTTTTGGGTGACCTAGACGTGCAGTGACACTTAAAAAGTTTCTATGACTGCCTAGGGGTATTTGGCTACAACAAAAGGGCTTAGGGATGCCTTTGGGGATTTTAGGGTTGACCTAGACAATTGTAGATAGTCTAGGAGCATTTTTACTTGACCTAGACGGTGAGAACCCGCTAGGATCCTTTTGGGTGACCTAGACATGTAGCGACACTTAAAAAGTGTCTATGACTGCCTAGGGGTATTTGGCTATGACAAAAGGGCTTAGGGATAGATAGTCTAGGAGCATTTTTACTTGACCTAGATGGTGAGAACCCGCTAGGATCCTTTTGGGTGACCTAGATGTGTGGTGTCACTTAAAAAGCATCTACAACTACCTAGGGGGATTTGGCTATGACCAAAGGTCTTAGGGATGCCTTTGGGGCTTTTAGGGTTTACCTAGATGATCGTAGATAGTATAGGAGCATTTTTACTTGACCTAGACGATGAGAACTAGCTAGGAGCCTTTTGGGGTGCTCTCTAAGCATGAAATGGCCGTAAGTGAAGGATGTTCAAAGGTTCAATATCCTTGACACCTTAAAGTGAAGCTAGGTGATAAGTTCCAGGCCCTATTTGACTAGTGATGACAAAGGGACCTAACTAGTTTACCATAAATTTGTCCCGCAAGTGGGGCGAAAAGCTAGAATTATGTTGGTTCTCTTTTAGGACAAGATCACCACCCTGGAAGTCTCTGAGATGGAATTTCATATTGTAGGCTCTTTTGAGCCACTCTTGATACACATGTAGATGCTCAAGTGCATTAATGCGACACTCATCCAACAACATAAGTTGATATAGGCGAGCTTGTCACATAGTATCATCATCAATAAATTCCTACATGGATATGCGCAGTGATGGGATTTTCAACTCTAGAGGTATGATCGCCTCAGCACCATACACTAGTGAAAATAGAGTTTCCCCAATGGGTGCCCGAATGCTAGTGTGGTAAGCCCAAAGGGCAAGCGACATTTGCATATGCCAATCAATATGATTCTCTTTGACTGTTTTCTTCAATATGGCAATTAAGGTCTTGTTTGATGCTTCTACTTGCCCATTTGCTTATGGATAATAGGATGTCAAAAAGCTGTGATGGATGTTATACTTTTCTACCAAAGCACACACATATTTATTTTTGAATGTTGTCCCATTATCTGAAATGATCTTGGATGGAATACCAAAATGACAAATGATATTATGCAATATGAACTCCGCTATGCGGGGTCTTGTCATAGTGGTAAGTGGAATTGCTTCCACCCACTTTGTAAAATACTCGGTAGCCATGATGATAAATGTGTGGTGGCCTAAGGATGCAGGGGAGATTTTCATGATTAAATACAACCCCTATTGTGAAAATGTCCAAGCCGCTTAGATCGGTTGTAAGGCCTGCGAAGGTACATATGTCAAGTTAGCATGGTGTTGATATTTCATGCACTTCCTCACATATGCGCAACAATATCTCTCTAAATTTGGCCAATAATAGCCCATGTGAAGAATGCACTTTGCGATGGCCATGCCATTGAAATGACCACCCCAAGTACCGTCGTGCGCTTGGGCCATTCCCCAAGTTGATTCTTGATACTCTAAGCAACAAAGGAGGATTCCTTCATAGATCCAACGATATAGGATGTCTCCTAACAAGACAAACTTTACTACCTTCTATTTAAATGTCCTTTTGGCAGTGTGTGATAATATAGGAGGGAGGTTACAAATATTTAGGTACTCTCTAATTGGTATGGACCAGTCCTGCTGTGTGGAAGCCTCGACTGCATGAATCACCTGTCCCTCATGAAGTTCATCTCGAGCAAATGCAGATTGGGATAGAACTTGTAGGAATAGCATTGTGTTGCTATCAAAAGGGGTTTAGGGGAACAGGGTCCCCCAAGTGGCATGATTCAAGCGCTCATGAATGTGTGAGAATATCTCTTGATGAGGTTCTATTTGAATCATGTGAACTTATGGCATGGCTTGAGTGCTCTCACGCTCAATCGTTGATTGTGATAGCATTTTGACTTGAATGGTTGTTATATCCCCTGTGGGGTCTTTTGGAATCAAGGATCCTAAAGAGGCCATTGTATCCACAAAATTATTAGATGATCGAGGGAGTTCCTTGATGTCATACCATTCAAACTTTGCCAGGGATTTGTCCATAAGGGCTTTGTAGGCTTGCAAAACTGGGCACTTGCACTGGAAGATTTCCTTGACCTAGTTAAAAATGAGCAAGGAGTCACCGAAAATATTGAGCTTGGTGATTTTCATGGTGATAGCCATTTTAAGCCCTATGAGTAAGGCTTCATACTCGACATTATTGTTGGTGCAGTGGAAATCGAGTTTAAATGATAGAGGTATAAGAGCCCCATGTGGTGTGAAAAACATGATTCTTGTGCCACCCCCTTTGATCGCATTTGGATCCATCTAAGAAGAGAGTCATATTCGCCTATGACTCAGGCTCATTAGAATAAGGCGATTCTGATATTTGGAAGACCACATCATCGAGAAGCTCCATGCTAAGAGGCTGGTCCTCCTAGAGAGGAGCCTCTACAAGTTGATCAGCAATGACTTGTCCTTTGATTGACTTTTGTCCTATGACCTCCAATTCGAATTATATCAACAACATGATCCATTTCATCGTGCGACTACTATGATAAGTATGACTCATGTATCATAATGGATTCTCTTTGGATACAAGATACGTAGTGTGACTGAGCATATAGTGTCGTAGCTTCTTGGTAGAAAAAACCACCGCTAGACATAACTTTTCTAGGTATGCGTACTTGATCTCATAGCTCACTAGGGTGCAACTGAGATAATATGTGGCCCATTCCTTATGAAATTCATAGTTTTGAGCTAACATGACATCCAATGCGACCTCAGTAGCTGAGATATATAATCAAAATGACACCCCTGGTCTAGGTGGAGCTAACACTGGTGATGAAGCTAGGTATTGTTTAATTGTGTCAAAGGCATCCTGACATTCATTGTCCCAGTGGAATGTGACCCCATTGTGTAAAAGTTTGTTCATGGGTCTACACTTGTTTGAAAGTTGTGCTATAAAGCGTTTGATGGATGCAATCCTCCCCTGCAAGCTACGAAGCTGCTTGATGGTAGTCGAGGGAGGCATTTAAATGATTGCCTTGACTTTGTTAGGGTCCACTTAGATGCCTCATTTAGAAAATATAAATCCCAAGAGCTTTCTAAATGTGACGCCAAAGATACACTTCTTGGTATTCAGTATCACATTATGTTCAATAAGGTGATCGAGGACTTTGCGCAAGACATCTAGATGCTCATGACGTAATAAAGATTTTGCCAATAAGTCATCCTTGTAATATTCCAAAATTTTATGCATGTAGTCATGGAAGATATATGTCATGGCATGCTGGTAGGTGGCACCAACATTATTAAGGCCAAATGACATGAGCTTGTAACAAAATTTTCCCCAAGGCATTGTGAACGCTATTTTGAGCTGGTCTTTCGGGTTGATACAAATATGATTGTACCCAAAGAAGCCATCCATAAGGTATAGCATCTCATGTATTGCAGTGGAATCTACCAAGGCATCTATGCTTGGAAAAAGAAAATCATCCTTAGGACTCGCTTTGTTTAGGTCTCAAAATTTGGTGCAAATGTGAATCCTCCCATCAGGCTTATTAACGAGAACCATGTTGGACAACCATAGTGGATAGTCTACATAAATAATGAATTGGGCATCCAATAGTTTCTATAGCTCATATTTGACCATCAAGGCCACTGTTGGGTGCATCTTTCTCAGCTTTTGCTTGACAAGTTTTACTGTGGGGTCAAGCATGAGATTATGGGTGACCATATTTGGATCTAGTCCCAACATGTATTTGTAAGACCATGCAAAAGCTGCCTTCTTTTATATGAGAAGGGTTATATAATCGGCTTGTTCTTCAAGGGATAGGCTTTCCCCTAGCTTGATATATTGCAATTTTTTAGGATTTGAGCTGATATCTTTGTCAACCGTAGGCTCGATTGACATATGAGAATCTTACTCCAACTGATGGGGAGTAGGTATCAAATGAATATCATTAGCTAGATTTAAATATTCGATGGGAACCTTGGGTTCCTCCTCAACATGGAAGAAATCATGAGTTTGTCCTGCGAAGAAGTGGAACAATCCACCATAGGCCCAATACTCAGAGGGTGATGGGGGTGAATTAGTGTGATCCCAATCAATCGCATCTAGGTCTAGATGGAGTGGTTTGGAAGGATCAACTAGGTTGTAAAGTGGTGTGGTCAAATCAATGGATATCATATTGATCAAATGTGTTTGCTCTCCAGGACCATGTGCATGTGACTGTGTATTGGTGTTATATCTCACCCCCAGGTGTGGCTCTGAGGGGATTGGGATCTCCAGATCCTATATGGGAATAGACTATAGGGCAGGATCATTAGGCTCCTTGTGTGTGGGTGGGTCAGGGAAGACCTCATGATGAATTTGGACTAGATTGATAGGCCTTGCCCTCAAGCATGGGCCAACATGTAACTGACGATAGACTTCATCTACGTCAATATTATTGTGATGATGTTGCAAATAATGAGGACCTAGGTATGCCCTCTCTATCTCATCCTCATAGTCACTATCATATATAGGAACCTCATTGTTACTCCTTGGGATCGGGAGATCAGGTAGGTGTGGTCCCATATATGCTAATTCCTCATAATCATCATCGTGGATGAGGATTCCTTCATTCTCATCTTGTAGTGCCTCAGGCTCCCGAGGGCCCAATTGCTCAAGTAAATTAACTGCTCCTCCCCTAGGAGGTCTATCTTCCAATGGATGAACCAACTCTTTAGGAGGAAGGAGTTGCCACAAAAAAGGATCAGGGAAAGGGAACAAATGTATGAGGCTTTTATGTTGGTCATTAATGGGGACAATTTTTGAATGATCACTGTCTGACTCAAAAGGGTCATATGGCGCTACCTCATAACCCGAATCATCCTCTAAGGTCCACTCATATGAGGTGCCTAGATTTGACTCATCACAGACATGGGGACAAATCCATGACCCTTACCCTCTCTAAAAATGTGGGAGAATGTCACTGTGGATCGCGGGGTTCCCATCTAGCCATGTAAAGTAATCTCCTAAGGAGTAGACTGTATTGGTATTGGCATAAGGGTCTTGGGCCAACCCCCATCGTAGCCTATAGTCAAGCAATTTAGGTTTTCTAAGAGGACATCTAGAGGTAAAAGATTATTGCGTCCCACTCCCGACTTGTCATAGGGCATTTGATATTGTGGTTGACAAGGGATTCTAGTGCCCTGCTCATACATGCCTAACCCATAACCATGCCAGTTGCATAGGTCAAGGTAATTCAAGGTGAAGTCAGGGTTAGACAAGTAGTTGATATCATCTCCAAAATGTTCCTCATCTTCCTCCTGCTATTGGTAAGGTTCAATGCCATAGTCAAGGCCCCCATAGATAAAGTTTGTTTGATTAGGGGGAATACCAAGAGGCATGATAGTGCCTATGGGAATATGAGGTCTACCCATGTCTTGCATAGACTCTAAAGTGGGAGTAGTGGTAACATTCCTAACTATGTACTCTCGCAATCTGGTAGAAGCTAGATGTACTGTAACTTGGGGCTACGAATAGAAGAGGGATGAGAGTGAGACTTGATCAGACTCATTGTTTGCCTTGCATGGCGTCTCTTCATAATCCAGGATAACTATATCCTCTGTAGAGATGGTATATATTATTGGTTGGTCCTCCTTAATGGGCCGCTTCTATGGGTTCCTAGACAAAGGATCCACTTATAGATACCAAAACAACACCAATCCGATTATGTGACTACAAGCACTGACCGAATTGGCATACGTACCCCTAGGGTAGCCTCTAGAGGTTAAACAGTGGTCCTAAGAACTCTATGAATTTTTTGAGCAGAAACTTAGAGGCATCTGGTTTGGACAGAGAAGAGGTAGGCCTTTTGAACATCCTCTATGTTTTTCTACTTTCTGTTTTTGCAAATTTTTTCTTTCTTTGCTTTATTTTCAGGCACTTGCATAGAAAGGTTAAGTAGTTTGTTTTCCTTTCTTGCAATAAAAATAAAAAACATAGAGTAAATTTAAATGGAAGGAACTTGATTAGGAATGCATTCTTCTCTGGTTTGCTTGAATGATACTTGCACCAATGGCAAGTCCTCATCATAGGTTTCAGTTCTAGGTAGGTTTTGTGATTTCCTTTTTGCTACTAATTGTTTTTGAAAGATAAAACATACTTTAAAGCATTGCATTAGTGAAAATCATATTTTGTTGTATGTTTTCTTTATTTAAACGATTAAAAGGAACCACACACACACCACCTAATAAAATTAACATTAAGTAGTTGGTCTTAATAGCCCAACACTTGATCAAGACCAACAGTGGATTTCATCACCACCTTGGCTTGGATTTTGCATACATATACCCTGATCGTGACTGTTGCTAGACGTAAATCCTGACAAAACCTGACCAAGTGTAATGGGGATGATTATCCATGCATGAGGATAAGTCTTCTATGGTAGGTGTCAAAAATAGAGTGATCCCCCTTTCGTACCACCTATGTTCCACGTACTATTTTTCTCTCACATACCAATAGTTTCCCTCACGTAAGGGCGGGTATATTGAGAGGTTCGGTATAACGGCCTGACAATGGTATATTGAAGGGCCAACCATTTTGGAGATACAAGAGCCCTCATTACGCATGTATAACAAAGTTTCCTTTACAAGATTCACACAACAAAAATCAAACACACTGAACCAGGTCTAGAACACACATTTAATATGTAAACAAGATAATAATTTCTTTGTTTGTGTGGTCCCCTTTTGTTTGGTATAGCATAAAAATCATAAAGGAGATAAAAATATACATATATTTTTAGAAAAACCACCAACATGGTGTATACCCGTAGCCAAGCCCAATCATTGGAAGAAGCTATGAAAATTATACAAGGAGGCACAAGTTGCCTTCGTTATAGTCCCAAGGACTTGGTTATACCACCTTGGTAGCCTGACCCACAACGTAGTCCACACTATGCCACTATAGAAAAGGACTATAGAGGCACCCCTTTGAGGGGCATTCCCGTTCAACACAAACCCTCTCAAGAGGAGTATGCACATGGGAAGGACCCCTTAGACACTTATTATGAGTGGCCACTATGCGATGAAGCGCTAGAGTAGCATAGGGTTCATAAGGAGGTCCCACACAATTATATAATTTCCCCTCCACCCATCATTGATGTTAGAACTAATAGGCCAAATCTAGAGCACAAGGCTCTTTAGAAAGGGTGAGCCAAATCCACCCGTCCCTTTCACATGTATGAAAGGGGACACGAGGAAAACCAGTATATTCCTCAAGAGCAATACATCGCATGGGAGAAATGCACCTTCGCACCTGCTAATTATCAATATCACTTATTGAGGCTAGAGCCTCTGGTGAATGCTGCTAACCTTGACAGAGGAAAGTGACCCATAGAGATCTCGGATCACCACAATCAAGATAGATGTGTAGGGGAGGCATCTAGGCCTCCTAGACCTAGGACGGTGAAACAAATCGACTTGGAATTTGCCAAACATGCTGCCCACCAAGCGCAAATTATGCATCTTAGGCAAGATCAACAGTAGTTAGAACAACTGTATCATATTAATAAAGAGTGAATTCATTGCTAGACAAATGAGTTTCTCTAGAACACTATGCATGAGAGGATTCCAACCCCTCACACGCATAGGACAAAAATTTATGAGAGGCATAACCCCTTAGTGCGAGACAGGTCTCCACGACCTTATCAAGCGTTGCCTCCAAGACCTCCTAGAACTGGGCGGGAGGTCACTCTTAGAACCAATGATGGGCATCTTCCTTGGGCACCCGTCCATGTTTATAGGTCACACCTAGAAAATCCTTAAGAATCCTATGAGGAATTTGAGCGAGAAGAAGAGTGGGTTGAAATGCCCTACCAAGGCAGGGGGGCGCTATCTGGATACCCCTTCTTAGGCCTCAAGTTCCTCATAATTCACAATGAGAACAAACCAAAGAAGAGGAAATCAAATCCTCTAATGCATACAAAGCATTGTTGGAATGCTTAGAGTCTATGGAGACTAAGAATTTGGGGCCCCAAAAGCCCACCTTATGCCAGCTCTGCAGTCACCTTGTGCATCCTTCAGTTTCAGCACCCCCATACCCCGACCACTTCTAAATGCCTCAATTGGCAATGTTTAGAGGGGATGAGGATGCCCAAGAGCACATAACAAGGTTCCTAAGTCAATGCTTTGGCATTCAAGAAAATGATGCATTACTTCTGAGAACATTTATAACCATGTTCGCAGGACCTGCCTCGGATTGGTTTACCCATTTTTCGAAGTATAGCATCAATAATTTAGACTAGCTAGTGGACGTGTTCCTTGAATGTTTTGCCTTCAACACTAAGAAGAAGGCATCCTTAAGCGACCTAGATGGCCTTAAGAAGTATGATGATGAGACCATGGTTGCTTATGGTTATCGATGGAGGACATTGGTTTCAAAGCTACCTTACATCCCTCCCATGGTCGACATGACTCAAATGTTTTCAAAGAGTTGCATAAGGTCGATCTCCATGCTATTGCAACTGCAACAATATACCACCATAGAAGAAGCCCTGGTGCAATCTAGGATAATTGAGGAGATCAAAATTCAAGACAATGAGATTGCTAAGCCACGCAAGAAAGAGTGGCCCAAAAATTCTAAAACCGGGTCCACACAACCGAAACCCATCGCGGTCAATTAGGTTTCCATAACTATACCAAATCTTGCACAAACGACACAACACCCAAAGGCTAATTATCAGGTAGTTCCTCTTGATAACTATGAAAGGAAAATCACAAACAAGAGCAAAATCAACAACATCACCCTAAGTGACGATTCACACAATTCACGAAGTCTAGAGACTCCTTGTTTGACTGCTTGTTCATGGTAAACCTGATAAACTTGCTAGAAAGTTGACCCATAGACCCCAACATGCCAAAACCCAAGGGCTATAGGGAAGACTTATATTGTAGATTTCATTTGTAGAAAGGACACGACATCTTCACTTGCTAAAAATTCAAAAACTTAGTGCAAGACTTGATAGACAACAAAACTCTTGCGATAGATAATCCTACAATGCTGAGCAACCAACTGATGGAAGTATTCAAAGATCCCTTGCCTACCCATGATGTGTAGGCAAAGACTTTACAAGTGAATGAGGTGACACAAAACTTCCCCATGCAAGGATGCGTAGGGATGATAAGCATCGTGACGTGGAACAAAATATACCCAAACACGGATGCACCCACTGTAGCTACAAGAGATGTTCCATCAATGTCACAACCTCCACAACACCCTACACAACCTCCCTCACCTAGACCAGTGGCCATGATTCAGACTAAGCTTATTGAAATTTTAAGGACCACGTCGGCTAGGCTCTCTATTTATGAGCTCATCCAAAAATCACTGCCCCATCGAGAGGCTTTGATGGAGATACTCAAAGCCATTGAGCTATAGCCCCATGAACCTAATTCTTTCAAAAACTTTGTGGGACATGTGAGACAATGCACATAACCAGTCATAACCTTCAGGGAAGACAAACTAAAATTAGTGACCAGTGATATGGTGGATCCACCCCTACACGTCATTGCATGGGTCAACGGGGTTCCATTCAAGAGGGTGTTGTTGGACACTAGCCCGTCCAACAACATAATCATGACAGTGGCATTAAAACACCTTAAGTTGTTAGCATCCTACATTGTGGCATCCACTTACACTCTTTGAGCATTCAATGACGTGTTATGCTCGACGGTTGGCACAATTGTCCTACCCATCCAAGTAGGACAAAAGACCATTCCTACGTTGTGTCACATCCTCAAGGGTGAGATGGCCTACAATATCTTGCTAGGTCGGCCGTGGATCAGGGACATGAAGTGTGTCCCTTCGATAGACCATCAATGCCTCAAATACACATACAAAGGGCAATTACATGTAGTCCTAATGGACCTAGAGCCCTTTAAGTTTTGCAATGTGATACTTCTGATGCCACAATCGACCCTCCCATCGACACATTTGGACTTTCAATTGAATCCATCCACATAAGGTCCGATTCTGCCTACATCCCCACTGTTAAGTACCTCAACTCACCAACCTGACCCATCTTCATCGTCTATTCCTTCACCAACAATGCCACCTATGGTGGTCACATCGAAGGACAACAAGAAGAAACCCCTAGAGGAGGCACCACCATTAGTCTCAACCATATCTATTGATGAGGTGCCCAACCGAATGGAAGTCGAGACACCTGATTCACCCAACATGGAGTGGACTCAGGGAGAACTCCCATTCCCTCCCCCTCAATCGCCGATGATTACCATTGAAATGGCAAATACAGGCCTAGGGGAGTACCTAGTGTAGCACATTGTGGCAACACCTATGCTTGAGTCCATGCAAGACATGGGGAGACCTCGCCTCCCCATAGGCACTATCGTCCCTTTAGGATACCCGCCAAATCAGACCAACTTTGTATATGGGGGCCTCGAGAATGGCATTGAACCCTACCTACAAGAGGAAGAGGACAAAGAGTCATTTGCTAAGAATATTGACTATATGTCCAACCTGGAATTTGCCTTGAAATACTTAGACTAATATAATAGGCATGGATATGGATTGGGCAGATATGAACAAGGAATACACATTCTTTGTCAACCAAGATACCAGATGCCATATGATAAATCAGGAGTAGGGTTCAACCACCCTTTGCTCCTTGAAATATTAGTAGAAACCATGCAAGGCTTAGGTCTAGGCAACAGGGATGGGTTGGCACAAGATCCATATGCCAATCCCAACACTACATACACATTGGGGAATTATTTTCCATTGTTAACAATAAATCTTGTTGACCTCAATAGCCCCTCCCATTTGATCGAGGAAGGGGAAAGTTTAAGAAGTGACCTCCAAGAGGGATATGAACAAAATCAAGGGAAGTATTCAAAAGACGAGTTGATGAGGATTGATGTTAGATCTTTCATATGACCCCTCTAGTAGTTCCTAGCTAGGTTTGCATAGTTTATTTCTTGCAAATTAATAATTGTAAGTGAGTCTCCTTCTCACATGCACTTGTGGGCACTAGTTATCTTCTAGTTGTCATTTAGAGTGTTAGTTAGTAAGTGTGAACTCAAAGTAGGAAGTGTGTACTTCAAGATAGCTAAAAATGGATCTTCTAGTTAGCAATATTCCTTTCTCTTAACTTAGAAGTTTACGTGCATTCTCCTTTGCACTTTTGTAGCTTATGGTTAAGCATATTGGATCAAATCCATGATTTGATGGGTTGGTTATGTATTTTGGGCCATTAGTGCCTATATATTGAATTGTAAATAATAGAACACTTAGTTGGATTTTCAATCCTTTTCATTGGTATCAGAGCCTAGTTCATGTTTGCACTAGGGCTTGTGAGGTGAGAGGATAGGAGATAGTTTTATTATGAGAAATATTTTCTCATTGAGGACTTGGTTTAAGCCCAAGGGGAGCTTGAAAACCATTCGGAGAAGGAAGTTCCTTCATCGACAAACTCCTCGTTCCAACTTTTTGCTTATGCTCAAGAGGTATAGGAAAAAGTTTCCTCAGAGTTCTTCATATTGTGATCCTTGGAAGGGATTGGATCGTAGCTACGGTCCAATTAGGATTAGGGAGCCATTTGACCCTACTTCCCCCCCATTTTCGAGTACTGAAGAGCTCCAGGAGGTCATCAAAGCTAGGTCGTGTGTCGACTTAGATCTGGTTGCCTTTCAAATGCTGGTCGTGTGTCGACCGGATCTTGAAAGGAGAGCTACAGGAGGGATCTGCTGCTCTTATTTTTTGCAATTTAAGCTTTTCAAAATTTGGAATTAACCCCCCTGGTTAATTTTTAAATTTTTTTAGTTTGTAATTGAAAAGCTTTAGTTTTCATTAATATATTATTTTTTTAATATATTAATTTGCTGCAATTGTAAAAAAAAAATATATATATATATATAATATATATATATATATATATATATATATATATATATATATATATATATATATATAGACTTTTTTTAAGAAGCCGAACGCTTTGCAGTAGGTTCGACTGCATTCGGCAGCCCAGCTAGGCCATGACGGCTTTTGATAGTCCACAAAACCTATCTGCCATTGCCTGCTAGCTGACTGTCGTCGGGCAGCAAGCTATCACCTGACGCATTTGTCAGGTCTGATAGCAGATTTGAGCTTGCTGTCAGACTAACAGTGCCAGGCATGACTGCCACGGTCATCACTGTCCGTCGACAGCACAACACCCAGGGCCGAGCCAGCGGTAGCTTGCACTATTCGTCGGCCTGACAGCCTGACAGTTTATCAGGATGTGGCTTCGGTGTGGCAGGCTCAGCCGTCGTAGCACCTGACAGCATTGTCAGGCGTCTGCAGGCTTGTTGCCTGCGATGCAGCGCCTGACAAGCTTGTCAAGCGGCTGCAAGGCTTGCTGTCCATAGAGCCTTTACTGCAGTGTCTGACAGTGCTATCAGACGTTTGTCGGGCCTGCGGCCAACAGCGTCAAGACCAGCACCAGTCTGGCCAAGGGCGGCTGCATGCTTGGATCCCTTTACTTTGTGCACGATAATTTGTGCAAAAAACTCGTGGCACAAAATTTGGTGCACGATAGTTTGTGCAAGAGACTTGTGGCACAAAAATTTGTGCCAACTGAACTTCTTCTGCAATGCAACTGTATTTGCTGTTGGTGTAGATCCTCGGGAACTATGCCACTACAACTGGCC
Organism: Wollemia nobilis; assembly: GCA_028583015.1. Taxonomy (NCBI): domain Eukaryota; kingdom Viridiplantae; phylum Streptophyta; class Pinopsida; order Araucariales; family Araucariaceae; genus Wollemia; species Wollemia nobilis. The sequence goes on from JAQPPZ010002969.1 coordinate 466,283, forward strand.
AACAGATTCATGCCTCGGGATTAGTGCAACTGTAGTTTGAGAAGTTACATGTACATAAGGGTAAATTATTGTAATTTTTAATTTTTTTTACTATTTAAGGTTGCATGTTAAATTTTGTGTTTATTAATTTAATTTTTAAATAACTTGATTAAATTCATTAATCTTTGATTAATTGAAATTTAATTTTTAATTAAGTTATTTTTAAGTTAATAAATGCTAAATTGCACCTTAGATTAGTTTAAAAATTTCAAAATTTTCAGCCTTAGGAGTAAAATTTTCAAATTTAGAAGCACTCCATTGTAACAAGGAAAATTTCCATTTTCTTTCCTTGATTAGTGCTTTCTCATTTTTACTCCCGGCTTATACCCGGAACACATGGCTTCTGACTTGGCTGCCCAAGTGGCATAACTGGCCCATGTTGTAAATGCTTTGGCAGATAAAGCTAATGACACTACCATGGCAAAAGTCCTTGGCAATCTTGCCATGAAGGTAAATGACATTTCTTTGCATAATGCTTCAACTTCTGCTCATGATTCTCGTCTGAGAGTTCGTTGTGAAGTTCCATTGTATGATGGATCCAGGAACCCTGATGTCTTGAATAGTTGGATTCTTGACATGAGTTCTTGGTTTTCTTACTCTCAACTTTCATAAGATGATATAGTGCCTTATGCTAAGCTAAAACTTTCTGGTTTAGCCAAAGTACTTGTTGAACGAAAAAGAGGACAGGATGTACTCACTACATGGGATGAGCTTGTGCAATGTCTTAAGACCAATTTTTATCCTTCAAATTATTCTAGGGAATTGGTTATTAAATGGTTTCATTTTTGACAAGGTCCTAATATGTCTGTACAAGAATATATTTTCTAGTTTAACAGGTTCAGAATACTTGTAAATGTGGAGGATGATGTTCCAGGTTTGATTCTCAAATTTCAAAGTGGCTTGTTAGAGCATTTGTACAGGGAACTAATGTTTGTTTCTATGGAAACGTTGGATTCAATTTTCAACCAGGTGCAACTTGCGGAGGACAAGTTTAAGGCGCAATCGCAGGCATTCCGCGCACCTGTTACTCAAGTGGTTGCAAACTCATCAAAAGGGAATAATTCTTTCTCACAAAAGAAGAATTTTGCTCAAAAGAAGAATGTGTCTTCTCCATCTCCTTCTTCTCCTTCCCCTTCCGCTTCTACTCCTTTCTTCTTCTTCTTCTAAATCTTCTTCTTCTTCTTCTAAGAAATTTTGCAATTATTGTAAGAAGAAAGGGCATGAAAAAGCTGATTGCTTTAAGCTTAAAAAGAAGAGTTTAGTAATTACTACTCAAGAGGAGGATGCTTCCAAGGGTCCCCTTGAGTCTCGTAGGAGAGAGTAGAGTATATACGGAATTACGAGGTAAGCTTAATGAAGTTACCTTGGTAAATGTAAGTTCATCGGAAGGGGCTCGTGATGCTTTGTTCATCACTTGAGTCCATTTGCTTCATAATTTTGCAATAGATTGTATAGTGGATAATGGCTCGTAGAAAAATCTAATTGCGAGGTCCATTGTCGAGTGTTTGAAGTTACCTATGGAGCCTCATCCTCAACCTTATTCTTTGGGTTGGAAGGATAGTGGAAGAGGCTCAGTAAATCACTCACACTTGCACATTAAAATTTGCACTTGGCCCACATTTCATAGATCAAGTCACTTGTGATGTGACTCCTATGGATTGTTGTGGGATTTTGCTTGGACAACCTTTTTAGTATGATAGGAGAGCTATTTATGATGCTTTCAAAAGAACCTACACACTTCAAAAATATGGTAAGGTCTTTCTCATTAAAAGCACCAACACTCCTAACATCATTCTAAGTTCCAAGCAAACGAAAAGAGTAATTAAAAAAGGTGGTGATGTTGCTCTAATTTTCATTCGCTCTCAAAACACTTCTACATCTACATCCATTACAAAGCAACACTCTTCAATGGATAAAATATTGCAAAGTTATTCACACATATTTCAGGAGCCAAAGTCTCTTCCTCCAATTCGCACAATTAATCACAACATTGAAATAATTCCTAGTTCTTCCCTTCCTAATGCTCCCATGTATAGACAATCTATTTTGCAAAATGAAGAAATAAAAAGGCAAATAGAAGATTTTTTGTCTAAGGGTTTCATTAAGGAAAGTACTTCTGCTTGTGCCTCACCTATTTTGTTAGTTCTTAAAAAATATGGCACTTGGAGATTATGCATTGATTTTCATGCTTTGAACATAATTTCTGTGAAGAATAGATATCCCTTACCCCACATTGATGATTTATTAGATCAGCTTCAAGGAGCTAAGTTATTTTCAAAAATAGATCTCAAAAGTGGATATCATCAAGTGCGTATCCAAGCTGAGGATACATGGAAGACAACTTTTAAGACGAATATGGGCCTCTTTGAATGGTTGGTCATGCCCTTCGGTCTTACTAATGCTCCTGCAACCTTCATGAGGTTGATGAATGATGTATTTCATGATGTACTTGACAAATTTGTCATAATATATCTTGATGATATATTGATTTTCTCAAAAAATTGGGAGGAACATCTTAGGCATATCCAAAAAACCCTTGATCTTCTTGCGAAGAATCAATTATATGCCAATTCTTCCAAGTGTTCTTTTGGCAATACTTCAGTTTCTTACCTTGGCTATGTGATTAGTGAAAGTGGAATTCAGGTAGATCCCATAAAAGTTGATGTTTTACTTAAGTGGTCCCCTCCTACAACTCTCACCGAGTTAAGGAGTTTTCTAGGACTTGCAAATTTTTATCGCAAGTTCATTCCTCAATATTCCACCCTTGCAGCCCCATTGCATTATCTCACTAAGTCCAAAATTCCATTTCATTGGGAGAAAAGCCAAGAAGTTGCCTTTGAGAAACTCAAAAAGAAACTTTGTACAACACCTGTGTTAACTTTACCCGACCTCTCTCAACCTTTTGAGATTGAAATGGATGCCTCTAAAGTTGCCTTGAGAGCTGTGCTCAAACAGAATGGTCATCTAGTTGCTTATCATTCAAAAACGTTTTCTGCTGCTAAGTTGAACTATTCTACATATGACAAGGAGTTGTATGCTTTAGTTCAAGCTATTAAGTATTGGAGACATTATCTTTTGGGAAAAGATACAAAGTAGTACACACCGATCATATGCCTCTCAAGTTTTTACAATCTCAAAGTAAAATTGAAGAATCAAGACATATGAAGTGGGCCTCTTACCTCCAACAATTTCACTTGGTGATCAAGTACAAAAAGGGGAAGAGTAATACTGTTGCTGATTGTTTGAGTAGGCCTCCACCCGCTCTTGCCTTAACAGTTATGTCCACTTCACACTTGGGATTTCAGACTTGGCCTAATCAGTATTCACAGGATCCTGATTTTGGAAAAATATTTGAGCAAGTGAGTAAGCCTTCTCCTTCCAATTTGCATCCTTTCCAAGATTTCTACATCAAAGAAGGACTTCTTTACAAATTGGACAAGGTTTGTGTTCCTTGTGAACCTAGAGTGTCACTTCTTAAGGAAGCTCATTCTACACTTTATGGTGGTCACTTTGGGAAGCATAAAACACTTCATCATTTGCAAAGATTTTTCTATTGGCCTAAAATGCAGAGGGATGTGTTGAGATTTCTCAAATAGTGTGTAGTTTGTTGTCACTCAAAACCAGCTAATAGGAAGTTTGGCTTAGGCATGCCTTTGCCCATTCCTTCCCGTCCTTGGGAAAGCATTTCCATGGATTTGGTTAGTGGTTTTCCTATGACAGTGTGCCAACATGATTGTGTGTTCGTGGTGGTTGACAGATTCATAAAAATGGCTAAGTTTATTCCATGCCGCAAGACAAGTTCTGCATCAGACTTAGCCCAATTTTTCTTTGATAGCATTTGGCGTTCCTTTGGTCTACCTACCAACATTATCTTGGATCATGATTCACGCTTTGTGGGTCACTTTTGGCATTCTTTGTGGAAGATTTTGGGAGTTTCCCTTAACTTTTCCATCGCCTATCATCCGCAGTCCGATGGGCAGACTAAAGTGGTAAACCGTACACTTGTGCAAAGTTTACGAATCTATCATCACGCTTCACCAAAGAAAGTGGGACTTGAGTCTCACTCATATTGAACATGCCTATAATAGGGCCCTACATTCTTCTACAGGTCATTCACCCTTTGAGGTTTGTATGGGATTTCAGCCCTTGGCACCTTATGAGTTACCTTTGTCTTTGCCTTCTCCCTGTCACTTCACATCTTCGTAAGGAGCAAGACAAGGCACACTCATTTATTCAACACTTGCAAAATCTTCAATCAAAGGTGGTTGAGATTTTGCAAAAGACACAAGAAGCAACAGAAAAAAGCCATGGATCGACATCGAATTCCTCATCCATTTCAGGTTGGTGACAAAGTTTGGTTGCATCTTGACAAGCGATGTTTTATTGATAAGACTCATAGCAAAATCAAACCAATTCACTATGGGCCTTATACTATTCTTTAGTAGGTGTCCGAGAATGCTTTTCGCCTTGATCTTCCTACACACTTGGGAATTCATGACGTCGTCAATGTAGATCTTTTGAAGTTGTACTTTGACTCTACATTGGAGACTGCACCAGCTATCAGTCATCCTATGGACGTGGTTCTTGAAGCTTAGTTACCATTGGATGCAGATCAGATCTATGACACGAAGACTCGTTAGACTCGCCAGGGGTCTACCACCTCACATCTTGTGGCTCGGCAAGGACAACTTTCGCATCAGGCTTGTTGGATTTCTTTTCATCAGATGTCCCGTGACTTTCCTATTCTTTTGAAAGCATTGGAGTCCAATGCTTCTATTGTGGGGAGGCATGATGAGGATTGATGTTAGATCTTTCATATGACCCCTCTAGTAGTTCCTAGCTAGGTTTGCATAGTTTATTTCTTGCAAATTAATAATTGTAAGTGAGTCTCCTTCTCACATGCACTTGTGGGCACTAGTTATCTTCTAGTTGTCATTTAGAGTGTTAGTTAGTAAGTGTGAACTCAAAGTAGGAAGTGTGTACTTCAAGATAGCTAAAAATGGATCTTCTAGTTAGCAATATTCCTTTATCTTAACTTAGAAGTTTACGTGCATTCTCCTTTGCACTTTTGTAGCTTATGGTTAAGCATATTGGATCAAATCCATGATTTGATGGGTTGGTTATGTATTTTGGGCCATTAGTGCCTATATATTGAATTGTAAATAATAGAACACTTAGTTGGATTTTCAATCCTTTTCATGAGTCAAATTATGAGGTAGCACCTTGGGACCCTTTTGAGTCTGATAGCAATCAATCGTAGGTAACGCCCATTGACGACTATCAGGAGGACTTCGTGGGAATGTTCCCCTTTAATGTTCCAATCGGGCAACTGCCACCTCTAGAGAATCTAGCCCTCTCGTAGAGAGCAAAACAAACCAAAAGGGACCAAATCAACATGCTCAAACAAAATGAGATTCCCATGCTGGCCATAAGGCCAAGTGATCAAGAAATGCCTAGTGGGAGGCTATACCCACCGGAAGAGCACATAGTTGTCGAAGCCAATGAAGGCCTATGGATCTTCGATAGCGACTATGAGGATGAGACTGAGATGGCATATCTCAACCGTAGGAGGCCACCGGAATACCCCATAAACCTTGATGATATGTTTGAACATTTAAATATAGGACCAAGGCATAGGTGGCATTTAAACCAAGCATAGTTAAACCAAGTGCTTCATCCACCACTTAGGGCATACAGGGAGCACCTCCCACCTAGAGACCCTATAGGGCCATCAGTGCCTAGGGCAAACCCTGTCCTTATGTCTATACATAGGGTCCATTATTTTGTGCCAATACCCACAAAGGTAGATTAGGGGTACAAGGATCACCAAGGATGTTTGAACCAACATCCATGCGGTAATGGAGACCAAATTCAGTCCATCAACATGATCTCCATTGATTTAATCGCCCCCATCCGCAATCTAGCCGATCTAACATGACCATTGTATCTAGACCTAGATGCCATAGACTGGGATCATGTTGACACACCACCATCCCCATCAGAGTACTGGCCTTGCGATGAGATGTTCCATTTCACCCCAGGACAAACTCAGGATATCTTCCATGTTGAAGAGGAACCCGATGTTACCAACACAGATTTAAATTTAGCGAATGATATCCACCTGATCCCAAATCCACACCAGTTGGAGTATGGATCCCACATGTCAGTCAAAGAAATGATTAACGTAGACATCGGTTTTGATCCGATGAATCCATAAATCATCAAGCTAGGGGTAAGTTTATCCCCCGAAGAGAAAGCTAAGTACATTGTCCTTCTCAAAGAGAAGAAGGAGGTTTTTGCATGGACCTACAAAGACATGCTGGGGCTAGACCCACAAATAGTCACGCATAATCTAACGCTTGATCCGACAGTCAAGCCAATCAAGCAAAAGATACGTAAGATGCACCTGTAGCACCCTAAAATTGGTGTAGTAAACCTTAGAAAATAATTAAAATTACTTTAGTAATAATTCAAATTCAAATTTTAACCCCGAACCACCTGTCAAACCACTTTCCTCGTTTTCCATGCCATTTTTAGAGTTTGTTTTGTCCATTGGATGATATCGTCACCGATCAGACGATATCGCCTCAGATCGGATGAATTCGTCTGGAGAAGAACGTCCAGATGATTTCGTCCCAAAACTAATTTTTCATAATTAGCTTCTGTTTCAACGACATCTCTAACCGGGGCAAAAGCGTGTCTACGTCGTTAGAGACCTCCCCCATTGGAGATCTTCCAGATTAGGATGATCTCCAACCTCCCAACCTCCTTCCTATGCCTATTTAATCTTAGGCCCTCCCCTTGACATTCCCCTGGCTAAAATTTCCTGTAACACGAGTTCTACATGCATTAGACCATCTTAAATCACCATTTGCCTTCGTATTTTTCCAAGTTTGTTTGCAAGAACTTCATTGTTTTTTAGCCGGAGCAAGCTCAGATCGTCACGGATGATATTGTACAATTCGAGATGATTTCACACTCTACAGACAATTTCGACTACAATCAACATTGGGGGCAATTAGTGCCCAGAGTTTGCATTTTTCTCTTTTCGTCTGCTATTTCATTCTACATTTAGATCAGTTTATTGTTATTTTCTGCTATTCTGCATTTTGGAGTTCACCCATATAGCTTAAGTGCATGATAAGATCATAATTTGTCATTAGAATACTATAATTTACTTGCATTTCTATTTGCAATTATCATCTTAACATCTTTATCGCCATTTTACACCATTTCCCTCTATCATCATAGCTGCATTTTCTATATTCTGTGTCTATTTCTCTGATTGCAGGTCTCTGACGAATTCATCTGATGAATTCGCCAGATCTTAGACGATCCTGTCAGATCAGAGATGATCCTGTCAAATTCCAGGCGATCTGGACTGCTTCAAAAATTAGAACCTCCATCAGACATCCGGATCAGGTATGGCTTTTCTCATCTAGCTTGTTCTCTGTATTTTCTATTTAAATATATTTTCTGTATTCATTTAAACCTGCATTTCATATAGAACAATTTAGATTCATTTTGCCAAACCTAGGAATTGAATGATCAAGCATAAAAATGAACACATCAAACACATTCCCAACCTAGGCGTGGAGACTGCCACTAAACGTTTCCTAGTGAACCCCACCATCTGTCAAAAATTCACCCTTATACACCTCCCCCGAGAGGCGGGACCTTCAAAGGGCCTCTCAATCCGAGGTATTGTCCCATCCTTTTCACATCCCCCTTTCGGGCATGGATCCTATAGCCTAAAGGTAAGGGTGCAAAAAATTTGGAGCGATACATTTTGGTGAACCCGATGTGAAACTAAAACCTTTTGAAAAAAAAAAAAAAAAAACATAGATGCATTTAAAATCGTTAAGTTGCATATCATGTTTAGATGGTAGCTCCTAAGAAAAGACTAGCTGTCACCATTAATGTTGAAAACCAATTAGCAGCCATAGAAATTAATTTTGTGCTTAGTGTGCCTGAAACAGATAGAAACCAACTCTTGTGGGATGAACTTGATAGGAGATTGGGTATCATTTCATCTAGATCAACCGAACTTAGGCAAATTAAGAGGTTTGCCCTAGATAGAATCTTGGATCCTCATCAACTCATTTTTTATCATGAACTTCAGAGAGCTTGCCATAGGTGGTTAGCTTATAGGAGAGCTCTTGTGTCTTCGAAATTGTTCACCTTCGAGGAATACCTCGAGAACGCAACTGTTATACACCAATTCCTAGGTCATGTAGAAGACCAAGAGGTCATTCTTACGGATAGGGAGAGGTGGAGGAGAGTTCCTAGAGCTGTGTTATATCGAGAGTATTGCCACAAAATTTATTTCTACCAACCAGAGTCTGAGACAGATAATATCACTATAGCACTTTTTGTCAAATTCTTGAAAGAAAATTTTCAATTTGAAGAAGAACATTTCATGACTCCTGAAGAACTTGAGCCCGTTAATGATATTTATAAATTGTTTATAGAAAACTAGATCATTGCTTTCATTATTATTATTTCTTGCATTTAGTGTGTTGTTTGTTATCTTTATAATATTGTTATAAAAAAAAAAACAAGAAAAACCAAAAACATAACAAAACCAAAACATTTTATTTTAAATACTATAGTAGGTATATAATTAAAATATATACCTCTTAAGCTTGTTGCATATATATATAATTATATATATATATATATATATATATATATATATATTTGCTGAAATCTAAGTTTAAACACAATGACTAGACTTAGGAATGGTAAACAAACTGAAGAAGAAGAAGAAGAAGATTGGTTAGGAAAGAAAACAAAAAAATCAAATGCCCTTCCTGAGGATCCAATTCTAGAAGGAGAAACTCTAGAACAGCCAGAAGATGAGCTTGTTGTAGATGAACAAGAAGAAAATGTTAGAGAGGAAGGATCCTCATCCCCTAGAATGGCTCTAGACGAAACTGTTGCTTTTGATAACTTAGAACATTTTTGGAAATTTTTCAGTAATAACATTGGTGCTCTTAATATGGTAGTTCGTATTGATAGAGGACAAATTAGTGACACTCAAGCAGCCATGGAACATATGTTTAACATGCACACTAATCCTTTGTCCTTTATCGATCAAGAAAGTGATAAAGTTGGACCATCCAATATAGATATGGTCACTATGATTCAGAACATGCAAAAACAACAGGTTACCCAACCCCCTAAGGAACCTGTTATTGAGCCTAAAATCATTCCCACACAAAAGAGACCTTCATTCACCGCTTTATTTTGCCAAACTATTGATCAATATGCTTCAAATCGACAAAAACCTAAAATGAAGCCAAACACCAATTTTCAACAATCTGGGATACAACATAATACAACTTCAAAACTTCTTCATAACACCCTTCCTACCAACAATTTACACAATAGCAATATAGCATCTAATCTTCATGTCCCTCCATCATATGCTCACAAATCCCATATTAATACCCTACCAAACCAATATGGTGGGCAAACCAGTAATCTGGAAGCCATGGTGAAACAGTTAGCTTCCCGCATGGACCAGATAGATCCCTACCATCCCTCGTATAATTATCGAGAGATGTGTAGTCAGCCTTTGGATCCCATAGTTGTAGCACATCCATACCCTAAGCATTTTCCCATGCCCGTCCTGCCTATATATAAAGGAACTGAAGATCCCATAGAGCATCTTCGCATGTTTAGGATAGCATGTCATGATATATCACATGATGACTTGCTATTACTAAAAATGTTCCCAAAAAGTCTAGGAGGAATGGCATTAGAGTGGTACTATCAATTGCCCACTCATTCTTTGAGAAATTTTGAAGAGACCGCTGAGTCTTTTGTGCATCAATTTAGTGCCTATATTGAAAGGCATGTAACCATTAAAGATTTGTACAACCTAAAACAAGACAAAGATGAATGTTTTGCTGATTTCTTAGCTAGATGGAGGCAGTTGATAGGAAAACTGCACTTTGTGCTACCTTATAGGGAAATGTTGGACATTTTTATTAATAATTTGCAAGAACAACTATCCTATGAATTATCAATCGCTACCTTGACCACCTTCGATCAAGCTATAGACTTAGCTCGAAGGGTGGAAGATGCTCTCATTAGAAGAGGTCAGCTCAAAAAGAAAGATGATGAGAAAACATCCAGAAATCAGTATAAAAACAAACAAGTTGTAGGTGACGGAGTCATTGATAGTAGAAACATTGCTAATGTTAATACTACGAAAACAACGGAGAAGTTTATATTAAAACCTCCTGATAAACCACCTCAAGAGTTTACTAGATTGAATCAACCATTATCAACTATTCTACCCCAATTACTCGAAAGAGGTTTGATTCAATTACCAGCTATCCGGGAACCTGATCCAACTATACCTGGATACAGAGCTGATTTACATTGTGATTTTCATAGAGGACCTGGACATGCTACAAAATCTTGCAAAATATTAAAACATAAAATACAAGACTTGATTGATAATAATGAAATGGAGGTGCAAGCCTTTCAACCTAAACAAAATCCTCCTAATAATACTCAAAAGAACATTCCCCAAAATCAGAATCAAAATGCTAATCAATCATTAGATATATTTCAACATCCTTTACCAAAACATGGTAAAGAGGTGGCCAATCAAATTGAGCATCATAATGTCCCTCCTCCTACCCGATATGTAGGAACTATTAGCGGACATTTACCTAATCATGATCCTCAAATATTTGACACAACTTTATCCATGGTCACGACCAGGCCCCTACATAATACTCAAACACCGGATCCTAGTGATGTAGAATTAGATACTGAAAGTGAAATAGACATCACCTCAAATCAATCGAATAGTTCTAAAAATGAATCAGATCCTATTCAACCCATCACAGATGCTATGGTTCCGAAAGAACCATTTCCTAGAAGAGTTACTACTCGACCCTCTTCTAATCAGTTCCTTCCTAATGAACAAGCCATAAACACTAGACCGAGACCAATTCAACGTCTTCAATATAACATTGTAGGTACCATCGGAGTTGTTACCAAACAACAGGCTCACAATTCTCAACAGGATCAAACTCAGAATGATGGATCAACTCCATTTATTTTGAAAAATCCCAATAAAGGGAATCATATGTCTAATGTTCAACCAAAACCTCCTTACAATATTAATGAACAATTATCCAATACTATAGCCAGAATTTCCCTTTTGGACTTGTTAAGATCTTCTCCTACCCATAGGGATGAATTAATGCTCACATTAAGCCAAATGATGGTACCTCAAAATATTCAACCTGAAGCCATGTCCAATACTATCATCACTCGAGAAGTCGATTGTATTGACTTTCGAGATAAAGATATCCCACAACATAGTTTACATAAGGATAACCCCTTATATATTACTGCCCTAATAGGAGATGTAGCAATCAAAAGGGTCTTGATTGATAATGGTTCATCTCTAAACATTTGCACTTTTGACTTCTACCAAAGATTTGGGTTTAGAAGTGATGAAATGAAGAAAACTGACATGATCATAAAAGCTTTCAATGACGAAACACAAGAAACGTGTGGAGTTATCACCATCCCATTGCAAGTTGGTCCGAGAACTTTAGACACGATCGTGTTTATTGTACATTGCCCCGCATCATACAATATACTCTTGGGTCATCCTTGGATCAATGCAATGCGGGTTGTCCCATCAACTTTACACCAATGTGTTAAATTCAAATTTAAAAATCAGTTGGTCACTATCCATGGTGATCCTAGACCCTTTGATATGTGTGCTTTGGTAGAACCTGTTGGAGTTCAATTTTGCCCCGCTCTATCATCCACACATCCTAATTCTTATTTTTCATCTAAACGTGTGAAACACACACCCATAACTTCATCTATTTCTCCTCCATTAATTTCACCCTCATATATAGCTCAACAATCTTCTAAACAAACCACACTAGAACCTCAAAAAGATCTTAAATCCACAACCAATCCTTCATGTTCCATCCCTATAATTTCAAAACCTATAGACCCATTTATTAACACCTCCACATTATCTACATCTATCATACCTTCCACATCTAAAGATATAGGGAATGATCCTTCTACCTCTTATGCTCTTTCTGATGAACTCTTACCTGATTTATCTAAAATTCTTATATCAAAAAAAACAAATGCTTCTATGCAAGATTCCATTATCTTAAGTAATTTGCCACCTTCTCCTCATACCTTGGGCCTCCCACAACCTATGGGAAGTATCTACCAAGTCGGGAGTTGTGCTTTTATTTATAAAGGATATGATTGGGGAAGAATACCCCAAAACATCAAGACGCATTGTGATGGATATGCTCGATGCTATTTTGCTAATGAATATATTAAAGCTAAACCCATAATGCTTAAATTGGGCTATAAAGGGAAAGGCTTGGGACCTTTCCAAAATGGTATGAAAGAACCCTTTGAGGTAGAACCATGGCCCGCCCGATGTGGTGTGGGCCTATTTCCTAGTAAGGGTCAACCCTTCCCTTTTGAAGATGATGATCAACTCATATGTTATCAAGATTATCTAGATAAACAAGATTCTTTGTATCCCAAGAATAATTCTTCTACCGGCAATATGCTATCCATAGCCTATCCCGAAATGATTGCTGAATCCGACGATGAGTTGGAAGGAGATATTTTCCATGATGTCTCCGTGGAAGAGATGTTACACAATGGTTTTTATTTTGATGGTTCTATACCTACTATAGCCCAGCTTGAGGCCACGACTCCTCAAGATGAATTATCCAAGTTAACCTTAAAGGAATTACAAGAATTGGGCGTTTCACCTGCCCCACCTAATTTTGAAAGAGATCTACACATGGAAGTAGAAAACGCCATTAAGGTTAACATTGGAACTGAGGATAATCCTCACATCATCAGTATTGGATCAGAATTAAGTCAAGAAAAACAAGAGCAATACATTGCATTCCTTAAAGAATATGAAGATGTCTTCGCTTGGACATATGAAGATATGCCAGGTTTAGACCCTTCTGTAGTCATGCATCATCTAGTAGTCCATCCGGATGCTAAACCTGTTAAATAGAAACTCAAAAAAATGCATCCCAAAGTGGCCTTGCTAGTCAAAGGGGAGTTAGAAAAACTCCTGAATGTTGTTTTTATACAAGCTATTGATTATGCTGAATGGATCTCGAATGTAGTTCCAATCACCAAGAAAGAAGCCACTAAAGTTAGGGTTTGCACCGACTTTAGAGACATTAACACTGCATGCCCTAAAGATGATTTTCCTCTTCCCAACATGGATCAAATCATTGATTTTACTACGGGGAGTGGAATGATGTCCCTAATGGATGGATTTTCTGGTTATAATCAGATCAAGATAGCTCTCGAAGATCAGGCTAAAACAACCTTTATTACCCCCTAGGGTACCTTTTGTTGGAAAGTGATGCCATTTGGTTTAAAGAATGCAGGCGCAACATATCAACGAGCCATGACTTATATCTTTCATGATATGATGCATGATATCCTACATGATTATGTAGATGATATTATAGCTCACTCTATTAATGAAGATGATCATTTAGGTGATTTGAGAAAAGTATTTAATCGGTTAAGAGAATATCTTATTCGATTAAATCTAGCCAAATGTATATTCGAGGTCAAGTCCGGTAAATTATTAGGGGTTTTAGTTTCTTTACGTGGTATCAAAATCGATCCTCTCAAGATTGTGGCTATCACTGATATGCCCGCACCTACCAATATATCTGAGTTACGAAGTTTACAAGGTAAGCTTCAAGCCATCCGTCGCTTCATCGATAAGTCGGCGGACAAAACCAATCCCTTTCTTAAGCTTCTTAAGAAGGATGTCCCTTTTAATTGGGATGACGAATGTAAGGAAGCTTTTGAACTTCTCAAACAATACCTCCTTAACCCACCTGTGCTTTCACCACCTAGATCTGATCATCCTTTTATCTTGTACATTTTTGCTTCTGATTCTGCTTTAGGAGCTATGTTAGCTCAACTGGATGATGAGAAGAAAGAACGTGCTAATTATTACATTAGAAGAACCCTCATCAGTTATGAAACCCGTTATACCATATTAGAGAAATTATGTCTAGCAGTCATATTTTCTACACAAAAACTATGACATTATATGCTCAGTCAGAAAACCTATGTTATTGCCAAATTCGACCCTTTGCGATATCTCATGAGTCGACCATATTTATCTGGTCACACAACTAAGTGGGTTCTGGCACTAAGCAAATTTGAACTCACCTTCATAGGACAAAAGTCTGTTAAAGGTCAAATCATAGCTGATCAATTAGTTGTTGCACCCTTAGAATCTACTCATCCCCTCATCATTGAGTTTCCTGATGAATGCCTTCAATTAGAGGTAGACCATTCAGAGCAATGGTCCTTATACTTTGACGGAGCCCGATGCATGAGTGGGGCTAGTGCGGGTATTATTTTAATATCTCCACAAAAACATCTTATACCTCTGTCCTTCAAATTAACATTTGCTTGCACCAATAACACTATCGAATATGAAGCTCTTATCCTTGGATTACGAGCTGCTTTAGCATTGAAAATCAAAAGTTTATTGGTTTTCGGTGACTCACAACTTGTCATAAATCAAATCAATGATGTCTATCAAACCAGAGATGATAAATTATGCCCATATAAAGCATATGTTTTACAATTAATATCTCTATTTGATCAAGTTACCTTGGAAGCTATTCCTCGAACTAGCAACCGTGCGGTTGACGCTATGGCCGCAGCTACATCTCTTCTACCCTTGGAGTTAGATGACGAATATGCCACCATCATTATTCGTCGACTCTAGGAACCCGCTTCAAATAAGTCATGCTTAGAACCTTTGGATGTGTTTCTAATCAATGAAACTACTCCTGAACCTTGGTATACGGATATATTTGATTTTCTTCACAATGGGACTTTCCCTGCCAGTTCTAATAGGAACCAGCATCGGTTATTACGTAGACGAGCAAGTTGATTTGTAATAATTGGCAATACTTTATATAGGAGATCTTTTGAAGGTATCCTATTGAGATGTTTGAATCTAGAAGAATCCAAATCAGCTTTGAGTGAAGCCCACGATGGATCTTGTGGAGGACACTTCAGTGGTAGTGTCATTGCTAAAAAGCTCCTTAGGATAGGCTACTTTTGGCCTACCATGGAAACTGATGCACATGATTATGTGTGCCATTGCGACAAGTGCCAAAAACATGCTGACCTTGTCCATGCCCCTGCACAAGAACTACAGGCTATTTCATCTCCTTGGCCCTTTTCAAAATGGGGCTTAGACATTATTGGCAAAATTAATCCCGTGTCATCTGATGGACACAAATTCATCATAACCGCCACTGAGTATTTTACGAAGTGGGTTGAAGCTATGCCTTTAGCTTCCTGCACTGGAACACAAGTCTCTAAATTTATTTTTAATCAAATCATTTGTAGGTTCGAAATTCCTGCAAATCTCATCTCAGACAATGGAACTTGTTTCAAAAATAAATATGTTAAGAAATTATGCCAAAAATATAAGATTCAACATCGCTGGTCCACTCCCTATTATCCTCAGGGTAATGGCCAAGCAAAAGCATCTAATAAAACCTTAATCAAAATCCTCAAAATATTGGTCAATAAAATCGGTCGAGACTGGCACATTCAGTTATATCCTACTTTGTGGGCCTATCGAACTAGTGTTCGAACCCCCACTGGAACTTCACCTTTTGTCTTGGTTTATGGTGTTGAAGTTGTTTTTCCCTTTGAATTAGAAGTTCCTTCTTTGGCTCTACTACTTCAAGATACCGAAGTAGGAGATGAATATCGAGCTGGCAGACTCAGTCAGCTGGAACTCCTAGATGAAAAGCACATCAATGCTTTGGAGCATCTTCGTGCCTACCAAAACAAGCTTAAAAGATCATATGCTAAGAAAGTTCGTCATCGATCCTTTGAGGTCGGCGACCTTGTTTTAAAAGAAAATAAAAAAAATACTAATGCAACTAAAGACCTTAAAGGTAAATTTGAACCCAACCGGCTTGGACCATATATTATCACTGCTAAATTTGAATCGGGAGCATACAAATTAGCTACCTTAGATGGTAAAGATTTAAAAGAACCTATGAATATTATGCATCTTAAGCGATATTACACATAAAATTTGGTCATTCCATCATTGTATATATTTGTTTTGTATATTATTTCCTTTTTAGTCTCTTATATAAAAAGTTTCAAAAAAACAATCACATTGTATTTCTTTTAATTCATCAATTAAGATCAAAATACAAAAACATCAAAATTATCAAAATCTTCAAAAACATCTTTTATTTCATACCTGTCAATTCTTGAAGTGTTGCAGTTATATTTTCAAATTATTTTGGATAAATTAGCATTTATTTGGAATCTCTCACTTTTGCAAACACAAAAATTAATATCTTGATTTTATCTGGCATGATTACTAATCTCTCTTATATCAAAGTCCACAAAATTCAATTAAATAAAGTTTGAGCACAGAGAATTGATCTTGTTATTTACTTAAACCAAGCATATCCTTTCACAATAAAATGATTATATTTGTAATGTCCATGCTATGCTACATAGTAGAAGTGGTTTCTTGAGCGAAAAGTTTCCCTTGCTATCCTATCATGCACATGGTCTAGAATCTTTGAGAATTGACAAAAGGACAAGCTCACCCCTACCCAGAATAAAAATCCCTTGCTCTACAGCTAATCCGAGCAAGTATCCCTAGAATAGGAAGCAAAAGAAAAAGAAAAGTCAAGCAAAATCATGAGAAAAAAAGAAGAAGCATTATCTCATAATCATTTTGTACTCTCTTAGCACTATTTCAGCATTATCTCAAATATCAAAGCAAAAGATACAAAAAAGAAAAATACAAAAAAAAAAAGAAAAGAAAAGAAAGCAAAACAAGCAAAAGCAAAAGCAATAAAATCCCTTTCCCTACCCATTGAAAAGAAAAGAAGGGTTGATGAGCTTGAATCCCTGGAATTCTCAATTATTCGAAAACTGTGAGGTAAGCCCCATAACAGGTGGTTTGTGCCCAACCCGCTTGGCCTTGGGTAACTCCTAGCATGGTGATATGTCTGTCACATTAGCGACCTTCTTTTGTACAGACCTATGTCTGCTTATGGATTAGCTAGCTCTTGATAACCCGACTTACATAGTAGTCTGGTATGGTTATATGCATCTAAATCATGGTTAATGAACACTTATTTGGTTAATTCAAATCACTTGTATCAAATTATCTTGCTCAAAACTGGTAAATGCACAAAGCAATTGCACACACATTTGTATTTGAGAGATTTTGTGTATCATTATGATAAATCAAGATCGGAAATGAACTCACATACGCACATGGGATTCCTTATAAATCTAAATTTTGTCTTTAAGATACTTTGAAATATTTTTGCAAATTGTTTGGAATAATTTCATTTTCTTATTTGAGAACAGTTGTTTAGTATAAAGACAACTACATGCATTATCAAAAAAATCAAAATCATTTTCAAAAAAAAAACATGCAATAAAGTTACATTTATATATAACTTTTTGACTTTCGCGATGATGGTATAGTTCCAAAACCAAAATTGGAATTTTATGCCTAGCGCAAGTCCTCATCTTTATATTTTCTGTTTATTTTCAAAAATTAAAAATCAACCATGCAATAAAACTATTATTTTCTTCTTTGGATTTCGCGATGATGGTATAAGTTTATACCTAAATATTCTATGCCTAGCGCAAACCATTGTACTAATTTTATTTCCCATTTATTTAAAATCATAAAAACATATGACTTACATCATTATGTTACACAATTATGCTTTAAAACAATGCACATTATTACTATTTCATGTCATTATGTCAAACTTCAATTTTGCAATGATGGTATAATTCCTAGGGAATTATTCAAAAATTTTATCACACTTAGGAATTTATGCCTAGCAAAAAATCATTTAAAATATATATATATATATTTCATGCATAATTTTTTCATGGAAATCTGAAAACAAATCACCATCATCATCATCATTTGCATCATCACAACAAAGTCTTAAGACAGTCTCTTAAGCACTCTTTTACTTTTAGCAATATTTCTATACCAGGATTAGCTTGACGACCTAGTGAGCGGCGACTCCATGAAATGGTCTATAATAGCGACAATGTCCTTTGAAATTATTGTTAAAAGTCCCTTTTATTTTTATCAAATCACACCACAAACAACCAATTTGTTTACATCAGATTATTTCATTTAAATTTTAAAAGCATGACATTCAAACCATAATATTTCCAAAATGACATAATTACATGAATCATCAAATCAATCACACCAAAACATTAAAGCATCATACAAACACATAAGACAAGTCATATGATCAAAAATATCTCATCTATATATATCAACAATATATACATCATCTCAAAACCGGATCGGTATGCCACAATCTGTACCTCGGCATACTCAATCCTCTATCAAAAATAATAAACACTATGTATCAATCTGTGCAGTGCAGTCTATAGCAGCTAGCCTCGAGAACCCCTCGAGCTCTCAGCCTCATCTCCTCCCCCGCCTTGAGGTGGACGAGGTGGCCCCATCATAGTCCGTGTGGTGCTATGAGTCCTGGACTTTGATCGTGATGATGTCCTCGATGACCTCATCATGATAGGCTCCACAATGTGGGCCGACAACGATAACCTCTGCCCTCTGGTACCATATGGTGGTATAGCGTCTGATAGAATGTGATCTGGGCAATAGCCCATGCTAGGTCCCGAGTGCTCGCCCCTCCGCTCCATGCTCTGAGGTGTGCGACCTCATCTCTGAGCTGTGTGGCCTCCTCTCGGTGTCGTGTAGCCTCATCCTGCAAGGACTGCACCTGAGCCTGGAGACGAATAGTCTCCACCCGAAGAGTAGCCATCTCGCTACTCTCTCCTACCTCGACACCCTTGCCCTTATCGGGCGATGGTGGCCTCTCTCTCCATGGAGAAGGGGGTCTCTCCTCCCTCCTCTCCCACTGTCGTGGCCTCTACTGAGCCTATGGCCTCCTCTACTCTCTCCCATCGTGACCCTGTGCCACCTCAATGGCCACCTGGCACCGCCTCCCCATCCGATGCACAACTACATGAATCAGACCCTGAGCCCTCATCATCCAAGGAGGGCGGATGCCTGCGTACCAGGCATCATAGCCATCAAAAACCCCTACGTCATCCCCATCCACTAGTTGAATGGGGGCATCATCCACGTCCTCACTCCAAAAGCGCTGCATATCTGGAGCCCCACTGACTATAGTGTTATCCCGGATGGTCCAGGAAAACTCGTAGTCTCTAAGAGATGGGATCCCTTGTTGTAGACCGAACTGCCTCAAAACTCGGTCATAGCGATGGAGCTCCACCTCTCTCCTCTCCATCCTCAACCAACAGGTTCGCCTAACGTGAGCTAGCTCCTGTCCATCCTCGACCCACCCTGGATGATCTCTCCAAGGCCTCCAGGTGATCTGGTTGGAGACAAGGTCATCAAGTAGTCTCCGGGACAGTGGTAGATCTATCCGCCACTGTGACCCTCTCCGGAGCCACCAGTAGAAAACTCGGGGCCTCTCCCCGTCAATCCCTGTTAGTGGGAGCCCTATCGGCCTCCGCACTATGATGTGCTCCCAGCACCAAACCTGTAGTAGTGATGTCATGACCAGACATCGGCCGCCCTTGTATACGACCCCATGCAGGATCCTATACAATCGACATAGTACAAAGCTCCCCCAAGCAAACCTGTACCCGTGGTCTCTCATGTCGTAGACCACATCTGTCAGTAGCCATGGTAGTCTGCATCCACTCGATGGCATAGTAGCAGACCACCTACCACCCCAACCAAAACCAATGCCCCAGGCATCTGGCGTAGCGACTCGATGTTCACTCTACCCTTCTCCAGGGCAAAGCTCGGATCTCCACATAGTCGCATCATCGCGTGGCCCTAATTGGCCGTGAGAGTTATTAGCCATCCTTGTATGGGGATCCTCAAAATCCTCCATACATCCTCCAATGTGGGAGTCATCTCCCTTGTCGATAACCGAAAACAAGAAGAACCCGGATACCACCTCTCTGCTAGGGCTGTCAATAGCCCCATATCTCGTAGAAACCTGTGGCATATCTGCAACATGTTGCAAGACGACTTGAGCCAACTGATCTCGCTCTGCCTAAGATAGAGCAGCCAAGTCATCCCTCAGCCCACCGTATTTCCATTCTCGGCTCTTTAGTAATCCTCTCTGCAACATAAACAACAAAACAATAAAAATCATTAATAAAACAATGATTAAAAATGCAAGTAAAACAAGTTCAATCTCATACAAATGATGATATCGTCCACTATTGGATGATATCGTCCAAAATTTGAGCAAATTCGTCTTCGATTTTGCAAGAGGGAATCGTCCCTTATTGTACGAAATCGCCCCCATATCGTCGATTTTGCCCTTGGACGAAATCGACGATATCGAGACGATTTTGACGAAATTGAGACGATTTCGTCCCGACGACGTCGACGGCCCAAAAATGGCCACGATGCTCAAAAATCATTCAAAATTAATCTAAAAAGCATGAAATTCAAAATTAAAGCATTCTAAATTAAGTTTGGACCCTTACCCGTAGCCCACGCCGGACCTCTATCGATCTGTGCACTGTCTCGACCATCTTGTTTGTAGAGCTCTAGAAACCAGGAAAATGAACAGTAAACAATGAATTAGGGTTTTTCCCTATTTTTCTTAATTTTATTCAAAAACAATTAAAAACATTTTAAATTTTTTTGCTTTTTCGCGTTTTTACCTCAAACGTTCGATTTGGGTAAAAACACGGAGGGGGCACCATAGTAAGTTGTCATACGATTCGACCTAGAATCGTCGCCTAAAAATGGGAATAAATTTTTGCTTTCTCGTAGATCGAGAAGAACTCATCTTTAATGCATTTTCTTCAAAAAATTCGCTAAAGAGGGGGCAAAATGTAGCACCCTAAAATTGGCGCAGTAAACCTTAGCAAATAATTAAAATTACTTTAGTAATAATTCAAATTCAAATTTTAACCCCGAACCGCCTGTCAAACCACTTTCCCCATTTTTCATGCCATTTTTAGAGTTTGTTTTGACCGTTGGACGATATCGTCGCCGATCAGACGATATCGCCTCAGATCGGACGAATTCGTCTGGAGAAGAACGTCCAGACGATTTCGTCCCAAAACTGATTTTTCATAATTAGCTTCTGTTTCAACGACGTCTCTAACTTGGGCAAAAGCGTGTCTGCGCCGTTAGAGACCTCCCCCATTGGAGATCTTCCAGATTAGGATGATCTCCAACCTCCCAACCTCCTTCCTATGCCTATTTAATCTTAGGCCCTCCCCTTGACATTCCCCTGGCTGAAATTTCCTGTAACACGAGTTCTACATGCATTAGACCATCTTAAATCACCATTTGCCTTCGTATTTTTCCAAGTTTGTTTGCAGGAACTTCATTGTTTTTCAGCTGGAGCAAGCTCAGATCGTCGCAGACGATCTTGTACAATTCGAGACGATTTCGCACTCTACAGATGATTTTGACTGCAGTCAACATTGGGGGCAATTAGTGCCCAGAGTTTGCACTTTTTCTATACTTTGTCTCGTTGTTTCATTCTACATTTAGATCAGTTTTATTGTTATTTTCTGCTATTCTGCATTTTGGAGTTCACCCATATAGCTTAAGTGCATGATAAGATCATAATTTGTCATTAGAATACTATAATTTACTTGCATTTCTATTTGCAATTATCATCTTAACATCTTTATCACCATTTTACACCATTTTCCTCATGATCATGCATAGCTGCATTTTCTGTATTCTCGTGTCTATTTCTCTCGATTGTAGGTCTCTGACGAATTCGCCGATGATCTCGGATCTCGGATCCTGTCAGATCGGAGATGATCCTGTCAAATTCTAGATGATCTGGACTGCTTCAAAAATTAGAACCTCCATCAGACATCCGGATCAGGTATGACTCTTTTCTCATCTAGCTTGTTCTCTGTATTTTTTGTTTAAATCTATTTTCTGTATTCATTTAAACCTGCATTTCATATAGAATAGTTTAGATTCATTTGGCCAAACCTAGGAATTGAATGATCAAGCATAAAACTAAACACATCAAACACATTCCCAACCTAGGCGTGGAGACTGCCACTAAACGTTTCCTGGTGAACCCCACCATCCATAAAAAATTCACCCTTATACACCTCCCCTGAGAGGCGGGACCTTCAAAGGGCCTCTCAGTCCGAGGTATTGTCCCATCCTTTTCACATCCCCCTTTTGGGCATGGATCCTATAGCCTGAAGGTAAGGGTGCAAAAATTTTGGAGCGATACAGCACCCAATAGTGGCCTTAATGGTCAAATACGAGCTACAAAAGCTATTGGATGCACAGTTTGTCATATACATGGATTACCCACCATGGCTGTCCAACATGGTACCCATCAAAAATCTTGACAGGAGGATTCACATATGCACCGATTTTTGATATTTAAACAAAGCGAGTCCCAAGGACAATTTCCCCTTGCCTAGCATTGACGCATTGGTAGATGCTACAACAGGCCATGAAATGCTTTCCCTCATGGATGGTTTCTCAAGATACAACCAAATTCGTATCAATCTTGATGATCAAATAAAAATAGTGTTCATGATGCCTTGAGGGACATTTTGTTATAATATCATGCCCTTTGGCCTTAAAAATGCTGGTGCCACTTACCAACGTGCTATGACATACATCTTCCATGATCACATGCATACAACTTTTGAATATTATATGGATGATATGTTGGCCAAATCTCTTTTGCACCAAAATCATCTCGATGACCTACGTAAGATCCTTGATCACCTCATCGAACATAAGGTTAGGCTAAACCCCAAGAAGTGCGCATTTTGCGTCAAATATGGAAAACTCTTGGGTTTCATAGTATCAAAACGAGGCATCGAGGTAGATCCAAATAAAGTCAAGGCAATCCTTGAAATGCTTCCCCCAACCACCATAAGGTAGCTCAAAAGCTTGCAGGGTAAGGTCGCGTCGATCAAATGCTTCATAGCACAGTTATATGACAAGTGCCGACCCATGAATAAATTATTACAGAAGGTGGTAGCATTTCATTGGGATGATGAGTGCCAGTCAGCCTTCGACGACATCAAACAATACTTGGCTTCACCACCAGTATTGGCACCACCTAGACCAGGAGTGTCATTCTACTTATACATATCAGCTATTGAGGTGGCACTGGGCGCCATGCTAGCCCAAAAAAATGAATTACATAAAGAACAGGCTAATTATTATCTTAGCCACACCCTGGTCACTTATGAACTTAACTATGCATACGTTGAGAAGCTATGCTTGGCGATGGTATTTTCTGCAAAAAAGCTATGCCATTACATGCTGAGCAATACGATGTATGTTGTGTCTAAGGAGAATCCATTGTGGTACATTATGAGTCACACTTATCATAGTAGTCACACGGTGAAATAGATCATGTTGTTGACAAAATTTGACATCGAATTCATTGGACAAAATTCCATCAAAGGTTAAGTCATTATCGATCAACTAGTAGATGCTCCCCTCAAAGATGATCAACCTCTAACCATAGAGCTACCCAATGATGGGGTCTTCCATGTCTCAGAATCACCAGATTCTGATGAGCCTGAGTCACAGGCTGACATAACCTTATTTTTTGATGGTTCTAAATGTGAGCAAGGGGGTGGTGCAGGAATCGTGTTTTTCACACCGCAAGGGACTCCAATACATTTATCTTTTAAACTTGATTTCATGTGCACCAATAACAATGCTGAATACAAAGCCTTGCTCATAGGTCTTCAGACAACCATCACCATGAACATCAAATGCTTGAATATCTTTGGTGATTCACTGTTAATTGTCAACCAAGTGAAAGGGGTATTCCAATGCAAATGCCCATTTCTACAGGCCTACAAAGCCCTTGTGGATAAATTCCTGGCAAAGCTTGAATGGTACGACATCAAGGCACTCCCTCGATCATCGAATCATTTTGTGAACACTATGGCCTCTTTGGGGTCACTAATTCTACAAGATATTTCTGGTGAGATGACAACCATCCAAGTCAAAATGTTATCGCAATCCATGATGGAGCGTGCAAGCTCTAACATAACACCAAGAATCCACCTGATCCAGATTGAACCATCTCAGGATAGGTTCTCTCAAATCCATGATAGTATGAATCACGCCAACTGGGGGTATTTTTTCTCTCCAACCCCTCTTAATAGCAACACAACGCTATTTTTACAAGTTCTTTCCCTCTCAGCTTTTGCTAGGTATGAACTTCAAGAGGGATCAACCATTCATACCATCAAGGTTTTTGATCAACAGGATTGGTACACATCCACAAGAGACTATCTCAAGTTAGGTAGCCTTCCACTTGGATTGTTGCACACCACAAAAAGATCATTCAAATAGAAAGTGGAAAAACATGTCTTGCTAGGAGATATTTTGTACCATCGAAGCTACGAAGGGATCCTCCTCCATTTCTTGGACCAATAGGAGTCCACTTGGGTGATCACCCAAGTGCACGATGGTACGTGCGATGGCCACTTTAGTGGTATGGCCATCGCCAAGCACATTATTCACATGGGCTATTATTGGCCATCTTTAGAGTGAGATTGTTGTGCATATGTGCAGAAGTGCATGAAGTGTCAACACCATGCTAACTTGACACACGTACCTTCTCAAGCATTGCATCCAATCCAATCGGCTTGGCCATTTTCATAGTGGGGCTTAGATCTCATCGAAAATATCTCCCCTATGTCGTCAAGTCATCAGACGTTTATCATAATGGCCATAGAGTACTTCACTAAGTGGGTGGAAGCAACTCCGCTTACCTCTATGACTGGGCCTCGCATTGTAGAGTTCATTTTACATAACATCATATGTCATTTTGGTATTCCATCCAAGATCATCTCGAATAATGGGATGTCATTTAAGAACAAAGATGTGTGTGCTTTGACAAAAAAGTACAAAATTCAGCATAGTTTTTTGACACCCTATTATCCGCAGGCAAATGGGCAAGTAGAGGCATCAAACAAAATGCTAGTTGCCATACTTAAAAATATAGTCACAAATAATCATAAGGATTGGCACATCCAAATACCACTTGCCCTATGGGCTTATTGCACTTGCATTCAAACAACCACTGGGGCAACTCCATTTTCGCTAGTGTATGGCTCTGAGGCAATCATGCCTCTCAAGTTGGAAATACCCTCCCTACGCATATCAATGCAATAGTTCATCGATGATGACACTACGCGGAATGCTTGGTTAGACCAACTTACATTACTCGATGAATGATGCATCAATGCTCTCGAGAATTTACGTATCTATCAAGAGCGACTTAAGAAAGCATACAACACAAAAGTTCACCTGAGGGACTTTCAGGTTGGTGATCTGGTCTTAAAAGAGAACCAACAAAATTCTAACTTACCGCCCCATTTAAGGGACAAGTTCACGGCAAATTGGTCAGGTCCCTATGTAATCGACAATAAAATAGGACCCGAAACATACCAACTCGCCTCTCTTGAAGGAATCAAGGAACAAGAACCCTTGAACATCAGTCATTTGAGGCCATTCAACATTTAGAGAGCCATCACCCACACCAAAAGCTCCAAGGGTTCCCACAATCACTTGGTCACCAAAAATGCCCCAAAGGTATCCATAATCCCTTTGGTCAAACCAAAATCTCCAAGGGTTCCCAAATCGCTTGGTCAACCAAAAATGCCCCAAAGGTATGCATAATCCCTTTGGTCAAACCAAAAAACTCCAAGGGTTCCCACAATCGCTTGGTCAACTAAAAATGCCCCAAAGTAATACATAATTCCTTTGGTCAAACCAAAAGCTCCAAGGGTTCCCACAATCGCTTGGTCAAGCAAAAATGCCCCAAAGGTATACATAATCCCTTTGGTCAAACAAAAAGCTCCAAGGATTCCCACAATCGCTTGGTCACCCAAAAATGCCCCAAAGGTATCCATAATCCCTTTGGTCAAACCAAAAGCTCCAATGGTTCCCACAATCTCTTGGTCAACCAAAAATGCCCCAAAGGTATCCATAATCCCTTTGGTCAAACCAAAATCTCCAAGGGTTCCCACAATTGCTTGGTCAACCAAAAATGCCCCAAAGGTGTCTATAATCCCTTTGGTCAAACCAAAAGCTCCAAGGGTTCCCACAATCGCTTGGTCAACCAAAAATTCCCCAAAGGTATCTATAATCCCTTTGGTCAAACCAAAAGCTCCAAGGGTTCTTGCAACCACTTGGTCAACCAAAAATGCCCCAAAGGTATCTATAATCTCTTTGGTCAAAACCTCCAAGGATCCGTAAGAATCACTTGGTCCGCACCCATTCGGGTTAAACCGTCCATAATGAATATTAAAAAACAACAAATAATCAAAAATAACAAAAAAATTGCATCTCACTTTCCTGCATATTCTTAAAAATAAAAACACAAAAAAGAAAAAAAGAGCTGCATTAGGCATCGCATACATACATTGCATATTTGCTGGTCATACATGTCAAACGCACCATAGACTATAATTACTCGGCAATTCCATAATTTTCCACGTTCAGTCCATTTTGTAAAATATCCTTCAAGAATAACGCCCTTCGCATTTTTGCCATATCACAGTCAGTTGTCTTCTAATGTCTTTAGGGTTTCGTCATTCAGATGTCTTTAGAATTATAGTCAAATTCTATACAAAGTCAGACTGATTTTTACAAGGTAGAGTTTTACTTGGATCACGCCTTGTTACATAGCATCCCAACACAAACTTAAAACACATAAAAATTCCCAATTTGTGTGAATGAAAGACGAAATCTACAAAGCGGTCTAGGGTACATCAAGCAAAAATTTTATCCTACTCATCCCCCTGTGCAAATGGTTCAAGAATGCTAAGAATTGAAAAAAGGACAAACTCCTCCCCATCCAATTCCCCATAAAAAATAGTGGTTTTCACCACTATCAAAAATCCCAAACACCTTTGATCCCCAAAGTCGTAAGGATTCATACTACACGCCCCTGAGAAGGATGGGTAGTCATCCCCAAGGCCTAAAAAGATCAAGGCCATTCCAAAGAAAAATCCCAAACACCTTTGATCCCCAAAGTCATAAGGATTTGTACTACATGCCTCTAAGAAGGATAGGTAGTCATCCCCAAGGCCTGAAGGATCAATGCCATACACAAGCCCAAATCCCACCAGCCCAACTTTGAAATTAAAATTCAAAATCTAAAGGCAACAATAAAAAATAACAATGGTTATCACCACTACTCAAACCCCTTGCTCAAGAAAAAAAAAGAAAGAGAAAATAAACAGTGATTTTCATCACTATATGTGAGAGCAAGTATCCCAACAAATTGAACAACCGAAAGCCACCTAAGCTTGAATCCATGGAATTCTCAACATTCGAAAAACCATTTAGGTGATTGATGGGGCACCGGGAACCAAGGTCTTCACACCCACAATGCAAAACCGAACATTTTCATTAATAATTGGAAAATATTTACATGCATCCAAAGAAACAGCCCGCAGGCCTTACAATGGCCGAGTTCGGCTCTGTTCTTTCTCTGTTCTACTTCCTCCTCTTCTCCGGTTCCCCCCTACAAAAAATTTCCAGGTCCTTTTCACGAGGCCCCCCAATCCTCCCAGCAATCAATGCTTCCACCAAACAAGAGTTCCCCCCGGATTCCAAATTTTCCCTCCCTCGGGTTTTCAAAATTTTGATATAAATGGGCCCTCTGCCTGATCTACCCGGAGCTTGCATTAATGGCGTCCCATGCCCTACGCTGGCCGCCTTGCTCAGGTCGTACTCTGCACTGTTGTGTTGCCATATGCAATAAAACATATGCGTGGCCGTCACCTCCCTTACCAACCTCCGCGTTCCTCATCTTTGTTTTCTTAAACGTGGCCGACCACTCGTAATTCTGACCATGCCTTCTTCTTGATAAAAAAAATAATCGATACACGTGCTGCCCTCCATGACTGTTTGATACACGTGGCAGCCACGTGTCGAATTTGGCCTTACATAGCCTTCCGCTATTTTCTTCGGCCTTGACCTTAATTGGTCCCGATCGACCCCTCCACCTTCGTCTTCAACTTGCCGAAGTCCTTTGCTTTGATCTTGGATCTTAATGCTACTTAAAAACCATGCCACGTGGTAGTTTTGCACTGGTCGCGATATCGCGACAAGTCACGAAATCATGACATGTCGCGATATCGCGACCAACGGTGCCTCCTCTGAGCCAAAGTCCTTTGGGGTCACGAAATCATGACATGTCACGATTTCGTGACCCCCACTCCTCCTTTCGCCTTCGCTTCGACTAAAGTCGCGATATCGCGACGTCGCGATATCGCGACGTCACACTTCCCTCCGCCTTTGCTCTTATCAATCGTCGCGATATCGCGACGTCGCGATATCGTGACCTCCGCCACAGCCTTAACTCTTCTTCAAACTGCCGTCGCGATATCGCGACATCGCGATATCGCGACGCAAGCCTTGCACAAGCCTTATGAGGTCACGATTTCGTGACATGTCACGATTTCGTGACCTCCCCCCATGCTTTGAGAAACTTACTCCCTCTGCTCCCTTTGCCCCATTAAACTTTCCTTCTTTAAAAAATACCAAAAATGAACCAACTGCGAGGGACTTAATTAGAAACATTTTTGGAAGATGCATGATTCTTCCACTGCCATCGGATGCTCCTGCATCAGATACCCTGGGTAAAAAGGAGAAGTGACCTTCACTTCTATGTTGTTCGGTCTGTGTCCCTTGGAATACTTCCGAACACTCCTCAACCCTTGCAATCTGCCCTAGTTTCGTTTTTTGGCAAAAAATTTTGCCCTCTACCAGACAAATCCTGGCATTGCTACACACTTTCTCATCTTCGGTCTGCAATGGCTTTAACTTGTGCCGCATTCCATCTTTCACCAAGGAATAAGTATTTGCACGGCCATCATGCACTGCACTCCGATCAAACTGCCATGGCCTGCCCAACAGTAAATGGCATGCATCCATGGGGAATACATCACACAGGACTTCATCCCGGTATCTTCCAATCTGGAACGTGACTAAACACTGTTCCCGGACCCAAGCTCTGTGGTCCTTCCACAACCACGCAATCCGGTATGGATGCGGGTGCCTCCTCCTTTCCAACCGCAACTTAGTAACCATCTCCTCGGAAACTAAGTTGTCTGTACTCCCATTGTCTATAATCACATTACAGACTTTGCCTGCACTTTTGCACCGGGTGCGGAACAGGCTTCTCCTCTGCTCTGGTTTATCTTCCTCAACCTGCTGGGTCCTCCTCACAATCATGGCCTCTCCCTTTTTAGCTTCTTCAGAATGCTCCGAGTCAGCATCTTCAACTGCTATAACTGCTCTGGCAGGACCCACCTGTTTCTTATTTACTCTTTCTCGGTGTTGGGGGCACTCAAATGCCCGATGTCCTTCTTCTCCGCAGTGGAAACATGTTCCTCGGAACACTCCCCTTCCATACCCGCGTCCAGATCTACCTCTTCCTCTCGGGTAGTGATCATTCTGAACTTGCGGTGTTGGGTCTTCCTCTCCTTTCTGATCCCGGTTGCTGCTCTCCTCTTCTTTCTTCTCTTCCTTTCCTTCTTTCTTTCCACCGTTCTTCCCTCCCGGTCCTTTTACTCTCTGCTTACCTTCAAACTTTCGGTTCAGCTTTTCTTCCACCCTCAAAGCAAATTGGTAAGCATCTTCAATGGTGCTTACCCGAACCAAGCTCAACTCCTCCTGAACACTGGGTCTCAACCCATTAATGTAACGGGCAACTTTTTCTTTATTTGCCTCCAAATGCCCGCTTCTAATGGAGATTTTGTAAAATTCCTCCGTATATTCTTGAACTGTCCTGTTCATCTGCCTCAAACTCTGCATTTTTCGTAACAGGTCCAGTTCATAGTCAACGGGGATGAACTGTCTTTTTAATTTCTCCACCATTCTATCCCACCTGGTTATCCGCTCTTTTCCTCTTCGGTTCCTCTCCAACTGTACCCCCTTCCACCATATGCTAGCATGGCCCTTCAGTCGGGTCTTAGCAAATCTGACCCGGTTAGGGTCTTCAACCTCTTCGTATTCAAAATATTCTTCTAAATCATTCACCCAGTCTATTAACTCCTCTGGGTTCAAGCTCCCAGAATACGTAGGAACTTCTAACTTCGGCCTCTTCCCGATCTGGGATATGGCCTTGTACAATCTGGCCTGTGCCGGATCTACATCTTCCTCTTCTTCAAACTCATTCTCTTCTTCCACCTCATCCTCACTGTCTGCATCCCTTCTCGGCTCACGTCCTCTGCGTAGCTCTTCTTGCAGGGCCTGGACTTGCCGCTGCAATGCCCGAAAATCTTCGCGTTGCCATGCCTCTTCCACCCATCGGGTTTCTTCTCGGAGGCATCTTCACCCAAACTCAAACCCTCCCACACGTCCTGGTACAACTGCCTCTCCTTCGGCGGTCTGTTGTACGCTCAGGAACTCCCGCTCTGATACCACTGACGGCGCACCGGGAACCAAGGTCTTCACACCCACAATGCAAAACCGAACATTTTCATTAATAATTGGAAAATATTTACATGCATCCAAAGAAACAGCCCGCAGGCCTTACAATGGCCGAGTTCGGCTCTGTTCTTTCTCTGTTCTACTTCCTCCTCTTCTCCGGTCTCCCCCCTACAAAAAAATTTCTAGGTCCTTTTCACGAGGCCCCCCAATCCTCACAGCAATCAATGCTTCCACCAAACAAGAGTTCCCCCCCGGATTCCAAATTTTCCCTCCCCCGGGTTTTCAAAATTTTGATATAAATGGGCCCTCTGCCTGATCTACCCGGAGCTTGCATTAATGGCATCCCATGCCCTACGCTGGCCGCCTTGCTCAGGCCGTACTCTGCACTGCTGTGTTTCCAGATGCAATAAAACATATGCGTGGCCGTCACCTCCCTTACCAACCTCCGCGTTCCTCATCTTTGTTTTCTTAAACGTGGCCGACCACTCGTAATTCTGACCATGCCTTCTTCTTGATAAAAAAAAAATAATCGATACACGTGTTGCCCTCCATGCTCGTTTGATACACGTGGCAACCACGTGTCGAATTTGGCCTTACATAGCCTTCCGCTATTTTCTTCGGCCTTGACCTTAATTGGTCCCGATCGACCCCTCCACCTTCGTCTTCAACTTGTCGAAGTCCTTTGCTTTGATCTTGGATCTTAATGCTACTTAAAAACCATGCCACGTGGTAGTTTTGCACTGGTCGCGATATCGCGACAGGCGAAATCGCGACATGTCGCGATATCGCGACCAACGGCGCCTCCTCTGAGCCAAAGTCCTTTGGGGTCGCGAAATCGTGACATGTCACGATTTCGCGACCCCCACTCCTCCTTCCGCCTTCGCTTCGACTAAAGTCACGATATCGCGACGTCGCGATATCGCGACGTCACACTTCCCTCCGCCTTTGCTCTTATCAATCGTCGCGATATCGCGACGTCGCGATATCGTGACCTCCGCCACTGCCTTAACTCTTCTTCAAACTGTCGTCGCGATATCGCGACGCAACCGGCCCAAGCCTTGCGCAAGCCTTATGAGGTCGCGATTTCGCGACCTCCCCCCATGCTTTGAGAAACTTACTCCCTCTGCTCCCTTTGCCCCATTAAACTTTCCTTCTTTAAAAAATACCAAAAATGAACCAACTGCGAGGGACTTAATTAGAAACATTTTTGGAAGATGCATGATTCTTCCACTGCCATCGGATGCTCCTGCATCAATGATACTCATTACAGGTTTGGTGGATAGCCTACCTGGCAATGACGGTATCCTAAACGCATGACGATATGTCTATCACATTAGCTTTGCGTGTGTGTAGACCAATGTTTACATATGGACGAGCTAGCTTATGGTATCCTAGATTGCCTCGTAGATTAATCTTACTAAATACAACAAAGGAGTTAGTGGAGCTAATTAGGTGATCCTCAGTACAGGTTTGGTGGACAGCCTACCTGGCACTGGCGGTGTCCTTATGAACACCACATAAACGAACTCAATTGCACACACAGGGATGTGAGATAACTTGGTCAAACTCAAGTCTAATCATACCTTGTTCGAAAGTCTTGTAAGATAATGTATAGTCCTGATAAGGTAGTTAAAGCATCTGAGTCCCAAAAAACTTCACTACATTCTAAAACAATTGTGGTACATTTCATTACTTACATCACCATCAGAAAATACAAAACAAAAAATACAATGCAAAGTTATTCCATAAAGCAATCACATAGTACAACAAGCTAGTAAATCTTGTACAGTCTATGGTGCCATCACCTGCATAC
Source organism: Wollemia nobilis (assembly GCA_028583015.1). Classification (NCBI taxonomy): domain Eukaryota; kingdom Viridiplantae; phylum Streptophyta; class Pinopsida; order Araucariales; family Araucariaceae; genus Wollemia; species Wollemia nobilis. The sequence continues at coordinate 498,697 of JAQPPZ010002969.1, forward strand.
CCACAAATCATTCCATCCATTTCCTATGCATACATCTATATCATATAGTTAAAATCATCCGTAGTCATAATAGCATATGCATACATCAACATAAATAAATGTGCATAAAAGAACAATAAACCATGACAAGCATATCATCAAACAAAAAATGAGTCATGTATATATATCAAGTAAAAATGCCCTTAGGCTACAACAAGCAGGTCCTCTAAGCTCATAAAAAAAAACAAAAATTCAAAATCCCCAAAGCCTAGGGAGTCGGCCACCATGATCACGCAGGATCGGTGCGACTGGAACTACCCCCTATAGTATGGGTCCTATGGGACCTCTCAGGGCTGCTGCTACCAGCCCGCACACCCTACCCACCAATGCTACCCTCATACAGTTGCCTACGATGATAGGATGTAGACTACCCAGTCTCACTGCCTCTCGTACGACACAACGAACCACCTCCATCGAGCACAGACAACTATCCATTGAGGCGAACAACTGACAAATATAAAAATGAATATTAGGGTTTCAACCTTAGTATTAACACAAAATATATATATATATATATATAAATCATATATTAGGTTTTCAACTTGATATATAAATAAAAACAAACTACCGCAAACAAACATTTATATGTGAGTTTTTAAATTCATATAAAACAAAAATGAATAATAGGCAAGGAGAAGGAACATCATACTAGTCTCACCTTGAATCCTCCACTCAAATATCCGATTCTCGCACTCATGATGTCCATGAAAGTTTAGCAACACTCCGCTACGCACACTCGTACTCCTCCTCACTGCTCCAAATCGCCAAGAAAAAATATTGCAAATGAACCCAAAACCTTGTTTTGGTCCTTATATAGGCTGTTAGGCCTGTAATCGTTCCACCCTAGGATGAAAACTCTAGTTAGCACTCATCTCACCCTGGGAAAATTACCAAATTGGTATTCGTCCCACCCTAGGATGATTACAGAGCAAGAAATAAAGCAACAAAAACTGCATCCAAAAAATGCACCAAAAATAGCAATAAATTTGCCGACTAAAGGTGCCCTTGCACCTGACATTCATGGCATGAAAAACCATCTTCGGGGTCATAAATACTCACTATCCTACTCCCTAAGAAGGTTAGCATATCTGGACCGCTCCACCGAAAGGAGGATTTTTCGATAATTTCTATCCCAATCGACAACACAAAAATGGTCAAAACCCACCAAAAATAGGTCCAATGGTTGGAAAACTGCAATGAGCGTTCAATGGAAAACAACTGAAGGCACCCTTACAAACGTCAGCTTGGGTTAAGCGACTCACCACTTCTCTCAATTGGTCATTCTCTCATCGATTCGTCGCTTGAGGGGGTAGTCACACTTAGTCACCAATCAACAAATATACACCCAATCAAGGAAATGGCATGCATTTAAAGAATCATTGACAAAGACAATCACGCTCCTACTTGGGGCAGAAAACAAGCAATAATCATAAGCTAAAAAAACACTTGGCATTCTGGAAGAATGAAGAAAATGTTCCTCAAAAAAAACGTTGCGCCCTTTGCCTATTCATGTCTGAACAATGTCCAATATCAAGTACACCTCACTGAAAAAAGGTTACACTTGAGTTAAGCTCCTTAGCTCGTTAGAAGCAAGGATTCAAGAATGCATGCACTTTCCATACTTGGGGCATCAAAATTTGGTTAGGTTATTGAGAAAACCTAATCATTAAGTGCTTTGGTCATCCATTTTTGCTTAGCACTGTGCCACACATAGCGTATCCCAAAAAGGCGCATCTATAGATACCAAAATAGGACCAATCCAATTATGTGACTACAAGCACTGACCGAATTGGCATACATACCCCCTAGGGTAGCCTCTAGAGGTTAAATAGTGGTCCTAACCACTCCAAAATTAGTTTTGGAAGGTCAAAGGTCAATTTGGCACCTTTTAAGCACTTTGCTCCCTATTCGTACCACCCTGGGATGATTAGAATCCTATTCGCCCCACCCCGGGACGATTAGCAGCAATCACTCTAGGGTGGGATGACTGGTAGGTTTGACTAGAAAAAAGTCAAGCCTTGACAAATGGCAGCCCAGATCTGCCACCCAACTTTTGAAATTGTTCTATTGATCAACAATGCATTACATAGTTTTATAGTTCTTGAAAGAACTAAAAATAGACATGGTGGTTGAGAGAAATCCTCTTAAACTTATTACAACAAACTAACTTAAAGATAGCTCTTATCCTAACAACATGCTAATCTTGGACTATGGTCAAACATTAATTAACCAAGCCAAAACCTCAATGTATGCTAATCAAATTAACTAGAAATATGTAAATCAAAACATTAAACTAAAACTAAATACTAGGACTTAATACTTAGGACTAAGGAGGCAATGTTGAAAATATTCCAACATTCTCCCCCTTGATGCTAAAGATACTCATGCAAGAGTTCTTTAAGCATCACGAGTTGGAAGAAAATTTTTCTCTTACGTTTCCTCCAATCTTGAATCAAGAAATCAGAATTTACAAAATACTTATGGTGGCACTCCTTCCACTCTTTATGTGGGATTTCCTGCAAATGCTTGAGTGCCTTCTTTTGTTGATTAGCTCCCCCTTCAACAAAAGTATCTCCTCTTGTGGTTTTCAACAACCACTCTCTTACATCTTTATCATTATGGTCTTTAAACCATGCTCTCACATTTTGATATTCTTTTACATATTCAACACTAAATAATACTCCACATGAGTATTTACAATTAATCATCTCACATAGATGATTATACCATACAACTCTTTCACATATTTTCACACAAAAAATCACAACAAATATGGCCATATAATGACCAACTACATATGCAACATAAAGTTGCTCCTCACACAAATATTCTCTCACAACAATGACTTTACAAGAATCCTTCTCCCAAGGAATTTTGAACACATCATTTTGATCCATGTGACCCAAGTTCTCCATCACTTGTATTCTCTCCAAAAATATTCTTCATCAAAGTTGTCTCAATGAGACAATCACCTTTCTTTTCATTCCTGCTCACAAAAAACAAATCATTAATCATAAAAACATTACCTTTAGTATGAGTAGATTTGGTGCTTCCCATAAAGCTATTTTGTAGCAGTTCTCCTTCATTGTATGGTGCTTCAAGATCAACCATCAACTCTTCACTAATAGTTCTCCTCCTTTGTTCAATCCATGTTGGTGTGTTGAAACACCATTCATTCAAGCAATCATACATAGTTGCCTTTTCAAGACAACTCTCTTTCTGCAATGTAGTCACTCCAAGTGAGTGATCTTCATCCATGAGTGAAGTTTCCTTTGCCATTACGATAAGAAAATCAGCAATCTCATTTCCATTTTCTGTTTCTATCTCATTTTTCACATTCTTCTCCCCTTTTAGAGGAACTCTAACAATTTTATCTTCTCCTTGTAGGAGATCTTCATTTTCTCTGTCAAGAGAGCATACATCCATTCCAAGTGAATGGTCTTCAAGACAATGGTCTTCCATAAACATTGCTTCTCCATCAACATGCCAACAATTTTGGTTGATCCTATTATCATCTTTATTCTCTCCCATGAGAATTTTAGGTGCATTATCCATAATACACTCTTCATTTATCTCCTCCATGAGATATTTTTTATCACTTTTTCTTCTATCAACAACAAATCCTCTTCTTCCTCCTCGTCCTCTTGAGGAATACACACCTCTTCTTATCTTTTCATCACAAAATTCAGCAACATATGCTTCCTCCATGAAGCATTCTTCATCTTGTTGGTTTTCTACATACTAGGCCTTCCTCTGCAAGAAATAATTCTCCATTACAAAGCATGACTTCATATGAGTCTTTACAAGACTCTTCAAAAACTCCTTCAAAAGGATCTAATTCAGAAACTGCTTCAAGGAAGCAAGGCTCCTCCTTGCTTAAACAATCTTCATGATTGTCACTCATGGCTTTATGGGTATCCTCATCAAACCCATAAGCATCCTTTAACACTTGCCATGCCATTGTAGCTGATCTACAATTGGCTATGAGAGGAAAAACATTCTTTTCCATTCCTCTCCTCAAATCCATAAGAGCTAAGCAATTTGCATATTGCTGCTCCTTCTTCTCTTTTCTCTCCTCACCTTGTAGCTTATTCCAAGAGGGTTCCTCATAGCCTTCTTGAACTATATCCCATAAGTCTTGAGCCTTCAAGAAGGTCTTCATCATTATGCTCCAAATAGCATAATTATCTCCATTGAATTTGGGTACTTCCAATTCTTTATACATGGTGGCCATTCTGCAATCCACCATTCATCAATCTTCCACCTAGCTCTCAGCCACTCCTTTCCTGTAGACTTCTGATATACTTATCTGAAAATCCACTAAATTTCAGATCCAAATTCACACAAATGAGAAATATGTGATCAATTTACTTTTGCCCTTTCTAGATCTTAGAGTGTTTTTGAGACAACCTCAATGTTCTTCACATAAATCAATCCATACAACCCCAAAATTTCTGAAAATTAAACTCTGTATTCTTGAGACAATAATCTGAAAACCCTCTAAATTTCAGAAGAAAAATCACAAAGGTGAAAAATATGTGATCATTTACTTTTTCCCTTTTTATCACAATTCCGGATCTAGGATTGTTGAAGGAAAAATAAATATTCACATAAATCAATCAATACAGATCCCAATGATCTGAAATTTTTGTCTGAATTATGATTTTATCGAAATAATATTTCTCCCAAAATTTGAGAAGCAAATACCCTGTATTCCACCTTATACAACCATTTTATTGAAAAACTAAAAATGCTAATAAAATCAGAAAATTAGCTCCAAATCACCTGAAATTTTTACTGCATCCTCTTGATACAATTACCTAACAACCCTCAAAATTTCATAATCAAATACCTCAGGATTCGTGAGATATTAATGATTTACTCGAGCTCTTCCTTGCAAATCTGCTGAGTGCTGGCCACTTGAGTTTCTCTGACAAAGTGTGTGTTTCAGATCTCTTCACACCACTCTCCACAGGTTTTGATCCATTTGAGCAAACCTGCTCTGATACCAAATGAGAAACAATGGTGAAATTGTTCTATTGATCAACAATGCATTACATAGTTTTATAGTTCTTGAAAGAACTAAAAATAGACATGGTGGTTGAGAGAAATCCTCTTAAACTTATTACAACAAACTAACTTAAAGATAGCTCTTATCCTAACAACATGCTAATCTTGGACTATGGTCAAACATTAATTAACCAAGCCAAAACCTCAATGTATGCTAATCAAATTAACTAGAAATATGTAAATCAAAACATTAAACTAAAACTAAATACTAGGACTTAATACTTAGGACTAAGGAGGCAATGTTGAAAATATTCCAACAACTTTGCCTTCAAGGCATGCAATTGTGAGGAACAATTTCAAATCTGAGAGAGAGACTTCAGTCAAGCATGCCCTGATCATGGAGGCTCTAAATCAGGGAGGAATCTTCTCTCCCCCCTAAAAGGCATAATGAGCCAAGTGGCGCCCTCAAATGTGCATTCAAAGGACACCCTCAAGTCTATAAAATGGTGAGCCTCCTCACCCCAAAGAAAGAACAGAGTTGGAGCATTTGGAGCAACAAAGTGCTGCCAAATTATAATCCCATTCCTCTTTGTGCTTCCTACATCCCTAATTTCTCTTTTGGAAGAGAGGTTATCGGATGAACACTAGGAACACAATCCAGGCCCAAAACCCAAGGAATAAGCCAAAATCACACCCTAAAATCATTGACAAAAACCCCTAGGAGGTTTTGGACCCATCCCACTTGGATTGGTGCCAAAACTAAGCCCCAAACGGTGGGCGTCCTACCCCCAGGCGCCCCCCGCACTACTGCAGTCCTAATCGCCTCACCCCAGAGAGATTATAAATCTATGTATAATTTCTTTACTATTATTTTTTCATTATGTTTCATCTAATGTACTTATGCTGATGTACAAGTTTCATTGCTTTCAGACATTATTTGACCTTGTTTTTATCATTTTATGCATTTACTAACCTACAAGAAGCACCTTCGGATATAGGACAATTTGGGTAGAATCTGCAAAATCTAACCTTTTGGGTTATCTCAAAATACCCCTTTTAGTCTAACCTCAAGTTTTCAGGAGTTTTGGAGGCCTCTGGACAGGACATTTGCAAGGTCACTTTTGCACGTTTTATGACAATCCCCAACATCCCATCCCAGAGTGATTAGAAATTTGTGCATGATTTCCTGACTGTTCTTTTTGCAATGTGTCTCTAATGATGTCCCCATGCCTCTGTCAAAGTTTAGATTCATTATGACATGTTTTGACCATCATTTCATTATTTTATATATTAACTAGCCGAAGGCTTTGGGGATTGCATGTTTTCCTATATCCGCATATGCTATAACTATTTGCTATTTTTTTGAGTGCAAGATCCCACCGCCAAGAACACTAGAGGGGTAGCAAGGAACGACGAACACACAGACACAAGTGGTGGCAAATTTTGGCCCACCCATTTCAAATGTGGGTATGTGAAAGACACTGGAAGCATACCATCCATTGATGTAACGAAATGTATCAAACGTTCTGAGCCCTAGAGGGGGGGACATATTGTAACTAGATTAAAAGCAACATTAATAAAATAGGCCTTGATTTTTTTTTCTTACATGTCATTTCTACGTCATTTCCTTCATGCATTTGTTCATCGCATTCGTAGGACTTAACATCTATACCATATCTATTTTTTTTGCATCATATCTGGCATGCTGTCATTCTGCATTCGATTTTCACCACTGATGTATTAAGCATCTGGGATGGGGCTGATGATGAGGAGGGCATGGTATGCTATAGCAATGGGGTCAAACCTCGGCTAGATTTATTTGGTTGAAAATCCAAATGTATCGATGGCAAGGTTGACTCAGGTAACTGCTACACCATGTTGCAATACTTAAAGGGCTCTAGGTCCGCAGGGATGACATGAACTTGCCCTTCATGAGTGTAATTGAGGCACTGGTGAGTGATGGAAGGGATGCACTTCATGTCCCTAATACATGGTTTTCCTAATAAAATTTTGTACGCCATATCACCCTCCAGGATGTGGCACATCGTCGAGATGATCTTTTCCCCTACTTGAATAGGTAGGATGATTATACCAACCGTTGAGCATATAGAATCATTGAATGCTCGGAGGTATAGGTAGATGTGATAATATGAGATGCTGGAAGCTTCAGGTGCTTCAGAACTGTTGTAGTTATAATGTTGCTCGAAGACCCAGTATCTATTAAGACTCTTTTATATGGTGTTCCATTCACACGTGCGATAATGTGTAAAGGGGGATCCACCATATCATGTGGAACAAATTTAAGTTCATCTTATCGAAAAGTAATTACCAGTTCCATGCATTACCACACATGCCCCACAAATTTGTTGGAGTTAGACTCTTGGGGCTGAAGCTCAATTTCCTTAAGTATCTCCATCAAGGCTTCTCTATGAGGTTGCGATTGTTGGATGAGCTCATAGATGGAGAGCCAAACAGATGTTGTTCTTAAGCTCTGAGCGAGCTTGCTCTTAATGGTGACTACAAGCCTAGGTGGGAGGCTTGGTCCAAGATGTGGTATAGGCTATGATGTCGAAGGGACATCACTCTAAGCCATAGATGGTGCAGCTGGACTTGGATACCACCTATTTCTTGTCATAATACTAACCATGCTAACATATCCTTGCTTAGGAGGGGCATGGTGAACCTCGTTCACTTGGGGTACTGGTTTGGCCTACTTAGTGTGGACAGACAAGGGGTATTTAAAGACCCCCATATGTTGGTTGTTCAATGTGATAGGGTTATCTACCTAGAGGGAATTTCTATCAATCAGGTCTTGCATCAGATGTTTGAATTTATAGCACATTTGCACATCATACCCATTTTTCCTATGAAATTTGTAATATAGGTCTTCTTTGTATCCTTTGGGCTTAGGTGCATTAGGGTTGATAGGTCGAATGTCAAGTAGATGGATCACATTAGCCACCAAGAGGTGATAAAACACTGAATCCATAGACTCTGTAATGAGCGTAAATTGTCGCTTGGGGTGACGCTATTGATTTTACCCTTGACCATTCTAGTTATCCTTGGTATAGTTCCCAGGGGTGGTTTGATAATTAGGCTTCTGAGGTGGTGCGATAGGCACTGGCCCCGTGACACTAATGGCAACCTGATTTACTACTGCTGACTTAGGTTGCGTTGGGGTGTTCTTAGTGTTCTTGCTCCACTTCTTGTGAGGATTTGCAATCTCACCCTCTTGAATCTTGATTTATTCGATGATCCTAGCATGTGCTAAGGCATATTCAAGAGTGGGGTATTGTTGCAACTGTAGAAACAAAGAGATTGGCTTTAAGCAACTTTTGGAGAACATCTGAGTCAACTCTAACATGGGAAGAAGATAAGGTAGCTTGGCGAGCAAGGTTTACCATCTATTTTCATAATTTGTTATTGATTCATCATCATATTGTTTTAACCCAGCTACGTTGGCCAACATTGCCTTCCTCTTAGTAGTGAAGGCAAAGTGATCCTGGAATGCATTCACAAGTTGGTCCAAATTATGGATGCTATGCTTAGGGAGTTGGTAAAACCACTCAGAGGTAAGGCCAATGAGGGTAGTCACAAATGTACTCAAAAGCAAAGCATCGTCATTATGGATGTCGAAGCATTAGCATAAGAACCTAGTGACATGTTCTTGCACATCCTCTTCTCCCTTAAAGGTAGCCAACTGGGGTAACTTAAATTGTTTTGGATAGGGAGGCACAGGTACTGATGGATGAATAGGTTGACTATTAAATTGATGCATAGTGGGCTTTTGAGATCCCGACCCAAAGATCTTGTTCTCTACTGACTCCAAGCATTCTAACAATGCTTTGTAAGGACCTGAGGACTTGATCTCCTCATCTTTGTTCACATCTTGTGGTGGAGGTCTAGGCTCCTCCAACCTAGGGCGAGGTGGTGGTAAGTCGCCCCCTACCTCGGTAAGGCATCTCAACATATTCTATTTCTAGCTCATGCTCAATATAAGCCCTGTAATGCGTCTCTCGAGCCGGCCTATGAATGGGAGTATCTACCCATGGTGGATGCCCTATGTTTGGCCTAGGAGGCATCTCCTGATCTGGCCTAGGAGGTCGTGGAAGCAACATTTGATAAGGTCTCGAAGACCTCTCTCGAACGAGCGTGGGTTGCATCGGATGGACTTCCTGCCTATGTGTCTTAGGGGTAGGGACCCTCTCTCTCAAAGTTTTTTGGAATAGCTCGTTGGTCTGCTATTCGATTCTTTCTTTCTTAAGCTGGTGTAAGCGATCTAGTTGATCTTTATCCCATCAAAGCTGCTTGAACTAATCTTGGCGTTCTATGTATCTCGCAACTGCTTGCCTAATTTGATACACAGTACGCCCTGGGGTCGACCTTGTCCAAGGTACTCTGTGTTATCCATAGGGTGCTTCCCTCTCTCAAGGTTCGTCACATTGACTTGAGGCTCAGGATGAAACATGTGTTCATTACATTTAGCTGACACAGAGGCACATCGGACATGCATGGTATATTGTTATTGAGGAAAATCTAGGATGTCCTCATGTCTTCCCTCCTAGATGAGGAAAGGTAGGGCTGAGTTGGCTTTCCTAGACCAACAGGTGTCATTCCCATCAGGCTATAAGAGCTACTATATCCTATCAAGGTGGCATGGAGGTAGAGTCATGTCGACTTGCTTCGGCTAGTGTGTGAAGTCATACTCCTGCCTCTTCTTAATTATGTCATCCTTAGTGGGTATGCGGATGCGTGGCACTGCTCTATGTATTAGCACCTCAGTGCACAGTTGCATTTCACCAAGGAAGATCTATGAGATATCTACATACCAAGAACACTCTCCCAAGTAATGCTCATCATCCCTCGGGGTGTCCTAGAGAGGATCCCTTTGGATATGAGGCTCATGCCCTACTTTCTTGGGGCTAGGTGGAGTGGAAGCTCACCAGGGAGGTATAACCAAGTCCCTAGGGCTATATTAGAGACGATTCATGTCTCCTAATCCACTCTCCATAGATTTCACCCGTGATTGGGCTTGGCTGCAGGTGCACACCATTGCGCTCCTCTATTAGTACCCCAAAGTGATTATCTTATTTAAAAATTCTTTAATGAAATAGTATACAATAAAGAAACACTCAATAAAAGAGATGATTATTTCTTTTAAGTTTTAAGTGTGAATCCCTAAACTGTTTCGTGTGTTTAGATGTGTTGTTTGTAAAGAATGACCTCATGTCACATTTTTGAAATATTGTTGGATTGTAATCACATGTTCAATTTGATTTCACCTGTATACTCACATATTGAAAACCCAACTATCAACTCCAGGTTGCATTATCTTGCCTATAATGTGTGGTGATGAGGTCCACACATGGCCAAGGAGCACAGGTCCTACCAGTTCCTCACCCAGTTCACCTACAGTCTGTGATACACCTCCCCGAAGGGTGATGCATCATATAACCCATGGGCTATGATGGATATTGGAACCAAGCTTGGCAAGATGGATCCAGTTCATGGGATTTGAGCCAAGTGGATGGAGATGAAACCCACCTCACTAGCGTTTACATGAATCTTGGTGTGTGTGGTTCATTATTACCCAAGAAAGTAATAAAATAAGAAATCAATGAATATTCACTAAATACATGCAATAGGTGCATTTTAATTTTAGAAGAATAATATAAGGAACCTACAAATTAACTTTAAGAATATAGATCCTACATGCCAACTTACCCAAAGGGTAAGCCACAAGCAATCAAACTAAACAGATGCATTGCTACTACAAGTTCTTTTTTATTTTTCTTCTACCTTTTGCTAAGTGATGTTATAAGAAAAGAAAAAATGCAAATTTTAACCTTTCTATGTATGCAAGTGAAGAATAAAACTGATTTTTGATAGTCTCTGAAAAAATAACAGAAAATCAGAGGGTTTAGGCACTTACCTTGTCCACTTTGAAGCCTCCAAATTCTAAAAATTTGGGCAAAAATCTCTTTGTTTCACCACCGCTCTAGGGTGGGGAAAGTAGCAGCTCCACCACCATCCTAGGGTGGGACGATGAAGCCACCGTACCATGGTGTTCTAGATAAAGCCTCTGCCACCGTTCCAGGGTGGGGAGGGGAGCACCTGCAACACAAAAAGGCAAAAATGCAAGAAAGAAGTCAGATTTTTTACCCAAATAAAAAGGGAAAAGAGTACCACCGTGATCACCAATGAATTAGGGAAAAAGTGCACCAAATTATGTGTAAAAATAAGTGCATCTACCCCATTTCGCTAAATGATCATAAAAAATGAAGTATGCATGCAAAAGGAAACAATACCAAACAAAAGGAAATGAATTTAAAGCAAGTATTTTCTCATTAATTTGTTGGATAAAATACAAGGTTATAGTAGTACCCTTGAGTTATCAAAAGGGTGATACAATTGTTACAATATTGGGTGCCCAAAGACCAAGTCTTTCACGAAATCGAGGTGCACATCCAATGTTTCTCTGCGTACCCACAATCAAGGTGGGCAAGCCAATGCCTACAATGCTTGTATATAGGTTCTATTATGTTTTATATTGCTTCCCAAATCCTTCTAAAGACCTACACCTACACACAAGGAAACAAAAGAGGTCAAATAGCAAGGGTGTATGGTGAAAACATGCAATCCCCATAGGGGAAAAATGGCATATGAATTAAAAGTGCATAAAATGATATCAAAATGACTTGAAAAGTTTTATATATGTTAAAGAGGAGGTTTTGGGAATATAGCACCCAAAAAATATCATAAATTGCACACGTAGACCCCTCTATTTAGCACCGCCCACCTATAACTTGTGAAAAGGAAGACAACAAAATATCAAACCTTAAATCATCCAAAACTCAAGAAATTTGGTCAGTATGCATAAATAGGAATTTAAAGACAACCCATATGGTGATATTTTCAAATTGGATCCCGGATCCACCTGCATCAAACTGGGGTGCCCGGATGGGCCCTACAAGCCTGCAGAAACTTAAAAATAGCATAAATATTTCATTTTAACTCCAAATGACCTAAAATTTGGACTGTAGAATAATGGAATAATTTAGAAAATTAAAAATTAAAAATTAAAAATAATAAAGAAATTTCTTAAGAATTTACCCTCATCCCAGGGGGGCGATGGTGACTACAACTATTTGGAGGGCACCCTAGGAGGGGATACCCACCAAATCTGGTCAATTTTTGTTACTAAACCACTGGAATATATTACTAAATAAAATAAGGTGTATTTTAGTTGAATTTGATGAAGAAATTCACCTGGATGGAAAAGTTACGCTTGGATTACCTTATTGAAGTCACCCGGTAACCTCCTTGGCAAAAGGGAGATTACGAGGGTAAAAAGGTGCAATAAGGTGAGGGGAAATCTTGGAAGCACTCTGTTGCATATCATATAAATCCTATACATTATTTTATGTGGATATGGAACCCATTTTATATCCCAAAGGGGCTCATGTGCAAAAAGGCATGCAAGGGCATGCATGGCAGGAGGTGCCACTTGTCAAATGGGAGGCATGCACAGGGTGTGGAAGAGGATCTCCCAATTTGGCCCTCATAAAGATGGATGTCATAAGGATTCTCTATCCTCTACCTTGAATGCTCTGTTTGGGTGGTCAATAGGTAGTTTCTATGTGCCATTTGGCCAAATTTTGACTTTTCTAGGTCAAACTTCACCACCGTCCCACCCTAGGATGAGGGCTCACCACCATCCTAGGGTGGGACGAGGGGCATATACCATCATATAAGGGTGGGAAGGTGGTGAAATTTGGGCTAAAACCTCCCAAAATTGGGCCGGTAGCCTTCAAAACCCTTTTCGGAGTGGCTAGAACCACTGTGAGCCTCCGAGGGCTACCCAAGGGGCCATATTATGTCAATTTGATCACTGCTTGTGGATGCTTAATCGGGTTTACCACATTTTAGTTTCTATAGTTAGCTTGGGTTGAAATTCCCTTGCTTCACTATACATTCTTTGCCTATCCTTGTTTTCATTAGTAAACTCAATCCACCTTTCTTGGAAATTGACCAAGGCTCCATGAGCCTTTAACCAATATATTCCCAAGATGATGTCAAATGCATGTAGGGGTGCTACATATAGATGCCATCTAGTAAAGCTATCGGGTAAGGTAATTTGAGTTGAGGCAAAACATTGATTGACATGATAAGTATATCTTGATCCATACTCAAATTTCCATCCTTGTGTCAAAGATCCTAGCTTTTCGGGTATATCCCTTACTAAGTTACTTAAAATAAAACTGTCTATAGCCCCACTATCAATTAGAATTTTAACATCTCTATTAAAAAGTTTACTATTCAGAAGTAGAGGAGTAGCCTGACCATCCAAGTATTGCACTGTTGTTGCAGCATAAATCTTATGACTCGGCCTATCTATGCTAGTGCCGGCATATTTTGGGTAATTAATAGCATAATGTAATCCTCCACAATTGAAGCATATTATTTTTGGATTTGAATATCCATCCTGTAATTGCTTCCCGATATCCACTAATTGTAGAGGATCTAGTTTTTTAGGATCCTGGAAGTCTCTATTATTGTTGTTGGAGTAGTTATTATTCCTATGGTGAAATTCATTATTGAATTCCTTCTTATCGCCATTGTTATGCTTACCAAACCTTGGATTTCATTTATTTATATGATTTTGCCCATTATCCCATTTTCTCTTTTTCTAAAATTTGTGTTCCTTGTTTGCCCATTTTGTGGAATTGTTGTGTGTTATTGGTAGACTGATTTGCTTATTTCCTTCGAGCCATAACATAAGCTTCTTGCATAGTTTTCTGGACATCCATGCTTACACCCTCTCTGATCCAAGGCTTCAATCATTGGAACAAATTTTCTATTTTCATTTCATTGTTTAGATTATGAGATGGTACATACTTAAGGAGTTTTACAAATTGCTCATAATATTCTTCCACGGAGAGTGAACCTTGTTCAAATGCGAAAAACTCCTTATACCTATTTAGATAGAATTGCTTTGTAAGGAACCTATCCTTAAAAGCTTCCACGAAGACCTCCCACTTCAAATTATTAGGTGAAATGTTAAGTTCTTTACTATAAGAATTCCACCAATCAACTCCTCTTTCTCCAAGATGGGAAAGAGTGAATGCCATTTTAGTTGTAGAGGAATAGTACCTTATGGCAAAATGAAGTTCCAGTTATTCTATCCATGCTTCAGCTGTAGTTTCTCCCCCTTTTCTAGTGAACTTAGTCACTTTGATATACTTCAGATCATTGCCAATTTCTTTCTTCATGTGGATCCTATTTGCACGTTCTTCAGGATCTTCATCCTCCCTATCCTCATCATCTAGATTTTCTGTCCTCTGGTTATTGTTGGGTTTATGTTGAGGACTTACGGATTGTAAAATCTGTTGAATATGATCTTGTATAACAAAAATAGTAGCAACAAGGTTCTCTACTTATTTATTTGAGTTTCTATAACTTTCTCCCATTTGTCTAGCTTCAGGAGTCTCAGGATTAGCTTGTTATGGGGTTATTTTCTTCCTGCCCCTCAATCTTATTGCCATGTTAACCTGGTATAAAGAGTCGTATTAATATTCATTCTTCCAAAGTAAAAATACTAGATAACTAGAATAGTTTTTCCAACTAAGTTATTATTGCTAGGACTATTCTCTAGTTTCTTCCTCTAACTCCAGTTGAAAATCATACACACTTGAAATAAGGAATAAGTAAGTTATAAGACACATATGCTGAGCAATTTCCCAAAAGATTCTAAGGTACACTGCTTAAAACCCATACAGGAGGGTTTGCTTAGCTCTTCCACTTTCGAATTATTGTGGATCTACTCATGGGAGAAAGGCACTCAGACACCAATGATCTCAAGAATCGACCTAATCCTTACCAAGTATGCATCTTCAAGAGTTAGGGAGTTCTTATTTTAGTCCATGCCCCATATATTTTACTAACCTAGATTTATCTAAAATCTATCAGTTAGCCTAGGATCTGATACCAACTGTAACAACTCCAATTATTACTTCACGTCTACTAATTTTTTTTTTCCATAACCATTGTTCACCTTTCAATAAATCAAGAGTATAATAGTGATCTAAGATGAGAGAATCCCAATAAATAGTAAGTTAACCAAACACCACAAGATTAATATATAGTCATTCTGTGTAGAAGCACCAACTTCTACAATTTATTCAAGTCATTCATACATAGAAGCACCAACTCCTACCATTCAATCATGCCATCACCAAATGGTTATGCGGATAATACATTGGATAAGTCCTTCATGAGGACATCTTAATGGTTAAACCATTAATAGGGAATTTCATCCCATAGAATTCATACACTCCTCTCCATACCATCCATAAAGACTAGTATTAAGGAGAGAGTCATTAATCTTGTTATTTCTCATGGAACCTTACATATAACTTAGGATAATGTCTTAAGCACTTGTTGGCATTTTTGCCACATTGTTTTTGTTGTTATTGTTAATGTAAAATAATGCACAAATTGTAGAGATACTAATTCTTCTGTTTGTCCCTCCATGCACTTTGAAAGGGAAAATGTAAAAATCTCTATAAGTTTTGTGTTAGAGCAAAGTAACTGTAACATGTCACGATATCGCGACATGTTGCAGTTTCACGGCGTCAAATGCAAAAATCAGCTAAGTATGAAAATTGTCACGATATCGCGACATGTCGCATTTTCGTGACCTGTCACGTTTTCACGGTCAAAACAGTCAACGGAAGCAAGGAAGTCAAACTGTCGCGATATCGCGACATGTTGGAGTTTCGCGACTTGTTGCGGTGAGGGAGCACTAAATGAAAAGTTGTCGTGATATCGTGACATGTCACATTTTCGCGACTTGTGGTGGCCATAGAGCAGAGTGATAGAAAATGTCATGATATCGCGACATACAGCAGCCAAGGGCAATGTCAATGAAAAATGTCATGATATCGTGACAGAAAAGCGAGAAAGGAGCAAATGGTATGGACTGGCGCGATATCGCGACATGTCGCGTTATCACGGAAGGGCTGAAAGATAAACACAAGGCAAGAAAGATGTGACATTTTTGGAAATGAAGCCAAGAAAGAGGAACTAAAATGAAGCCAAGCAAGAGGAACTTGTCGCGATATCGCGACAGGAAGCGACAACGACAGAGAAGGCAAGAAATTGTCATGATTTCGTGACATGTTGGACAGGAAGGACAAAGCGCAAAGAAATGTCACGATTTCGTGACATGTCATGTTTTCGCGAGGAGGAAGTAAGGAGGCAGCCAGATTGTATGGAATGTCATGATTTCGTGACATGTCAAACTTTCGCGGCCTAAAAGCATCAAAGTACAAGAAGAGAGAAAATGTCATGATTTCGCGACTTGTTGAAGATGAAAGAGCCAAATGGAAAAAACATCGTGATTTCGTGACATGTCACATTTTCACGACCTATCGTGTTTTCGCGGAATGAAAGCTGAACCGTACAAGGCAAAGGAAATTGTCGTGATTTCGTGACATGTCGCATTTTCACGGGTATAAAGCAGACAAGACAGTGCCGAGTGGAAGATGTCACGATTTCGTGACATGTTTCATTTTCGCGATAAGGAGTAGCGAAGAAGCCAAGAAAGAGGAGAATGTCACGATTTCGTGACATGTCACATTTTCGTGACTGGTGGCAAAAATAGAAGGCAGCAAGGTAAAAGTGTCACGATTTCGTGACATGTCGCATTTTCGTGACATGTCACATTTTTGCGACCTGTCACATTTTCGCGACCGAAGCAATAACAAAGGCCCGATACAGTTATGTTTGCATTTTCCTTCAGAATTGCATAGGAGAACGTGAAGAGAAGATAAGGATCAAGTAAAAGCTCTCCAACTGATTTTGAGATCGTGGTCAAAGAAGCTCAAAGATTAAATGTTGTTGATTACCGATGTGCGCTAGATGGAAGAACCTGAGGCAGTTTTCGATGCCACCAAAATTAAAGATGCCTCCAATATTAAAAGCTCTTGTTCGTGATCTCTTAACAACTTCCAGCTTCCCCTGATAATGGTCATTTAATGAAGAAATATGGGCCCTTGTTTCTATTTCATTTTTGGTTTTGATCCATTAAAATAGGGACTGTCATTTCTCCGAGGCAGATTAAGGGGATCGTTTCTTCAAAATCTGTTTCATGTATTAAATGTTGTAATACGAAAGGAAGAGGGAAGGCCTCTATAAATACCAATGTAAAATCTCAAGCAAAAGGAGGAGGACCTATTTTGCAAAAATTAAAGCAGAAATCCTAGATGCATTTTGCTCCATTCTTAGTGTCTTTGGAGTCTGTGATCCAAATTGTTGTGCATGTTTTGATTTCTGTGTGAGTTACTTCTTATTGTCCAGTGTTAATATAAGTTAAATTATGTTGTTCTAAATTTGGCTGTATTTGCATTTGAGTGTTTGGAGTACAATTGGAGGCGAACTCACGGTTAATGCGTGATCCAATTTTTGTATACGTATTCTAAGAGTCAGTTGTTGCTTAGCTTTAGGATCTAGTTGAGGTTATTGCTATTCGAGGTTGTTCTCCCCATCAACGATCGGCTTCGGCCATATTTACATCCCTTTCTATTATTTCCCATTTCTTTTCGCATTTTCCCATTTCTTTCCTGCATCTCTTATCTTGAAACAAGTTTAGATTAGTTTGGGAGCCAGCCCTCTCTAGAGATTGGCCCGGGAGACTTCTCTTTCTCTCGGCCTTTCAATGTTGGCCGAGTCTAGGGTGCACAAGTGATGAAATCTTGTACTTAGGCAGATTTGTGTCCAATAGTTTTTGGCATGCCTACTGCCAAAGTGGGACTCACAAGTTCCATTTTTTGACACCCGGAGGAATCAAGATTTTGATGAACTGTCTTGACCTCATAGCGGAGATTGTAAGTTCATCTGGTGACTCTGCTGAAGGTGACTGTATAGTACCTGGAAATCTCTAATCCTGAAGCTAGTGAAAATTTTTGCATCTTTGCTTCATGATCACGAGATCAAGTGCCAAAGAATCGGAAGATCCAGTCAAATTCTTCGAGATTGATGTTCAAAACTAGAGGGAGCGCTCAAGATTGGTAAGTCCTGTGAACCCATCATTTGTTGTTTCTTCGTAGGCAGCGGGTCAGTTTGTGCCATCTCTGACTCCTCCCAGTACTGCTACGAGCTTGCTAGTAGATCCAGATCTAGCAGTCCAAATGGCTGGTCAACAACCTCCACCATGGCGAGTTCTTGCTTGGAACTATTCGGGAGCGTTGGACCTGCCTTTTCAGAATCTAGTTCCTGTTGTAGCAATAAAAGCCTTGCCTACATACGATGGGACTGGAAAGACAATGTACGAGCATGTGTCAGATGTGGCAACCTTGGCTTCAATTCATAATATCACAGATGAAGATGTCATGATCAAATTGCTCATCCTGTCACTCCGAGGTAAGTTGTTGTGCTGGTATAGATCCTTGTCTCCCAACTCCATAACTTCATGGGATCAATTAGCAGAGATGCTAATCCAAGGGTTCAATGAGCAAGCAGACCCATTTTCTTTAGTGCATCAATTTAATAATATCAAGAGGCATCCTCAAGAGGAGATAGTGGATTTCAATGTTAGGTTTGCCCGAACTTGGCAGAGAGTTCCTGAAGGTCTTCGCCCTACTCATGAACAAGCAACATTGTACTTTCTTAGGGATTTTCATTCAGATATTGGTATGAATATTAGGATGTCCGGTGTTCAAACCTTTCCTGCACTGTATGCCCAGGCACAGAAGGCTGAGGCCGATCTGATTGCCATTGGGAAATTGCCTCCGAAGATGACTATGCCTATTTTTCCCGAGCTTCCACAATACCAGCATACAGGTGCAGCCCCTACATCTTACACTGCTCCATCCATGTACCCTTCATCTTCATGGAATCCTCCCATACCTTCAGTACCTATGATTCCCATTCCACAGATAACCTCTCCACTTCCAACTCCTGCATTACCTTCTCCATCAGTTCCATTACCTCTACCTGCACCACCTGTGTCCTCAAGCCCAGATCCTCAATTGGTTGTTTTGCAAGAAATTCAGTCAGCCATGAGAGCTCTCACTAACAAGGTGACATCTATGGAGCGGAGAGAGGCGGAGAGGAACTATCAGCCATGAAGATCTTTTTTGGTAGTAACAAGAGAGCAACTTGCTCCTAGCAAGGCTATGGAGAAAGTACCTGAGAGGAACTCAACGGTCCTGGTGAGTGAAGAGGCTGGCCCTTCTAAAGTTTCACATGAGCCTTCTTACTGGTGTTCTTCATGCAATGATCCACATGATGAGTCCACTTGCATGGTCCACCAAAATTATTTGCAAGTTCTTGCAGGGAGTCATGTAAACATGATTCGAGAGGTGGATCTTAATTCTGTGAAGTCTCTTGAGGAACACATAGCAGTCTTGACACGCAACGGTAAGAAACCAATGTTGGTAGATCCGGCTAAGATGGAGCCATTGAAAGTGCCTCCTGCACAAGCAACAAAGCAACAAATACCTGCAAAGGCTCATGATTCTCCAGCTCCACAACAACCACCTATTTTTCTGAAGGATCCACTTCCACCACAAGCAAAAGAGAAGGAAAAAGCTTCTATCTCCCAACCACAAGCAGAAACAAAGGAACAAGCTAGAGAGACGTTGCGGTATCCATCATTGACTAAACGACAATGAGTGGAGGCCACCCAACAATACAGAAGCAAATTTGAATCTGCCAGTGGAGGGAAAGAGTAGATCTCGATGGAGTACAACATCATGGAAGAACTCAAATGGATACCAGCTAAGGTAAGTCTGTATGACACCTTGCAGCTACTTGGATAGGTAAATCTCTTACAAGAATCCCTGAAGACCATACAAAGTAAGGGGAAGGCTCCAGCCCAGATAGTTTTGTCTCAAACTTTGACTACTTTAGCCACTGGAAAGAATAGACCACCCCCATTTTATTTGTCACTCAGGATGGAGGGTTGGATTGTGCACAACTGTATGATTGATTCTGGTGCTGCGACAACTGTCATGCCAAAGGCAATTTGTGAAGTCATGGGTATGGAGTATACAAGAAGTAGCCCTGGTGTCTTGCAGTTGGATGGGACTCCCATGAAAATAGTGGGTGTAATTAAGGATGTTCCTATTGCTCTACATAGTCTGCCTCAGATTACAGTAATTCAGGAGATAGTTGTGGTTGATTTGGAACCGTATTTCAGTATGTGTTTATCGAGAGAATTCACTGCTAAGCTGGGAGGCTACCTTTCTCTGGATTATTCTCACTTGGAGGTTCCTTTCAAAGGAAGAAGAGTCCGTATTGACAATCAGAAGCCTTCTACTTTTCATGTAGAGAATATGGAAGAAGAAGAAAGATCCAAACATTCTGTCAATATGATAACTGAGGAATTGGAAGATCCTGATTTGATGGGTGAAGTCCTGGATGAGCTTTTCTTGGAGGATGAGTTTTCAATGCTCAATTTTAATGCCATGATAGAAACTGACTTGGGGTGTTATTCTATTCTCAAGACTGAAAAGGCTCAAGAACAGAATGATGGAAGTCAAGATCAGCTCTATTTCGATGGAGCACAATGCAGAAATGGCGCTGGCATTGGGACTGTTCTAGTATTACCTTCTGGCATTCCATGATCCTATTCATACCAGTTGACCTGGAGCTGCACAGATAATACCATAGAGGATGAGGCTTTATGCTTAGGTTTCAAGATGGCTGAGACACTTGGAACGCGACAGTTGCAAATCTTTGGTGACTTCGAGCTGATTATCAATCAGGAGACTAATGAGTGTCTGTCCAAGGTCTGGGATCCAGGAGATCATAGAGCCATGTTTGGGTACGTGTCTCTCCCGAGAGTTCACAGCTAATTCGAGGGTTACCTTGTACATAGGAAAAAAAAAAAGAAAAAAAAATAAAGAAGAAAATAATTTTTGTTAACTTCGGCTCCTTTTGCATGCGAGCCCGTAGGTATGTTTATTTCTCTTTCTTTTTCTTTTCCTTCCCAACAGATAGTGGCTTCCATCTACTTCTTTCTTCCCCTCTACTCCATTCCCTTCCTCTCTCTCTCCTTCTTCTTCTACAAATAATCAAGCCACTACTATTGTTTCTACTCCCCTTTCTGATGTTCCCTTTCCTTCACTTCCCTTTCTTCTAATTCTTTGTCTTTTGAGCACTTCTCCACAGCCACAGTTCCCACCACCTCCTCCATTCCATCCACTTCCATTTCATTTTCTGTTTTCATAGAAACCCAGTAGTTGGTAGCATAGTAGCACCCTGTTGCTGTATCTACCATTTCTACTCCTCCATTTTCCATCATTTCATCATTCCCCATTTCCATTCCACGGCCTGCACATCTGTCGGTCATCCATTCCATTCATTTCCATTTTTGCAACTCAGGTGCTTTTCACTACTGCCATGGAGATCCTTGCACAACACCTGGTGATTACCCAGCTCATCCGAGCTAGGCAAAGTGTAGTAGTTCTAAAGAAATAAAGGAAGTTCTGTTCTTCCACAAATTTCTATTGAAGGTCCTATTTTGAGAGCCGAGTACCAGCAAGAGCTTGTTGCAGCAGCCTGCAGATGCATCCAACATCAACCAACACTAGTTTTTTTCTACTCCTCCAGTTTCTTGACTCTATTGCCCAATGGATAAAGGCCTGAGGTTCGTGCATACAACAAAACTGTATACCCCGCGAGCCACCAAGAATGTTGGCATTTTTGCCACATTGTTTTTGTTGTTACTGTTAATGTAAAAGAATGCACAAATTGTAGAGATACTAATTCTTCTATTTGTCCCTCCATGCACTTTGAAAGGGAAAATGTAAAAATCTCTATAAGTTTTGTGTTAGAGCAAGGTAACTGTAACATGTCGCGATATCGCGACATGTTGCAGTTTCGTGGCGTCAAATGCAGAAATCAGCTAAGTATGAAAAATGTCGCGATATCGCGACATGTCGCATTTTTGTGACCTATCGCGTTTTCACGGTCAAAATAGTCAATGGAAGCAAGGAAGTCAAACTGTCGCGATATCGCGACATGTTGGAGTTTCGCGACTTGTTGCGGTGAGGGAGAACTAAATGAAAAGTTGTCGCGATATCGCGACATGTCGCGTTTTCGTGACTTGCGGTGGCCACAGAGTAGAGTGATAGAAAATGTCACGATATCGTGACATACAATAGCCAAGGGCAATGTCAATGAAAAATGTCATGATATCATGACAGAAAAGTGAGAAAGGAGCAAATGGTACGGACTGGCGTGATATCATGACATGTCGCGTTATCGCGGAAGGGCTGAAAGATAAACACAAGGCGAAGAAAGATGTCGCGATATCGTGACATTTTTGGAAATGAAGCCAAGCAAGAGGAACTTGTCGCGATATCGCGACAAGAAGCGGCAACGACAGAGAAGGCAAGAAATTGTCGTGATTTCGTGACATGTTGGACAGGAAGGACAAAGCGCAAAGAAATGTCACGATTTCGTGACATGTCGCGTTTTCGCGAGGAGGAAGCAAGGAGGCAGCCAGATTGTACGGAATGTCATGATTTCGTGACATGTCAAACTTTCGCGGCCTAAAAGCATCAAAGTAAAAGAAGACAAAAAATGTCATGATTTCGCGACTTGTTGAAGATGAAAGAGCCAAATGGAAAAAATGTCATGATTTCGTGACATGTCACATTTTTGCGACCTGTCGCGTTTTCGCGGAATGAAAGCTGAACCGTACAAGGCAAAGGAAATTGTCACGATTTCACGACATGTCACGTTTTCGTGGGTATAAAGCAGACAAGACAGTGCCGAGTGGAAGATGTCACGATTTCGTGACATGTTTCATTTTCGCGATAAGGAGTAGCGAAGAAGCCAAGAAAGAGGAGAATGTCACGATTTCGTGACATGTCGCATTTTCGCGACTGGTGGCAGAAACAGAAGGCAGCAAGGTAAAAGTGTCATGATTTCGTGACATGTCGCATTTTCGTGACCTGTCACATTTTTGCGACCGAAGCAATAACAAAGGCCCGATATAGTTCTGTTTGCATTTTCCTTCAGAATTGCATAGGAGAACATGTGGAGAAGATAAGGATCAAGTAAAAGCTCTCCAACTAATTTTGAGATCATGGTCAAAGAAGCTCAAAGATTAAATGTTGCTGATTACCGATGTGCGCTAGATGGAAGAACCTGAGGCAGTTTTTGATGCCACCAAAATTAAAGACGCCTCCAATATTAAAAGCTCTTGTTCGTGATCTCTTAACAACTTCCAGCTTCCCTTGATAATGGTCATTTAATGAAGAAATATGGGCCCTTGTTTCTGTTTCATTTTCGGTTTTGATCCATTAAAACAGGGACTGTCATTTCTTTGAGGCAGATTAAGGGGATCGTTTCTTCAAAATCTGTTTCATGTATTAAATGTTGTAATACGAAAGGAAGAGGGAAGGCCTCTATAAATACCAATGTAAAATCTCAAGCAAAAGGAGGAGGATCTTTTTGCAAAAAATTAAAACAGAAATCCTAGATGCATTTGCTTCCATTCTTAGTGTCTTCTGGAGTTGGTGATCTAAATTGTTGTGCATGTTTTGCTTTCTGTTTGAGTCACTTATGTTAGTCCAGTGTTAATATAAGTTAAATTCTGTTGTTCTGAATTTGGCTGTATTTGCATTTGAGTGTTTGGAGTACAATTGGAAGCGAACTCATGGCTAATGCATGATCCAATTTCTGTATACGTATTCTAAGAGTCAGTTGCTGCTTAGCTTTAGGATCTAGTTGAGGTTATTTGCTGTTCGAGGTTGTTCTCCCCATCAACGATCGACTTCGGCCATATTTACATCCCTTTCCATTATTTCCCATTTCTTTTCGCATTTTCCCATTTCTTTCCTGCATCTCTTATCTTGAAACCAGTTTAGATTAGTTTGGGAGCCAACCCTCTCTGGAGATTGGCCCGGGAGACTTCTCTTTCTCTCGGCCTTTCAATGTTGGCCGAGTCTAGGGCGCACAAGTGATGAAATATTGTACTTAGGCAGATTTGTGACCAACAACACTATTATACATTTAAATAATTTACCAAGTGATATGGTGTTGGTGATTGTTCGACTAATCCGGTTGTAATGAGTATTGGTTTACTTCAATTTATCTTAGGTGGATTGTGCGGATATTGTTCTATTTTATATCATGAAGAAGGTTGTCCATATTTATCCTTCTATGTTGTAGTTCATGAGAAAAAGCTTAAACACATCCATCTAATCTACTAGAGCATTACAAACCATAAAATTAACAATGCGAAATAACCAAAAGAATTCCATTGCTTGCTCAAATTCTAAATCATAAATCACCTAACATATAATAGAGGTGATTACTTCAATAATAAGACTATAACTCTACTTTTACAAAAGCTAGAAATCAAATACATAAAATATTACAAACATGGCTGTCTTTACAACAATTATATTAGCCATTAATAAATACAATGGAACTATCTCAATTCAAACTCATACATAATGTACATTGCAATAGTATTCAAAATTTTTATCCGGTCCTTCTCTGAATTGTGTTGAGTTCTTCATGGTTGGAAGAGATGAAGGTGAAGGGATCAAGATAACTCATATGTAGAGTATACCAAATTCATTACAGGTAAACCATACTTAAGCAATCATGCCACATAAAATTACCAAATGTATATTGTATTCTATGAAATCACCACGCATGAAATGATAAACCATTCATATTTTATGTACTATCCCCATAGGGATCAAATTATAATCCCATCAATCAATTTTTTGGATTATATCCAAACATAGGAAGAGTTCCATACCTATTCCCAAGGAATGGACACTAATACACCCTTATCAAATTAAAAAGTTTCACAACAATATTTTAAATAGTTCATCTCATTTATAAACTTCAACATAAGGTTTAAAATAAATTCTTGATCATGATAATTTTTAAACTAAAAGTATTATTCATTATCCGTACTTTACATACCATTCAATTTATGATGATTAAAACTAAATAATAAAATTGAAGCATTCCCATATTTGAACTTCATCCTCTATATTAAGCAAGTCCTATTTATACAGGATATTCTTTCACAGTATTAATACAAAAGCTTTCTATCATAATAAAATAATTTCAATTATAATCATCATATTCTCAAGCAAGGAAATCAACTTTATGTATCAAAATCATAATATTTTTCCTTAGCTTTATAAATCATGCTATTTCATGAAAGCAAATCTATTATTTACAATAATGGGGATATTTTCTAAATGAAAAAATTTCATTTATAAATCAACTACTAACACCACGAGAGGGTAGGTAGTAAATGCTTTTCCTTTAAGTTATTGCTTACCTAGCTACAGGAGAAAGGTGATTATTCGGTCAATATCCAAACTAATTATCCCCAAACTACCTTTAATCAACCTAACTAAAATTGATAGGAGGTTATAGGTCTCTATCTACGATGATAAAATTATACCTTACTTGTCCCATTTCAGAACCCTATAGATGGCAAAATCCAAGTAGGTCCACATGGTCTACGATACCTACATGTGACGTCTATGGAGATGAGGTATAACACCAGGCAATTTTAGTTCCAAGACGTAACCAATTGATTAAACATCACACTCACAGGTACCTCAGAGACCATACACAAGCGATCATCCATCAAAGATTAATTTGAATTGAAAGTTAAGTCAGGGGTAGCGATTACCATCATACTACGGTCGGGTCAACATACCTCGCTTGGAGCCATTATGACAAGAGTGCAGCTAATATTTCACAAGGAAAAATTATTTGATTTTAATTCTCTTATCACTTCTGTAATAGTGATGACAGTCGAAGAAAATATTATGCCCAAGTATTTCATCTATGGTAAAACATAGGGTAGATCAACAATTCATTAGGCCAATCGAAGACATTGAACAAAGGTATCCTACTGTAAATGATAAGGGTGAAATTCAAGCTTACTTAGGGACTCCCAGGGGTATCACATTAATCGAAGCTTACCACAAGTAGTATAAGTATTAAAGTGGAACTACAATTTCAACATAGAATCAATTAGAATTGAAAACGGCCATAGTCAGTGGTCTTATTAGAGCAAATTTCTCCTTACTACATGAAGACAAGATCAGTCAAATCATTTGGCTAACCGGTTCTTCCCAAGGTTCTAATATTATACCCCATAACACATCTAAGGAGTATTAGCTGTATTCACATTATCAAACTAAATGATCGAACTCATAAACACAAAATTGGATTATAGTCATTCATATTAAACCGGGTAGCATATAACTTATAAACTACTATTCAAATATTAATACATATCATGGAGTAAACAAATTTAACATACATAAAAGAGCAAGAAGGAAACTTCCACACCTGGAACTTTTGTAAATCCACTAAATATAGAAGTCCCTTCTCCTACTCTCGATCTAGCCTCCACTATTCTTAACAAAGCATAGCATAGCCTTCTTCTAATATTTGTAAAATGTAGCATACCATTTTTCACAACCTCTATGGTATTTATAGCATTCTTTCTTCCCAACAGGAAGATGCTTCCTAATATTTTAATTATCTACTTTTCCTTGCTCCATGTGAAGGCTTATCTTATCAAGTATAATTTAATGAAAGGGGATTCCTTGAAGATAAGGCAAGATAGACTATTTTGTCCCATGTCCCCCTCCACTCATAGGGAACTACCCTTTTCATAAGCATGGACAATAGATATTTGAGCTATTTAAGATAAGAGGAACATCTCACCTTTTATTCCAACCAATATATGGGAGACAAGTGTAGGAGAGATGTATTATTTAATCTATAAGGTAGTCTTTTCTTGTTTTGGTCCAATCAACATTGGACATGTTCATAAAAGGACAAAACCTCCTAATTTCCCTTCTAACATAGGGTTCACCAGATTAATTAAGCATAATTTAGCATAAGAATATTGTTTCTTTAAAAATGATCACAAAATTATAATACATTACATAATATTCTTTTCAAAAGTAAATTGCAAAATGCAAAACAATATTTGTATAAAATTAAATTATCCAATCTCATGCAAAACAAATGTGAAATTCATAATCAAATAACATACAAGAACTCGATACATATGCTCAATATCTCCCATCACCATTTTTCCTTTTATTAGGAGGGACTTTTTAGAGTTAAACTCAAGTAACACCGCACTCAAGGAGGTAACTAGTGATGGTAGAGATATGAGCTTTACCAGTTGAGTTGTCATAGTCATCGTTTCCCTTTTTCATGTCTTGGTGGTCAATCTCCCACCTGTGAGAATACCTGTTCCTGCAATCAAGTAATGTGATGCGACATCATTTTCTCTTGACAGAAACAAACTTAATACAAATATATTAAGCATTAAGCCAGCCAACATTACAAACATATCATTATATAAGGGTTCTCTAAGATGGGTCGTGACATACATAGAATTTTAATTAAACCGATCTTAAACAAGTTTTAAAATTAATTTTAATTATATTAATTTGAGTAAATTTAGTAGTGAAGATTTTGAATGAGTTGTTAAAGTAAAGTTCATAAGGTTAAGAAATAATCTTCATAGAAGATATAAATTATTTTTTCATAGAGATAACTTTTCTCTTGATAGAAG
Organism: Wollemia nobilis; assembly: GCA_028583015.1. Taxonomy (NCBI): domain Eukaryota; kingdom Viridiplantae; phylum Streptophyta; class Pinopsida; order Araucariales; family Araucariaceae; genus Wollemia; species Wollemia nobilis. The sequence continues at coordinate 526,346 of JAQPPZ010002969.1, forward strand.
TCATATTTTAGGACACCTCTTGTATTATTTTTTGTCTTTTGATAATAAAGGTCATATACATAAGATGATTGATTCAATCATTGATGACTGCAAGGATAAAGTATCAAAATGATACTTTATAAGATGACTGAAGGCTTGCAACAAGCTATTATTATTTTAACAGGTTTGATAGATTTTTTTTAAAATTGAGTCATTTTTGGAAGATTTTAGAATAACTCTAAATGGGGCTGCTTAATAAGGCCTATATGTGGCTATAAAATACCCATTTCATTGTAATTTTTCAAACTAGAATAAAAGTTATTATTTTTTCAAGAAAAACAAGATACTGATTATTCAATGTGGTTATTTAATCAAACTTTAATAAATAAAACATAGTATACAACCCTACCCCTATTCAACACTCTGATCTAGTGTACAATCTTATTCCTATTGAATTTAAATGATATACCTCTTATTTAGTATTCCAAAATATTTACCATTAAACCCATTAGAATGAAATATGATTATTCAATGTGGTTATTTAATCAAACTTTAATTAATGAAACATAGTATACAACCCTACCCCTATTCAACACTCTGATCTAGTGTACAATCTTATTCCTATTGAATTTAAATGATAGACCTCTTATTTAGAATTCCAAAATATTTACCATTAAACCCATTAGAATGATATAAAAACTTGTTTTCATGTGAGGGATATCGTAGTGGTATATCTTTAGGTTTAAATCTAGGAGATCCTAGTTCAAACCATAGTACAAGGGGACTACAACCCTTTCAAAAAACCCATGCTTTACCCTAAACATTTTTTAGTGAGGGATACTTTAGTGTTATGTATTTGGATTTTCATCTCGGAGATCCAAGTTCAAAACTCGATGTAAGGGGACTAGAACCCCTTTCAAAAACCTATGCTTTACCCTAATATTTTAGTCTTGTGAGGGATATTGTAGTGGTATGTCTTTGGGTTTTCATCTAGGATACCCAAGTTCAAACCTTGATACAAGGAAGTTGGGACCCTTTTAAAAACCCATTCTTTAACTTAATATTTTATCCTTATTGGAACATCGTAGTGGTATGTCTTTGGATTCTCATCTAGTAAACTTAGGTTCAAACCATTGCATAAGGGGCTAGGACCCTTTTAAAAACCCATGCTTTACCCTTACTTTTTTGCCTAGAAATGGATAGCCTGGTTGATAGCGACTAAGTGCTTGCCGATGGGTTGCTTAAATTCGATTCCTAGAGAGTCGAGGTCCCATTGACTTCTTCTTTACCCAATGAGCTAGAGATTATAGAGGTTCCTACACACTCTCTCTCTATATGATATTTTTCCATTCAAATGATATTTAATAATAATAATAATAAAAAAGAAAATCTAATTCTTATAATTGTTAAAAACTACTTTAAATCACCTTTTACATATAAGATGAGATCAAGGTAAAATCCTCCATAAACAAAGAAACTCAATGTTTGTTATAATAATAAAATTTAAAAATATTTTGTAAGTCTACATATGAATAATTAAGATTTAACTAAAGAATTTAGGATATTTATTTTGATATTTTTAAGTAAAAAATTTATTTTGAGTTGCATAGAATAAATTCATATATATAACTTATATGTTTTTTTTTACTATAGAGTTAAAAGAATCGAGGTTTTCACATATGTTAAGGGAAAGAAATAAATGTGCATATAGGCTAGCCAAGAGAAGGTTTTAATTGAGTTAAATTCTCTTTTTCAATGGTTAGAGGAACTAGTAAGTTTAATTGAAGTTGACAAAAAAATGCTAAATGCCTCAATCAAATAATAATTAAGATTTACTTTAATGTTTTACATTGGTAATATTTGCTTTATTTTTGTGATGGTTCCAATCCCGAGGTCCTCCGAGGCCGCCCTCACTTGGAGTAAAAGCTTATCGAGGTGGGGTGAGGGTTACAGTGGTAGCTTTTTGGATTCAAATCGTGTCCACGTGAATGGAATAATATGATGGAGATGGTTATTGATTCCCTTATATATATATGTATATATACTATATATACATACAATATACAATATATGTATATATATATATATATATATATATATATATATATATATATATATATATATATATATATATATATATATATATATGCTTTATTTTATAACATTAATGTATTTTTATTAACTTATTTATTACAATTTTTGTGGTTGCACTTATGCTTCAAGAAGAAAACTAGCAATCCAGATATGGTAAACCAGACTATGATAATGTGATATTTCAAAATTATTACTCTATTGAGATGCAATGCATAGTCTGAGTTTTGGTATTGTGAAGACTGTTGTAAGAAAATATCAAGAAGGATGCCGAAGTCTAGAATATTTGTATTCACACATATAATTGAAGATCCAAAAAATGAAAATCAAGAATTTAGACATTTTATGAAAAATGATGTAGGCATTTAGTTATAACAACTCAATTGAGATGAGAATTGAAACTTTTTGTAAACCTTCAAGCTTTAAAGGAGAAAGTTGTGATTTGTCAAGGATGGGAGACTCAAATACAACCCTTTGTTCTCTATAAAAAAATATATATGTATTTTTATTGGAAATCACTCTCTCTCTCTCTCTCTATATATATATATATATATATAAGTTATATGTGCCTTCTATTGGGGCCACTTGTATCAAAATATCAAAATATTACATTTGTTTTTATGTTAATTAAACCATACATGTCTTTTTATCATAATTGTTTTTTTTTTGTTAAATATATTCTTCAACTTCCTCAAAGTTCTATGTTTCCACAATCAACTCCTTGACATCATTTTGATTAAAATATAAAATCTCACTTGGCAAGTTACCTTCTAAAATTTGAAATTCACTAATATGAAGATCAACACGGCAATTGACTAAATTATCTACTACCTGATTTCCTTCTCTATAAATATCCTCACACATTCAAGAGATTACCTCTAGTAATCGGTGATGAACATCAACAATAATATTATTTTTATCCAATCTCCATATATATTTTTTTTAATATCATTGATGATAATTTGTGAATTCAATCGAAATGTATTTCCATCCTTTTCTATTACAATTTTAATTTATGTAATAAGTGCCCTAGCCTCTGCCTAGTTATTAGTTGAAGTTCCATGTGATTATGAGTAAGTGAGGAGAATATTGTCTTAACTATTTTTAAAAACACCACCTCCACCAATTTTTATTGGATTTCTTTTAAAAACACCATCAAAATTAATTTTGATAAACAAAATTTTTGGATATTTTTATTTTACCTTAGATTGAAGTAGTTTTTTTTTTTAATTCCATTATCGTGGATGACTCTTCTATGTATGTTCAAATCCTGTAGCCAAGTTATAAGCACCTATTTTTCTACACTTGAGATATCCCATGGTGAGCACCGTATTTGTAGACATTCTGCATGAGAGGCAATAATACAGTTCTAAACTTGGGCATGATTTTTAAATGTATTCTTAAAAATTCTTTTATTCTTTTCAAGCCATAAATTCCAACAAATAATGACAAGGCCAATCCTCCATAGAATACATAGTGCTTAAGCTTTGAAATTATTAATCCAACATTTCATCAACTCTTTCAATGTTGTTGGAGCTACCAAATATAATTACATATTTTTAAAAAGTAACTCCAAATGGTGTGAGCAAAGGGATAATGAATAAGTAAATGGTTCGATGTTTCTAAATTCTTCTCACATAAGGCACATCTAAAAGTTCCATAATATCATTTTATTTGTATAATCTCTCTTATTAGAATATTACTTTGAATTGCTAACCAAAGGAATGTTGAGGCCTTAGGGAGAGCCTCTAATGACCAACATTCTTCCAAGAAAAATAGGTTGGATAGCAGTAATGAGTTGCTCCTCCTCCTTAAACCCATCCACAAAGAAGACAACTAGTTGATACCATTCATAGATCAAGTGTAAGAGGAGGGAGTCATACCCTTCATGAGCCTTCTCTCTAAATGATGTCATAGGTAGCCTCAAAGCTATGTTATGCTTCATGATGTTATATAGTTGAAAGAAAGAAGAAGACCATAACTCATAGATACATCATCAGGTCTGACATATCCTTGCTAGTGTAGAGTGGCATCATTTTGAGTGTTGATATTGAAATGTAATCCCATGTATCTAGTGGTACTAAAGGCCACAAGGGGTTCTTCTTGCTCCATGTGAAAAAGCTCAAAAAGTGGAAAATGATCATGTGGATTTGGTAGTAGGCTCCTTATGATGTGCTGCTTAGAGTAGAGCCACTAGGTGAAATACTTCATTTTCTCTAAGAGTTGATAGAATAGGACCTTTGCCAATATCCCAATTTTAGTCCTAGGTGGTTTTTTTGGATTCTTATTGCAACATAATATCCATGCGGGGGGCTAATCAGATAGAGGTTCCCACCATGACCTTGGTCAAGGATAGTAACTTATAGGTTATTCTTTTGCAAGATAGTCGCTAGGTGAACCTTTAGGTGCTTCAAGAAGTAGATAATCATAGCCTTTATCAAAACCATGGTCTGAATTCTTGATTAGGGGAAAATTTTTATAGTTTGGGTCCCACTAGGCATGTTGATTTGAATTATAAGGAGCTAGAAATAACCCTTGTATGTGAGGCACCATGACCCCCCATGGTTGTAGTTTAATCTTAGTCTCTTTCGAGTGGGTGTGTCTAGTACTCTATGAATCGTGATGGGTTCTAGTCCTGAGAAGTCTAGGTAATATGGGACGTAACTCCTCTAGACAACTTTTGAGATTTTTTACCACAATCGACTCCTTTTTGGATGTGATATTTGACATTCTTTTTTTTTTTGCCATGCTAGCATATTGTATTGTGCTTCTCCATGGAAAAGGAAAAGAAAGAAAACAAGAAATATCTTGAAATATAAATTATAGAAAATAAGTCTTATCTAGCCTATCTACGAGTGGTGATAAACCAAAGATCTAATAAGCCTCCCCATGTTGTGGCATATTAAAATGAATACATGTAGAGTGACCAAAAACGTATGAGGAGCAAATATCCCCTCAAATCATGCAATAAAATATAACACCCACACCAAAACTAGGATAGAGATTTCATGAATAGTCATAGTTTCCATTAGTGTAAGCTTTGAGTTACATACATGTGGAAGAAAGAGGTTTGAAAACTAATCGACTAGCAAGGCAAGGCTCGATCTAGGCCGAGATACAAGAGATAATGAAGGAAATACCCCTTAGAAGAATGGATGGATTTTGATGATTACAATGACAAGAATACATATTTATAGATTACTTTTGGAGCCTTTCCCCTTATAATATTCAAAATTCTTACCTCAAAAATTATGGCCTAGGGTACACCACAAAGATGATGTGCAATCCTCAGACCTCTAGGTCATGATATGTTTGAGGTGGGATCTCACCCATGCTATGATTAGACATTGAGATATCTCATCATTAATGTCACTCCTCTAAAGGTTTCATGATAACATCTTAAATATTATTACTCTTTGTAGAGGAGGGATTGTAGGCCTGATGATGCATACACCTCGACACCATTTGCAAGGTCTAAATGGTGTAAGGTCGACCATATTTTACAAGAAATAATTTCTTTGGTCCTCATATTATGTGTTAGAGTTAGAGTATATTACATCATTTAGATCATGTAAATGTACCACCTTAGGTACATAGTAAGGATGGGAGATTACTTTAGGTGGAAGTTATCTAGTTACTTCAAGAAATGTAATGAATGCACAAGTGACAATGTGGAAGTTGTAATGTGCAAGGTGTCCCCTTGTACATCTAGGTAGAGTGTTGGCCAAGGAATCTATCTTCCTATAAAAAAGGGCCGCATAGTAGTAGATTATAAGCATCTTCATATTATCTTCATCTCATATTCATAGTACTATGGAGTAAAATGTAGCTCTTTAGCTCATATTAATGTAGTGACCATTTCCTCCATATTATATTGTATTTTCATCATTTCTATTTATAGCATATTTCAGTCATATTGCTATTTCACTTTCTTTCATATTTCTTGTATTTTATTGGGTCCTATGTTAGATCTCTCCACAAAATACATCCTCAAAAGCTAACAATGGTATCTGAGCCACAATGCTTCGAGATAGGAGGACCTACATCCATCATAAGATAATTTTAGTAGGTCAAGAGGAATGTGGAGAGTCACCATTACTATTTTTGGCCTACATCTTTGCAAACTGGATATACCATTGAGTATCACTAGATGCAAAAGTTGCCATTAGGATTATTTGATAGAAATAGCCATAGTAGTCAACAACATTAAAAAAGTGAGGACTAAAATAAATCTCAGTTGCAAAAAACCTAAGATTATATTTGGCTATATTTTTTCCATAGAGTTGTAGAAAAACTCGTGAAGACTAGGACTCAGCATTAAAGCCACTAGTTTGACAAATAAACTATCTCTAGAATTACAAATTCTTTCATTCCAATTTCTAACATCTTTTTGTAGGGAAATGAGATTCAAGAAAAATTTGGTAAGCTTCCTACAAAAGAGTTAGGAAGATCATATTCAAGAAATATTCTAGTACTTGCAGCAACAAGGTAGAAGACTAGATATTTCAAAGACCTTGAGAAAGATCCCATTACAAGAGCTGCAATCTTGCAAATTGCAAAAGTAAAGAAAAGACCATAATAGCCTTATAATAGAATCAAGGAATAAAAGACTCCAAAAGTTGATTCATAGGAGGATATAGGAGATTGGTGATTTCCATTCAAGATTAATACCTGCATAGTGCAAAAGAAGAAAAGGTCAAAGAATCCTAGAATAAGAAAAGGCTAAATAATCCTAGAAAAATAATAGGCCAAAGAGGCCTATAAAAAGAATAGGCTAGAGAAGCCTAGAAAAAGAATAGGCCAGATAATCCTAGAAAAATAATAGGCCATAGCAACCTAGAAAAAGAAGGCCATAGAAGTCTTAATTATGAAGAAAACTTCAAAAAAGAATTCCTGATCCAGAAGTAAACTCCAAAGAAGAGTTTCTAAAGAAAATTTTAGAGAAAATTTATTGATTTAGAAGATAAATTCATGATTTAGAAGAATACTCCAAAGAAGAGTTCCTGAAGATATCCTAATTCAAAAGATAGATTCTTGAATTTAAAAGGATACTCCTGAAAGGATTTCCTAAAGAATACTCCTGAGAAGAGTCCAAGAAATAGGAGATTGGTGATCTCCTTTGCTAATTAAAGACTTCTTTCAAAATAAGCTGAAGAGATCCTAAGTAGATACCATTGAATAAATTCCATTTTAGAAAGAAAGAGAAGGACTAGAAGAGTCCCGTTCAAATCTAGAAGCAGTAGAATCAGATATCTAAGAAGAAGATCTCATCATGAACACTTCTAGAAGAAGAAGGTTGAAGAAAAGGTCTCAGGTGGAAGACCAAATAAGTTGCAAGATAGAATATCTAGGAGAGGTCTTAAGGAGGAGAAATAAGAAGGCTTGGAGAGACTTGTTGTAGAGCTCACATAAGCATCATCAAAAGAGTTCCTAGGAGAAGTCATTGGAAATTCCACTACCAAGGAAAATTTCCTAATAGTGAAGGACTTCGAACAATTGTCACCATCCAACAACAAGCCCAAGAGAAGAAGAATTTGGTAAGGAGTGCCAAATTTGAGAAGAATAATTTGGCAAGGAGTGTCAAATCCCTAAAGAATAATCCAGTGAAGACCTCAAGAAAATCAAAATATTGAGAAGAAGAAGATTCTATTTGAAGTCAGAATTCAACAAGAAGCTTGAAGGAAGATTTAGACAAAAGAAGCCTACCAAATCTAGGAGATTTGGAGATTTCCTCTCACAACAAGAAGGCATAGTTTAGAGAAATGATTTATCTGAATCTAAAATAGAAAGAAGATGATCACTGGAAGGATTAAACCACCAAATCCAAGTCTTAAGACAAAAATTTTGAAGCTAGATCTTAGTGAAGGAGAAGGTTGTTCAGGACAACCAACAAAGAAGCTGCATATCCATCTAGTACAAGACAACAACTTGGTGAATCAGAAGCACCAATATCTACATCATCTATAGAAGCTATCAAAAAGGTAAGCAACTAAGGTGCAACTAGTTGAAATTTATATTAGGGTTCATTATCAAATTCTATTAAGCACCATGCTTGGATTAAAAGTTGTTGAAGAATAGATTGCATTATAGTCTTCAAGAAAGTGCAAAAAGGGAGAGTTAATTTTAAGGATTATTTGCACATTAATTTGGAGTTGAATATATTTCAAAATTACAACTATCTATTAACTACTTATTATCTACTTTGAAAAAATAAAATAAGACTAGATCCTACAGCTTTTTTTGTAGTGAAAATTTATAGAATACTTATTAAGGGTTCATTACAAATTACTCTTAAAAGCTGTAGATATTATTAAGTGCATCTAAAATTATTTTGAGAGTTTATTGGAGTGGGGAGGTGAAATTATTATTGCATTAAATTGGTAGTATTATTAAGATCATTTGTACTACACTAATTACTCTAAAAAAGGTTAGTTTGTATTTGTTGATTGTTAAGGATCAAAAGCACAAAAACTAACAGATTAATCAAAGTATCTAGAGACACTATTTTGTGCACATAACCTATAGAATTTCATGGTCCAAAGAAGCCACCAAAATCAGATCAGATTCCTCCAAGGAGTATGATGAGGGTCGTTGATCATTCATCATTTAATCATTATGTGTGTCAATCCAGGGTGGTGTCCAGAGGCTGTATACGATAGGAGGTGTCATAGTTGCAGGTTCAGTTTATCCAAGAACAAGTTTTATTGGTGGATCAGTTAGCATTTGGGGGTTTTGTTGTGACCTCTAACTCCTAAGAATTGAAATTAACTCCTATTTACTTTTGCAGAAATAAAATTGCAGGAAATGAAATTGCAGAATCTGAAAATGACAGAAAATGAAATGTTGCTAAATTGAAGTGACAGAAAAGTAAAGTGCAGAATTTAAAACACACACACTCTTGCATGAAAGTAAATCAACTGGAGAATGTCAAAATAGAATTTCAACTACTGCAATACTGAATCAACAAAAACTGCCAAAGTGCAAAATGACAAGATATCTGGAAATTGTTGTGAAATGCAAAATTAAATCAACAATTGCAAAATGAAAAAATATCTAGAAATTGCTGTAAATACAAAAAATGTTGTCAACGGCTGAAAACTGTGTTGAAAACTACTAAAGAAATGAAAACTGTAGAATTTTGCTAACCTGCTGTAGCAAGAAATCAACAAGAAATTCTATCAAAATCGCCTTCCTCTGGCTCGCAAGTGGCCCTTGCTTCCAGAACCGGAAGAAGGTGAGGAGTTATGCTAAGAGAATCTAGCTGTTAATCATCAACCTCAACATGCCAATTGAAAACTGAAGATTGCACCTTTTTATTCAATCTAAAACTGCATTACAGTAATGCAGGAAAAACCTGCAAATTACTGTTCTGCTACAAGAAAACTTCACTCTATGCTAATTTCGGTATTCTATTGCCTATCTATCTATATGTCTATATATATGCTCAACCATATGGGAGCTTTATTATTTATAATATAATACTGATATGCTTGGTTACTGCTTTGTAGGGATTTACAACTGATTACATAATTGTTTCCTAGACTACAGGAATTTACTTTGTCAAAACTTTATCCATTCATTATTGTTGGGCTGCATTTGTTGAGGAAATCACGTTAAGATGAGTTGGGACAACCTCCTGGTCAATTTCCAATACTTTCCTCCATCGGTTTATCACTTTTTGACCACCTTCAGTTGTTCCTGCGCTATTCCCTATTCCTGCGCCGCTTATTCCTGCACTGCTCCGAAACAACAGGTAGGTGACCGTTTGTTGCTGATCTGTGGTCCAAACGCGTAGGGAGTAACGTGTTGACTTCTCCTCTCTCTTGCACACCCTTCTGCATTGGTGGCATGTGCTGGAGTGACTAATTCCAAGCCCTGTTGTATATGTACAGCTGGTTGGAACTGTCACAGTTACAACCTATTTTCCTGCATAGTTAGCTATAGTGGACAAATTCTTGGTGCCCTTTTCCATTTGAATTAGTTTAACCAAAGGAACACAATATTACCAAGCATCAGATATTCAAACAAGGTCTGAATTGCTATAATACTACTGATTAATTAACTGAAAAATAGGTGAAATTGCAGTAAAAATAGTAAAACAGAGTATATGCACTTTGTCATTCAGAATTTGCAAACATCATTATATAATGCATTTTTCCCATAATTAACATAAAATCATAGTAAAAAGGGTAATTCAAATAGTTTAAAATGTATCAAAGAGTGTTCATGGATGAGGCAATTCCTGGCCTCATCATTTCCCCCCAACTTATGGTAATGCATGCCCTCATGCATTTTGTATAGCGACAACGACACACAGATCCAGGTCTAGACATCTTTCATGAAATTTGAGTAATGCGCCACCAATTTTATAGAATCCACTGACTGCTTTGATGGACTGAAACCACTGTTGGAAGTGCATATCAGGCTATGGGTCAGTATCAAAGAAGTAGGGGACAGGAGTAATAATTATGGGCATCCTATATCTCAGACCTATCCAAAGCTCCTTGATTTTTGATATAATTTGGACAATGCCCTCTGCCCTTCTCCTTGACCACAGCAAATTAGTGGGAGAAATTGGCTCTCTTTTCTGTAGAGAGATAGATAACTCACCCCATCTATTTTTACAAGCTGCCACAACATCATCAAAGAAATCTGCACAAAAATTTTGAAACTGGATTATACATTTCTGAAGGTTCCCTAGATAGAGTTGTTTCATTCTGATATCCCTCATGAAGGTATAATGAACATTTGTACAATCCCTGTGATTCAGGGGAGTAGGTCTGATAAGTAAAACAGCTTGTGATTCCAATTCCTTAGTGAACTTCTTTTCTGTGTCCCAGTAAATCTGATTTTGCAGAGTGGACATGAAGGCTCTAAGTTGTAAGTCACCTGTATAAATGTGAGGCGGAAACATACTTTCTGTTGGCAAAAAGAAATTATGCAAAAATAACTCACATAACAGGTTTTGTTGCTCTACTTGGACTCTCGCATAAATGCCTCTATGAATTCTTCAGGAGTGTTCAACTGATGAGGCAGCTCAGAAGCAAGTCTCATGATTTGCCAGCGAAGGTATCTCTCCTTGAGTAGGAGGCTATAAAACCTAGGTGGTCTTCTGCACTGTATTGCATATTCTGCAATCTGGCATACATCCTGCACCTATGTTTTTAACCTATTCACCTCTATTTCCTTCTCTGCTACTTTGGCTGTTTCAGAGTTTAAAGTGGCAACCTTGCCCTCTAACTGATGACACTGAGTCATCCAATATGCCAGGTCTTCATTGTACCTAGTTAAAGGCACTATGTCTGGGGGTCTTACAATAGGTTGCATTTGTGCCACTATATTCACTTGTACACCAACTTCCACAGTTGGTATTACAACAGGAAAATCTGTTTGTGTTCCTTGTTCTGTTGTAATAGCAATGAGAGGAGAGAGTGTGGATACCTGATCTTGTGTTGTAGCCTCTTGTTCCTCTACAGAAGGTGTCTGTGTTTCCTGCTGAAGCGCAGTATCATTTGTCAGTAGAATTCTTGATGGACTCTCATCATCAGATATTGCCATTCCTGCTTCCTCTCTGACAGGTGATCTCTGTGCAGGTGCTATGTTTGCTTCAGAATGTTCAACTAAATCTAAGAGAATCTGGGCCCATTCATCAGGTGATGCTTCTGGTAACTCTATAGATTGATATTCCAGTTGAGACAACTGGTTCTGCAAATCTTGAATTTTTTGCTGAAGTAGATCAATTTGTTGATCCTTTTGTTTTATGGTCTCTTCAGCCTGCTCAATCCAATGGGTCTGGGTTTTAATAACACTCTTTGCAGCATGCAATTGAGTGTGGATATCGATTTCCTCTTCAGACTCAGACTCATAATATTGCTCAGAATCAGTATGCATTAAAACATGCACATCATCCTCAACTGGTTCAGAATCAAATTTTAGCGGCTCCTCAGAATCAGAGTCAGTATAATCAACTAAAGGACATACAGGGCTTATTGAAGTTTCATCCATAGTTGTATCCAGTTCCATTGTCTGTATCCCTATGTCTATCATTTCTATTTCAACATTTGGTTCCTGTGCATCCTCTGTTCTGATTTCTCCTTCATTTGGGTCTATGATATCTATTAGTTCTTCTGGCAGGGTTTTAGTTTTCTGAAGTCTAGCAGACCTTCTTAACCCTATAGACCCTGGATACTTCTTAGCAGGTGTAGGTTTTGGATGTTCTGGAGCAACTACAGATGTTGCTATTGTTTCAGGAGCAGATTCTGGAGCAGGTGCATGTTCACTTGCACTTCCAATTTCTCTACTGGATTGTACCGTATCTGCAAATGTTACCCTTTTTCTTTTTGACTGAGAACCAGATGTGGACGCTTGCTATTTCCTAGTTCGTGAAGATGGGGGACCATCTGGAGAAGGAGAAATTCTGATTTCATAGGGTTCTGGACTAGGGTTTCTTGCAGATTCTTCCTCTACTTCTTCTTCCTTATCTTCTTCTTCCTTATATTCTTCTTCCTCTGATGTAGGATTAGGGTCATTTGTTTCTGCCCAAGGGGCAAAGAAGCGGTCAAAATTTCTAGGGTTGCCCCTAAAGTGATACTGGAAAATCAGTTTGATGAGCCCATGGTGCTTAGGGCTTCCCTTCCCTGCTTGGTATTTGATGGCCATAGCCTTTAACTCCTGATAAAGATATAAGGGCATATTAACCCTACATTCTGGTTTAACTGCTCCATGGCGCAGATGGTTGAGGATACGAAGGTGTGGGCCAGATACAACAGGAAATTGGCCGTCACAAGTGATGTACCTCATAACCCACATTGCAACTTCGTTCCAAGGGACTGGTAAACTAGGTCTTTTTACCCCCTTACAAACATTTCTATGCATTAAGAACTCAATTTCTCCATCCCCTTCTTCCTTAAACTGATTAACTAGGTCATTTAAAATATTTCTCCCAGTTTTTACAATCTGCAAACCCTGAAGAGGTAATTCAGTGATTTGGCTGAGTATTTCGGGAGTTACCTGGATGGTCATCCCGTTAATGTGCACTCGATTGTTGCGGAAGGTGCGTGCGAATTCTGCCGCCAAGCCCTCGGAATAGCCATCAAATTTTTGTAGGAACGGCAGAAATCCTCCATCAGTGAATATTTGCAGAGATGCAGGGTCACTTTCTAGGTAGCTAATATTTTTAGGTTCGGCTCTGATTTTCTTTCCCCCCATGGCGTAATTTCTTGCCTTCTGTTCTGTAGTTTCTGTAAATTGGTGGACAGTACGAGCGTGCATCTGGTTTAGGGTTTCAATCGTCGTAGCAGGAATAATAGCAGTGCAGGAACTGCTTCGAAACTTGCAGCATAATGACGTGGCAGCGCATGTGAAGTTACCACCCGTAATTTCGCTCATTTTTGTTATGGACGCCAGCTGTCACATGCAACCGTGAGTCGGTGACCTGTATTTTTCCTTCTAAACCAATTAACTCACCGTAGGCCACGTGTCATAAATAGTTTTTACACATAATTTCATTCCTACGCTTAGTGATTTATTCCTGCGCTTAATCAATCATTCCTGCGCTCTGGAATATAAACAGTTTATTCTTGCGCTTGTTAAATCATTCCTACGCTCTAGGATATAAACAGTTTATTCCTGCGCTTTATGGATTATTCCTATGCTTTGGAATATAACAGGTTATTCCTGCGCTTCCCTATTCCAGTGCACTTCTATTTTTTCATTCTAGAGCAGAATTAGGCAGAGGCATTACTGACAAGGACTTTCCATTTTTGATTCCCCCTTTTTATATGCTTTTATACTAATCAAGGATATATACACTATATACTAATGATTTACATTATTCAGAGAATGAAAAAGACACATACCTGTTATAACCATTTTATCTACATTTCGAGGTGCTCCTGCTGAGATTTCCAGCTAATCAATCTTTAAACTAAGGTAGGTGCAATCTGAAAATAGATGAAACAACGGTCATGAGATAAGACCGAACAATGATAGTGAAACCAACTAGGTAAACATGTCGAAAAACCGGTTTTCATGTAAACCCAACTCAGGAGTGCCTCAAAGAGGTTTTCACTTCCTAAATTTCTTATTTGTTTTTGTTTTTTTTGTTTTGTTTTTTGTTTTTTAAAATCAAAATCTTGTGTCAATCTGCTGAATTTGGTATGGAAGAAGTGTTTTCTTCCCAAATGTGTACATCCAAATTTTCCACTTGCTTGAGAAATTCTTCCCTGTTGTATGGTTTGTGGTACATACGAAGACGATGTCCATTCACCACCAACTTGCATTGTGAGTCATCAATAGGTGTAAGACGAACAACTCCATTGTCAAACACTTCCTCAATTTGGTAAGGTCCAAGCCATCTGGTCTGCAACTTTCCAGGGAAATCCTTGTATTGTGAATCAAACAACAAGGCCCAGTCACCTTGCTAAAATTTTTGTTGCTTTATGTGACTATCATGCCACATATTTCGCTGTGCTTGGATTATCTCCGTCTGATGTAGTGCATCCATGCACAGTTCATCCAATGCATCAAGTTGCAGAATATGATCTTCTTGTGCCTGTGACAGATCAATACCTACTTCCAAAGCAGTTCGAAGAGTTAGTAATTCAAACTCAATAGGCAAAAGTGGTTTTTTTCCATAGACCAATTCATAGGGCGTAAATCCAAGTGGTAGATTTCCAAGTGGTATTATAAGCCCAAATAGCTTCTAGTAATTTGTCCAGCCAATTTCTTTTATGAACTGCTACGATTTTGGTCAGAATTCGTTCTAATTCCCTATTGGTCACTTCAACTTGGCCATTGGCTTGTGGATGATAAGGTGAGGATTTTCTGTGTTTGACTTGATAAAGGTGAGTGAAGGCTTCAATAATTTTGGAAGTAAATTGGGGTCCGTGATCTGTGGTGATGGATTGTGGGGCTCCAAAACGCAGAAAAATCTATGAATACAAAAAATCAACAACTTTTTCTTCTCTAGCATGTTTAAAGGCACGAGCTTCTACCCATTTGGTAACATAATCAGTACATACCAAGATATGCACTTTGCCTTGGGAAGGAGGATTAATGGGTCCTACAAAATCTAAACCCCATATTTCAAATGGTTCTGTTCCTATTTGAGGTTGTAATGGCATTTCATTAGTAAAGGTAGGTTTTCCCATTCTCTGGCAGGCATCACAATGTCTAATGTACCTCTTTACATCTTTATGCAAAGATGGCCAATAATATCCGGTTCCCAAGATTTTGTGAATAGTGCTTTTGACTGAATAATGCCCTCCTGATGGTTCATCATGGCATGCCCGTAGGATATCATATACTTCATCCTGGTGGATACACCTACGTAAAACATGATCAGGACTGCATTTAAACAATAAGCCCTCTATCCATTGAAAAGAAGAACTTTGCTTGATTAACTATTTCTTTTGTTTGGGGGTAAAGTGAAGAGGAATCTTCCCTGTAGCTAAGTAATTAGCTATGTCCGCAAACCATGGAGATTGTACAGAGACAGCAAACAACTTTTCATCTGGAAAGGTATCTTCCACAACTTCCCTTGTATCTGCATTTGGTATTCTTGACAAGAAATCTGCAACTACATTAGATTTCCCAGGCTTGTTTACTATGGTAACATCAAATTCCTGCAACATAATCAACCAACGAATAATTCTTGCACTAACCAATGGTTTATTCATCAAATATTTGATTGCAGTATGATCCGTATGGATGAATACTTGGTACCCTATGATATAGTGTCAGAATTTGTTAATAGCATAGATTACAGCCAAGAATTCTTTTTCAGTGGTAGTGTAGTTTTTCTCAGCTCCTATCAAGTTTTTACTGATATAATAAATAGCATAATGTTCCCCATTTTCAATCTGTCCTAACACAACTCCAATAGCAGTATTGGAAGCATCAGTTTGAATATGAAAAGGTAACTCCCAATTAGGACCTCTTAATACAGGTGGAGTGGTTACTTTTTCCTTTAAGTCTTCAAAAGAAGTTTGACATTCAGAAGACCAAACAAATTCAGAATCCTTCATGAGTAAAGCAAACATAGGATTTGCTATGGTACTGAAGTTAGCAATGAATCTACGATAAAAACCAATGTGCCCTAAGAAACTGCGTACATCAGTTTGAGTTTGTGGAGGAGGGAGGTTTTTGATGACTTCAACCTTCTTAGGATCAACCTTGATTCCATAAGAAGAGATATGATGTCCAAGAACAATTCCTTCCTCCATCATTAAGAAGCATTTCTCAGGATTCAGAGAGAGGTGGTATGTTTCACAACGAATCAACACTTTTTCAAGTTGTTCTAATGCATATTCAAAACTATTTCCAAACACCGTGAAATCATCCATATAAATTTCAACACTTTCATTGGTTAAATAAAAAAAAATTGCTAAAACAACTCTCTGAAATGTTGTTGGAGCATTACATAAACCAAAGGGTAAAACCCTGTAAGCAAAGGTTCCCCAAGGACATGTAAAGGTAGTCTTTTCCTGATCTTCTGGTGCAACTTGTATCTGGTTATACCCGTTGAAACCATCAAGAAAACAAAAAAATTTCTTTCCAGCAAGGGTATCCAATACTTGGTCTATGAATGGTAATGGGAAATGATCCTTATGTGTGGCCTTATTTAACTCCCTATAATCCACACATACTCTCATTTTACCATTTTTCTTTGGAACAATGACCAGTGGTGAAACCCACTTACTTATCCGAAATTGGATAAATGAATCCAACATCTAAGAGTTTTTCAATTTCCTCTTTCACAATTTCCTTTAGAGCAGGATTCAAGCGTCTCTGAGGTTGCCTTACTGGTTTTATGTTTTCTGTGTATATCCTATGTGTACATACCTCAGGATGAATGCCTGTCATGTCTTTATAGTTCCATGCAAAATCTTGAACATGTCTTTGTAAGACTGCAAATAATTTGGTTTCCTGGTCCTCAGTTAGCCAGCTATTAATGTTCAAAAATTTACCTGGCTGGATTTCAATTTGTTTGATCCCTGGATAGATAGAACTAGTTGCTTCATAGTTACTTATTAATGCATTTAATGGACAATGATGTGGTTGTAGAGTATGAAATACTCTAGAATCTGTCTCAAAAATGATACCTGGTGGAATCAGAGGACATTTGAAGGTGTTAAGGAGATGATGATGCCATCCATGTGGTAGAATGAATGATCTTTCCTGATTAGGCATGGATGACAGAGGTTCTAAATTTTGTTCCTCCTCTTGCCACAACAACCGATGAACAAGAGTTTGATCATCAGTTAGTCCTTTCGATTGTAATGTTTCAATTAGGACAGTTTCATTCTCGAATATTTCTCTCTCAAGTGTAGTGATTTCCTCAATATGTTCTTTTACTACAATTGTAGCCAAAGTGGCAATGGTTTCCTGTTCTTCATCAGATTCAAGATACCAAATTTGTCCAAAAAATTTAGTTGAAGGTTGAGCTGGTGGATACAAATAAATTTTCTTTAGGTCAACACCATTAGAAATGGTCATTTCCCCTGACCTGTAGTCTATAAAAGCAACTACAGTAGCCAACCAAGGTCGTCCTAGAATGATAGGGTATCCATTGACTGATTTTCTAGGCTGCAACACTAAGAAGTCTACAGGATATTCCCAAGAAGAGACTTCAATGGCTACATCTTCTAGGATACCTTCAGGTTTAGCAACTGACCTATCTGCCATTTCCAAAACTATGGTGGTAGGACTGAGATTCTTGAGCTACAATTTTTGCATTGTGTCCTTAGTCATAACATTAATTGCAGCTCCAAGATCAATTAGCACATTAGGAATTTGCATTAATCCAATAGTAATTGTAACTATTGGACTACCGGGGTCACTATATTTGGGAGGAACTAGTTTCTCGGACAATAAATCAGCTAATTTTCCTTCTACCTGAACGGTTTTAGGAAAGGCCTTCTTTTTACCAGGTTTCTTGATACATAACTCCTGAATAGTCTTTTTGAGTGAAGGCACATCCCTTATTGCCTGCAACAAAGGGAGAGAAATTGACATCTTTTTAAGTTCTGTCACTAATTCTGATTCAGAGGCAGTATCAATATGATCAAACCTTTCAGGGTATGGTAATGCTACTGGAGAAGATTCCTGCATTTTTTTTGTTACTTCTTTTTGTTTTTGTTGCACTGTCTCCTGATTTGGAGGTTCTTGTTTCTCACTTATTTCTTCAATGGTGGGTGGAACAGGTTCAGGTAAAACCTTCCCTGAACGCAGCTGGATGTTACTACAGTCAAGTACATGAACTGCAACAGAGTCTTCAGACTCAGCCTCATAAACAAGGGCTATTTGTCTGGTATTATTTGGGTTAGTCATAGGCTGAGCTGGGAGTGGAGGTTGTTTCATTGGTTGCATTTGTTGATGTTGTGTTCTTCCCTAAAAATTTGGATTAGGAGCTGGCAACAAGTTTTGAGCTTGCCCTTGATACCTTTGCTGTCCTTGATATGGTGGATATTGTTGTCCCCATCTTTGTCCTTGTTGTGTCCACTGTGGATGAGTTGCATTCCAAGGTGGGTTCATCCATCCAGGATGTGACCAATCTGGAGGAGCTGTCCAAGGTTGGTTCCAAGGTTGTGCAGGGACTTCGCATGTCCCCATGGCATGTTCATATTCCAAGGAGATTGTCCCCAATTTGGAAACCGAGGAGCATTGGGATATTGTGTATAGCCACCACCGGATCTCTGCCCAATAGCATTAAGTTCTTCTGTTTGGGTGCCTAAGATAGATTTTAGATGAGGCAACAAAGGACATCTATCTGTTGAATGTTCCTTGGAACAAATTCCACAAATAGAAGTTTTGTTTAAAGGGCAATCCTGCAAGGCATGCTTATTCCTGCATCTCGGGCAATAAATTGCCAAAGGTGGTGTAGAATTGGGTTTTGTGTTTCTCTCACCTAATGCAGAATTGAGTTGAACAAGGATATCAGTTTTTAAATTAGCCATTTCCTCCATCAACTCCTTTATGTCATTATTTCTAGAATTCCTTTTCTTTCTCCGATGGTGAGTGCGGGAATAGTTTCTACATAACTCCACAATATCTTCAAGGTCAAGTTGATCTATGTCTCCTTTTCCCATTAAATCTAACACTTCCCTAGATTCATCCTGCAATCCTCTTAAGAAGATAGGCTTTAAGAAATCAGGTTCTACAGGACCACATCTCTTTTGGACAAAGGCAAAGCGATCAAGGTAATCCTCTAAACTCTCATCTTCTTCTTGCTTGATCCGAAACAACTCATCTTTTCTATTTCGTACTCGACAGTAATCCTGATATTTATGTAAGAATGTAGTCTCCATGTCATCCCAAGTATGGATTGAATTAGGTTCAAGATTACTCATAAACCATCGGAGAGCAGCATCCTTAAGCGTAGAAGGAAACAATTTCAATTTTTGATTATCATTTATGTAGTCATAAGTCTGACATAACACTTTGAATTCAAACAGAAATTGATCAGGATCTTCTGAAACAGTTCCCCTAAAAATTGGCAATATGGATGGAGAAATAGTTTTCATGGGAGCATCTAGAGCTGGATCCAACCGGATGGGATATTCAAAAGTCCTAGGAGGATCATCAGCATACCCACCTGGTGGTGGTGTTGCTGCTGCCATAGTTATTTTCTTTGAGTTTGATGTGGATGGTTCAATCTTAAGGGAATGTTTAGCAGAAAGTGCTGCCAAAAGTTCTTGTTCTAATCTGTCCAAAGCTTCAGTTGGTGAAGAAGGTATTTCTTGCTCTGGCAATTCTTCATCTGATCATGAATAATGCCTTGGTGGTTCAAAACTAGTTCTAATAAACCTCCCTCTTTCGTCTCTTGGCCTATGCATTCATGCCTATTCAAGTAAATAAACTGAAATACAATATTTCAAAAATTGTAACACAATTCTTGACCTATGTCACTTTTCCTAACAACACCGTTTGTTCCCCGGCAACGGTGCCAAAAATGATGAGGGTCGTTGATCATTCATCATTTAATCATTATGTGTGTCAATCCAAGGCGATGTCCAGAGGCTATATACGATAGGAAGTGTCACAGTTGTAGGTTCAGTTTATCCAAGAACAAGTTTTATTGGTGGATCAGTTAGCATTTGGGGGTTTTGTTGTGACCTCTAACTCCTAAGAATTGAAATTAACTCCTATTTACTTTTGCAGAAATAAAATTGCAGGAAATGAAATTGCAGAATCTGAAAATGACAGAAAATGAAATGTTGCTAAATTGAAGTGACAGAAAAGTAAAGTGCAGAATTTAAAACACACACACTCTTGCATGAAAGTAAATCAACTGGAGAATGTCAAAATAGAATTTCAACTACTACAATACTAAATCAACAAAAACAAAGTGCAAAATGACAAGATATCTGGAAATTGCTGTGAAATGCAAAATTAAATCAACAATTGCAAAATGACAAAATATCTAGAAATTGTTGTAAATACAAAAAATGTTGTCAACTGCTAAAAACTGTGTTGAAAACTACTAAAGAAATGAAAACTGGTAGAATTCTGCTAACCTGCTGTAGCAAGAAATCAACAAGAAATTCTATCAGAAACTGCCTTCCTCTGGCTTGCAAGTGGCCCTTGCTTCCAAAACTAGAAGAAGGTGAGGAGTTATGCTAAGAGAATCTAGCTGTTAATCATCAACCTCAACATGCCAATTGAAAACTAAAGATTGCACCTTTTTATTCAATCTGAAAATGCATTACAGTAATGCAGGAAAAACCTGCAAATTACTGTTCTGCTACAAGAAAACTTCACTCTATGCTAATTTCGGTATTCTATTGCCTATCTATCTATATGTCTATATATGCTCGACCATCTGGGAGCTTTATTATTTATAATATAATACTGATATGCTTGGTTACTGCTTTGTAGGGATTTACAATTGATTACATAACTGTTTCCTAGACTACAGGAATTTACTTTGTCAAAACTTTATCCATTCATTATTGTTGGGCTGCATTTGTTGAGGAAATCACGTTAAGATGAGTTGGGACAACCTCCTGGTCAATTTCCAATACTTTCCTCCATCGGTTTATCGCTTTTTGACCACCTTTAGTTGTTCCTGCGCTATTCCCTATTCTTGCGCCGCTTATTCTTGCACTACTCTGGAACAACAGGCAGGTGACCATTTGTTGTTGATCTGTGGTCCAAACGCGTAGGGAGTAACGTGTTGACTTCTCCTCTCTCTTGCACACCCTTATGCATTGGTGGCATGTGCTGGAGTGACTAATTCCAAGCCCTGCTGTATATGTATAGATGGCTGGAACTGTCACAGTTACAACCTATTTTCCTGCACAGTCAGCTACAGTGGACAAATTCTTGGTGCCCTTTTCCATTTGAATTAGTTTAACCAAAGGAACACAATATTACCAAGCATCAGATATTCAAACAAGGTCTGAATTGCTATAATACTACTAATTAATTAACTAAAAAATAGGTGAAATTGCAATAAAAATAGTAAAACAGAGTATATGCACTTTGTCATTCCAGAATTTGCAAACATCATTATATAATGCATTTTTTCCATAATTAACATAAAATCATAGTAAAAAGGGTAAGTCAAATAGTTTAAAATGTATCAAAGAGTGTTCATGGATGAGGCAATTCCTGGCCTCATCAAAGTAGATAAAAAAGCCATCATTAAAATCAACAAGAGAAGCTTCAAATCAAGACTTGGTGAGTCTCAATATTTAAAGTGCACCAAAAAGGGGTGTAAAAATTACTTCTACAAAAAAAATGAAGCTTCTATCTACGTGGTTACAATCTTGGGTTCATTATAAATATATCCAATAAAAAATGGGAAAGGTGTCTAATCAAAAGATAACCTCAAAATGCTCCATTGCCTTTAAGAAAGCTACCATAACAAGAAAATAGATTTGTAAAAGGAGTGTAATAAGGACATTCTTATATACAAAATTATTACATATTTTAGCACTAGTCTAATCTATTATACGTAAGAATTAGGGTAGATTTTAAAGTGCCTCAAAGGTACAATATTCACAATGTGCAATGACTGAAGGTAGTTGAACATTAGCACACTCCAACCAAACTAAATAAGTCTCTCGAAAGGCTCATATCCTCTACGTCTTGGATAACTAAATCTACAAGTAAAAACAACACAATATAAGGCAAAGAGAAGCATTATATTCGAGGATAAAAAGGAGGATATAATAGGTTTGGAAAAGAAGAAAATCAAAGTGCAAGAGACTATATTCGATGCGCATCCAAGGAGTATTCTATATTGGAGGTTTACAATAACTCCACTGAAGCACCACCAAATCTCCACCAAAGTATTACTCATCACTCCAGTTGGAACCAACTCATAAGCAAGTGCCATCAAACAAAGGAAGAGCTAAGAATATTATAGTGTTTAAAGGTTCTCCAAAGGTACATTAAATAAGCATTAGATAAAGATACCATACATAATGAGGAAGTGACACTTGTCACTTGAAAATAAATCCTAATGTTTGCTACATAAGCACCCATATTTCACACATTTGGGAAAATAAATGTTACTATAAATAAATGTCGTACATTAGAACAAGGGAGATACTTGTATTCAAAGGAAATAAGTGCTCCTCCAAGGTTGTAATACCCATACGTTACATATAGGTAGTTTCAAGCATATTTATTCCCTCCAAGCACTCAAGAAGTAACTGGTGTGACACTTCTCACATAACACAATAACTCTCTTCTATTAAAAGGTACCAAAGACCAAGGAAGTCCACATATTCCATACTCCAACATTTACTCACAACACAGGCCAAATTACAATGTGGAAGAAAGGTGAAAGAGCATTAAAATCTCTGGTCAAGGAGGTCAAAGAAGTCCAACGTTTAAGACAAGGGAAAATCAACATACACCATTCTCCATAAGTGGTCAAGGGAAAGGAACTAAAGGTGGACTATAATATACATCCAAAATCTGCAAAAAAGATGTAGAGAATGAATCATCAAAGGTAAGGTCTCTACTTTATTAAATTTGATTTCATTAACTGAGAGTTATAAGGTATAACATTAGGTTGAAACAATAAAGAAAATCAGCCATATTTGAAAGTAATATAAAAGGGAGAAACACATATTAAATAGCCTAATATTTGTAATATTATAACATAGGAGAAATAAGGAATTCTACTTGGAAATCAAAATTTCTATTATTGCAAATTTCATTGTTTTCTAATATTCCATATTAGGGATTTATAAGGAATACTACATCAAAGTAGGAAATTGGAAATTAGAAACAATTATTAAAGGCTATAAAATAAGGTTCTATAAGGAAAATAAAGAGTTGGAAACTAATTGCTATACTTGTCTCAAACTTACATTAAAGGGACAAAATAATTCCAACAAATAGAACCTCATTAAATTAGAAAGTGCTTAAAGTTCAATAGGAGTAATAAGGTGTAAAAGAAGTTGATATTTTCTATTCACAAAGATTTACAAAATCAACTCAAAATTGAACTATTATTCTCAAAAGCACTTTATCTATCATATAGCCTTTCCAAAATCACTAGGGAAACATAAGGCATTATACAAAACTTGATAATAATAGCATTCATCAAATATTATCAAGTACTAAGGTATATACAAAGTCTACAAGGACTCTACTGATTCACATATCTTAAATAGGGAGATATAAGGAATCCTAAAAAATCTAAACTCTACAAAGGCTTTATCAAATCAAGATCATAACTAAGAAGTTATAAGGTAGACCACTTAGTATATTCTATCTCATAATATTATATTCCAATCAAAGCACTTTTTTAAAGAAATCTATAAGATGTATATCCCAAGGAATACAACAATAAACACATGAATAATATCTCTAGAAAGGAAAAAGCACGTGCCATCAAAAATGGAATCATGAATATACTTATAAAAGGTGAAGAATATTTAGACCTTACTTTAAAAATGATTCATAGTGAAGCATTAGATGATGATTTTGATACCATGGAACAATATCTACAAGCTCAACTCAAAGAAGCAATTGAGAATGGAAGGGATGACATTCCACTTTCCCTAGATTTTGTAAGCATTTTGTATATGGCATTACTTACATACAAATGCTACAAGAATGAGAATGCAAAAACACAAAGTTCAACAGAAGCTCATGAAAGGAAATATGAACTAAGTGAATCATACTTAAAAAGGATATTTCAATCCTCATGTAGTATTGACACTTCAAGATCCACTAATCCAAGATCTTATCTTGATGTCTTGAAAAAAATTTCTATACAGAGTAAGCATAAAGAAGGAGAACCATCCTTGCAAGGATCTAGCAACAATACTACCACCTACAGGAATGCAAAAATCAAACTCAAAGGAAAAGCTAAAGAAGAAGAAGGTTCAGATACATGAGGACTCCAGAGCAAAAATCAATTGATGAAAGTACCTGATCAAATCAAAGACCATACTGAAGATAAAGATCCATATTGAAGATTGAAATATTTAATACCCAAATAATGTAATACATGGGGGTGTTAGATTTAGAGTATATTACATCATTTGGGTTATGTAAATGTACCACCTTAGGTACATATTTAGGATAGGATATTACTTTAGGGAGAAGTTATCTAGTTACTTCAAGCAATGTAATAAATGCACAAGTGGCAATATGCAAGATGTAATGTGCAAGGTATCCCCTTGTACAACTAGGTAGAGTGTTGGCCAAGGAGTCTATATTCCTATATAAAGGGCCTAATAGTAGTAGAGTATAAGCATATTCATCTCATCTTCATCTCATCTTCAAAGTACTACTGTATGGAGTACAATGTAGCTCTTTAGCTCATATTAATGGAGTGACCATTTCCTCCACATTATATTGTATTTTCATCATTTCTATTTATAGTATATTTTAGTCATATTGTTGTTTCACTTTCTTTCATATTTCTTGTATTTAATTAAGACTTGTGCTAGATCTCTCCATAGCATACATCCTCAAAATATAATAGTGGTATCAGAGTCACGGTGCTTCAAGATAGGAGGACCTAAATCCATCATAAGAGAAGTTCAGTAGGTCAAGAGAAATAGGAAGTCACCATTACTACTGTTGACCTGCATATTTGCAATCTGGCTCTACCATTCAGTGCCACTGCATGTAAAAACTACCATTAGGATTAATTGATAGAAATAGCCATAGTAGTCAACAAGATTAGAAAAGTGAATACTAAAATAAATATAGATTGCAGAAAACCTGAGATTATATTTGGATAGATTATTTCCATAGAGTTGCAGAAAAAATCATGAAGACTAAGACTCAGCATTCAAGCCACTAGTTTGACAAATAAACTAGTGAAGATTATTATCTTCATAATTATAAATTCTTTAGTTCTAGTTTCTAACAACTTGTTGCATGAAAAGGATATTCAAGAAAAATTTGGGAAGCTTCCTACAAGAGAGTTAAGAAGAACATCTTCAAGAATAATTCCAACACTTAAAACAACAAGGTAGTAGACTACAAATTTCAAAGACCTCGAGAAAGGCCCCATTACAAGAGATACAATCCTGCAAATTGTAGAAGTAAAGAAAAGGCCACAGTAGCCTTATAGCAGACTCAAGGAAGAAAAGACTCCAAAAGTTGAGTCATAGGAGGAGATAGGTTATTGGTGATATCCATTCAAGATGAATACCTGCAAAGCATAGAAGAAGAAAAGGCCAAATAAGCCTAGAAGAAGAATAGGCCAAAGAATCCTAGAAAAAGAATAGGCCAAAGAAGCCTAAAAAAAGAATAGGCCAGATAGGAATATAAATAAAAGTAGACTAATTGGTGAAAACAAAATAAATGTGTTGACTAAGAGTTTTCATATATCATGAATTTTGAATGAGTGGAGAAACATGTCACTATTTGGAAGATTCATTATAGCTCAAAATTCAATATTTTAAAATAATCATAATATAGCAATATCTATTTGACAACACATTACAAATAATTAAACAAAGCATTACACTTTGTTCATGTTGATGCATTTGATAAATGTCATATATAATTACTTAATATCAAGTGTATTTTCTTCACTATCTAGATGGATTAGAATTTTATCTCCCATAAATTTTTGAGACTTGTGATATTCAAAATTTTGATATATGCAATCATTTTTTATCATTAAAAATAAAATTTCTAAGAACTATAATGTATCTATATTCATAGCAATAAACATATACATAAAGGAGGATGTTGTATAAAAGCAAAAGTAATCATTTTAGCATGTTTAACTTATCTTAAAATCTAATACATTTATAGATAGGTAGTGAAGCAAATTTATCTCTTTTATGGTGATCAACTCGATTAAATATTTTTTTTAAGTTGATTTAAGAGTAGATATATCCTCTTCCCATCCTCATAATCTCTCAATGCACACCATGTCATAACCATAACATTAATATTATCTTTATGCATTTGAATTTGACTCAAATTCTTACAAGATATTTAGGTGCATATAATACAAGTATTTAAAGCTCTAATAAGATAAATTTGTGGGACATTAACATGTTGAGAACAACAACAAAAAACATGCTTTTAGAGTTTCATTGTTCTAATTATTTCACATAGGACACAAGGGAAAACACAAAAGGTTTATAAATAATAAACTATGAATTCCTAAGTGGTGGTCATAGAAAAATAATCTTCCTTGTTGATGACTTAGGAACCTTGTTGTCTATCACAAAATCTATTCACACTTTTCCACATGTATGTGGCTATTTAAAAATATAATAAATTATTTATTGTGATAGGATTTGGATGTAACCAAGGAGTGACATCAATGTTAATATATCATAATGATCGATAGTGGAGAAGAGACAACCATAATAAAATCACCAATATTCAAGCCCACAAATATAGATGAAGGTTGACGAGAAATTGCATCCTATACTTCTTCAATCAATACTAACAACATATTTATAGGTCTTGCATTTGTGATCATTTAATCCTTGTCACATTGTTTTTAATGAGATTTGATCAAAAACTCTAAATAAAAATGTCATGTGCATCCAAATGGGAGAACTTATTGTCACCTATTTAGATAGGGATATACCATGCCTTGAGACTTCTACCTTCTCTCCACTATTCATAAAATATGACATTATAATTTTAACTTAATCATTGTTATTAAATGCCTCTAAAATGAATAAGATTATCTTATGCTAGAGGACCTTAAATAATTAAAAAATAAGATTTATTCTAGACTTTAAAAAATAATAAAGATCTACCTTTTTATATAAATTTAAGAATGCATTTTAATTGGTTAAAATAAAAACACTATACAATAGGAGATCTTGGTAGCATAATTCCTTACATAAATGATATGGACTAATAAATTTATAAGATCAAAGCAAGATACCTATAGATAATTATTAAAAGTGTAATGACTATATCATTTTAAAGGTCTATAAAATTTAATTAAGACATACAATTGTAATATTTTTACATAGTTGAGTCAAACCAATTAAAAGAATACATAAAGGTAGAGTTGAAATTGAAATGGAAAACAAAGATGCTCGTAGCACTTTTTTTAAACTACTTCACACTGTCTTAGGTGTGAAATAGAAAAATGGACAACACCTAAAGAATTTTGGAGAATAGGTTATGTGTATTTTGTTCATTAAGGACAATAGAGATATAGAAACATTTTACATTAGAATGTTGGACCTACAATGATATTAGATCTGAGATACCCATTCTTATTGTGTTTTTGGACCTTTTTTCATTCTCTTTCCTCTCAAATTCACCTTTTATATTATGAGCTTAAGGCATCTTCATACTTTCTTGGCATTCTTATCATATTCAATGTCCTAAATGATGTTTGTCATGCAAGGAATAAAACCCCTCTCTCTAACATATTTCAATTCTTTCATAGAAAGTGCTCTTTTAACATACTAGCTTTCATCATGATATTTTTAAGTGTCTTGGTCAATAGAAAATTTTTTATATATTGATTATTATATTTTGCATGCACCTTACTTAACTATAAGAACATTTGAGAATTCTAAGATTCCCATGAACAATTGTTAAAAATATGTCAAAATAGTTGCATTTTAATATCCTTTTGTTTTAAACTTATAAAATGATTTAAAACGTACATGCCTTTTATAAATTTATGCACTCAATAAATTATTTTATAGGCAACCCTCTAAAAATGCATGTGATACATGCTTTGAGAATACAATCATTTAAAGATGTTAATTTTTATCTGTGTCAGTGTGGTTTACTGATAAGGATGCCACTTGCATTATTAGTGATGAGGCCCAGGTTAAACTCTCACAACGAATACGTATTAAAAGTATTGATAAAAAATGTTATTTTTTTAAAAAGAATATTAACTAATTAAAATTAAAATTATTTTTCTCTTTTCCACTTTTACAATTCCAAGTATATAATGCTACATTTCAAGTATCCATAAACATCATTAGAATATAATGATTTGAAGATGATAATTTAAAAAAAAAAAATTTATATATATATATATTCTTTTCTTTTCCACTTTTACATTTCCAGGTATACAATTTTATAATTCAAATAGTTATAAAGATCCTTCCATTTCAAAACATGAACACCCCGCTATCAAAGACATTGATCTAAACTACTCTTTACAAGAAAAAATTAGAATAAAATTATAGATCTTCTAAATTTTATGTTTCTTAAAGTCAAACTAAAGTCTTTACTTTTATAATTTTTTTTTTTTTAATTTAATATTTTCATACTTAAGGTGAAGCCATGGTGTGGAAGCTTGTTGGAGCATAATAAAATTTAGTTTTATTTCATGGAAGGTAAAAGTTATTGCTTCACACCACAACCAAGATGATGTTGAAGTTCCAAATATGTTACTATTTCTAGAAATGTTAACAAGAATGTTGAGATATTGTTAAAATAGTAAGTATCATATCATAGTTTTAAGGTAAGTATCATATATACATGACTCTTTAGAAGCTAATTTTGATGATCTTGAACCAAAGAAATAGAATAAGTGCAATGTACACAAGTGTAAATGTAAATTAAAATGAAATGTAATTTTGTAATGTTTGTATGACGTCACAAGTGATGATATAAGCAATTTTGATAATTCAATGTTTGTAATGTGTACGACACAATACATGTAATTAAGTATATATGAACATAAGATAGTTAGAGATGATGTGTTCAAGGTGGTAGTTGTTGTTAACTGCCAAACCTTAAGGATAAATACGACCCCTTATTTGTTTGAGTAGGTACTTATCATGGATGTATTGTAATGTCATTGTGTACTAGAGATTATAGGCTATAGAAATAAACAGAGAGAGTAGATAGTATTCAAGGAGATATTTGTGTAGGATTACAAATGGTTATATAATACAAGTGTCATTCAAGTAGGATTGAATACAATATCTACTCATTTTATTTCCATCTATTGTGATTGTGTATGCATTCTATGTAATACCATTGTGGATTGTTGTAGCAAGATAAATTTATAGATTGTTCCTCTTAAGTTTTGTATGTAGGATTGTAGTATTAGTTGGAGTGTCGTACGAGGAGTTTTGTACAAGGATATTTTGACGTGTGATACCGTACAAGTGGTTATTGTATAAGTGCATGTAGATCAAGTGTGTTATCGTACAAATGCTTGCAATGCAAGTGGCTATTGTGCAAGTGCTTATCGTTTAAGTACATTTTTGTACAAGTTCTTATCTTATAAGTGATATATTGTATAGGCAATTATTAGATTAAGTTGTCATAAGTTTGCATATTGAAGTTTTGATTACAGTCATTGCTAATTGCTAAATTTTTCATATCAAAATTTTCCTCTAAGAGTGGAATGCGAGTTGTGATACATTTGGTGTCATTGTCATTTTGAAGAACAAATCAACATTGTGTGAGCTTTGGAGAGGTGAATGATAAATGACTTGTTGTAAGCATGTGGGAGATGTAGATGTGAAAGAGTTGATAGTTAGCCAAAAAGTAGTCAAAGGATTGCATAATAATGATGAAATGTTGTGTAAGACATGAAGAGAAATAACATTCCGATAAACAAATTCTAGAAAAACAATAATTGCAGAATCAAAGGAAAAAAAATAAGAACACATTACACAATAATTTATCTTGGAAAACCATTTTGGAAAAATCCTTAGCAAGAATATTTCCTTATTGTATAAAATTGACCGTATCCAATACAATAATATCCTTTCGCTCACTTTTCGCTTGCGATTACATTTCTTGCAAATTCATTACCAAATCCTCATGCAAGTGTTGCTTTATATACCAAAAACACAAGAAGGGATTTTATAATACCATGGCCACAAAACCATGGGCCAACATTACATTAAACCAAAAACACCCATATGGATCTAAAAATATATTAAATCCCCCAAAACATTTCTTGAGGGCTAACGCGTATGGACCCCAAAATGGGGGCTATTGCCCTTGTACCCCTACTTGGGACTTGACCCGATCTTGAAACTTGGTGAGAAAATTTTTATATAGTCTAAAGTCCTTTAAGGGTTAACCCCTCCTCAATAACATGGAAAATATTCAACATAGTTCCAACATTCTCCCACTTGTTGAATACTTTTCATAGGGGCTAATAACTACCATTGTCAACTGTCAAGGGCAACCATGCCCATAGATCTTCTACACCAAGAAATTTTTTGAGTAGGTACAACCTTTGTTAATGAATCAATAACATTCTTCTCTATATCAAATTTCTCCAATATCACTCGGTTCTCTTCAACCATCTCTCTCACAAAATGGTACTTGATATCAATATGTTTTTATCGATCATGAAAACCAGGATTGTTTGCCAAAAATATTGTACTCTATCATTGTCAATTCTAACAACCTTCTACTTAATGTCAATTATTGAACACAATATTTGTAGCCACACTACTTATTTATAGGCATGAGTTGCTTTAATGTACTATGCTTTTGTAGTGGATAAAACAACAACTGATTACTTTTTACTCATCCAACTTAGTGCCCATCCAAATAGCCTGAATGCATAAGCACTCATGGATATTATCTTGTCAATATCTCTAGCCCAGTCAGCATCCACAAACCCTTGTATATTTACAATATCATTACCTCCAGATTTTCCTTCATAATATATAGCATAATTTATAGTTCCATGCAAGTATCTGAAGATCCTCTTCATAGTAGTCCAATATTCATTTCCTAGATTGGAAATATATCTGCTAACTACTCCCACTACAAGTGCAATATTAGATCTAGTAAAAACCATTGCATACATCATATTTTCCACAACACTAGCATAAGAAACATGATGCATTTCTTCCATTTCCTCATCTTTTTTAGGACACTATTTAGCAGATAAATTTTGACCTACTAGATATGGATTACATGCTGGTTTATAATCATGCATCCTAAACCTATTTAGTATCAAATCAACATATTTTATTTAATTTAACCACAACTTTTTATTTGCATGATCCCTTATTACATATCCAATTTTTTTTTTGCAGCATCCAAATCCTTCATGTAAAATTCAAAAGATAACTGAGATTTTAGTAACTTAATCATATCCTTATTGTACCAATTAACAACATGTCATCCACATACAATACAATGATAACAAAATTTTTACCTTCCTTTTTAAAATATACACATGGACCGACTTTGCTTTTTTCTAGCCCAAGTGTCAAAACAAACCTATCAATTTTTTTGTTCCACATCATTGGAGACTGCTTCAATCTATAAAGATAATTCTTCAGCTTGCATACCAATTATTCCTTACCTTTTACCCTAAAGTATTATGGTTGTGACACATATATTTCTTCATCAAGTTCACCATGTAGAAAAGTTGTCTTTAAATCCATCTATTCTATTTCAAAATTAAAAGTAGCAGAAATAGCCAATAGAACTCTAATTGATGTTAGTTTAGCCACAGGAGAAAAAATCTCACCAAAGTCAATTCCCTCAACTTGAGAAAATTATTTTGCTACCAGATGAGCTTTGTACTTCTCCAAATTTCCTTCTACATTGTAATTTTTCTTGAATAACCACTTACAACCAATAGGTTTTTTGCCAAGGGGTAATTTCACCAAGTCCCATATCTTATTTTTATTCAGGAACTCCATTTCTTTTTCCATATCTATTTTCAAGACTTATTCTCACTTGATTGAAGTACCTCCTTTACAGTCTTGGGTTCTTCATCAATAACTGATAAATTAAATGCAGAATAAAAATTTGAAGGGCTATACCTTTCTGGGAGTCTTCTCACATGATCTAATCTCCTCAAAATAGGAGTTCTACATTCTGCATCTTCAGCTTCCTCTTCACCTTCTTCCTCTAAATATTCCTCTTCAGACTCTCTCTGTAATTTATATTCTACCACATGTTCTTCCTCCTACTCCAATTTTACCTGAACTATTTATGGTTATTTTCTTGATTGCATTTCCTTTTTTAGAACCCCTTTTGTTTCTCTAATTATCACATTACGATTGTAAGTAATCTTCTATATTTTTGGATTCCACAACTTATATCCTTTTACACTAGTACTATAACCTAGAAATATACATTTCTTAGATTTATAGTCTAGCTTAGTCCTTTTCTCTTTTGGGACATACATATAAGCTTCACAACCAAAAACTATTATATGACTGAGAGAGGGTTTCTTACCAGTCCATAATTTCTATGGACTTTTATCTACCAAATATGAGGTAGGATATCTATTGATGACGTAGTAAGCAGTTAACATGACTTTTACCATAATTTATTTTCTAACCCTGCACCACTTAGAATTCTTTTGGCCTTATCCATTAATGTTCTATTCATCCATTCTACAACTCCATTCTATTGTGGAGTATACAGAGTTGTTCTATGCCTTTCTATTCCATAGTATTTACAAAACTGCTCAAATTTATTAGAGCAATACTCACCACCATTATCACTTCTCAAAACCTTTATATTTTTATCTATTTGATTTTCTACAAGAGCCTTGAACTCTTTAAATTTATCGAAAACATCATATTTGTACCGTAAAAAGTATACCCAGGTCTTTCTTGAGAAGTCATCTCTAAATGTAACAAAGTAGATGCATTTACCTAATGATGGTACTTTTGTAGGTCCAAACACATCATTGTGAACTAGATGCAAAATTCCTTCAGATCTTGTAGCACTACATGGAAAATTAACTTTGGTTTATTTTCCAAAAACATAGTGCTCACAAAAATTAAAATCTAATGGGAAATAAAAAATTCCTTCGACCACACATTCCATTTTCAATGTTCGAAGGCCTTTCTCACCAATGTGCCCTATGCGTTGATGCCACAACATTGTCTTTGCTACAAGAATACTTGGAGCTTCTTCTATCATATTAATTTCCTCTACAAGTGAAGAGTTATCGCAATCAATACTTACGATGCTAGCCTTAAGTTTGAACAAAGTGTTAGTCTTACAATGACATTGAGAGGGGGGGGTGAATCAGTGTAGCTCTTTAAACTTGAATTTATAGCTCTTAATACCGTAGCAATTAAAACTTATTACTAGATACAACAAGTATAACAAAAGAGCATCACACAACACAAGATTTAACGAGGTTCACCAATGTGGCTACTCCTCAAAAATTGATTGCTTGGACTACCATCCAAATCTAGCCTTTGCAAAGCACCAACTTTACAATCAATTTACCAGCACCCATTGGAAGGAGCACCAACCCCTTATTTATCTGCACCAACAGAAAGGAGCACCAACCCCTGATTTATCTGCACCAATAGAAAGGAGCACCAACCCCTTATTTATCTGCACCAATAGAAAGGAGCACCAACCCCTTATTTATCTTTGCTTTTGCAAGACCCTAACTGGTCTTCTTCACCTTTGCATTCTCTGTGCACTCTGCTCTCTTTATGCAATCACTTCGCACACTCTGCTTCATTACAGTCAAACTTCATGATCATCTTCTCCCTTTTGCGCACTCTACTCTCTCTACACAATCACTTTGCACACTCTACTTCATTACAGTCAAACTTCACGATCGTCTTCTCCCTTTTGTGCACTCTGCTCTCTTTGCAAATTTTGCACTTAGCACGATTCGACATGACTTGCTCTCTATGCACAACGACCGTATTTCACACACATTCGACCATATTCTCAATTCTCCAAACAACCCTCCTTTTATAACAATATTTTTTATGATGAAAACCCTAATCTTAGTCGACTGTAAATCCTAATCTTAGTCAGCTTTCATAACAACTATAAACCCTAATTTTAGTCGATTGTCATCGATCTTCATCGGCTTCAACTCAAGAAGATGTTCGGTTTATCCATCGCTTGATGATTTCATTCTGGACAGACCCTGTAACCGCCATACTGACTTTTGATCACTCTTCGTATTTTAGCAGTATGAAATCACTCTATAACTGCCCCTGTAAATGTCGTAGTGATGTCGGTCCATTGTCATACTTCTCATTTCAGTCGGGTTCTCCTTCTTGACTTGCGCATTTACGACCTATCATGAAATCATGACATTTCTGCCTCTGTAGCTTCTTTTGTTGTTGTTGCCGTGAAAATACATGTCACGATATCATGACACTTTCACCTCCGTACGCTTTCTCTATTCTTTTGTCATGATATCATGACATTTCTGCCTCCGTAGACTTCGTATTTTCTTTTGTCATGATATCATGACATTTCTGCCTTCGTATACTTCATCTTTGCTTTTGTCATGATATCGTGACACTTCTACTTCCATAGACTTTGACTTTGCTTTTGTCGTGATATCGTGACACTTCTGCCTTCGTAGTCTTCAACTTAGCTTTTGTCATGAAATCATGACACTTCTACTTCCGTACTTAGCTTCTTTGCTTTTGTCATGAAATCGTGACACTTCTACCTTCAAAGTCTTCTTCTCTGCTTTTGTCATGAAATCGTGACACTTCTGCTTCCATACTTTACTTCTTTGCTTTTGTCATGAAATCGTGACACTTCTACTTTTGAAGTCTTGCTTTTTGCTTTTGTCATGAAATCATGACAGTTCTGCTTTCGTACGCTTCCTCTCTTTCTTTTGTCATGAAAATGTGACATGTCGCGATATCATGACACTTTTCAAACTTACTTTCTCTCTCCTATTTTAGTCACGAAAATGTGACATGTCATGAAATCATGACACTTTTACTTACTTGTTCTCTTTCTTTGAACTTGTCACGAAATCATGACACTTTTCCTTCTTTTTCTCTTCCAACATGTCGCGAAATCATGACATTTTTCTACTTTCTCTTTCTCTTCCAACATGTCACGAAATCATGACAGTTTTTCCTTGCTTTTTCTCTCTTCCAACATGTCATGAAATCATGACAATTTTTCTTACTTTTTCTCTCTCTTCCAACATGTCACGAAATCGTGACAGTTTTTCCTTGCTTTTTCTCTCTCTTCCAACATGTCACGAAATCATGATAGTTTTTCTTGCTTTTTCTCTCTTCCAACATGTCGCGAAATCGTGATAGTTTTTCCTACTTTTTCTCTCTCTTCCAACATGTCGCGAAATCACGATAGTTTTTCCTACTTTTTCTCTCTCTTCCAACATGTCATGAAATCGTGACAATTTTTCTTGCCTGTTGTATATGTCGCGATATCGTGACACTTTTCTTACTTGTCTTTTTTCTTTGATCTTTTGCATATGGGCCACTTCGGTCTTCTTGGAAAATCACTGTACATACTATGAATAACCTTTGAACTCCTGTCTTCTGCATCTGAATAGCTTTTGAACTTCCTGTCCATTGCATCAATAGATCTATCTGACTGTGTTGACAACAATGACAATATTGTTGTTGCACCTTGCTCAACAATCTCCCCCTTTGGAATTTTTGGCAACACATGTGCAATTTCCTGTAACTCTTCTCCCCCTTTGACAATAATACCAAAGGGCTACTGCAGACTCCCCATGAGTCCATGCACAACATTCTCAGGCAAAATTTATTACACTTAGCAAAAATCATGAACATGAGCAAAAAGATAATCAAATACTTAAATGCTCCCCACGAGAATGTGATCCCTGTAGCTAGTCAATTCTTGGGAAGTGTGACCACTCCCAATTTATTGCGAAGGTACTCAAAAACTTCCTTGGGCAATGGTTTTGTGAAGATATCTGCTACTTGCTCTGTAGTTGGAACAAAATCCAACTTAACCTCACCTTCTAGCAACTTTCTCCTTCAAAAAGTGATACCCATAGCAATGTGTTTTGTGCGTGAATGCATAACCGGATTCTTGGAGATGTTAATGGCATTGGTGTTATCACACTTAAGTGATATTGGCTCACTGAAGCTAATACCAAGATCTTTCAGGGTTTGTTTCATCCACAATACCTGCGTACAACATGTTGTCGCTGCAATATATTCTGCCTCTACTGTCGATAAAGAAAGCGACTCTTGTTTCTTACTGTGCCATGCGACCAATCTGTCTCCAAGATAGAATGCACCTCCACTGGTACTCTTTCTATCATCGACACCTCCTGCCCAATCTGCATCTGAATACGAAATAAGGGTGAAGTCTTTACCTTTCGGATACCATAACCCATACTCCATAGTACCCTTGAGGTACCGAAGAATCCTCTTCACTACTGTCACATGAGTCTCCTTGGGATTAGCCTGAAATCGTGCTACCATGCATACTGCCTACAAAATATCTGGTCTGGTAGCTATCGAGTACAGTAAGCTCCCAATCATAGATCTGTACATGGTTTGATCAACAGGTGGAGATTTGTCATCCTTGCTCAACTTGCAACTTGTCATCATGGGAGTGCTAAGCTGGCTTACAATCCTCCATTGTGAACTTTTTTAACATCTCTTTCACATATTTAACTTGAGAAATAAATATGCCCTTCTTATTTTGATTAACTTGCAACCCGAGGAAATACGAAAGTTCACCAATCATTGACATTTCAAATTCTTTCTGCATCTTATTTGCTAAATATTTACACGACTCATCTTTGCTGCTGCCAAATATGATATCATCTACGTATACAACAAGAACAATAAGATGCCCATTTTCTGTTTTGACATACAAATTACTATCCACCATACCTTTCTTAAACCCTTGTTGAGTGAGATAGTTGTCTAGCCTTGCATACCATGCTCGGGGTGCCTGTTTTAAGCCATATAATGCTTTCTTCAACTTGCAAACCAAGTTGGGATCATCACCAAGTTGGAAACCATCTGGTTGCTCAATATAAACCTCTTCTTCAAGTTTCCCATTCAAAAACGCTGATTTCACATCCATTTGATAAACTTTGAAATTCTTGTAGACTGCTAAAGCCAGAAACATTCTAATTGCCTCTAGTCTAGCTACTTGGTGCAAAAGTTTCCTCAAAGTCAATGCCTTCAACTTGTGCATAACCCTTACATACCAATCTTGCTTTATTTCGACTACCTGTCCGTCTTCATTCAATTTGTTTCGAAAAATCCATTTAGTCCCGATTATATTTTTATTTGCAGGTCTAGGTACTAACTCCCAAGTTTTGTTTTTCTCGATCTGATCTAATTCTTCATTTATTGCCTTCATCCAACTTTCATCTTTGCTTGCGTCAGCAACATTTTTGGGCTCAATGCTGGATAATAGAGAGTAGTTACTTACTACTCTTCTTCTTGTCTGAACACCAACTTTGGGGTCTCCAATTATTTGCTCTCTAGGATGATTTTTTTGCCAGTTGCTTGTTTTGAATTTCTTATTTTCTTCCACTTCTGAATCACAACTTAAATCATCTGAGTCAATTTTCTGTATCTTTTTCATTTCGTTTTCCTCATCTCCTTCAATAACCTCTTCATAAATTGGGTAGTTCTTTTCATAGCTAATTACTCGTTCTCTACCTTCATCAAATTTAACATCGACACTGTCCACAATTTTCTTTAGCCTCTTGTTGTAGCATTTGTAAGCTTTGCTTTTTGATGAATAACCAACAAAAATACCTTCATCCGCTCTATCTTCAAACTTACCAAGATTATCTTGAGTTCTTTTGATGTAGCACTTGCTGCCAAAAACTTTGAGGTATTTTGTTGTTGCCCTTTTACCGAACCACAACTCATAAGGAGTTTTGCTTTCATGTGTTCTCAGCATGTACCTATTTTGGATATACACCACAGTATGGACTGCTTCTTTCCAAAATCTATCTGCTACTCTGCTTTCAGCCAACATAGTCCGTGCCATTTCTTGCACTGTCCTGTTCTTTCTTTCTACCACTCCATTCTGCTGAGGTGTCTTGGCTGCTGAAAACTGTCTCCTAATACCGTATTTTTCACAGTACTCTATAAACTCCTCTGAAATGAATTCTCCTCCTCTATCTGATCTTAAACATTTGATCCTCTTTCCTGTTTCATTCTCAACTTGGTTTTTGAAAGTCTTGAACATTTCAAAAGCTTTTGATTTATGCTTCAAGAAAAATATCCATGTCATTCTGGAATAGTCATCAATGCACAACATAAAATATTTGTCACCATTTATGCTTTGTGTTCTCATGGGTCCACATAAATCAGTGTGTATTAGTTCCAAAGGTTTGCTTGTGTAGTACTCTTTTGTTTTGAATGTGACTCTAGTTTGCTTCCCCTTTTGGCATGAAGCACAAATGTTGTTTGCAGGTTTGTTGATGGTGGGAATATCTCTCACTACCCTTTTTGAGTTGATTTTTACTAGATTATCAAAACTGATATGACCGAGTCTCTTGTGCCACAACCAATTTTCTTCTTCCTGTCCAATAAAACAAGCTCCTTCGAAGTCTCCGAGAGCGTGTACAGGTTTCCAGATGTCCTTGATCCAGTTGCTATCAATTTTCCACTATTTTTTTTTTTGACTTCACAACCCTGCTTCTTAAAAACTACTTCATGACCTTTATCACAAATCTGACTTACGCTCAACAAGTTATGTTTCAAACCATCCACAAACAAGACTTCTTCTGACTTAATTTTTTCGTCACTAATTTTAACCGAACCTTTGCCAACTATCTTAGCTCCATCATTATTTCCAAACTTTCTTGAACCACCTTCATATTTCTGTAACTTCTCAAATTTTTGTTTGTCACCTGTCATATGACTGGAGCATCCACTATCAAGTATCCATGGTACATATTTATTCTGTG
The DNA here is from genome assembly GCA_028583015.1 of Wollemia nobilis. Taxonomy (NCBI): domain Eukaryota; kingdom Viridiplantae; phylum Streptophyta; class Pinopsida; order Araucariales; family Araucariaceae; genus Wollemia; species Wollemia nobilis. Next base: position 565,467 of record JAQPPZ010002969.1, read on the forward strand.
CTTTAAATGTTGTTTGTACGATTAAGGATTCCTTTTCTTCCTTAAGTCGCTCTTTTTCTTTCCACTCCGTTTTGATAGTAGTTTTGGGCTCTTGTTTTGCCTTTCCCTTATCAATAGCTTGTGCATGTTTTTTGAGAAGTTTTCTATTTTGTCTCATCCTATTTGGTTGAAATTTTCTTCCCTGAAACTGATTTGATGCAAATGTACTTCTACAGTTTCTTGCAATGTGCCCAAAATTATGACAGTTATAACATTCTACTTGTATAATTCATCAAAGGAGAAAAAGCATTTCTATTGGTGAAATTCCTTGGTCTTACATTATATTTGCAGTCTGAGATTTTATGTCCATAGCCATTGCATTTAAAATAGAAACCAGAAAAGGGATAATTGAACCTGGGTGATGGTCTTTGCCATGTTGTCGTAGGAGCCATAGGTCTTCTTCTTCTTTGATGTGTGACATTGGTGAATCCATCATTGTCAATTCTCCTTTCGTGCCTGGCATTATTGCTTTCTTTTGCATGAGACATTTTTCCTTGATCAACCTGTTTCTTATCTTCATTCTTTATGGATTCTACATTTCTGGCCTTTGATCCATTTGATGATTCTCCTTCGATGAAACCCAGACCAAATTTGATGCCTGCAGGCCTTTGGTCATTTATAATCTTATCCCGACTTCATAGAACTTTCTTCGCGTTTGTGATAGCAACTAATTTTGTGATTCATCTCTTCTATCTGCATCCGTAAACCAACATTCTCTTCTTCTAGTTTGCAGCAATAATCTATTTTCATGGTAATTTGTACTTCGAGATCTTCAGATATTTTCTTGTATTCTTCTATCTATACTTTCAGATTGGTTATGATTTCATTTGCATCCTCAAGATTTTTTGAAATTTTCTTATTCTTTTTCCTCTCTATTTTCCACTCTTCAAGTGCAGAGATCAACTCACCTTCTAGATCTACTTCAGCCTCAAGGTTTTCACCACATACTTCAGAGTTCACTCCTTCTTCCTTTTCTGATTTTACTTCTTCAAATGCCATGAAAAGAGCTTCACCTATTTCCTCTTTAGAATCCTCTTTTGGAGGAGTGATGGGTATTGTGTATCCACTAACTACTGAATCCCAGATGTCGTATCCCAAAGCACAGAGATATGTCTACATCCTGATTCTCTAGAACGCGTAATTAGATCCGTCAAACAATGGTGCTTTGTTTGATGAGAAGCCTTCACCACCTGCCATTGTGTTACTTCCAAGATCACCCTAGCCGGTTAAGCTTGTACAAGAACTTAGCTCTGATACCAATTGTTAGTCTTACAATGACATTGAGAGGGGGGGTGAATCAGTGTAGCTCTATAAACTTAAATTTATAGCTCTTAATACCACAACAATTAAAACTTATTACTAGATACAACAAGTATAACAAAAGAGCATCACACAACACAAGATTTAACGAGGTTCACCAATGTGGCTACTCCTCAAAAATTGACTGCTTGGACTACCATCCAAATCTAGCCTTTGCAAAGCACCAACTTTACAATCAATTTACCAACACCCACTGGAAGGAGCACCAACCCCTATTTATCTACACCAACAAAAAGAAGCACCAACCCCTTATTTATCTGCACCAACAGAAAGGAGCACCAACCCCTTATTTATCTACACCAATAGAAAGGAGCACCAACCCCTTATTTATCTGCACCAATAGAAAGGAGCACCAACCCCTTATTTATCTGCACCAACAGAAAGGAGCACCAACCCCTTATTTATCTTTGCTTTTGCAAGACCCTGACTGGTCTTCTTCACCTTTGCATTCTCTGCACTCTACTCTCTCTGCAATCACTTCCACCTCTCTTACTTCAATCTTCTCCCTTTCACTCTACTCTCTCTCCAATCACTTCACACACTCTGCTTCGTTACAGTCAAACTTCACGATCGTCTTCTCCATTTTGTGCACTCTGCTCTCTTTGTGAATTTTGCACTTAGCATGATTCGACATGACTTGCTCTCTACGCACAATGATCGTATTTCACACACATTCGACCATCTTCTCAATTCTCCAAACAACCCTCCTTTTATAACAATATTTTTTATGATGAAAACCCTAATCTTAGTCGACTGTAAATCCTAATCTTAGTCGGCTTTCATAACAACTGTAAACCCTAATTTTAGTCGATTGTCATCGGTCTTCATCGACTTCAACTCAAGAAGATGTTCGGTTTATCCATCGCTTGATGATTTCATTCTGGACAGACCCTATAACCGCCATACTGACTTTTGATCACTCTTCGTATTTTAACAGTATGAAATCACTTTGTAACTACCCCTGTAAATGTCGTAGTGATGTCGGTCCACTGTCATACTTCTCATTTCAGTCGGGTTCTCCTTCTTGACTTGCGCATTTATGACCTATCATGAAATCGTGACATTTCTACCTCTATAGCTTCTTTTGTTGTTGTTGCCACGAAAATACATGTCACGATATCATGACACTTTCACCTCCGTACGCTTTCTCTATTCTTTTGTCATGATATCATGACATTTTTGCCTCCGTAGACTTCATCTTTTCTTTTGTCATGATATCATGACATTTTTGCCTCCATATACTTCGTCTTTGCTTTTGTCATGATATCGCGACACTTCTGCTTCCATAGACTTCGACTTTGCTTTTGTCGCGATATCGTGACACTTCTGCCTCCATAGTCTTCAACTTAGCTTTTGTCATGAAATCATGACACTTTTGCTTTCGTACTTAGCTTCTTTGCTTTTGTCATAAAATCGTGACACTTCTGCCTTTGAAGTCTTCTTCTCTACTTTTGTCATGAAATCGTGACACTTTTGCTTCCATACTTTACTTCTTTGCTTTTGTCATGAAATCGTGACACTTCTACTTCCGAAGTCTTGCTTTCTACTTTTGTCATGAAATCGTGATAGTTCTACTTCCGTACGCTTCCTCTCTTTATTTTGTCATGAAAATGCGACATGTCGCGATATCGTGACACTTTTCAAACTTACTTTCTCTCTCCTATTTTAGTCACGAAAATGTGACATGTCACAAAATCGTGACACTTTTCTTACTTGTTCTCTTTCTTCGAACTTGTCATGAAATCGTGACACTTTTTCTTACTTTCTCTTTCTCTTCCAACATGTCACAAAATCATGACAGTTTTTCCACTTGCCTTTTTCTCTTCCAACATGTCACGAAATCGTGACAATTTTTCCTATTTTTCTCTCTCTTCCAACATGTCATGAAATCATGACAGTTTTTCTTGCTTTTTCTCTCTCTTCCAACATGTCATGAAATCACGACAGTTTTTCTTGCTTTTTCTCTCTCTTCCAACATGTCGCGAAATCGTGATAGTTTTTCCTGCTTTTTCTCTCTCTTCCAACATGTCACGAAATCGTGACAGTTTTTCTTGCTTGTTGTATATGTCGCGATATCGTGACACTTTTCTTACTTGTCTTTTTCTTTGATCTTTTGCATATGGGCCACTTCGGTCTTCTTGGAAAATCACTTGTACATACTACGAATAACCTTTGAACTCCTGTCTTCTGCATCTGAATAGCTTTTGAACTTCCTGTCCACTGCATCAACAGATCTATCTAACTGTGTTGACAACAATGACAATACTGTTGTTGCACCTTGCTCAACACAAAGTCCCCGTATGAACTCCCCTTACCAACACTAAGCATCCACAAACCATATTGTAGCTATCCTTATTGAATTCCATAGTCACACCCGCATCATTCATCTTACTAATGGATATAAGATTTCTTGCCAAACCTAGAATATGTAGCACACTAGGAAGGGTTTTAACTCTTCCATATTTTAACCTCAATTTGACTCTTCCTTGACCTATTATTTTTGTGTTGAATTGTCTCCCAAGAAGACTTTACCTCCATTTATATTTTCATATTCATGGAACCCCTCCATATGAGGAGTCATATGAAAAGAAGCACCTGAGTCAGTTAACCATGAGTCATGGTGTTCATTTGAACACGTTGCAACTATGAATAGGTCCCTTGAATCTTCATTTGTGGTCTTTATTTTTGTAAATGTTCCTTCATAAACATTTTTAGATCTACAATATCTTTTATAATACCCTATTTTACCACACTTCCAACATTTCTTTTTGTCAGAAACAACAATTATTCTCCTAGATTTTGATCTTCTTTCTCCTAATTTTTTTTTCTTTCTTAAGAATGACCTCTCACAACCAAGACATCCTTCTGATGATAATACTCAGAATATTTTCATCTCATTTCCTCAGATAGAAATATTCCTACTATATCCTCTACTTTCAATGTAGAAGTAGCATTGGAGATATCCATAACTATGTTATCCTAGGAGTTAAATAATGAACAAAGTAAAGTAAGACACTTTTCCTCTTCATCCATTTTTGCATCTACAAATTTTAATTTAATTAACACTGTGTTAAAAGAATTCAGATGTTCAGTCAGAGAGTCACCATCATTTATTAAAAGAGAATACAACTTCTTTTAGAGAAAGAGTTTATTTACCAGTGACTTTGTCTGATATAGTGCTCCTGAATTTTTCCATAACAACTTTGTTGTGGCCTTTGTCAATACATTCAATAATACTGAATCAGATAAGCACAATCTAATAGATCTCCTTGCCTTTCTATAAATATTTAGCCATTCCTCATCCATTTTTTCTCTTGGTTTTACTCCTGAGACTGTGACCCACTGATCTTTATCCACCAATAGATCCTCCATCTTGAGTTTTCATAACTCAAATTTTATCCATTGATTTTTTGATCTCTATCCATGTGCTTCCTATCATTTTCCTTCACCTAGATTCTTTTGTGCATTGCTCCTACTCAAGAATCAATTTATCCTAGGATTGAAACCCTTATTCCATGAAACAAAGCTAAAACCTAGCTCTGATACCAAATGAAGATAAATAACACCCCGATAAACAAATTCTAGAAAATTAGTAATTGCAAAATAAATAAAAGAAGAGAAGAAGAACACATTACATAAGAATTTATCCTAGAAAACCCTTTCGAGAAAATTCCTAACAAGCATATTTCTTTATTGTATAGACTTGACCGTATCTAATATAATAATATCCTTTCACTCACTTTTTGCTTGTGATTACATTTCTTGAAAATTCATTACCAAACCCTCATGCAAGTGTTGCTTTATATACCAAAAACACAAGAATTTTTATAATACCATGGGCACAAAACCATGGACCAATATTACATTAACCCAAAAACACCCATATGGGTCTAAAAATAGATTAAAACCCCAAAGCATTTCCCAGGGGCTACCGCCCTTGGACCCTCAAAATAGGGGTTGTCGCCCTCATACCCCTACTCAGGATCTGATCTAGCCTCGAACCCTAATGAGAAAATTTTTACAGAGTGTGAAGTCCTTTTAGAGTTAACCCCTCCTTAATAACATGGAAAATATTCAACATAATTCCAACAAGACATTGCTAATGAATGAAAATATACAAGATTGAAAGGAATTGGAGAACCAAAAGTGGAGCATGTATGGAGTCCTAAAGTGGAGTACAATTTGAATGAAGAAAGTGAAATGTGGTACATGTTATTTTTAACAATGGAGGAGGAAGCACATGTTGAGGCACATTGAGCAAATGAGGATTGGTATAAAGAGAAAATTTGCACAAGTGAAGATGCCAACATGGAGTGTGCACAAGGACACAAGATAGAATAACTGGTGATACTGATACAAGTGTTAAGGATAGCACATAGAGATGCAGAGGATGGTATTCAAGCACAAGGACAACTATAAGAAAGTGTGTAGAGACCATAATTGAAACTCATATATTTGCAAAAGAGGTCATGAAACATAGGTGCACAAGGAAGTGGTCAAAGACTATTTGCTAGTGTTAATTCATCAAGTGATGAAGACCATCCATCCATGGAGAAGAATATTGCTATAGTAGCAGGTAAACATAAATGTCCATATTTTTTGGGTGACGAAAAGGAGGACCCAAAATGCCATATTGGTAGACGTAAAACAATATGGCAAGCTAATAAAGTTGATGATGAAGGATCCAAGCTGAGATTATTTTTTACCACATTATGGGGAGTCGCAATGGACTGGAATTTAAAGAGAACAAATTCATTCATGATGTGGGTTGAATTAAAGGATGAATTCACCAAGGAATTAAACTCAATGATGATACTAAAATCATCATAGAAATATACTCCATGAAGTAAAGGAAATAAAAATATAAAGATAAGTAGCCTAGCAATTTAAAAAGTAGGCAAGGAGCAACAAACAACAGTTATAGGAACAATTGCCAAGAAAGATGTCAACCACAACAAGGGAATAGACCACAAGGTGGATAAGGTCCATTATGGTATTATTTGGTTGGAAGACCAATAATATAATTTTGAAAATGCCAAGAGTGGGGGCACTTCACAAGAAATTGTTGAAATATGCCAGTTATAGGAAACACCAAAAACAACAATAGGTTAATGTATCGATGGTGCAGGTTGGAAAATCATAGTGAGGCTAATTTCCTAAAGAAGAAAAGTTCAAGTAATTCATAGAATGTCAATTTCATTGATATTTAAGAGCCCTTGTAAGACTAACAAAACAAAGAAAATATTGAAGAGCCTTTGGACGACCAAAAAAATAAAGAAAATCATGTGTTAGTAGTAACACATGCTTGAGCAAGAAGGCCAAGCAATATCTAGATCCTACCATAAAAAAGGAGAAATGGCAGGAAACACATATTCAAGTAAAGGAAGAAATGTGAAGGATCAATAAAGAGAAGTTATTGCAAAGGAAAAAAACTTAAAAGACCCATCATAAGTATAGAAGAGGAAGAGACATCAATGCAACAACTGGTAACACAAGTATTGAATATAAGGTATGGAGGTAAAGATATCCAATTTACTATGCATAATACCAGAGATTTATGTGATGGTTGGAGAAATGACATAGAAAATAAAAATGGTGGATCTATGATGCCAACAAGAAGCAACTAGGATAAGAAGAGATTGATTCATCAATCCAACAATGTTGATGATTGATGCTAGAAACAAGCTGGTATTGGTATATATCAAGTTTTTGAACCACAAGTTGATGTAAGTCATTGTTGATGGAGGTACCAATGTGAAAATATTGCTAGAAAGATATGGAGAAATTTACAAATACCATTTTTATGATCTCTAAATTTTAGATTATACAGTGCAGACTAATATGGTATTGAAATGAAAGCAGTTCTAACTGCACAAAAAGTGAAGATCATCAACCAGGAATTCATCATGGATTTTATGATTATTACCATACAAAAACCTACATATGATGCATTGTTGGGATGAGGATGGTTGCACATGGTGAAAGTTAATCACAACTAGGAGAATGATCACTTGAAATTTAAGAAGGGCCAACATAAATACATGATAAATTTGAAAAACCAATCTATTAATGAAGATACTGTGCTATCCGATAAATTGATAAGCTCATCATCAAAATTATGATAATAGGAAAGATCCAAATAAAATGGTATGTTAGAGCTATAAGAGTGCATAGAGAATGAGAAGCACTCAAATAGCAGATTTCTTCATTGGTAGATGGAAGACTATGAAGTGTTCCAACCAAACTGCATGGATATTCATGCAAAAGCAAACACCAACCATGATGAATGAAGAAGTGTGTAATCGATGGGCAAGTGCAGTAAAAATGTAAAGTGTGTACCCAAAAAAGAGGAGGAAACGTAAATAATCCCAAATAATTTTACATAGTATTGGTAACATTGTAAATTGACGAGAATCCAACACACCTAAACAATGTGGCTAAAGTGGCTAGAAAACTTGATACCATACATTATGAAGGTCCAAATATGACACAAGTTAATATCAACGAAGGTGATGAAGATATGATGATCCATTGCAGAGGCAATTAGGACCTTGTGTTAAAAGCAATAACTTTAAATAAAATTATATGGTACAAGGATGCCTTTACTTAGACATACAAAGACTTAAAGGAAATCCTACCTAAACTATGTGTGCATTGGATTATGTTGGTTTTTGGTGCACAAATAGTAAGAAGAAGGTCGTATAGAATGAATCTATAGTATGAGGTCTTTGTCAAAGAAAATATAGAAAAGATGTTGGATGTAGGAATAATATTTAAAATGATGGTGAATGATTGGGTTTCATTAATCATGACCAACTTGAAGAAGTAAAGTAACCAAATTTACATCTATGTTGATTTTAGAAGTTTGAATGCAGTAACCATAAAGGATCCCTTACTAATTACATTTATTAATTTGATTTTGGAGTAAGTAGCCAGATGTGAAATTTATTCATTTTTGGATGGATTTTCAAGATATAATCAAATCAATATAGTTGAGGAGGATAATTGGAAAGCTAATTTTGTAGTGGATAATGATATTTATGCATATAGTCAAATGCCATTCGATTTATGCAATACCATAGCTATGTTCTAGAGAATCATTTTGTATATTTTTGAACAAATGTTCAATAGGAAGTTTAAAGTATTTTTAGATGATTGGTATTTATATAGAAAAAAGGAAAAACATCTAAAAGCATAAGAAGAATACATGATATTGTGTGTGAATGGTTGATTTCTCTTAAATCCAAAGAAATGTAAGTTGTTGGTACCATATGAAAAATTGTTAGAGCACATTGTATGCAAAGGGTTGAAGACAAATCCCAACAAGATCAAAGTTTTTATGAGAATGAAAGAGCCATATGATGTTAGTTCATTGAAGTCCTTCTAAGTACATGTTAGGTATTATCAATGGTTCATCAAGAATTTTGCATAAATATCTTACCCATTGGATGTTTTGACATGCAAAACTATTACTTTTATATGGATAGAGGAGCATAAAAAAAATTGAGTTGAAGGCAAATCTAGTTTGTGCACCATTCTGGTATTTCCATATTGGGAGAAATAATTTCATGTCCATGCTAACATGTCCAATTTACAAATATGGATTGGCCCAGGAGGGACATCTTGAGTTGGATTAGCCCATTTATTTTTCAAGTTAGTTGTTGTCATGAACGAAGAGGAATTACAACATAATATAATGAGAGGCTTTGGGTATGGTATATGTAGTCCAAAAATTTACACATTATCTGGTTGTCAATCCTTTCGCTTTCTACATTGATCATCAAGTACTACTATACCTGATCAACAAACCAACTATCCATGGATGAGTTAGAAAGTGACTTGCCACATTGTAAGAGTTCATGTTTTATGTTGTGGTGATACTGAAAAGAAACACATAATAGCAAATCAACTATCACGAATTTGCTCGAGAGGACCTACAAAAGGAGTATCAAATGAATTTTTAAATGCTTGTTTATTTTAAATAATTGTGCTACTATCGTGGTACAAACATGTTGGAGAATACTTGTTGATGGAAGAACTACCAAAGGATTTGATGGTAGCAGAGAAGAAGGACATCATCAAATTAACACCATTCCAACTGATAGTTTGTTTATTATAAAAAATCAAATCTGGTGGAGTATTGCGGAGATGTCTAATGGATGAAGAAGTTAACACAATGTTGAGAGAATCTCATGAAGGATTTGTAGGAGGGAATATGGGGTCAAATGTGATGGCAAGAAAAGTGCCTCTAATAGGGCTATGATGGACCATCTTCTATAGAGATGCAAAGGATTTTGTGATGCATGCGATACATGCTAGTGATATGGGAGATCACTAAGGAGGGACTTTATGCTGTTACACACATTAGAGTTACGGGAATTGTTTGAAATATGGGATCTAGATTCTTTTGGACCACTAAGAACTAGCAAGAGGTAGTGTATGTATATTGTGATGGTGATGGAATATCTGACAAAGTGGGTAGAGGTAAGGGAATTGCCTAATAATTTTACAAGGAGAACTACATATTTCTTGTATGAGCAAGTGATAAAAATAATTGACATACTTATATAGTTGACAAGTGATCATGGAGGACACTTTGTAAATGAAATTACATAAAATATTATCACATAATTAAAGATTTTGCACACATGATCAAGTTCATATTACCACAGGACAAATGGGTAATCAAAAGTGATAAATAGTATCTTGGTTTTGATAATGTATAAAATGTGTGGAATTGAATATGTTAATTGGGAGGAGATATTACTAATAGTTTTATGTATATATAGAACTATATATAAGCCAACAAAAAATGATACACTATTCCAATTGATGTATGGGTATGAGGCAGTCGTGTCAGTTGAGTTCTTGGTACCGAGTTTGAGAATGGTATGCATAATTATTTGGATGACCAAGAGATATTGGAAGAGAGACTAGTGACACTGATTAGACTATACAAGAAGAGGGTGATGGCACAATGGGCAATGAAGATTGCTCAATGTTAAAGGAGATTTTGGCATAACAAGCACTTGAGGAATATGAAGCTAAAGTTGATGGTATTGAATTTCACTGACAAGAGAGAGATCAAGCCATGGAAATTGAAGACTTTATGGCTTTGACCCTTCTAGGTAGAAGAGATGATGGACAATGACACAGTCAAGTAGAAGAAACTAGATGGGACATTGTAGCTTGAGACAATTAATGGTTCAATATTAAACCCATATAAGATAAAATCATAAGGGAATATGATTAATCTTATACCAAATGAAGAGGAAGTGAGTATAAAAAATATGACTATAACATTAAATCAGTATTCAAAATATTTAAGGGTATCTTGGTCTAAGAATATAGGGAATTGAGTTGGACAAAGAAAGAAGATGGTGCATAAGAAAAAATGACTTAGAATTGGCATGGTTTTTTGGAAGTGTATAACCCATAATTAAACAAGAGGAATTGCAATATAATCCTACATAGCATAGAAGGATACAAGTACATGTAATATTTTTAGAAGAGAGTTTGGGATCATTGGAAGAAGAGGAACCACAAAGAATTATGGTAGTGGATGATAGGTAGGAAGAACCACAAGAACCACCAAAGCACAAACCTTGAAGTGAAGGTAATGAGTATGAGGGAATGGGTTTATTGATAGCTAGTGGACATGCATAACTAATAATGTGTGAAGAAACGTGGTAGATATAGGAGAAAATTGAGAAATTGTAAAGCAAAAATTAATTTAAGAAGAAAATATGCACAAGAGATTGAGAGGCCATGAGATGATATTCAAGCAAGAAGACAAGAAGCTAGAAAACTTATAATAAATAAAATACTATGGAGAGACATATTTGAAATATCATCATCTAAAGGAGAAGTTGGGAACTTGAGAGAAGAATCCAGTAGTACATCCTTGACAAGTTCAAGTAGTGAAGAAGATTATTGGAGCAATAACAACTGAAGCTTGGAACTTGGAAGAAGAGTGAAGAGAAAAATACCAAGGAGATTACAAGTATCCCAGTCGAGGATGAATGTCAACAAGTAACTCAAAACTAGAATAACTTTGAGGAAGTAAGGAAGATGATAAGGTGAAGTCATAGTTTGCTACTAAATTTAAATGATTTCTTGAGGAGTCAAAGTGGTCCGTAAGGACTACCAAACATCCCAAGGCATGTATTTCAATTCAGTAATTTAGACTATCTATGAGGATCGTCAAGTTGCCTAGACCATCTAAGTTTGCCTAGCCAAGGGGGAGGTTGGTTGGATTCTTTATTGGCTATTTGAGGGGAATGTTTTTTCCTCAAAATTTTCCTAGGCTATGTAGTCAGTAGGATGGCCTAACAGGACCATCTCTTGTGGCACAAAAAGCAATCCGATATTAAATAATTACATGGAGGTCCATCAAGACCACCCCATGGCTATCAAAGAAATAAGAGACCTAAAATATATATTTGGCTATATGAAGTGAGGATCAAACCAACACAAATCAATGAAGGTTGTTCAAAGGAAGTACATAGATAAATATATGCATTTGAGTTTGGAGGATCATCACAGTGAAGATGGCAATGACAAAGACAACCATGGAGGGGGTGGTGAACAGTCAAACCACCCAGGCCATATACAATAAAATGATAGGAGATGATGACAAGAAGATTGTGTTGTATATTTTGAGTCTATAAGAGTTGTCATTGATGTCAAGATAGAAAGATGGCATTGTTGATTTATGTCAAAACATGAAGTTGTCATTGATGCAAGAAGTGAATCACCACTGACATCGAATGGTTGAAAGGTGTAAGTGAAAAAACATCATAGCACACTCGCAATATTATGAATGACAAATTTGAATGGATTTTATTAAAACCAATGGTGGCAATTTTAATGGTTTTTATTAAAACCAATGATGACAATTTTAATGGTTTTTATTAAAACCAATGGTGGTAATTTTAATGGTTTTCATTAAAACCGTGTGGGCAAGTTGCAAGGTTTTTTAAAAATTGAGGATGCCCTAAAGTTTGGTTTAAAAGACCAAAGGACATTTAATTATTAAATTAAAAATAATTAAATTCTTCAAAAGAATTTAATTTATTATATTTAATAAATTAAATAAGCTAAAGTTTGGGTGCTTTAATAAAGTTTGGGCGCATACTATAAAGCTTGAGCGCCAGGTTATTCATGGGTATGGTTTACCCCTCTTCCGTTGACGTCACCGCGTTCTCATCGCCGACATGAAGAAATAAAGGCACATGTTATATAAATACCATAGCCTTCTCAAAGGTTAAGCATCCTCTCATCTGCCGAAATAATTGATCTTCGAGCTTTACAAAATTTCTCCTTGTGGAGAAACAGTTCGTGTGAAGACTTAGGGCAGTGTGAGAGAAGAAGCCAAGACGTGGCTTGTGGAAATCAAAGGGTGCAAGGGAGTGGAGGCTCCAAGGGAGCACGTGGCTCCACGTCATTGGGAGCCAAGGTGAAAGCGCTTAAGGAGAGAAGCACTTCGTGCAAAGCCAAAGTGGTAACATTCTTTTATTTGATATTTGATTTTTGACTTAGGCTAAGGTTAGACTTAGGAGAAATAAGGAGGTAAATGGTTTGATTAGTTCCTAAGTTAAAAAGGATTTTTGTGGGTTTTATAAAAGTGTTAGGTGAAAGTTTAATTGGTGGATAAAAGCTCTTTTACCTTAGAAAAGGAAATATTAGTTATTACATTATTTATTATAAGTTTTATCTTTAAAGTGCAATAATAAAATAGGGAGTCATAAGTAGAAAAATAGTTTGATTTTTGAAGAATAAAATTCTGAAGTGGCTTATGACAAATATGTTTAATTGAGATCAATTTGTGATGTCCTAGGGTTTTGAGAAGTGAATATTCAAATTATTGTAGTGTTGGATATTATTTTAATATTGGAGTAATAAGGTGTATTCATGAATTATTTTATGCCTTGTATTGTTAACTAACCTTCTTGAGCTTGGTAAAGAAGTGTTTTATTGTTGTGGCAGTTTCTTGAATTTCCTTATCATCAAGAAAAAGGTATGGGCATATTATTCCAAATTTACATTGTGTGATTGGTGTTTCTGAAAATAAGTTTGGAGTGAAAAGGACTTGATTAGGGTTTCCTATTAAGTGTGTTGAGTTAATGCTTCAAGGTTTTCTGGAATAAAGAATTGTTGTTAAAACCTTGTTTGTTAAGCATTTTTGTTGAAGCCATTGGTTGTGTGAAGAACTTGAACTAGGGTTTGAAAAGAACATGAGTATCATTGCTATGTGAGGATTTTTTTATAAGCATTTTTTTTGAAGCCATTGGTTGTGTGAAGAACTTGAACTAGGGTTTGAAAATAACATGAGTATCATTGCTATGTGAGGATTGTTTTATAAGCATTGTTGTTGAAGTGAGTTGTTGAGAAAAAAACTTGAACTAGGGTTTGCAAAGATCATGAGTATCATTGTTATGTGAGATTGGTTTTTGAGTATTGTTGGAAACATTTTGAGTTGGTATTTATATGCTTGGACTAGGTTTTGTGAGAAATGGGTGTTTCATTGAGTGATTGGTTGAGTAGAGTTGGTTAAGCCTAGTCAAGTGGATGTGTGAAGTGATTGTTCAAGTTCCTGTAGACACCTAAAATGTGTCATGCTAAGGAAACTACTCATATGAGACATGCTAGAAGACCATATGGAATACCTTGGATAGATACCAAGGTATAGCATTTGTTTTTACCACTCAATTTGGGCACCTTTGCCTAGTCAATGCTAGCTGTTGCTGACACCTACGGTTAACAGTGTTGACCATGCCTGTCAGTCACGGTCAATACTCAGAATCAGTTGGCCTTAATTAGACCCAAAATTAGTTGCAACGATGAATTAGTTATGGATTGGAGTATTTTGAGCGAGGAAGGTTCTAGATCCTTCCATTCAACAAACTCAACTACCCAATATCATTCTTGGCTTCCTCATGAAGCCATCCCTAGCCCTTGGCAAATGCTATTTAACCCCCCATAAAATTAGGGAAATATATAGATGAATCTTGGATTGAAACACAACGAAGCCCTGTCAAATTGCATACTCACCTAGGTGCATTGAGAGGAACACTTTGGCTACCCAATTGGAGATCACATGGCATTTGGAGTCAAGGAGACTATGGAGGGCTAGTAAGAATCAAGAAAACTAATTTATCCCATTCCATCACCAAAATGAGAAATTCAACCACTAAATCTATCATAGGATACAAAGGTGACCCTTGACCATCAATTAGATAGAGAGATTCAGAGATTCAACCCTTAAATTGGAGTACAAACTCACTTCAAGCTCTGTCATGGCTAATAGTGCTCACTGCACTTTAGAGCCACGACCAGGGTAGTATCATTGATTTCCCTATTCTTTAGCCTTAGGATTGCTTATTGTTACTATATTATTTATATCTCATGTTAATTAGATTTATTAGGGACTTTGACCGGTGCAATTAAGGTTTTTAGTTATTTCCTTTCATTATTGCAATTATGCTACTAATGGATATTTTCATGCTTCCATGCCTTCAATTCAATAATTAGACCATTAGATAAATGCATATGCTTTTCCTTTACATGTTCTATGGTGTTATTTCATGATTAACATAGGTTTAATATATTTCTTGCGCTTTCTTGATTTCATGTTAATTACATCATCCTTTATGCAAGATTCTCTTAAAAGCCTCATCAAGAGAGGCCTCCTTTGTATCTAATGTTTCTTGTTGTTTATTGCATGTAGGATCAACAAGGTTTTGGTATGCAAGGCAACAAATGCCTCTAATTGTGGAGAAGAAGGTCATCAACACCTTGGAGCAGTTCATGTCTTTGTGGAAGAAATTTGGATTACACCTACCCTGGAAGATAATTTATCATGTTGTAATTATTGTATCAAAAGGGTATCCCTAAGAGGGATGAATATGTAATTTGGATTGATTTGAAATATTAATAAGAGAAGCATTTATTTCATTTTTGTATCATTTCTTGTCAATTTATATGTGTGCATACCCAATTTTACACAACGTTCAATGATTATAGCATTAGGTGTTAGTCTTTTGTATGGTACAATTCCATAAAACAAATTATTCTATATTCTAAATTGAGTTGAGAAAGTAATTAAGCATTAAATTGAATTTGAAGCATATTGAGTCTCTAAAAATTCTCCATATGTTTCTAAGAGAGTGATTGAAATTAATTGAGCATTGTGATGAGTATAGAGCATATTGAGTCTCTAATAATTCTCTTTATGTTTCTATGATATTGGACAAGTTTTGTGTGGACTTGTTGAGCAGATTTGAGGTAAGTCTTTGAGGAGACTTGTGGAATGATTTTGTGTGAGCTTTTGTGAAAGCTTACAATAAATATTTGGATAATTTCTTAAGAGGACTTATTGAGCAGATTTGAGCAAGTTCTAGAGAGGACTTGTAGAGAAGATTTGAGCAAGTTCTAGAGAGGACTTGTAGAGCATATTTGAGCAAGTTTTAGAGAGGACTTGTAGAGAAAATTTGAGCAAGTTCTAGAGAGGACTTGTGGAGCAGATTTTGACAAGTTCTAGAGAGGACTTGTGGATAAATTAGTATGAGCTTTTGTGGAATATTACAAGGAATATTTGAGACAATTCTTTGAGAAGACTTGAGAGCAGAGCTGATTGATTTGTTCAAACCTTGAGTTAAGGTTTAGAGCAGATCCAGCAGAGTTAAGTTAAGCCTTGAGTTAAGTCTTGAGGACAGATATCGAGGACTAATTTATGCTATACCGAAGGACTATGTTTAGTGCATATTTGAGGATAGGTTTGTGCCATACCAGAGATAAATATTGAGTAGATTTATGCTAGATCGAAAGATTGTGTTTAGTGTAGATTTGAGACAGAGCTTTGCAGGTGATAGAGCAGAGAGGACAGTAGTCTCTAGTGGATAGATATCCATTAGCTAGGGTAGTGAGGATAGGTTTTTTGAGTGGGAATAAGAGTCTTCAGTGGAGATATATCCACAAGCTAGTGTAGTGGAGGTAGTAGTATTTTAGAGGATCATCAACCAAAGTAGAGAAGGATTTCTCCTGTGGATAGAGATCCATGAACTTGATATAGGGGATTGGTGTCTCCTTTGGACAAAGTTCCATAAACATTGTAATAGGGAAAGGATTCCCAAGAGATTGATTGAGAAAATTTTAGTGAAATATTTTCTCTATGGAGTAGCCCACATTGGGTGAACCACGTAAATTATGGTGTCTCTATTGTGTGGTGATTTGTGCATTGCTTTGATTACTGCTGTTGATATTGCTATCTATGTTGGAAATTTGAGTTATTTTATGTTGTCATTGATGTCACATGGATCATTGATGTCACATTGAGTTTTGGTGGCAAAAGCACTTCATAGATAATCATCTATGATATTTTGGAGAGCATGGATATATACAGGGTTTTTATGAAAACCAAGGTAGGTAAAATAAAAGGTTTTATTTAAAACCATGGTGGGCTTATGTGGAAAGGGCTTTTCTTAAAAGCCAAGGTGGAATTTTGTTTCATCGAAAAAGGACCTCCGGTGATGAAGATATTAAAGTTTAAAGTTTAAGTTTAAATTAATGGAGGGCCGACCTATGTGCAATTAATGGAGGTTGGCATATATATATATATATGTAAAGGTTTCAATTTATTTTGGAAAGTGGGCATATTATATATCGTCGAAAAGCTTATTTTGAGGGCTATTTGACTAACTTATTTAGAAGGAGAAATAAGGTGTGTGTAAAGAGATATTTCTGATTTTGCAAAGGGGTTCCAAAAGTGAAGTTTGCCTTGTTCTTTTTCAAGAGGATTAATTCTTTCATGAGGTGACAAGGTATGCAATATTGTGATTTATTTTATTTTATGGTATAAGTGGTTTTGGGAGTGAAAAGGTTATGCAATGTTTTGATTTATTTTATTTTATGGTATAAGTGGTTTTGGGAGTGAAAAGGTTATGCAATGTTTTGATTTATTTTATTTTATGGTACAAGTGGTTTTAGGAGAGATAAGGAAGGTGTGCAATTAAAGGCCTTGGTGATGATTATTGAAAAGTGGAGTAATGTTGATTATTTTGTGATCTACTAACCCTTGTGAAGATTGGCAAAAGAATTTTGTGATTGTGGCAGATTTACAAAGAGGTTTTTTCATCTTCATAAAAGGTATGGGCACATTCTCCTATTGATTGTTTATGGTGGTTGATTTCTGAAATATCATTGGAGGGAAAAGGATTGTTTGTGGTTTCCTTTTCGAAAGTGGTTGGTTGAATGCTTCAAGGTTTTTCTGATTTGAGAGTTGAGTTTAAACCTTGTTTTATAAGCATAGTTGTTGAAGCCCATTGGTTGTGAAAGAACTTGAGTTAGAAAAGAACATGAGTATCATTGTTATGTGAGATTTGTGGTTGAGCATTGTTGGAAACATTTGAGTTGGTTGATACATACTTGGACTAGGATTGTGTGAGAGAGAGTTGTCCCTTGTGATGATTGGTTGAGTTGAGTTGATTGAGCCTAGTCAAGTGATGTGTGAAGTGATTGTTCAAGTTCTATAAAATAAACTATTCCATCATTCTATGTTGAGTTGAGATTGAGGTTAGAACATATTGAGTCTCTAACAATTCTCTTTATGCTTCTATGAGATTGACTTGAGTTGAGTTGAGATTGATTTGAGTTGAGTTGAGTTGAGATTGATTTGGGTTGAGAGTGAGATTAGAACATATTGAGTCTCTAACAATTCTCTTTATGCTTCTATGAAGTTAATTTGAGTTGAGATTGCCATTCATTATTGAGTTCATTTTGAGTACTACTTGAGCATGATTGATTGAGCCTTTGAGAAGGCCTTTGGGATAGATTTGAGGATAATGTTGAGATAGATTTGTGGATAGTTTTGGGCAAGTTCTTGGTGAGCTTGCTAGAGCAGATTTGGGCAAGTTCTTGGTGAGCTTGCTAGAGCAGATTTGGACAAGTTCTATGTGAGCTTGTTATTCAACATTTGACAAGTTCTATGTGAGCTTGTTAAGTAGGTTCTATGTGAGCCTATTGAGCAGGTTCTTAGTGAGCCTATTGATAGAGCTTTGGAGGTGACAGAGTATAGAGGATAGAGTCTCAATGGATAGAGATCCAGAAGCCAGCATAGTTGAAGATAGATCTGAGTGAGGAGTCTTCAAGTGGAGAGAGGTCCACCAATCAGTGCAGAGAGAGACAGAGTCTTCTAGAAGATCACATAGCCAGAGTAGAAGGGGAAAGAGTTCTCCTATGGAAGAGATCCATGAACTTGAGATTAGGGGATCAACATCTCCTTTGGACAGAGATCCATAAACTTTGTAATTGGGAGTGATTCCCAAAGAGATTGATTGAGAAAGTTTTAGTAAAATATTTTCTCCGTGGAGTAGCCCACATTGGGTGAACCACGTAAATTGTGGTGTCTCTATTGTGTATGGTTTTTGTGCATTGCTTTGATTACTGCTATTGATATTGCTATATTTACACAACATAATATTGAATTGGAAGAAAAAGTAAAAAGTGGTCTTATACTGTTCACCCCCCTCTCAGTATAAGCTTGTGTTCTTCAATTGGTATCAGAGCGGGTTCCTTCGAAAAGACTAACAGCTTGAGGGCAGATTCTACTGGGTTACAAGATGGAAAAATGGTATATTGATAGTGGGTGCTCTAGTCATATGACTGGGTATAAGAATAAGTTCATTTCCTTAAAAGGGAACAACAATCGGATCTATGAGATTTGGTGATAATGCTTCAACTAAAATCAAAGGGAGAGGAACTTTAAGTTTGGATGATGGAAAGACAACTACACAAGGTGTACTCTATGTTGAGGGTCTGAAACACAACCTACTAAG
This sequence comes from Wollemia nobilis, assembly GCA_028583015.1. Classification (NCBI taxonomy): domain Eukaryota; kingdom Viridiplantae; phylum Streptophyta; class Pinopsida; order Araucariales; family Araucariaceae; genus Wollemia; species Wollemia nobilis. Next base: position 584,660 of record JAQPPZ010002969.1, read on the forward strand.
TGTAAGTCAGCTTTGTGATCGAGGGTACACAGTTACTTTTTCCTCTACAGGATGCAAAATTAGGGAAACAAAATCAAGAAAGCTTGTTGCAACTGCAGAAAGAACAAATAACAATCTCTACATGTTCAGTGAAATAAAAAGGGAAAAATGTCTTTTATCTCAAGAAGAAGAGAGTTGGCTATGGCATAAAAGGTTGTGTCACTTGAATTTTGATAACATAGTAAGGATAAGCAACAAACAAATTGTCAGAGATCTACCAAAGATAAAAAGACCTTCAAATACAATTTGTGCACAATGTCAGTATGGAAAGCAGACAAGATCAAGCTTCAAGGCAAAAGAATATTCCTCTTCCAAGGTATTAGAATTGATTCATACTGATTTATGTGGGCCCATGAGAACTAAAAGTCTACAAGGTGAAAGTTACTTCATGTTGTTCATAGATGATTATTCTAGAATGACTTGGGTTGTTTTTCTGAAAGAAAAATCAGAGGCATTTGAGCATTTCAAAGTATTCAAAAAAATGGTAGAAAATGAAATAGGAAAGAAGATCAAGTGTTTGCGATCGGATAGAGGAGGGGAATTCATCTCTACAGAATTCATTGAGTTTTGTGCAGAACATGGAATCAGAAAAGAATATTCAATAGCCAGGACTCCTCAACAAAATGGAGTAGTAGAAAGAAAGAATAGAACTCTTGAGAATATGGCCAGAGCAATGCTAAATGAATAAAAAATTTTAGCTGGATTTTGGAAGGAAGCAATCAGTACAACAGTCTATGTTATGAATAGAGCTCAAGTTAGAACAAAGCAACATAAGACTCCATATGAGTTTTGGAAAGGAAGACCTCCCATGGTAAACTACTTTAGAATTTTTGGAAGTAAGTGTTACATCAAAAGAGAAGATAAGGACTTGGGAAAATTTGATCCTAGATGTGATGAAGGTATTTTTCTTGGATACTCTACAAAAATTAAGGCCTACAGATGCTACAATAAAAGAACACATACCATGGTGGAAAGTATAAATGTCAGAGTTGATGAAAGAACAAGAATAAATGAGCCACCTCAGGAAGATATTCTTGAAGAAGAAGAAAGTTGTCAAGAAGAAATGGATGAAGATTCAGATGAAGAAGACTTGCAGAATATACCTTCCAAAACTACATCAAGATATATTCAAAAAAATCATCCAGAGGACTTGATCATTGGCAATCCTGAGGTAAGACGGACAAGAAGAGGAATCATAGGCTCAACAGAACAAGTAGATGTTTCACTATTATCCAAGATAGAACCAAAGGATTTTAGAGAGGCAGAAAATGATGAATGTTGGATTAAGGCAATGAAGGAAGAACTAGATCAGATTGAAAAAAGTAAGACTTGGGAATTAGTTCCAAGACCAAAAGGAAAAAATGTAATTGGTACTAAATGGGTCTACAGGAACAAGCTAAATGAAGATGGTCAAGTCATCAGAGAAACAAGGCAATATTGGTGTGTAAAGGATATGCACAAGTAGAAGGAATTGATTTTGATGAGACCTTTGCACCAATTGCAATATTGGAAGCTATACGGATGTTTTTGGCACTTTCAAGCTACAGGAATTTTAAAGTATATCATATGGATGTCAAATCAACTTTTTTGAATGGTCATTTGGAAGAAGAAGTTTACATTGAACAACCTGATGGATTTAATCAAGCAGATAAGCCAGACTATGTGTGTAAATTGAAAAAGGCTCTCTATGGCTTAAAGCAAGCCCCTAGAGCATGGTATTCAAGACTGGATAAATATCTTCGAGAGCAAGGTTTCAGAAAGGGAACAGTTGATAGCAATCTATATATTAAAAATAAGGGAAATGATTTGATGATTGTGGAAGTGTATGTGGATGATATTATTTTTGGGGGTAGCAATGATAAAATGTGTCAAGAGTTTGCAAGAAACATGACTAATGAGTTTGAAATGTCTATGCTTGGTGAATTAACCTTTTTCCTCGGATTACAGATTTCACAACTAGAAAAAGGGATATTTCTTTCACAAACAAAGTATATAAAGGAGATGTTGAAGAAATTCAAAATGGAAGATAGTAAGCCAGTTAGTACTCCAATGATCACAGGGTGTAAATTAAGCAAAGATGATGAATCTCCTGATGCAAATCAAACTCTATACAGATCTATGATTGGTAGCCTGTTATATGTTACAGCCACAAGACCAGATATAATACAGGTAGTTGGTTTAGTGGGAAGATTTCAAGCAGCTCCAAAAGAAACACATGTGACAATAGTGAAAAGAATACTCAGATATCTCAAAGGAACAATGGAGTATGGTCTATGGTATCCTAGAAGCAGTAAGTTTACTCTCATAGCCTACACAGATGCAGATTGGGTAGGAGATATTGATGATAGAAAAAGTACAAGTGGAGGAGCATTCTTTCTTGGTGATTGCCTAGTTTCTTGGCTAAGTAAGAAACAACCATCAGTATCACTTTCCACAATAGAGGTAGAATATATTGCAGCAGCAACATGTTGTTCACAGGTATTATGGATGAAACAGACTCTTAAATATTTCAGCATAGAACATGATCATCCCATTCCTATTCTGTGTGATAATACTAGTGCTATAAGTATCTCGAAGAATCCAGTAATGCATGCCAGAACAAAGCACATTCCAATCAAGTATCATTTTTTAAGAGAACAGGTTACAGAGCAACAAGTAAGATTGGAATATGTTCCTACAAAGGATCAGATTGCAGACATATTTACAAAACCATTACCAAGAGAAGCGTTTGAGCGGTTGAGAGAACATATGGGAGTAAAAGTACTCCCACCCCAAAATTAATCACCTCAAGAGAGAAGGGGGTGAGGGGGCTAAGCTTAAGAGTCATATCTTTTAGCCCCATAGGTGTCCCTTTTGCCATTGATGTCAAAGGGGGAGAGATTTGAGTAAGGGGGAGAGCATTGAGTTAGGAGGAGCAGGCATTGAGTTAGGGGGAGCAGCCTCCATAGAGAGTATTGAGTCAGGGGGAGCAGCTTTGATTCTCAGAGATGGCTTTTGCAATGATTGTAGTGATTTGCATTAGAGGTGTTGCCATCAATGACAAAGGGGGAGATTGTTGGAAATTTGAGTTATTTTATGTTGTCATTGATGTCACATGGATCATTGATGTCACATTGAGTTTTGGTGGCAAAAGCACTTCATAGATAATCATCTATGATATTTTGGAGAGCATGGATATATACAGGGTTTTTATGAAAACCAAGGCAGGCAAAATAAAAGGTTTTATTTAAAACCATGGTGGGCTTATGTGGAAAGGGATTTTCTTAAAAGCCAAGGTGGAATTTTGTTTCATCGAAAAAGGACCTCCGGTGATGAAGATATTAAAGTTTAAAGTTTAAGTTTAAATTAATGGAGGGCCGACCTATGTGCAATTAATGGAGGTTGGCATATATATATATATGTAAAGGTTTCAATTTATTTTGGAAAGTGGGCATATTATATATCGTCGGAAAGCTTATTTCGAGGGCTATTTGACTAACTTATTTAGAAGGAGAAATAAGGTGTGTGTAAAGAGATATTTCTGATTTTGCAAAGGGGTTCCAAAAGTGAAGTTTGCCTTGTTCTTTTTCAAGAGGATTAATTCTTTCATGAGGTGACAAGGTATGCAATATTGTGATTTATTTTATTTTATGGTATAAGTGGTTTTGGGAGTGAAAAGGTTATGCAATGTTTTGATTTATTTTATTTTATGGTATAAGTGGTTTTGGGAGTGAAAAGGTTATGCAATGTTTTGATTTATTTTATTTTATGGTACAAGTGGTTTTAGGAGAGATAAGGAAGGTGTGCAATTAAAGGCCTTGGTGATGATTATTGAAAAGTGGAGTAATGTTGATTATTTTGTGATCTACTAACCCTTGTGAAGATTGGCAAAAGAATTTTGTGATTGTGGAAGATTTACAAAGAGGTTTTTTCATCTTCATAAAAGGTATGGGCACATTCTCCTATTGATTGTTTATGGTGGTTGATTTCTGAAATATCATTGGAGGGAAAAGGATTGTTTGTGGTTTCCTTTTCGAAAGTGGTTGGTTGAATGCTTCAAGGTTTTTCTGATTTGAGAGTTGAGTTTAAACCTTGTTTTATAAGCATAGTTGTTGAAGCCCATTGGTTGTGAAAGAACTTGAGTTAGAAAAGAACATGAGTATCATTGTTATGTGAGATTTGTGGTTGAGCATTGTTGGAAACATTTGAGTTGGTTGATACATACTTGGACTAGGATTGTGTGAGAGAGAGTTGTCCCTTGTGATGATTGGTTGAGTTGAGTTGATTGAGCCTAGTCAAGTGATGTGTGAAGTGATTGTTCAAGTTCTATAAAACAAACTATTCCATCATTCTATGTTGAGTTGAGATTGAGGTTAGAACATATTGAGTCTCTAACAATTCTCTTTATGCTTCTATGAGATTGACTTGAGTTGAGTTGAGATTGATTTGAGTTGAGTTGAGTTGAGATTGATTTGGGTTGAGAGTGAGATTAGAACATATTGAGTCTCTAAAAATTCTCTTTATGCTTCTATGAAGTTAATTTGAGTTGAGATTGCCATTCATTGTTGAGTTCATTTTGAGTACTACTTGAGCATGATTGATTGAGCCTTTGAGAAGGCCTTTGGGATAGATTTGAGGATAGTGTTGAGACAGATTTGTGGATAGTTTTGGGCAAGTTCTTGGTGAGCTTGCTAGAGCAGATTTGGGCAAGTTCTTGGTGAGCTTGCTAGAGCAGATTTGGACAAGTTCTATGTGAGCTTGTTATTAAGTATTTGACAAGTTCTATGTGAGCTTGTGAAGTAGGTTCTATGTGAGCCTATTGAGAAGGTTCTTAGTGAGCCTATTGATAGAGCTTTGGAGGTGATAGAGTATAGAGGATAGAGTCTCAATGGATAGAGATCCAAAAACCAACATAGTTGAAGATAGATCTGAGTGAGGAGTCTTCAAGTGGAGAGAGGTCCACCAGTCAGTGCAGTAGAGAGACAGAGTCTTCTAGAAGATCACATAGCCAGAGCAGAAGGGGAAAGAGTTCTCCTATGGAAGAGATCCATGAACTTGAGATTAGGGGATCAACATCTCCTTTGGACAGAGATCCATAAACTTTGTAATTGGGAGTGATTCCCAAAGAGATTGATTGAGAAAGTTTTAGTAAAATATTTTCTCCATGGAGTAGCCCACATTGGGTGAACCACGTAAATTATGGTGTCTCTATTGTGTATGGTTTTTGTGCATTGCTTTGATTACTGCTATTGATACTACTATCTTTACACAACATAATATTGAATTGGAAGAAAAAGTAAAAAGTGGTCTTATACTATTCACCCCCCTCTCAGTATAAGCTTGTGTTCTTCAATTGGTATCAGAGTGGGTTCCTTCAAAAAGACTAACAACTTGAGGGCAGATTCTACTGGGTTACAAGATGGAAAAATGGTATATTGATAGTGGGTGCTCTAGTCATATGATTGGGTATAAGAATAAGTTCATTTCCTTAAAAGGGAACAACAACGGATCTGTGAGATTTGGTGATAATGCTTCAACTAAAATCAAAGGGAGAGGAACTTTAAGTTTGGATGATGGAAAGACAACTACACAAGGTGTACTCTATGTTGAGGGTCTGAAACACAACCTACTAAGTGTAAGTTAGCTTTGTGATCGAGGGTACACAGTTACTTTTTCCTCTACAAGATGCAAAATCAGGGAAACAAAATCAGGAAAGCTTGTTGCAACTGTAGAAAGAACAAATAACAATCTCTACATGTTCAGTGAAATAAAAAGGGAAAAATATCTTTTATCTCAAGAAGAAGAGAGTTGGCTATGGCATAAAAGGTTGTGTCACTTGAATTTTGATAACATAGTAAGGATAAGCAACAAACAAATTGTTAGAGATCTACCAAAGATAAAAAGACCTTCAAATACAATTTGTGCACAGTGTCAGTATGGAAAGCAGACAAGATCAAGCTTCAAGGCAAAAGAATATTCCTCTTCCAAGGTATTAGAATTGATTCATACTAATTTATGTGGGCCCATGAGAACTAAAAGTCTACAAGGTGAAAGTTACTTCATGTTGTTCATAGATGATTATTCTAGAATGACTTGGGTTGTTTTTCTGAAAGAAAAATCAGAGGCATTTGAGCATTTCAAAGTATTCAAAAAAATGGTAGAAAATGAAACAGGAAAGAAGATCAAGTGTTTGCGATCGGATAGAGGAGGGGAATTCATCTCTACATAATTCATTGAGTTTTGTGCAAAACATGGAATCAGAAAAGAATATTCAGCAGCCAAGACTCCTCAACAAAATGGAGTAGTAGAAAGAAAGAATAGAACTCTTGAGAATATGGCCAGAGCAATGCTAAATGAATCAAAAAATTTAGCTGGATTTTGGAAGGAAGCAATCAGTACAATAGTCTATGTTATGAATAGAGCTCAAGTTAGAACAAAGCAACATAAGACTCCATATGAGTTTTGGAAAGGAAGACCTCCCACGGTAAACTACTTTAGAATTTTTGGAAGTAAGTGTTACATCAAAAGAGAAGATAAGGACTTGGGAAAATTTGATCCTAGATGTGATGAAGGTATTTTTCTTGGATACTCTACAAAAAGTAAGGCCTACAGATGCTACAATAAAAGAACACATACCATGGTGGAAAGTATAAATGTCAGAGTTGATGAAAGAACAAGAATAAATGAGCCACCTCAGGAAGATATTCTTGAAGAAGAAGAAAGTTGTCAGGAAGAAATGGGTGAAGATTCAGATGAAGAAGACTTGCATAATATACCTTCCAAAACTACATCAAGATATATTCAAAAAAATCATCCAGAGGACTTGATCATTGGCAATCCTGAGGTAAGATGGACAAGAAGAGGAATCATAGGCTCAACAGAACAAGCAGATGTTTCACTATTATCCAAGATAGAACCAAAGGATTTCAGAGAGGCAGAAAATGATGAATGTTGGATTAAGGCAATGAAGGAAGAACTAGATCAGATTGAAAAAAGTAAGACTTGGGAATTAGTTCCAAGACCAAAAGGAAAAAATGTAATTGGTACTAAATGGGTCTACAGGAACAAGCTAAATGAAGATGGTCAAGTCATAAGAAACAAGGCAAGATTGGTGTGTAAAGGATATGCACAAGTAGAAGGAATTGATTTTGATGAGACCTTTGCACCAATTGCAAGATTGGAAGCTATACGGATGTTTTTGGCACTTTCAAGCTACAGGAATTTTAAAGTATATCATATGGATGTCAAATCAACTTTTCTGAATGGTCATTTGGAAGAAGAAGTTTACATTGAACAACCTGATGGATTTAATCAAGCAGATAAGCCAGACTATGTGTGTAAATTGAAAAAGGCTCTCTATGGCTTAAAGCAAGCCCCTAGAGCATGGTATTCAAGACTGGATAAATATCTTCGAGAGCAAGGTTTCAAAAGGGAACAGTTGATAGCAATTTGTATATTAAAAATAAGGGAAATGATTTGATGATTGTGGAAGTGTATGTGGATGATATTATTTTTGGGGGTAGCAATGATAAAATGTGTCAAGAGTTTGCAAGAAACATGACTAATGAGTTTGAAATGTCTATGCTTGGTGAATTAACCTTTTTCCTCGGATTACAGATTTCACAACTAGAAAAAGGGATATTTCTTTCACAAACAAAGTATATAAAGGAGATGTTGAAGAAATTCAAAATGGAAGATAGTAAGCCAGTTAGTACTCCAATGATCATAGGGTGTAAATTAAGCAAAGATGATGAATCTCCTGATGCAAATCAAACTCTATACAGATCTATGATTGGTAGCCTATTATATGTTACAGCCACAAGACCAGATATAATACAGGCAGTTGGTTTAGTGGGAATATTTCAAGCAGCTCCAAAAGAAACACATGTGACAACAGTGAAAAGAATACTCAGATATCTCAAAGGAACAATGGAGTATGGTCTATGGTATCCTAGAAGTAGTAAGTTTACTCTCACAACCTACACAGATGCAGATTGGGTAGGAAATATTGATGATAGAAAAAGTACAAGTGGAGGAGCATTCTTTCTTGGTGATTGCCTAGTTTCTTGGCTAAGTAAGAAACAACCATCAATATCACTTTCCACAATAGAGGCAGAATATATTGCAGCAACAACATGTTGTTCACAGGTATTATGGATGAAACAGACTCTTAAATATTTCAGCATAGAACATGATCATCCCATTCCTATTATGTGTGATAATACTAGTGCTATAAGTATCTCGAAGAATCTAGTAATGCATGCCATAACAAAGCACATTCCAATCAAGTATCATTTTTTAAGAGAAAAGGTTACAGAGCAACAAGTAAGATTGGAATATGTTCCTACAAAGGATCATATTGCAGACATATTTACAAAACCATTACCAAGAGAAGCGTTTGAGCGGTTGAGAGAACAACTGGGAGTAAAAGTACTCCCACCCCAAAATTAATCACCTCAAGAGAGAAGGGGGTGAGGGGGCTAAGCTTAAGAGTCATATCTTTTAGCCCCATAGGTGTCCCTTTTGCCATTGATGTCAAAGGGGGAGAGATTTGAGTAAGGGGGAGAGCATTGAGTTAGGAGGATCAGGCATTGAGTTAGGGGGAGCAGCCTCCATAGAGAGATTTTGGTCTTCTTATTTTATTTCTTTATTCTGTTCTTTTCAATTTTGGTCTTGATCTTGCCATATCACTTCTCTAAAGTCTCTCCCATATCCTGATATTCTATATCATTTGCAACATTAGTATCTTCAAAATTCTTTGAAAAATGAACATATTCATTGACAAAGAGTTTTATTGTAAGAGCTTTGAATTCATTTCCTTCAAATGTTTCTTCTAATTCTTGAATTTCATGAACTAAATTTCCTTTTTGATTTTCTTCTCTAAATTGTAGTTGAGGTTGTTAATGACAATATTGAAACTAAGTATGATATTGACATTGTTGATATTGAGATTAATATGGTCTTTGTTGAATTGGTTTATTCATTTGACTTTCTTGATTCATCTGATTTCCTTGATTATATCTACAAAAGTTTTTATATGACCCTTTCTCTTACATATATGACAAAATCTTGAATTCCATTTAGATCTATACCTGGAAGTTGTAGCTATATTACTTGGTATATTTTCTTTAAATACCAAGGTATTAATAGTCATTTCATCCTTGACTAAGTTTTCTACTTCATATTCTTAAAGAATATTGACTAAGTCACCAATGTAGTCTCCTTTCTTAGAACTTGTAAAGAAGTAACTAAATATTTATAACTTTCTAGAAGTTCCCTTAGTGTAACTTGAACAAGAAATTTATCTTCTATTTTTTCTCCTAGAGTTAATAGTTTTGCTTTTATATTTGCTACTTTTCGAAGAAAGAGTTCTATACTTTCTCCACTATTAACCTTTAAGAAATATAATTGAGATTGTAAATTCAGAATTGTTGCTTTGTTTTTCCCTTCAAATATTTTGCATAATGTATTCCATGCCTCGAAAAAAGTTTCTACTCCACTTAATTGTGAATGAATTTCATTAATTATTCTAAAGGTGATTTACATGAGTGTCTTTGCATCACTTTATTTAGATTTTTGTATCTCTCTTTCATCTTCACTAGGATTTTTCTTTGTTCTGTTTAATATATCCCATAGTTTTTCTACGATAAGAATTGATTTCATTTTATTCTTCAATGATGCAAAAATTGGTCCTTTCAAAAGTTGATATTTAGAAAGAATTTTTTTATTATTTGACATAGTGGAACTCATTAAATTTTTGAAATCCTTTGGAGTAGCAAATCTTATATCTCCCAAGGTTAAATAAATTGCAAAAAGAAATAAGAAATTTATAAAATTTCAATAACTTCAAAAAAATAATTATTTCAAATTCTCTCAAAAATAACTTCAAAAATAAATCTTCTAATTTAAATTCTTCAAATTTCTTCAAATATCAAAAAATTTAGAAAATCAAATCAAATACACCTTAAAAACTATTTGAAGTAGAAGATATTATCACTCGATACTTTAATTAAAAAACCTCGAATAATAAATTTATAAAAAACTTACATATCCTAAAGCTTATAACTCCCTCTAAATCTTATTTTATAATTAACTCCAACTAATTAAACTTATAATCTCCTTATAACTCCTACTTTATATAAAATCCTTTATCAAAATTAACTCACTCCTTATTACTCCTAATTGAAGATATCTAAGGTTAGGGCTTTAATTTTTCATTAAGGTAAGAAAGATTACCTTATTAACTTGCATATCTAGTCTCCCTTGCACGCTAGTATCTCCCTTGCATGCTCGTTTAATCATTGTGATGACATTTTATGCTAACTGATATCATAGTTTTCTTGGTTGATGCTCTAAATAGCCTTCAAGAGATGTGCCTTGCTCATTTTCAACGTGTCAATCTGCAAGGAAGTTGTTGAATATTAGCAACAAGCATTTCAAAATATTACTTAGCAATGAAATGTTAGACTTTTGTTGGCTACTTCTCCATGAGATATTAGGTTTCAAAATGTTGACTTCTTCCTAGCCGCTTCTCCACGAGGTGTTAGGTTTCAAAATTTTGGCTTCTTGTTGGCCACTTCTCCATGAGGTGTTAGGTTTTGAAAGCTTCTCCATAGGCTTCTTCTATAACCCTTTAGTATTTCAAACGCAACATCTCTAGTGCATTGATGACTATTTCTTTGTGGTTAAAATATTTTACTTTCCAGTTTGTTGTTGTGAGAACGTTCCTCCTTCTGGTTCGTTGTTGTGAGGACATTACTCCTTCTAGTTCATGATTGTGAAAACATTGTTCCTTTTTATTCTCTATTGTGAGGACTTTTCTCATGTTGTGAGAACGTTGCTCCTTCTAGTTCACTATTGTGAGGACTTTTCTTCTCTTGGTTGCTCATGTTGCTTCTCTACTTTGTTGTTTTGGTTTCCTTTTGTTTTTATGATTTTGTGACTATAATAAGCCTATAACTACTCTTCACAACCTGTGAAGATGCTCTCTTGATGAGCTTGACCAACCACTTACATTGACATTCGAATGGCTTCTTGTAATATCACTCTTCTAGTTTTTGGATGAGCCAAGCCTGTTGACATCTTAATGACTTTGAAATTGCACTTGTATTTAGAAGTGCATTTCTTAGATGCTTTATTCTTTGCAATAATCTCTTCTCTGCATGCACTTACTATTCATTTTATCTTTGCAAGCTGCATAGTCTTGCTCACACTATGTTGCTTTTTTGGGCCTCTTTCCTCTTTACTTGGTCGCTTAAACTTCTTATGTTGGTCACTTAGGCCACTCCTTCTATGCTTAGCTACTTAGAATTTCACCTTCCTATGTTGGCCACCTAGGCCACTCCTTCAGTACTTAGTTGCTTAGACTTCGCTTGAACTTTTGTCTTGGTTCCTAAGGATAATGCTTAATATCTTAGGATAGTGCTCTAGTATACCTGCCTAATTTTCTCTGATGATGGTGCTTTGGACAACACACAAATACTTGTCCAAACTTCTCCTTATAATTTTTTCTAACTCTATGTAATAAATGACTCTTAGATTGATAGCTTTACCTTTAATATCTTTTTGGTTCTTACTTAATCAAAAGCCAAGACTGAAATATATGTATTATTTCTAGTTATCCTTGTTTTAACTAGAATTATTTCTCTATGCCTCTTAATCGTTGGAGGCTTTGATTATATACTTCTTAGTACTATCCTTATTTGTACTATATAGCTTCTCAAAATTTGTAGGAAACTTTTCAATCTCTGAAATCTTAATTGCTCCTCTATACTCAAAAGCTTTAATTTTTTGTCTCTAGAAGCTAAAATGTGTCTCTTTCTCTGTGGGAAGCTTTAATGCTTATCAATATTTATTGGAATCTAACTTCAATATTTGAAATCTTCTTCAATATCTTAGGTTACCTAAGAAAAATATATGATTATCCTCTTTTCTAGAGAACCTAATATTAATATCAAGGTGATTGTAAATATCCACAAATGACCAATTATCTCCTTAGTTGGCTCTCTCAATATTCTATAGTGATTATCCTCTTCTCTCTAGAGAATCCAAAATATTATCAGGGTGGCTTTGAATGTTCCCACACATCCAACTATCTTTTGAGTTGGTTCTTTCTATCAATGTCCAAATTTTCTCTAAGTTGGCCCTCTTTATCAATATAGGCGAGTCTTAGTCTTCATTGGTTTTTCTTCAACCAAGTGGAAATAACCTAGCATCCAAATCAAGGTGACCATTCTTTGTCCCCTCAATCTCTACTCAATCATACCTTTAAAAATAGAGTCTAAGTCTTCACTGCCTTCAAAGTGGACAGAATCTAAATTAACTCTATCAAGAAAGATAAAGTTAAATAATGGTGATGGTGGCTAATAAAATAACTCTATAAAAAATAGATAGAGTTAGGTGGTAGCTTTGATACCACTATTGGATTTTAAGCCTTACTACCACAAAATATCACAGGTCCCTCAATAAATAAGCCATAATATTAAAGGTCAAAATATTAATAATGAAGAGTAGAATTATATATGAGTAATCTAATATGTATATCAAGTCCAATATAATAATGAAAATAAGATTCACTTATAATATCAAATATGAATGTAAATGGCCTAAATCATTTATGAACTATGCATGAAGAAAACTTATAATATTAATTGCTCAAAATCTGTATACAAGCTTTATTCACTTTTCTTTATCTTCCTCTTACAATCAGATAATCAGATATATTTGCTCATGGAGCTTTGTCTCCATAATATATACATAGAAGATGACTCTTCATGTACTTGACTATTGCTCTCCATATGACAAGTCCCATGACCTTTGGCTTATCATCTTGCCACTTGCATACTAGAATCTTCACTTTCTTCTTACATGCACACTTGACTCTATGACACTTGCACACCTCTACATGACTCTTACACTTTTACATACACTCATATTCTAAGACACTTGTACACATCCTCACGTTACATATTTGCACACTTATATACAAGACACTTGTGCACATTCTCTCAATACACTATTACAGTCTAACTTACATGACACTTGTGCATTTCCTACATATTGCACGCTTACTTGAAACTTGTACATTTCCTGCACATTGACACTTACATAAAAGGGGAAATATAAATTATACATCTAAACTAAAGACTCAATCCTAATCTATTACATATTTACAATTGTACCATGAAGGTACCACGAGGGTACATTTGTATGTATCAAATAATGTAATATTCCTGAATAAGATTTTGATGAAGAGCCTCCAATGCAAGTGGAGAATGCCAACTCATTGGATAGTTTTGAGGCTACACCCATGTAGTTTGTGCAATAAGTGGATCCATGTAGAACACCTCCATTGCATGCAAAATATCATATTGAAATCCAATCTATAGCACACAAGACAACACCAAGTGCAGTTGTGTTGAAGGGAGGAATAAGGGTGAATATGATGCATTGACATTTAGAGTTTGGTAGAGAGGCGAGAGTAGTCAATCATCAAAGGAAGAGCTGAAGAGGAGATAAGAAACATTGATAGAAACTAAAAGGAATACTGATGCAGGCTAGATGTAGGAGGGTAAGGTAGCCAAATATCCAATCAAACTGACAAGTCATAGTAGGGAGGATGTGGAGGAGACTACCACCGAATACGATATCGATATGGAACTAGCAAAAGGGGCTAGAGAGCAATTCATCTTTGAAGTGCCAAATTTGATGAGATCACCATTTCTAGGAGAGAAGACAAACAAACAACTTGATACATTCTTTGACAAGTTGATTGGAGTTTTGGAGAAAGTGGGTACTAAATTTAGAGTTAGTTGTATGGGAGATTAGTGACTATGGTAATTGAGGGTAGAGAATGAATTAGGCAAGTTGGTGCATCGTGTTCATGATGAGCAAATAAAGAAGATTTTTGAGATTCATTAGAAAACCATGGGAGTTGGAAACTGGTAATGTTAAGTCAATGCTAGGAATGAAGAACTTGCTAAAGGGAACTCAAGTACTCCACCGACACCTAGTGTGTGTGTGTAAATAGACGAAGGACATTTGGTAGCCCATCCTAGAGAGAAGTCAAGTGTTAAGTATGTCAAACTTGCACTTGAATTGGTGAAGATATATGTCAAGATAAATTTTTTGGTATATTTGATTCAATTGTTGGCTATAGGGTTGGATAAGTTTCAACAAACGATTTGCAACCAAAAGCTGAAGGAAAAAGTGTTAGCTAACCAAATTCATATGGTGGAGGCACAACTTTGGCAGGTGCAGGAGGATGTCGAAGTAGAACTAGTAGAACTAAGGAAGGAAGTGGAGGAAAAAAAGACACAAGAAGAGTAGGATTAGTTAATTAGGTAGTTGAAGTCTATGTGCATGATGAAAGAATAATTGTTGGAAGCTAAGAACCATGAAATCACTCACCGAGATAAACTAATAGCATATAGGGATGAGCAATAGGAGATTGCAGCAAGGAAAGACGTTGAAGTAGCCAAGAGGGAGATTGGAGCTATTAAGAGGGAGGCTGAGTTGAAGGCTAGGTTGGGAGAGTTTGAGTAGAATTTGAATCATTTTGCTTACAATGGGTTTGATACCAAGCCTACACAAAACAATTGAAGGGAGAGACAAAGGCCTTAAAACTGTAGATCCAAGAACTAGGTGTGCATGTTCCCACACCTCAACCTCGTCCTTAGGAGCAAAGACAACCACTGATGAGGACGTTGACCAATTTAAAGGGGAGGGTAAATGTAGGAGCTGGTTCTTACAAGCCTCAACGGAAGAAATAGAATAAGTGCAACGTATAAAAGTGTAAATGTAAATGTTAATGAAATGTAATTTTTTGTATGATGTAAGCAATTTTGATAACTCAATGTTTGTAATGTGTATGACACAATACATGTAAATTTGTATGGTATCACAAATGATGACATGATCAGGAGACCAACTAAAAGGTCATCTACCAAAAGTGTGGAAGGAGTTCTAGATAAAATCCTCACTTCGGAGCAATCAACACTTGTTGGAATAAAGTATGGAGGATAAATGCAGTAAAGTTTGTGCTTTTAAATTTTGGAAAAAACAAACATGGAATTTAGGTGAATGGATGGCTCCATGATGTGCATCTTGGAAAGATCTTTTTGACACTTTTTGAATCGCTCGAAACGGATAACCGAGGCCAAAGTTATGGTCAAATTACTGAACCACAAAGTCTCAGAATGTATGGGTCGACGTGTTCAAAACTGCTTACAAGGGCATCTTTAAAAGGTCGTAACTTCTTCATTACTAGGCCAAATTGGATGAAACTAGTACCATTAGAAATTTGGTTTCGAGGAGCATATTTC